>JACSVZ010000002.1:9455527-10655527 GCA_014706295.1 Lycocorax pyrrhopterus obiensis | reverse complement strand
ATTGAAGTACTAGTTTCTCCTCTTTACAGGAGAAAACCTAGAGTTTTCACACTGTTACGAAGTCATGCAAGGTAACACTGAAGTCCAGACAGTTTGCAACCTTGACACAAGCTGGCAGGTCAAAATAAGCTCATAGATACAGCTTTCACTTGATCTACTAACTGATGTGAAAGCTAAAAATAGAACTTAGCTTTCAATAGAATTTAATTCACCAGAGATGATTCAATTAGGTAAAGCTGAAATCAATTTTTTCTCCCAGAAAAAAAAAAATACAGCCAAGGTTATTTTAAAAATCACATTTGTAATGTGTTTAGTATCTACCATTCAAATTCAAGTCATGTGATACGATAATTCTCAGCAGCCTAAAAAAGGATAGCTGAAAAATCTAAATTAGGAAGATTCTGCCCTGAAATCCAGCTTTTGCGTTAGCCTGTGTGAAGCTGGAATGGTACTGCACCTGCTGAAAGTTTTAAACTGAGTGCTATTGAAAAAAATCAACAACAGATCTGCAGATTAGGAGAAAAACATAGTCTCCCCTAATCTTTGAGCGGCCTATTTTCCTTTGGGTTCACGTGTCATTATCTCAGTGGTGCTAATGGATTTGGAACCATGTGTCCAGAGACTATGCCTATCTCCGGGACCTCTCTGAGGGATATTGAGAATTTGCAATTGACCCCTCATTGACTTTAACAAGTTTTGGGTCTTAAACACAGCGTTTTTTTAGATTACATAGAGTAGTGTGTCATGGCATAAAACAGGCTGTGAAAAAGAAAGAGGAAACGTTAAAAAAAAATCTGAGCTAGATGGGATGAGCCTTTATGTAGGCATGGTCGGTATGCATGCAGGTCGTCATACTGGCAGAGCTTGCACTATCAGGCAGTGTCAGAGAAGAACAAAATTAAATTACAATAAAGAAGGAATAATCACAATGCTTTGAAAAATCATCAGTAACGTTTTATGCAGTTAAAAAAAAAATTATTTCTTCACATTTTTGTTCAATTCATCTTTCTTTGAGTCTCATCCAGTAATGTCTTCCTCCCACTCCCTTCGTCTGGAATAGGAATCCAATTCTTTAAGTACTTTCTCTTCAACTTACTTTTCAACTCTGTCCCCAAAGCTGAAATTTCAGTGCTAATTGAACAGAATTTGGAATATTTCCAAGCCTACCTTGTCCTCATTGGTTTGACAACGTTCCTGTGCTCTGGTCATTAGTACAGCATGACCCTGCAGAACTAACTCAGCCATGAAGCAAGTTAATCAGTAAATGAATAGAGTTCTTGAACAGAGAAGTTTTATCCTGAGTTCACCAAAGCAATTATGTGTTAATTAATTCTCTGCCAGGCACAAAGTAAGACAAATATAGGAAGTATGATCTTGAGAGAAATGATTTTCTGGCGAGAAGGTCAAATCCTAAACTGATGTAAATTGTCAGAGCTTGCTTTACTTACATTGAGCCATTATGATTTATATCTTCTGAGGATCTGGCCCTATTATAAGAGGATTCACTTTTTAAATTTTATTCTTAATCCTAATAACCAATAGTAAACCCATGCCAGCTGAGCCTTTCTTCAAAGAAAATGAGTTTCCTCTGAAAAAATGCTTCATATGACTTAAATCATAAATAACAAAATTGGTATATCTCCATTTTCTAGATATACATAGAAATGTCTCATTAGACAACATACAAATATATATCTAGAGGCTGAATTTTTTAAATGTTAAGTCCTTAAAAATATATACATATAACTTACTAAACCAAGACAGCATTAAAATCCCCAGGAATATGCAGACTAAAACTTGAAAGAAAGATTTGAGTTGTATATTTTTTTATCTTTGAAAAATTAACTCCTATGAGCATAACTCAATTAAACCATAGTTCAGAGTGCTGCAAAAGCAAAACAGCTTGGAAATCTCAGACATAAAATACATCAAGAATCTGTTCTCTTTCCCATTTCAACCAGTAAGATATTTACCTTTCAGTTAAATGGAAACGAAAGCAGGTTTTAGACCAAGCAACCTCTTCTTTATTTCAGAACCCAATTTTTTAAGAATAGATACAGAATGGGGTTTCCAGGTTTTCAGATGTGCCTTTTGTAAGCCTTTGAAGGGATTTAACATTCAGAGGATTGACAGGTTTAGTCAATAAAATCTCAAGGCACCATTACTTCCAGTCACTTTGGAATGAAGAGACCCATCTAATCTAGCAGCAGAACACTGAATGTACACAACTCGTTAATCCTACAGTTGAGAGTCTAAATAAAAATTGATTATTATCAGATTTTTTTTTAAATGAAAGCATTTCTTATGCTGGTTCTGCCAAAGGTGCTGCTCAGTGTGGTTGTCTAGATACTGTACCTTCTCAAGAAGGGAGATGTCAAGTCTTTATGCTCCAATTCCATCAGCACCCTGTTTCATTGCTCTCAGTCGTGCTTTCAGTTCTGTAATCATACTTCCGTGAGAGTGAGATGAGAAAAGCCTTTCATACTGGACTCAGATGAATTGCACAGGTGTAGCTGAAAGCAAACTGCTTCATGCCAAAACTTCGTATCGGAGGTGCCTAAGGGGTTATGATTAACACAAGCTTCTAAAAGTGTAACACTGAAATGTCTTCACTGGGAAATTGATTATAATTCCTCTAAGCTAAGCCAAGTCAGACATATGTATCTCATCTGTAATTTTGCTATAAAATCTCCTGTAATACTTCAATATTTTTTGCATTCCTGATAGCCAAACACAAACAGAATAGTAGTGATAGATGTGTCTTCTCAGAAGCTATTATTACTTCCAAGCTCACTGCAGTACCCCCAAAGGGGTGCTTCTGAGATTCTTGTCTCTTGCAGGACGACGGGATTCGTATTGTCTGCAGACACAACAGACTGAACAATCAAAGGTGACAGAAAGGTGTAGCATATGCCTGTAGGCAACCATTATTAACTACCACTACTAGTCCTGAAAATATTCCTGTTGTAATTGTTTGGATTCCATGGGACCAGCTGGTTATTTCACCACTCTTGGTGATTTTCAACATGCAACATTTATCAAATACTATTCCTTTGTTTGTGATTAATCCCTTGCTGAAGGACAGTGTTTGTTAAGGAAAACAGAGTGTTCTGGGTTTTAAAGAACATAGAAACAATTTTTAAAAAATTAAGTGCCCAGCTGCCCTATTACATATCTAGATAGCCCAATTCCTTTTGCAGAGCACGTTGACTGTTCAAACTACAAATACATGTTATATAATGAAACAAAGTGCCAGCGCTGAAGCTTATCAATAGGCACAAGCAGTTCTTAAGCGAGCAGAGCCACTTCCAGTGGTTTTTTGTAGCAATGGGGATCTGGATCATCTAATAAATGCTCTGCAGACTCTCCTCTCTCCATCCTACTACAAGTTTCCACAAAACTTGTAACAACAATTTTTTTTCTCTCTCTTCCTCTCTCTCACACAAACAAAACGTGATTGTGTGTTTCCTTAGTTTCCTTTTCCCTTCAAAAAGGGCTTGGGAAGGAAACCATTGTAGAACAACATAATAAAATGATAATAAAGGTTTACATATGATCCAATAAAATACAAATAAGAACCAAAACTAAAGTTGCACACTAAATTAATATTTCTACATACATATCACCTCCCTTCTCCCTGTCTTTTCTTTCTCCAACCCTAAAGACAACAGAGTATGACCTTTAGGAAGGAAAATAATTTCTCTATATATCCTTGAAGAATTTAGTGCTATGTGGGCCTAATCCCTCTGTGGTTTTTGAGAGTTAAAATAACACATAACTTCTAGCTGTCACAGTAGTAAAGTGAACTGAGGCCAAAAGAAAGCCAAGAATATCTATAGGGACCACAGTGAATTGGGATCAAAAAGTTTCTTGAAGTTCAGTCTCCTAAGATGTGCCAAAACCTCATGTTCCTGCTTGTTTGTAATTTGCTTCACATAAAAATTACTTCCATTATTTTTTTCCCATAATGTTCTAAAATTACACAGCCCTTTCATGCACAGACGAGCCCACTTTTGTGATAACAAACTGCTTATGGTAAAGAAATGAAAGGTCAGGAAGCTGTCTTCACTTGCAACATTTGTCTAAGGAAAGGTAGTGGAAGATTACAGAAATTCTTTATTACTTCTCTATAACCCCCATAAATTCTTGAAACAAATATTTTAGCTACTTGCCTATAAAGAGTAGGTTAAAATATTTTTTACATTCCTTTTGCTCCTTGACCATGACATACGCAATCTTTCACAATATTTTTTCAGAAGAAAATATGCATGTTTCTTCCAAAAAATATGTCAAGTTTTCTCCTTTAACAGATGGTGACAGTAGTTCTTATCATATTTCCTCATAGCCTTAGATTTTAAGCAAAACATTTTGGCAAATCAAGAGGTATAAATAAGGATTCAGATGTTTATTGAATACCACATAATTTAAATAAATCATATTTATGAATGTCTGGCTGAGCAGAATTGATTGCCAACATATACCCTTTGGGCCTGAGTTTGTTATCTGATGTTTATCTCAGACTGGAAAACATAGCATGTGAATCATTTATTTCTTTTTGTACTCTCCTTTTCCCTACTTTTCAAATTTTTTCAAAAACACTATTTAAAGTAAAAACCCCATTACTTTGAAATGTACTCGCATGCCCAATAAGTTTGGCATGTGAGAATTGAAATAATTAAAACCCAGGAATTACCAAATAAATTAATCAAATAAGCCCTCACTTAATGCCCCATTTCCTCTTCACATAAATGAATGTAAAAAACTTCTTACATTTCAATATTGGGCTTTCAAAAATTTGGCATTTCCCTCTTAGCAAGCAGGCTGCAGAAGTATGAACTCTGTGCTAAACAAGCTCTGAATTCTTGAGAGGTGTGATGCTGGCAACGCGCACCAGCAAACCAGAGAGACACGAGTGCTGTGAAGGGACACAGCACCAGCAGTGATCCTTCCGATCCCCCGGCCTGGGGCAATGCAAACTCTGCAAGCCACGCTGGCAAACCCAGGTGTTCTCACATTCTCACCAGTACTGCTCTCTTTTCCAAACTGAGCTTCATTACTTTATTCCCATACGTATTGTCAACAGCTGATCTAGTGTAACACTGGAAGTGTCTGGAAGAAACGGAGAAAAAACATTTTCAGTACTGCAGGCCAAATCACGGGACTGACATTGATAGTAGCCTTGCAAGATAAGCAATCTACAGACCTGAACAGAAATTGCAAATATTCCTTAACTTTCCCATGTTCTTTCAAAGAGTGGAAAAAGAATCCAACAAAGACTATCTAAGTATCCCCACAAAATATAAGAAATAAATCTTAAAACCACACAATGAATGGATTTTTATACTTTATTTTTATAACTACAATTGCAATGAAACTTAGTAGGAAAAACTAGCAGTCTTTTAAGATGTTCATGCAAATAAGGGGCACTCCAGTTTTTTAGCACAGGTATGTTCATAGATGGCAAATTCATACATTCCAATGTACAAGTGTCAGTATCCATAGCAAGATTTGATTTCCTTCTCATTTACATTTTGATATGGGTACTACAGTGGATGAAGTACATTCAGCAACGTCCCAGCCTCAAGAAAATGTTATGTGCTGTTTCCACCTCTGATATGCACCAAGTCTGAAAGCCTTCTCTCTTACAAAGATTTCATGGTGGCAATTATGTCTCCTTTCCCGTCTCCTCAAGCTCCTCTTCATCACCTCCAGCAATCTCTCATTACACAATAATTTTATATGAATGTTGTTACTAAAAGCATCACTCTTTCCAAAACAGAATTTCTCATTTTCCCTTCTTTGTTTCCAGAATACTTAAAAAAATATTTTAGAGAAGAATATTTAAAATAAGATCCACCTCAAAATTAATGTAGTCACTGGTTGAATTTGTTTTAAAACTAGGAAAAAAGTAATTTTCTTCAGTATTTGAATCTCCAACCATCAGAATTAAATATCATTGTTCTCAGCTTCATGTTCCCAAATAAAATAGTGGCTGAAAAAGAAAATTAATGACTGTGTTCTGGGTGGCAACAAATAGAACCAACCTCTGTAACACATCTTCAAAAGAGATTTTTTAAAGAATTCACTCAAAATGCCTGCACACGGAGGGCATCATGAGAACCTGCTTCCCTCGGTTAGCAAACTAGTCCCAGACTGAGCATCTGCACATATGGAGGAGTCACCATGGAACTTTATGCAGAGATCAGAGGAGCGCTTGTGCCCAATGGTTATGGTAGGTATTCCGTTTAGCAAGGAAGCTACTGAACGCTCTTCTCAATGGATTTGAGACATATTATGAATTGTAATAACTTTATCTTGTGTACTGGTTTTGGCTGGGATGGAGTTAACTTTCTTCATAGCAGCTACTTGGGTGCTGTTTTGGATTTGTGACGAAAACAGTGGTGATAATACAGGGGTGGTTTAGGTATTGCTCAGCTGTGCTTACACAGAGTCAAGGTTTTCTCTGCTTCTCCCCCCACCCTGGCAGCGGCGACTGGGGGTACACAAGAGGTTGAGGGGGGACAGAGCCAGGACAGCTGACCCCACCTGATTGAGGGGTATCCCACACCGTGTGGAGTCATGGTCAGCAATAACAGCAGGGAAAGAAGGAACAAAGAGTATACTTGGAGTGATGTTGTTTGTCTTTCCAAGTCGCTGCAACACACGATGGAGCCCTGCTTTCCTGAAGATGGCTGACACCTGCCTGCCCATGGAAGTAGTGAATGAATTCCTTATTTTGCTCTGCTTGTGTGTGCAGCTTTGGCTTTACCCATTAAATTGTTTTTATCTTGATCCATGACTTTTCTCACTTTCACCCTTCCAATTCTCTCTTCCTTCCCACTGGAGTAGAGTGAGTGAGTGAGTGAGTGAGTGAGTGGCTGTGTGGGGCTGATCTTCCTGATGGGGTAAACCCAAAATATCTCAAAATGATAAAATCCCTCTTTCTGATAGAAAAGCATGCAAGCATTCACAGGCAGTATAATCAGGTCACCTTTCTATTTGCAGTGGCTTTCCAGGACAGAGCAAGCAGTGCTTTCAGATGCAGACGTGGTTACAGTTATTCATCTTTGGAGCTGGCAATGAGAATGGTATCTTAGACCACACAAACTAGGAGCACCAGTGCTTTAAGGTCAATTGCTCTGGCAGTGAACCCCATCTGCCCTTTCTCTCCAAGATGATCTTTATTAGTTTGCTTTTAGCTGTTCTTGCATGGAAGTCTTGTGATTCTCTGCTCGTCAAACTCAAGGAAAGAGGTTAGGATGATCATATTTATGTGCAGTGAAGTAGAAAGCAGTGGTTTGAAAGCAATCACAGTTTACTGTGGCAGTATGTACTCTGTGTTTGCCTGCCAGGCATCTATTTTACATTTTGCAAAAATATACAGGGCTGAGTGTTTTGTGCAAAGAGTTCCCTCCTCCCCCCTCAAGTTTTTGATAGTTTACAAAATACATGGGGAAGAAAAATCCTAGAAAATAAAATACTGACCCAGTTGCAGACAAATGTTTCTAAGATTTGAAACTACAGATTCAACCAAGGCCACACCAGCATAATGTTGATCCTCTCCTGTGCAATGTCCACTTAGACATGAAGGTTTGTGCCTCCAGTGTCTTCCTTCCTTCCTTTAAGTCCACATAAGTCCTTCTCTGTGATGGAACACTCACGCCGTCGGTGCTCCCTTAAGCAATATTGAGAGTGGCAGGAAAAAGAGATAAAATGATAGAACGTAAGCAAGACCACAAGGTTGGTTAAAAAACCTCATTACTCTCCTGGCCTCTCTTTTCCCTGGTGTCTCTGTTGACTCTGCAGTTGGCTGATCACTCCAGCTGAGCAGGGTCTCAAGTCCTTCCTGCCCTCACTTTCCTGGCTGTCACCAACACTACTCCACAGCAGACAGAAAATGGATACTACTGTGCCCAGATACATGGGCTTATCCTTGCTTTCTCTTTTAAGAACCACTCTGCAGTCTGATGCAGCATGGGCTCTGTACGTGATGCATGTGATTTGTGACTTCTTTCCCATTATGTAAGGCAGAAGACTCTCTCCATGCGGTTTCACTGGAATTCAGATTAGGCTTTTCCTGTATCATAGAGAAGTTTATTTCATCTCACATTCACCTTAGCATTTACAAAAATTTCCCAAGGAAGAAAGCAGGCCCCAGCTCATTTACAAGCGGGACCTTCGGTAAACTTTGAAACTTAGTAGCATGGAAGTGATTTATTGAGTTGCTAGAAAGAATGGAGTTTCCTGTTCTGCCTTCCTAAATCATTTTTGTAAAATATTAAAAGTGAGCTCCTATTTCTCTTTTGTATTCATGCCTGTAAAAACAGCCACAAAATCTATGAGATTATTTTGCTAGATTTCAATGTAAACAGAAGAAATGGAACAGCTCTAAAGGCAACATTCAAGCTTCATTTTCTTGACTTCAAGAGGGCTTTAAATTACCTTTGAATTCAGAGATGTAAAGTGTGGCCTAGCAGAGGGTCTGACTGTACAGAGGCAGGGGAAATATGAAAGCATAAGAAATCAGTCATGACTTTTTTTTTTTTTTGACTCTCAGAGTTATACTTAGAAATTCTGTCATTGCTGGAACTCTTACTATAGTCTGTAAAGCACATTCAAAATTCTACATATTTACAAATGGTTCTTAGCAGGTATTTTAAAATGGCATTTGAACTTGAATTTTTCCGTGTCTCTTTACCAACGCACCATGTTTAAATATTTGACATTTGTTCACGGCCACAAAAATTGTGATTTTTTTAAACATATACTATTATATCTCTATTTAGATATTGAAGTACTACAGCTTTCATGGCCTCAATAAATGAGAGATGCATACACTACTACTGATGTGTTTAGAAAAAGATGCTGGGGACTAGATCCCTTTTTTTCCCCATTGCCCCTTCCAAAATTCCAGTGAAATTTACTTACAACTTCTTGTGCTTTCTAAATGCTAGCACAATTAATATTTAGACTGTCTGAAAATCAGAATAATTTTTCCAAAAATAAACAGTGGAATAGGAAAAGATCAATAATATCTCTGTGTAACAAAAATAATCACTATGATCTGCGTTCTATTGTTGAATTAAATGATTCACACATATGGTCCTGCAAACCACAGGCAAGCTGAGCAATAGTATTGTGGAGCGCAGATGGCTTCTATGGCTCTAATATGACAAATGGCAGTAGAGTTCCACTATCCCCTCTCTATTTCATAGTATCACAGAAGGAATGCTGTATAATATCTCCAAGCATTTTTATTATAAGCCTCAATTTAAAAAAATATGTAATTTGTTGGATGAAATCTGTCATAGCTACTTCCTTCCCAGGACAGCTCTAAAGCAAAGTTTAATCAATTCTATTTAGCCATTTTTAATATCTGAGAGAGACAAAAATGAATACGTGACAGCTGCTGCTATTAATAAAGGCCCTACTTTTTTAGTTTCCATTTTTCACATTGTGTTCTTTCAAAACAAAGGCTATGAGGAGCTTAAGGTTGTATTAACTTTTCTGACTCAGAAAACTTATTTTTATACATTTATTTTTAACATTTCTGATGTTGTTAACTAAGACAGGTTGTATGTGAATGCTCAAATATTAAGATATTATTGTGCTTGCTAACTCATGCATGTCTTGACACGTTAAAAAAGTTGTTTAAGAAACAGAAGTTCCAAATTGCTTGGAAATCATGGACCTTCCATACAGAGAAAGTGAGCTTTTCAATTCTTTTTAAATGTGTTTTATGAAGACAACTAAATAGTTAACAGTTAAATTAATGTCTTTCACACACTAAAAGGCACTAGACATAACGCATTTAATTCTAGTAATTGCAAACTGTATTTCCATGGATGCACATTCCAATCAATCTCTCACTGCTTGCTAGACTTGTAGCAAACAGTTTGCTCACATTAATAGCAACAAAATTATTTGTCTAGGGCAATGGTTATTGGAATTCAGCTTTGACTTTAGGGTTGTCCGTTTAGATTAACTTTTCTTAAGATTAACTGAACTCACACATATTTCTATTAATTTGAGTGTGCAGGCAGTATAATAAAGAAGCAATGCCTGTAGTGATAAACAAAGAGGTGCTAAGGTCCAAGCACAGGCACTGGCACACGGCCACAGGATCTGTTAAATGGTTAACACGGTTTTTTAAGAGGAAAAAAAAGCCAAGCCAGATTTAAGGGCATTACAACTCAGACACTATTCCCAATAGGCTGTTTCTTAGACAAGAACATTGTGTTTCGGAGGTATTTAGCCACCTGAATGTAAGGCAGGTTGTGTAGGTTGCTGCCAGGGCTAGATAGCAGTGAGGGACACATTTTATGCATTTAGTCATCAGACAGTGTTGTTGCTTATGATCAAAATATTAACCCAAACATCTACTAAAAAATTGTACAGAGGTCATTTTATTCTGGCATTTTATTCTTTGCTACCTCTTTTTAAAGTCTCAGCTACAATAACAATGTCCAAATACACCATATAAACCTTAAGTCAATTGTGTAAAAACTTTCCTGTAGACTTACTGCTTCAAATGTACCAAAGGCTTTTTGGTTTTAATTTGGTCTTCAACTCCTTACACCTCCTGTAATCCATTCTACTTTACCTTACTTAATGCAACAATATTCTCCTTTTATTAACTACACAAGTTCACGTTCAACTAATTATCCAACACGACCATTGGCTACTTTCAGAGTTACTAAACTACGTCTTACAATCTGTAGCCATACAACTCTGGTCTTTATTCTTCATTTCTCTAAGGAAGAATGATCTTTTAATATTATTTTTTATTTTAAAGAAGGGGCCATCTGTGAGAAAGCCTGGAAGCATCTCTTTGTTAACACTTTTAGCAGCTTGTGAGCTTCCCAATTTTTAAACGCTTTTTTATATTTTTCAGTCTCATATTTGAACAGGTATTCCCAAAAAAGATAGTACAATTACATTGCTGTCATATATAATGAGTTCAGGTTTGATTTAAACACTCCCAGGAATGTTCTGCTAGAACTCAGGAGCAGAATTTTGTCAGTCTGCATAGTGCCATGTAAATCTAGTAACTGAGGCAAAAATAATCAAGACTCCAATCCTCCAAAGGAATGTCTCCTTATCACACTTTGTTTCCATGAAGACATTCCAACAAAACTGCCACCATTGCTTCATGGCAAGTTAATTGCTTACAAATAGCTCATACCACCCCACGTCCCCTCAGCCCAGCAGTTCCATGGTACTGAATGAAAATGCTTGTAAATAACGCAGTTTAACAATTCGTGTTCTGCAAGGGGTTTGTAGTTTATAATTTTTTCCCTATGGACATCATGTTTTAACATAGTGTGCATAAATCTGTTCTATCTTTCTTACCATTGGAGGACCTGAACAATTTCACTGCAGTAATGAAAAGGCAGGAGAAGCTCACTCCTAGCACCAGTGTCACCTCTCATCTAGGTGGCCTTACTAACCAGTAAAATATAAAACAGGATACAAATCTGGGATACTTGACCCCAGAATTCCCATACATTAAGGTGACCAGCAGCCATACTGCTACCACAAGGATACTTTGAGTTCATTCCTAGTCACTAAATTCCTAAGAGAGGGAAGATTTTATTCTTATAGTCCTTGCTTGAACATGTTGTTCATACACACCGGACAGTGCTCACAACTTGACAAACAGGGTTCATTTGTCTCTTCAGGAATCCCTACATGTGCATAAAATATTTTGAGACGGTTCAGTCTGAATCTTCTGGTTATTTAAAAAAATTATTTGTGCTTTAGTTTTAGAAGGGTTTCGAGTTCAATTTCTTTTGCCTCTCCTAATATTTCTGATTACCTGTTAGAGTAATCGAGAGTCCTCTGATTTTAAAAAGACACATATTATCTTCCTTATTCCCCGTACGCATTGTGTGTACAGCTCAGTAGCTGAAAGCAAATACAACTTTGCACGTGAGTGGTCACCTTCTTGGTAAACTAATTGATACAGTGTTTCGTTTAAAACCTGTGCAAAATTTTCTTACAGACACAAATTAGTCCAGGATAAGAATTCAAACACAGACTTTTGTGTGTTGATTTGTCCTGTTTTTATCTTATCAAGCACTATGAATTTAACTCTAAAATGCAGCACACTAACTAAGAGGACGGGGCAGAACTCTGCCCCCTTTTCAAATGGAGAATCCATCTGGAAATTCAATCCCTTTCCCAATAATAATATTATGAGAAATTATTACAATGTTTTGCTGCTTGATGTTTATTACAGGATCCCCTTTGAATTTTTTTGTAAACTCCTTGCAGCTTCCTGAGTTTTTCTCAGCAGGGAACTGTGTTGTTCTCTACCATGTGTACACCTACCAGTTTGCAACTTTTCTGAATAGCATTAGAAAAATAGTTTTAAATGTAAGAATGATTATGTAACACCGGTTCTGTTGACTCATTTTCCAAGTACAATTCTTTCTATTTTTGGTATTTCAAAATTTTTCTGCTTATTTCACCCACAGATTTCAGTACTAACACTATGCTTTATTTTTCTTTAAAAAGTCACACAGAAATTGCTTAAACTCTAAAATTGTACTGACACATCACATTTAGCTTGATCTTACGTAATGCATAAGAAACTACATGCAGTGCTTTTTTTCCCCCTTAAAAATAAAAAATAAATACAACCCTTATTTAATTGGCACTTGGGCAGGATTCCCTAGATCTCTAGAGAGTTATGAGAAAAAGAAGCAAAAACATGTCTGTATGTCTGTCTCAACACCTCGGAGTTGTGCTAAACCATTCAAAGGCAACAGCATTTCCAAAGTGAATGCAATATAGTTGTCACCCAGAAGGGAAAACATTCACATAAATAAATGAGATGAAAAGTAGCATGACCTATAGTTAAGAACTGAAACATAGGGATGATAAATCTTTCCTTTTATGTTAAAAAATGAACAAAATTAGAACTAGTCCAGCACTAAGAAGAGGCTATAAAGCATGCAAATACTAGAAATAAAATATGTGGATTTATGTCCCAATGTTAAAAAATTTATTAAGTGCAGGTATTGAACAGAAAATATATTATCAAGATTGCTCTGAGTGACACACATGTACAGGATGTAAAAATCTGATTCCTTTTATTTTTTTTTTATTCAGGATCAAGGAAATTAGGTGGACTTTTTAAGTCCAGCAATGCAGGATATTTAAAGTTACTATTTCAATGCTAACTGTAATTAGTTACCCTGCTACTAGCAAACCATGACTTTTGATTAGTATGCCTGGTAAATTTACAAGATATTTCAAACCCCCACATTATTCTTATTAAAGTTAATAGGGTGTTAATAAATTCTTTTTTTTAAATGAGAAATCTTTAAGTGTTACATTGCCATATGCTGAACATAATGCAGCTATTAACTAAAATAAATAGGTAAATAGACAAATATGTAAATAAAATCTATTACTTGTGAATTATACATAATACATATCCTACATAACATGTAAGACCAAACAATACACAATCTATTTATCCCAGTACTCTTTTCAAATCTAATAATTTCAAACAGTCTCACTGTGTAAGTTCCATTTTGGTTAACTTGTCATGGCATTCTCTTCCAATTCCATCAGTGTAAGAAGGTTGGTAGTGAAAGGACAATTAGACTTGAACATTACAATTGATTTTAAGCATGTAATTCCTCACAGAATGCAACAAAAAATTAAATTGGTGGTAATGGATCAAAACTACTTTATCTTATCCAACACATTATCTTTAACTTTGGATAATATAAAAAGCTTTCAAATAAGGTGTCAGAAACACAGAATGACAGATGTGGATTTTTTTTGTTCCTACATTAGCTTTCATCCTGACCATAATGGTTCAAAACTGACACAAATGTTGCTATTAATTAAGCCCATCCTGTACAGCCAATCAGTGATATCTCTAAGAGGTGCAGTCAAGCTGCAGATGATATCAGGATACATCAAAGCTCCAAGCACATGAAGATGGCTTCATGCCAGGCCAGCTTCAGTCTGGTAGGGATCTTTAGCTCAGGCAATGTGTTAGATTAACGAGCAGCTCTGTTCCAGAAACAATTTTGCCTCTTTTGTGTAGCATTGCTACTGGAAAAATAAACAGTGTGAGAATGGAGCTAATGCTATGCAAAACAGTGTATTCCTGGAAACTGGAGCTTGGGAAAAAGCTGTACAGAGCCACAACTGGTGATCAGCTCTGGCCTAACGTGGCTTATTAGCTTCAGTTAAGTACTAATGACAACACATTCTCTCTTTCAGAAACATCTGGATGTCTCTGTTTTGTACAGGGACAGAAGTCTGTATACTGGGAAGGCTTGTTAAGCCCAGAGAAGTGCCCCATGAATGCATGGAACCAGCCCGGGACCAGCACTACCTTGGAGCTAACAAGCCAAGTTTGAACATGGAAGGCTTTGACACAAAGAGCAGAGACAGAGTATTTCTGCACTAATTAGCTCAAAGGCAGTGCTGGACCAAAACGGGTTAAGCCTGGCTTGTCATGAACTAACTGTTTTAAAAGCACTTGAACATCTCTGCACGCTCCTAATGCATGCACCTCCCTTATCCATGAATGTCTACTCTCTTGGGATGATGGACTCAATTTAAACACAGGATTTCTTTTCTTACTATTTTCTATGCTGGCGTTTATGATGTGCAGTGTAATTAATATTTCCCTACAATTATGGCATTCATAATGTCTCCATATAAAAGTTCTAGTTCTATAGTTATTTAATAGCAAAAGGTACTACTTATTTCCTCATAGTCACAGCAGGTTTTCCGGCAAATGATGTATCTCCAATCACAGCATCCTCATAAAATAACAATAGATGCTACTTCAGTCTAAAATCAAATTTAAGTTTTGCGCATTTATTTTGCATAGATATAAATTATTTCCTGTATTACACCAACACTGGACAAACCACTGTGAGATAAATTCGATGTACACTTGGAAGCTGACATTAAAGCTTCCCCTGCCCCCCCCACAAAGTATGAAACTGGTGCAAACTCGCTCTGTTGTTTAGAATTAGTTAAAAAATATGGAGCTATATTTCCTTTGGCAGACTCTGTGCTGAATCAAGCATACACTTTTCATGAAGCATAATTCTGGTGTAAACACATGTCATGTCATATGTCATAAACATATGTCAGTTTACTCACAGGTAAACTTTTTAGGATAAACCTCTATTCCCAGTTGTGCATGAAAATGTAAAGGCAGAACAGAGTGAAGAAAAAAGTGCATTTTCGTATCTTAGTCTACATCTATACTTGCTAGACTTAGTCCTGAGTGGGTTTTTTTATTACCAGTTATACCCACAAGGAACTCACACATGCAAGTGCTGGCCATAGGGTGTCAGACCAAAGATCCACCTCCCCACAATGTACTGTTTTCAACAAACGCCCCAGAATGTCTTTAGAAATTCTACCTGCACAAGCTCCTCTGAGCACTGTGGGTAGCCTGCACCACACATGGCCAGGGACACATCAAGGAGAGGGAAGCTGAAAAGGGAAGAAGGATGCTGGCTGCTGTAGGGTCTACTTCAATCCTCATCATGTCAAGTCTGCAAGGACAGCACCTCTGGTTGGCTTGAACTCATTCCTTAGACAGCTTCATGAACAGCAGACATTGGGGGTTCTCTGCTGTGTCCCCCCTCTTGAGCCTGGTATTTCTTTACAATGCCTAAAACCTAAGGCATCACCTGGGGAAAAAAGGAACAGCATAACCTTCTCCTTAAGACTCTCCCATCCTCCAACTGTTTTCAGCTCCATGGATTTCCCGAGCCTGTTGTTATGAAGACTTTGCTCCCTTCCCCCAGCTTCCTAAATTAAATGCCTAGCTGAGACTTTTACTGCAAAGAAAACTGTGTTGCTAAACTTTGTTCTGATGAAAAATTTACACTAATTTTCTGCATTAATACTTCTGTGATCACAACACAGCAGACCTGCCTCTCAGGAAACACATTCAAATTATTTTTGTTTCAGTGCAGCTGGGAGTGAAGTACACAGTGAAGTGGGTTGGCACCACCAGCAAGACAGCTATCTTACAAAGTAAGATAAAGACTTGAGCTTATAGTGAGTGGGTTTGGTTCAGCCAGAAAGATGGTAGAAAGTCCCGAAGAAGGCAGGGATGTGCAATTCATTAGCCTAGCACAAATGCTGCAATGGAGAGGACACAACACTCCCTGTTCTCCTAAGGGTAGCATTCAGTGGATGACTTCGTGGTACCAAGCCCAGTACCTAGAACCCACCAGCAACGATGTACTTGCTCACCTGCAGGTTTGATGGCTGTACCACCACTGAAGCAAGAGAATGGCAGAAGAGCGTGGCAAGAACAAAAAATCATATATACACACAGTATTGTGTTGTCCAATATTAGAACTAAAAATAGAATGATCTTTGGAAAAGAATGAGGGGAAGAGTATCATCTAAAAGGAAAACAGAGGCATATTTACCAGTCTGCATGCTACTAGGCAGTGTCAGTCTTCTCCCGCCTGAAAAGTGTAGTGGACATACCTGGAGGAACACGGTAATAGCCAGGACACAGGGCATTCTTGTCCCAGCCTGCGTTCAGCTCGGGGGTTTCCCAAGTCATGGTTTGTGTGTCTCCAACCTGCAAAGGATTTCTTTCCCATGAACCTGCCTCGTATCCCCCTTAATTCATGGCAGGAGATTATGTTCTTGGTCTGGATGATGCTAATTCTGTGCTTCTTGTTTATGCAGCTTCTTCTCCCCCCTCCAAGTCCCTTTCCAAGGGAAGCAGTGCCGACAAATCGCCTGTTTACACACCAGTGCAGCACTACGGGCAAAAGCACGCAGGCAGAACGATGTATTCCTACGGCAAGTACTTTCTACTCGGAAGGAAGTAACTTTATCATGTTTTCTTTCTAACACTGACGCAGTGGTGCGTTTTCTCTCCCCACAACCACGTAAGCAAGCAGGCGACTTGAGCCCTCACCATTAACCTTTTGGACCAGCAAATTCTTTCCCCAACCGAGCCACTGCAGCCCGCGAGGTGCCGGTCCTGCCCCAGAGCCCCAGAGCCCCAGCTCCCGCTCGTCCTTGCCAGGGCCCTTCCCGGCCGGGCGGGAGGAAATGCGGCCCCGCGGCCTCGCACCGCCCCTCGCCCTCGCCCCCGGGAAGGGGGGCTGGAGACGGCCCTGAGCCCGCTTTTTGTTGGGACAAACATTTCCCCGTGCCGATGAGGAAACCCGCCGCGGCCGGAGCTGCGGGAGGGGGATTTCCTTCCCATTGTCTGCCGGGCTCGCCGCTCCCGGCCCCCGCTCCCAGTGAAAGTGAATGGCCGGGAGGGACCCGCCGCAGGGCTCGTGTTAGACACCCAACTACTGCGGATAAACGCAGGACTCGGGGCTAGCCCAGCCCGGCTAGTCGGGCTTCAAAGCTGTACGCTGACGAGCATTGAAAAGTCTTCACAATACACATAAAAATAAGTCAAAACGAAACAAAACCGCATCCTTTTTACCCTTCAACGTACATCTGAAAGCTATATAATGCAAACAGTTACTCAGGGGACCTAGTGAGGATATCAAAATATCCCCAAACCAGGCCCATGAACACCCATTTATAAGCTCTATGCCTGTCTTTCTACACTTGATTTAATTCACTGCCCATCAGCTCAGAGAAGATAACGTGGCTATGGTTGCAGACACTCCCTACATGTTTGCTTTAGGATACCTTGTTCTTTCCAAAATCAAATATTTGTATCCTGAAACAAATATTTGGAGGTGGTCCAGACTAGCCTTTATAAGTATGTTAAGTACAGGAGATTGCTGACAAGTGGTAGACTCTAGGTAAAAACCTGTACGGTAGGCAAGCCATAAGGCTTCTGCCCTCCATGTGCTTCCATGCTGGTGAAACTGTGGCCTGAGTATTTATTTGACAGCTCTCTATGGGTCCTGTGAGAGATAAAGGGCTAAAACCTCTTTATACTGAAGATAGCTGAACTTCTGCCTTAAATAAATATTTACATAGGTAAGGAGAAGGCACTGCGGCAGAGCAAGAAATCTTTCACTAGAGAAGCTGAGACTGGCTTTGGAGCTTTGTTTTGGAGTTATGGCAAATCCCCCCAGGGGACCCAGTTGTTGGGGATACCTGGCTGTTTGGGGTGAAGAATTAAAAATGGTTATGTGGCTGCCAGCTATGTTTGTTTGTCCTCTGATTCTGGATGCAAAAATCAGTGTGCCTTAACCATGCTGGCTTGAGCAGAGCTGTTGGCTTGACTGCATGGTAGAAACAGCAGAAACTATAACAACCCCAACTTCTTTTTTTTCCCCTATATATAAATATAGCTCGGATGCAATTCGAACAGAGAAGGTTTCAAAGAAAACTAAGACAGGCAAGCCAGCAATATCCCATGGAAACTTGGCATATATTTCTATCAAACTTCTTTTGAAAATGACATGCCTTAACGAAATCACAGCCAAACATCACAAATAAATGCTTAAAATAAGGTAGTCTTTTTGTAATTATATTGACAGTAAATCCCTTTTTACTTAAAAAAATTGCCTGTCAATTTCATTTGCTTTTTATTAATACAAGCAATATAATGCAGTTAATAAATTATAGTACAACTATTGGGTATCTGCCCAATGCCTCAAGCACTCTTTGAAAGCAGATTACCAGCACTTTCTTTCCTATCTATTTATTTTAGATAATGTAAAATGTTCTTTCATATTTAAATGCATAATAGAAGTAAGACTTTATCACAGCTGTGCAACTAACCATTATTTGCATTTTATTTTCAAAGTGGATGTAAAGTCCTGATGCAGCAGTCTTGAAGAAACTGTGTGGGTTTAGACACTACTAGAATTCTTATTTACTGGACACGCTGGAGAAACTTTCACTGTTCAGTGTGCAAACTCTGTTTAATCTTTGACTGATCAGGCACAATGGATGCATCTTTTTCAACATTAGCACTACTATTTCCTTCTACTATTTTAGTAATATTAACAACTACTCATATGACTCATTTTTTTTTGCATACATAAATGCTTATAGAATTAAGCTTACAGTATATTTTAATAAAAGTAAAATTCTAGTCAAGTTAATTAATTGTGAAGTGTGTTACTTATCCATTAATAATTCCTGAAGCATTTCAGAAACTTTAGAATATCTTTTCCTAGACATTTATTAATATTTATCTCACAGTCCATAAAAAAATGGTATAAAATTTACATGCTTTCTTGCTACTTACATATATATATGTTCCTATAAAGTTACGTATTCTGCATTACTATGTATTTCCCAACCCTGCAGTGCAAGAATGGCTAACAGTTGGACTCAATGATCATAAAGGTCTTTTCCAATCTAAATGATTCTATGATTCTGTGGTCTACAGTTCACGACGTATTGACAACTCTGAGACAGACCGTTGAATCTCTATGTTTTAGTTTCTGTTGCTCAAGGTGAGTGTCTACTTTCAAAAACATTATCTGTCATTTCTCCAAGTCGGACTTAATGATAGGAGGAATTTCCATGTATCAAGGCCGGATAAGCACCACATTTTCCCTCTGCAACGAGAGAGGGTCCAGACCTAAGACTGTGACAAAATACATACATAATAAATAGTTAAAGATCCGTTTCAAATGTATTATTAAAAAAAAATAATAAAAGAAACAAACAGCAACTCCAGCAGACACCACTAGAGTTCTCCTTCTCCCAAATATCCCTAGCACCATCCTAAACCCTGTTTACCCCAGAAACCTGAACTGTGGACAGACAGAAGAGGAGAGAGAGAGAGAAAATTCAGACACAATAAAACTCTGAGGGGAAAAATATGTGGAAGGAGGAGGCAGCAGCGGCCTGGGGAAGGGATTGAAAAGTTTCCCCTGGCTTAACTTCTCCCCCCCTGCAGCAGCAGAAGCAGCGCCAGCAGCACAAGGTGAGAGAGACTTTTAAGTCTGGGGAGGAGGGGTGTGTGTGCGGGAGGGGGGGTGAATTTACAGCCCTGTGGATATTTCTGTGTCTGCCTCCCTGGCTTTGGGGTGCGAGAGACGCCGTGTCTCATGCTGGGTGGATTTTTTTTTTTTAATATGATGGAGGATTATAAACATGGCGCCTTAAAAAAACTACAAAATCATGTACACACTGTTCCAAGGAGATGGGGGAGAGGGGACAGGGGAAGGGCTGGGCACCAGGGGAGGGGGCAATCCTTCCCCGCGGGGTGCCGTATGAGGAGGGGGGAGCAATTATACTTAATAATAAAATGTGTGGGGCTGCGGGGGGGAGATGGAAGGCGGTATTTTATTATTATTATTATTATTTCATTTTTCGGAGTGGGCAGGATTATCTGGCCGCCCGCTTGGAAACCGAGGAGGAGAAGGGGACGGCGGCGGAGCGCGTGTGATTATTAACGGCGATTATTTTTGTCCCCACACCTTCCCCGGTCGAATTTCGGCTGGGAGGCGGCGGCGGGTCCCCTGTGCCCCCGTGCCGAGTTGCAGCCAGCCCCGGGGCCGGGGCGGGAGGAGGTGGGGTGGGGAGAGGGGCGCTCCGGAGAGAATCGCCGCTTCCAGCGCTCCGCGCGGGCCTGCAGGGCGCGAGGGAGCCGGGGACTCGCGTGAGAGGCGAGGCCGGGCAGGGTGTGGTGCAGCCCGGCCTCAGCCCCGTCACCCCCCGGCCCCGCTTTCTCTCACACGCGGGGCCACCGCTTTGCTCCCCACTCTCTCCCCATTTCCTTTCGCTCACACACCCCCGCCGCCACCGCATTTCCTCGCTGGGGAGGGGGATGCCTGCTTGGAGGACGGGTCTTGGCCCGAGTAATGGCAGCTGCTCGACAGCGCCGAGGCTCCACAGGAGAGAGACGGAGGGGCCCCCGCAGGCCGGGCGAGGGGCCATGGCTGCCGTGCCCGCGGGGGACAGGGGAGGGGACGGGGAAAGGGTGAACTCAGAGCCCCGGCCCTCCTCCCCCGGCGGCTGCGGGCGGTGCCACCCCCGTGGCCGGGACGGCCTCGCCACCCGGCGGGGCACCGGAGGCCCGGGATCGCCTCGTCCCCCGGCACAGCGCCGGGGGCTTCCTCGCCTCCCCTGTGTGCTCTGGGGCAGGGCCCGGGGAGAAAAGGGGGCGATTTCTCCGCTCTCCCCTTCCCCCCGGCTCCCCGCGCCCTCCGGGAGCAGCGCGCTCGCTGCCCCCAGCCGGGAAGGGCCCTCGCGGGGCTGTGCCGGACTCGGCGGGTCGGGGAATGCGAACTGGCGACGGGCTCGCTTTTGTTGGCGTTCTGGGGCGCTTTGTGTGTGTGCACCCCCGAAGCCGTGTTTGCAGATAACTCCCTCGGTGCACTTTGTGGGGTGTTCGCCTTCCCCCCCTCCTCGGGGCTGCTCAGAGGCCTGTCTCCTTTCTTTTCGGGGAAAGGATGGAAATGTAGGTGTGGGAGTGCCCGTGGTAAGGATGATGGGGAGCTTCGGTGCGCTTTCCTGACCTTTCGTGTGTTCCGGACAGCAGCCCCCCCCCTAAAATGCTAATGTTAAGGATTTGGGAAACTTTGTGTGTCTTTTGGGGCTTATCCTGAAACCAGCAGACTTTGGGAATTTGTTTTTGGTCTTCAGTGAACTTTACAGATGCTAGAGATGGGGTGGCTTGAGAAGAGGAAAAGGAGTGAAAAAACTTTAATTCGGTGCTGGTTGGTTTTGTGGTTTAACTTGGAATCATCTGGCATGGTCTCTGTATTGTAGGAGTAATTTTATTTATTGTAGTTTTAAGAAGATCTTATTGCAGTATAAAAGAAAAGGAGTGGAAAATGCTTTCTTGTCCTAGATAACGCTGATATTTTTTCGTTTCTGTTGCTTTTGTAGGAAATCGTTCAATTCTTTAGGGGTGAATGCTGAGACAGGTGTCAGGAGGGGGGAAAATAGGAGGGGAAATGCCAGTTTGTGGTTCAGGTTGCACTCCCTTGGGTTCTTCTAGTTCCTCATCCTTCAGTATGAAGGACCTGGCATCTCTCCACTTTTTTAATTATCAGCCACTCTTGAGTGTGCTACAGAAAGTCTTTAGGGAAGTAGATTGTTTGCTGACTAATGTTTTGTATAAAAGTGGAAGTGCCCACAAAATAATTCCCACTTTTATGGGATTTATGGCATTAATTAATTCCCACTGTGGATCTGTGGCCTTAAAATGTCAGCTTTTCCATGCCTAAACAAGCCCTCTCTGCTTTGACCAGATAGTTGCATGGGGAAGGGAGGGAAGGGAATGGTTCATGGGGTATGTAGTTCAACAGAGAGCACTTGATCTTGCTGCTGCTGAGTTTGGTTTTAGTGAGTGAGGAAAAAAGTGGCTGTGTTGATGACTCTGTTGGTTGTGCTATGAATGGTAGTCTCTGCATCTGCAACTTATACTTGGTATTGGGTTCAGTAGCAAAGGTCTCAGTGAGAAAAATTACTGTGCCACTCCACCTCATGAACTGGATAGTGTGATAGAAATTGTCTTGTGTTGAAGTCAGCTTTGTAAGGGAAATTGTGAGTCTGTGGATGTTGGGTGGGGGTCTGAAAACCTTGGTGATGTGCTAGAAGATAACTTTTTGACAGTTTGAAGCTCTGTAGCAAAAATTTTACAGGGTGGTTCACCTCTGAAGGTGTTGTTTGTTTTGTTTTGTTTTTTAAATTTAAGCAAGCACTTCCAGCTATTAAATATTAATGTAAAAAACCAAATTGAGTTTGTTCACCATAAATCAAAATTCCTAGTAGTTTAACTTAGTCCTTCTGTAGTATGAGCTAGAACAGTGATTCATAACTTCTCAGGAAAAAAAATGAGCACTATTGGAGTGACAAGAATTTCATGATTGGAATTGCTGTGCACCCAGTATGTGACTGGTAGGTCACGTGCTGTGGGTCCATACTGTTTGCAGGCAGTAGACATTCTGTAGGCATCTAGTGTTCAAGTGTCCTGGGTTTCCCCCTGCCTTGGAGCAGAGAGGAGAAGGGAGTGTTCAGGATGACCTGAGGCTTCTGCAGCAGAAGAGCCTGGATCATGTTTTCGGCCTAAGGTCATCTTAAAAACAAGTGAGACGGTGAAAGGCTGTGAAGTGTGTTTGGTATTTCTGCCTGCATGTAAACGAAACATACTGGGTGCTGTTAGTGACATGGTGCTCCCTGAGAACATGGACTATGAGTTTGGCCTCAAACACCTTGAACTGGCTCAGGCTCCATCTAGACTGTTGTGCATTTCTACCAGTGCACCGCAGCTTGGGGACCACTGAACTGTGCCATCTGCAGTCGCTGGGTTAGAATAAAATACTTCAAAAGGAAATAGATAAAAGTTAACATTGAAGATGTTTTCTTAATTTTAGGCATCTAAATGCCTCTGTAGATGTCTGCATTATCTAGTTAGCAAATTGTCTCATTTCATGCAGTTTGAGAATGAGGGGGAATTTTAGAATTAGGAGACATGTTTTGAAATTGAGGACCCGACTTCAGTCAGCTAAAGTTCACGAATTTTGGACATACCTGTAACTAGTTTTCATAGTAAGTGCTTTCCACAGTCTTTCAGAACATTTATCTCTGGAAGTATGTGAAGACTTCAGGCAGTGTCAATCAGTCCAGGCTAAAAGTTCTGAAAGAGGGACGAGGTGATGATGAAGATGTTTTCAGGAAATTTCTGGTTTGCTTCTTAAATGACTTTTTAGCTAGATCCAGATTAGCATAAATGTCAGTAAAACATGTATTTTACCCATAATGCAGGTTGTTACGAATGCTAACTAGAACTATAAACAAAATTAATCTGTGCAAGGTATACGTGCCTCACACCAGTGATGAACTTGGTTCGTAAAATGTGGAATTGTTTAAAATTACTGGCCAAATGCACACAAGATTTTACTTTCCTGAATGAAGTAGGGTTTGGAGATTTTTTCAAAAGTTAGGTGAGAATTGTTGGAGCAATTTTTTTCATATCTATCCAGCAAATATATAAATTTGTTTCAAATCCTGACCACTGATTTTATTAATTGCAGTGGTTTTCCTTCCATATAACAGGACTTTGTTTAGCCATTCTTCTTACCCTGTTTGTTTAGGAGGTAATGTCAGATCATATTCTTTATCTGCAGAGGGTTTTGTGCCTTGGTTTTTGTTGGGTTTGTTTAGTCCCAGGATGTGGTGAACACTCCCATTGTACGTGTGTAGTACCTGGAGCGTGGTGCCCTTGGTAGCTGGGCAGTGCAACGTATGTCATCTTTTATATAGCTCATACATTTTAGGCTGTCAAGTGTTTCTTGTGCTAAACATTGTGAACAAAGATTGTTCTTGTCAGGTTCTGGATCATTTTTCATCAGTTGAATGTAAATTTAGCTCATAATTGGGTTATTGTTCTAAGGTTTAATCTTCCAGTCGTGAGAGTACAGCCTGCAAAATAGGGAGTTTATAAGATGATGTAATGACTCAATTTTTCAGGAATTTCTTTATTTGTTATTGGTAAGAGTATAAGAAATGCAAAACAAATGTGGAAAACTCCACAAACCCTTTATTCCTGGGTGTAGTGCAGGTAACTGGGAGTAGACTGATTGACACCAGAGTGGCTGTACGGTACAATAACCACTGTGGCCTCAAGCCTGCACAGCTGATCTCCTGTGGCACACGGGGCCATCTGATTTCCAAGGCCTCTCCACATGCAGCTCCCAGAAACACCAGGGCTGGATCGAGCCCTTTTTTTCACCGTATTTTGAATCGTAGTCTTCAAACACAATTTTATCATCTCTTTAAACCAATGTCTGCCATCAAGTAAATTGTGAAAGCGTGAACTCTGTCTTTTTGTTTATTTCTGTCATGCTGTGAATATTGAATTATATGAAAAAAAAAATTAAGGGCAAACCTAGCATTTTAGTAAGATTTCATTCGTATTTATTTCTTCTCTTTTTTTTCTCCCTGAAATGACTAGGGTCTTTTAAGTCCTGTGGGCAGGCGACAGCAGGCACAGTGGTGATACATACTGACATGTCCATGAACCCAAGTTAAAGCTCACGGTGTCTAATTTTATCCAGCTTTGGTAATATCCCATTGGAGCCTGATCCCATAGCTGTACCATGTAGATAAATCCAAAATGTAGCTACTGAGAGTTTTGTTTACAAAAAGACTGGTTTTGATTTTCTTCCAGTCTCTCATTTTACACTTCACTAGAATGCAAAAGTGTCTATTACGAAAATACAAAGAAATGTAATTAAAGTATGCTATTGGTTAAAAAGGCAGTAGTAATTGTAATTTCAAAATCAGAAATATATTAAAAAATATAAGTAAAATATGCTTTATTGGTATACTTACTAACAATCAGAATGTCTTTGCATATACCTTTACACTGTATTCAGTTTTAAATTCCAGGGTTAAATGATGGCAGAATAAAACATTTTGAATTAATGATTATGAGTCTTCATACAACTCTCACTTGTAGTATTATATAAAACTAATTCTTAACAAATAATTTCAACACCAGACCCAGTGAAATTTAAAGTACTAAAATCCACTTGTTCATTAAAAATTAATTTAAATATGCAACAAAAATACCAGAAATATCCCATTCACCTTTTTTTGTGGAAATTGCAATTTTTTGTGCAAAGGACTGGGCTCACTGTTCTAATTTATTTTTTACCCATAATAGGATACTATTGATTTGAGGTCTGGTAATTGAAAAAAAGAAGAGTTAAACATATTCCTGCTTACCTCTCATTTCTGCTATATTTGTTAATATGTTAAATATTAAACCTACTTGCGTTATATTCATATCTATGATTTTAATGCAGCTGACTTAACTATGTTTTGGTTACACACTGTAGGACTCTGCTAGTAGGTGTAGTACTCCAAAGCAGTGTTTTGGCAAGTGGGTATTTGTACTTTGATCCCGTGCACTTAGGGCATGGCATTGTTATCTGGTCTTTTGAAGAGAGGTGGATGGGAGTTGCATGCTGTGACACACAGGACATGGCACTTAGTTTACTAAATTTAGCTGAGTGATTCTTACCTGTCAACCTTAGGTTTTATTTGAACCTTCTGGAAAAGCGAGGAAGTGAAACAAAATGGAGTTGAGAGAAAATGATTAGCAGAATCCTAAAGTAGCTAGAAATAGTATGCAGTGAAAAAGAAATTAAAAGTATGTAAGATATGTTTATTCCTCAACAAATCTTTGAGATCTGAGAGACTGATCTGAGAGCTTTATCTTTCTTAGCACGCTATCATTTTCTGTTAAGTCTCACACAACATTTATGCATTCAGTAAGAGAGGATCTCACACTACAGATACCTGTTTGCAATTACAGATGCTTCTTAAGTCAGAAACCAAGCACCAGCCAAGTCTGCATTGGCTGTGTGTGCCTTATTACTGTTTTCTTGGTGTCATTGCTTGTAAAAGAAAACTTCCGAAGAGGAGAGAGTCTGTGCCTTGCATAACACTGCAGTGTGTGCATTCACATGCACAAATTAAAGTGGAAATTCTGCCTCAGAATGGTGGGGGGTTTCTCCAGTTTTCCTTCTGGTCGGTTGTTGATTTTGTGATCAGTGTCTTATGAGCTGTCATTGACTTCAGAGACAAGCTGAAACCCAGAGTTTATGCATAATCTCCTTCCCCCAAGCAATTACTAGGATTCAGGTTCAAAATTGTACAAAATCAAAACAAAAGAATTGCTATTTCATAAAATGTAATCACAGGCCACACAGTCACTGATTGTTCACTGATGAAAATTGATATTCACTATTCACTGCAGAAAATTCATTGTTACCCATAGATTAATATTAATATAATGATGGAGACCTTGATCATGTAAGCACTTGCTTCCTACAGGCATGAAAATGCATAGGCCTTGGAGCATACTGATGAATAAGTTTAGTTTCACAAAATAGTTTTAAAAATTAAAACCTTATGTATGACTCCAGTATTCCAGGAAGAACACAGTTAAAATTTGTTGTGCCAATACAATTTTATGTAATGCTGTATTTTTGATTCTTCTACTGGAGCTGCATAGCAGTGTTACATGGGCATTTTTATGCCTTTTCAATATCAACAGTATGACTGTTGGTTTTTTTGCACATGCTAAATTTTACATTGATGATTGTTTCCATTGAAGCTAAGGCACTTCTCCTACATGTACATTAGTCTTTGAAGGAATTTACAGTGCTTATGAAAAGAACAGAGAAAACGTGGATAATATTTTTCTGTTAGTGATTTCTGCCATTTTCTGTGTATCTTAAATCCTGTGTGTTATAGAAAACCTTAATTATAGATAAAGAAAATGGTAAAAGAAGAAATTCCTACTGGAAAAGCCAATACCATTATGAGAAGAAAGGTTTATTTTTACATTGGGAAAGCTAGAAAACAGATATGTCAGGAAACTCTGTATTTTAACGTAGTTTCAAAATTATGGAAATTGTGAATGTGCAAGCAGATTAAGTAATCAATTTTTTTTTTTATCATAGAACATAAATTAAAAACCTGAATTCTGAAGGTTATCTTGATTCATCCTGTTCTTATCATTTACCTGAGGACAGTAGGCAAATCTAGGCAATCCCTTTTGCTCCATGCAACAAATTGTTTAGAGTGGGTAATGTTCTCCTCACCTTGTGCTTCTATATCATTTAATCAGTGTGCAGCTAGGTCTTCTACCTATCGGACACTGTTAAAGTGTTAACTAATACACTTTGGGCTATTGGCGTCTAAATGTCACTTTTGAAAAAAAAAAGAAAAAATAAAACAAAAAAACCAAATTGTTTAGAGTGGGTAATGTTCTCCTCACCTTGTGCTTCTATTCCTTCTTTGTTAAACACTCAAAATTGCAGAAAACTTCTTTTTAATTAAAAGCGAAGAATTGTTATTAGCTGTTTTCCTAGGAACCGGACTGGCACCATTTTTAGCTTCACATAACTATAGTTGAGAATTTAGGATGTTCCTAAGAACTGGCTGCATGGACCTTTTCTCAGGAAGCTTCAGTGTCAGTCATCATGTGCAAGCTGACACTTGAATATAATATGGCACACTGAATAATTTGGCATTTGCACTAATATTAAAAGAAAAGAGAGGTTTTTTTTCCCTAATGAAAATAGCTTTCTTAAAATTTTTCTTGGTCATAGTAAAATGTGAGGAACAATAAGAAGGGATATACACTTTGCTCACAGATAACTCAGAATGTCCAGCCTCTTAGCAGTCTGACTAGAATGGAATATCAGGCTGTTTAAAAGCTTCCATATTAAAATATTGTTTGTTTGTTTGTTTGTTTGTTTGCGTGTTAAAAGAAAATGTTTCACTGACATAACTTTTTGAAGGAGAGTGCTGATGCATACCTGAAGCATTTCAGACGGACAGTGTTGGAAAGTGAGAAACATGGACACTCTCAATCTGTAATTGTGTCTTTCAGTTTTGTAGCTTTGTCTTCATCTTCTGCTTACACTGACCTGAAGTAAATAGACTTACAGGAAATACTTGTAAGAAAGAGATTCTTCCTTTTCCTGCACACTTTCCACTCTGCTGGCTCCCAGAAGGCTTCTTTGTAAATGTCCTAATTGGAAGCATACTCCTAACTTCTCTCTTGTTCCAGACATGAGATTTCCTCTTGTTATTGAACTTGCACCTTTTAGGAATTACAGATTAAGAGCCAACCATCTCCAGGAGCCAGTTTTATTGATTTTTTAAATTCATGCTGATATTCTTTTTCTCAGTAGTTTTAAAAAGTATTATGAAAATAACCAATTTTCCAGTCAACCAAATATTAGCCTAAGTTGTAGCACTAATCCCTGAAAACGTGGAGCTTTCAATAAAATGGAAGGATTTTTGTTCCTCACACAGGCACAGGAAATACCAATAAATATCAGCTAAAGCTGCATGGCGGCACAGATGCTTGGAGTACAGGTGCACCAAGGAGTGAGGAGCTGAACATGATTTGCTCTGCCAAGTTGGTGGATAAGCAGTTACAGTGTTTCCTGGGCCAGTGGGAAGGAATGGTATCCAAATTTCTGCTTGGCTCTTCTTCCAGGAGAACTGCCTTTCTTGATCAAACTAGCATGTCATGTAATCCAGAGTCTTGTTTCCAGCCATCAGCTGTCTCCTGAAAAGGTGTCAAAAATCAGGCAATTTGCTGAGGTAGAAAGCTACAGAATACTTTTTTCCCATACTATTTCCAAACAACAGTAATTTAGATTATGGCTCCCATTTTTACGCATGTAGAAGTTGTATTTGTTCCATTTTTTTAATGTTTTAATTTCTCTTTCCTGTAATAACTGAATATTTTAGCTGTAATGTTGAAACCTACTGCTTTTTAGGTCAAGCCTGTTCTGTCCTCTCTAAATGCCTTGCAGCCTCCCACTGCAGTGCTCTTTCTCTTTGCGCTTTCCGAGAGCTTCTTCCTAGGTTGCAGAAAAGAGCCGTGTCATACCTGCTTCTCTGAGGGATTTGAGGGAGATAAGAGACCTTGAGGGGCGAGTTAGTGAAAGGCTGTACTGGTTGTCTGTTGAGTACCAGTAAGAGCTGGGAAATGCACATTCGAAAGGAAGAAAGGGAGAGTTTGTTGTGAGATGCACTTTAAGTGGAAGTCAGGTACACCCTTGTCACAGGAGACAGGAGGCAGGACCAGACTTTGCTAACGTCATTTGGTGCAGCTCTGTTGACTTTAGTGGAGCAATATTAGTTTACACCTGCAGAAAATTTTCTGAATCTCTGGGAATGAGAATATAAAATGAAGTATTTATGAGTGAGTGACAGAGAGTGCATGCGAGAGAGAGCGTGCATGCACACACTTTCAGGCCTGATTGATTATATGAAAAAAACCCTGGAGTTGAAAGAACATTATTTTAAATTAACATTCATTATCTTCACGCGTGAGATAACAGTTCACTTTGGACCAGATCCTAAAACCATTATGTTTCCTGAGCAGAGACTGCTTTTTCCTTGAGTGAGGTTATTCAGTATGAGAATGGCAAAATGTAGTCAGATCTTTGACAATTAAAATATATGGTTTAGTCACTATATATTAGAATAAAGCTGTGTTATTTCTGTCAGGAAAACACATATCTTTTTTCTTTTTAAAAGAAATGGTTGCATTTTCTTTGAAATGTGAAATAAAAAGTAAGGTGCCTTTTTTTTTAGGTCTCATCTTATGCCCGGAAAAGCTTGCAGCCATTTTAATTCATGTTGCATTCATTGATCTAGCAGTTAAATCATTTAATCAGTGTGCAGCTAGGTCTTCTACCTATCGGACACTGTTAAAGTGTTAAGTAATACACTTTGGGCTATTGGCGTCTAAATGTCACTTTTGAAAAAAAAAAGAAAAAACAAAAAAAAGAAAACAACCTATGAACACCCCAGTTAGCTGATGAACATTATAAAGGAAAACACAATGTGAATTCATGGTCTTATCACTGTTCTGTACATAATATAAGTAGAAAAAAAGCACATCATAGCAAACAAAGAAAAAATCTGATTTTGATATTCTTTGGCAGTTCTTTTACTTTTAAATACAGAGTTTTGCAACATTAAGTCATCTAATTAAGCAGCAGCTTGCTATGAAATATTTTCATAACAGACATAGTTCGTGAGTATGAAAATGAAAGCCACATTTTAAAATTATAACCCCAAATAACTTTCTGAATTTAAATATTACTCTGAAAATTGCTTATTCTGTAAGTATAATAATGTGAAAGAAAGTGGGAGAAGTTTGTATTTTATGTCAACAGCACTAGAAAACTTAATACCTTAGGCTTAAATGCTGCAACTATAGAAACCCAATAATCTAAATACATAAAAAAGGAAATAAGTATAGCAGCAGCTAATAGGTGGCAGTGAAAAGCAGAGGAAAATGTCGTGATGCTTTTAAGTGTCCTGTATTTTCTGAGAGGGAGTTACTCACAATGAAATAAATCTCCTCTTGGTATGCAATAGGCAAGTATCATGTCCAGAGAGAGATGGTAAATTCTTTGGCAGTGATGCACTTGGCACCAGCAGTTTTTTAAAGGGTCACCCGTGCGCTTTTCAGTTATTTCTCTGTAGAGATGAAAAGGGAAGTTCATGCTCTTGTGAGGTATTGTTGTCTGTCTGAGTGCAGGTGGAACAAGAAAGTCGTGTTTCATATGAAGATGGGAACTGTATTTCCCTCTCGTTCGATGAAGGCTCAGAATCCAGACATGCCAGTTCCATCTGTTTGTGTCTGGATCCCTTGGCTTATTTCCTTGTGCTTTCCTGATGTACACTGAAAGCTTCATCAGGTGAGAAGTTATGATCATGTTAAGTATCTCTCTGTACGTTCAGCAGAGAGACTCCAAACAGAGGAGAGGGTCAGTTGTTCATCTTATTTGGTGTTTATTTAATTAGCGAATTTTTCAGTGGTTTCACTCTCCGACTTCTAATAGCTCCTCTGCTTTATCATGTTAGTTTATTACAGTTTTGGTACAACTTCTTGTTATACTTTCATCTGGGCATTCTGGGATGTCATTCCTTAAGTAATGTCATGATATGTGTACATGAGGAGTCCAACAGTAGAGGAGAAATTTGACTGAAGGTTTAATGAATGCCATCCCACTGCTGAGTAAGACCTCAGTGAGGCAGTTTAAATAGGGATCTGATACTTTTGCTCTCTTTCTTTTGGAAGAACATTGAAAGGGCTGCAAACTCAGACGAATGTGCTGTGTCCTCATTGTGTATTTCTTTACCAGTAAATAGGGGATTCAGTCATGGAAGGCAACTCGGTGAGGTTAAAGAAAGAAAGGTGCTGAAATCAGCTGCACGTCAAAGGAAAATGAGACTTCAGCGACAATAAAAGCAAAGTGTCAGTGTTAATGCAACATACTTTCAGGTTTTGAAGAGCTGAAGATGCCTCTTAAAAGAGGCTTTGGGTGGCTGAATTGCAGTTTAGGAGCTGTCAAAGGACAGGGTGTTAAAGAAGGCTAAAATCCTGGCAGGAGAGCAAACAAACGTCCCTTGAGCTTGGCCCGTTCTGGTGGGTGTGGTGACCAGATGATTATCAAACAATACATGAAGTGCAATATTGCAGTGGGTATCAAACCTTTTCACATCTACGTTGCTGAACTTAAGAAACAAAAAGAGCTCTTGACAGCTTGAAATTACAGCCCTGGTTTCCAACCTTTCTTCCGAGTTCCACTGAATTAATGAAATTACCTGAGCTGCCAGACCGGGTGGAGCGCTGCTGGTGAGCTGCTGTCGCAGGAACCCCACATCGGGCAGAAGTGCTGATTTACAGTCGCTTTGTCTTGAATTTAAATGATGACCTTCACTTCCCGCGTCTCAGACTACAGCAGGCTGCAATGGAGGTAGCCTTGAGAAGGCGTTTGCTAATGAGGCTCTAGCACCTTTGATAGATGTGCTAGATAATCAGAAAGTGATAGATGATGGTGTACTGTGTTTGGAAATTTGATTTAAAGTATATATTTATGTACTTATGATTTTGACCCATTCGAGCCATTTGTACGATCTGTTGGTGTTTTCCACAGGAGTAGGGATGTTGCCCTGGCTGAATTCCAGTTTGGCTAATTGCATTCTGAGTACCTACATTTCTGTAAAGTTTCATCTGTATTTTGTTACTGTTGTTTATTTAAATAGTAATGCATATGTACTTGGAAACTTACAAAATAACAGCACAGGATAAAAAAAGTTAGGAAAATCCGTGCTCCAAATTACATTTAGTATTTGTGCATGAATAAGTAAAGTGTGGTATGATACAGTACAGAAAAAATATGAAGTGGCATATTCAGTAATAGCATTCACAGAAGAGGTAGGTTTTCAGAGTTTATGAAATAGGTTAAGTTGCTGAGTAGTGTGCACTGTTAAACATATATTATGCAGCAGGAATGGATATAATTCACTGGTAGAAGAAATAATGCTTGTTTGTATTGTAGTTTAACTGTATATATTTTTACAAGGTTATCAGGCATGGATTTTACATGTGTGTCAACAAGGGAGCCAATTTATATGGTGATGTCAAAAGGACTTAGGCAATCACAGATCTGCACGTGGCAATCATCTGCTGCCACAGAAATGTTTCTCTTCTACATACAAAGGCATATTGTATCATTTACCACTCAGTCTCTCAGAATCCTGCTTAAATTACAGTAGGAAGGACTTGCTGTTTGTTACTGTAGACTAAGATGTAGGTGAAAAAGAACCCAAGCCACATCCTGTTGTGGAGAGTTATTTTGTAGAGATATGAGCTTCAAAGCTGCAAGCTTGCTCTTAAAACTGATTGGTATTAATAGTCAATATTAACCAAGAATGGATTTCCAGAAGACTTCAAAATAATCCAGTATTAGACCATACTGCATAACCATAGCAGTCTAATATTTACAAGAACTGTCGCAGTGTTCTCCTAAAAATAACTTGTTTAGAGATGCTTCATCCACAGTGCATATGTACCCCATTAGACGAAGATATTAGAAGTAGACGGAAAAACAGTTTTCATTTTGAAAATGATTTCAAGAAAAATGCTTTTGACTAGTATTTGTAAGTGAAATCATACCCAACTCAAATAGGTTGTTCACAGAAGGAGGTTTGGGGTTTCTTTATTTTTCTAGAAATGGAAAAAATTGTTTTGAAGATATCTTAGAATTTACATATTAACACTGGTGTTTCTTATTATTAGTAGTTCTTTTTACGTAACTTCATTTCTAGTAAAAATACTAAATAATGTACTATGTATTTCTGCAGCAGAAAGATTTATGACAATGTATGTGCTTCCGAAAATCGCTGTTCTTTTAATTTTTGTCTGTTCAATAGCTTGGCCTCCTTGTTTTTGGAAAGAATTTTCCTGTGTAACCCAGCTTAAATAATTTTACCTATTTCTTCTGTATCAAACCCAGTGAAAATGCCATGACAAGCCCTTGTGACGGCAGCCAGCCTGTCATGTGTAAGTGAAAGGGTTGCAGCCCCGTCTGTCAGTGCTTTGGGACAGACGGGTATCTTACCCACTTTAGTGTCTGTCCAGTTGGATATTTTTTTGTCATCTGTGGACTTTTTCCTATGAAAAAAAATCAGGAATACTTAAATGAGGAAAGCCATCCAGCATCCACATGCTGCACATTATGGGAATGAGATCCATGTGGCTTCTTACCTTTTTTTTTTCTCCTTCTGTATCATTTATTAAAGCTGTTATGGAATATCTGCTTAAGGCTAAAAGAGTTTGAATTCTCACTTAGCCTCATTAAGGTCTTGGGCTTGGTGTTTACTGCTTCTGCTTTCATCAAGGCCACTTCCTCAGAGGCTTTTGCAGGAGCCGCATATGTTCTTATGAATAACATTCTTCATTTTCTGTCTCAAATCATGGTAGAATTATACTTTTTAATCAGCCAGTTTTATTTAAACTCAAAATTTCATTGCTGGTGTTCTGCCTCTAAAGCAGAATTTGTTATTTTATACTTTTATGTTGTGGGTTGTCTACTTCTATATTCACACATTTAAATGCTTCAGGCTATTCATTGTGTGTTTTCTGGGGGGTTTAACAGTTCAGCCATTTCCACACAGACTGTCGAAGTCAGTTGGAGACTGTGTCAAAATTTGCTATCAGACTGCTAAGATGAATCTCCCACTGTCACTACAGAGTACTTCTCTAGAGAACAAAACATTGTTAAGAAACAGTTGAGGTACTGGAGGTGATGCTGTCTGTAGATCCATCAGTAGCTTCACCATATGCTCTTAGTGCTATAATGGTTTCTATAAAAGACTCCATGCCCTCAGGTGCTTAGTGGCCAGGTGTAGGTGTTGAAGTCACTATGATAAACTGTACTAGTGCACTCAAAATAGAAAAAGAGGTGATTTACCAACAGGAAACTTTAAAAATATGTTTAGTTCCCATAAATGTTTTCTATTTTGATTACTTTGTTCTCCCTCAGAATTTTTTAAATTCATCTGAGTTTTCTTTCTATGGTTGGGAGGAAACCAGAATTGGCACAGTCAGTACCTTATATACTTTTTCATTGCAAAGATACAAGACTAGTCTTAAATGAAAGGACATATATGTAGCCCAGTAGTTTGAATATGAAGAATTCATGTCTCAAAGAATTCTGGTTATTGGTAAGCAACCTCTCTTTGTTTTAGCTGTAAATTTAAACTTTGAACAGTGAACGTGCTTAGACTAGTGATGTGCTTATTAGGTTAAAAAAAGAACAAGATTTTAATAGGAAAAAATTATCACAAGACAAAACAGCACATGATCTCATTAGTATTTATGGATTGCTAAACTGCAGTTTAAAAGTCACATTTCTGTCTAAAGTTTTCCACAATAGTCATACAAGCAACACTAAACAGTGTTGTTTTAGTTTGTTTACTTCGGGTCAGATTCAATGATCAGAGTGATTAAAGTTGCAGTTGTCTGCAAAGGCAGCACTAATTAACTGCAATTGATGTTAGCGGGACTAAATAAATGTTGGTTCTGAAAATCTCATCACAAATGGGCCTCATATCTGTTTGCAGACATCTTTGAGAATCTGGCCCTTAGGACAGTTTACATCTTTCCTTCTCTTGTTTCAGTGGTTTTCCCTTAGCAGTTCTCCATTTTACTCTGCTCTGGAAGGTCCATCAATTTTAAACAGCATTTTGTAGTAATTTCTGTGTTTAAGAGTTTATACTTGTCAGAAGGGATAGATTGACAGAAGAGACTTGGCCCTTCCTTTCCATGCAGTATTTTACTTCTTTGCTCTAGTATTCTTAGGATAATTCTTTTCATCCATAGATGTTTAAGTGCTGCAGAAAAGAGATTAGTGTAATTAGTTTTGCATTTGGAAATGGTAGTGTAGAGATATGCAGTGACTTGCCTGAAGTTAACTAGCACAGGAGGTGACGACCAAGTTAGGAGCCCTGGCGCTCAGTCTGCTTCCTTCAGCAAATGGAGTTTCAGAGTGCTTGATCTATCCACACAAAACAACCAGACAAGAATCTTCTAAATCTAGTGATTTGGTACTTACGCAGTGTGAGTCATGTTCTGGGATGCTGGCAGTGTTTTTTTGTGATATTTCCGTTTCACATTCAGCTTCGGGGGCTCAGCGGGGGCTTTTGGTCTGGTTGCCATATGAAGTTCATCAGGGGTGACAGGGGAAAGCAGCTTAATGTGCTCATGTTATTTTTGTCTATAGTAGAAATTTGTGATGAGGACTGTTTCTGTTTTGCATAAAGTCACCAAAATAGTGCATTGACTGTAAGCTAACTGGAGATGCCCAGGACTATTTACAGCAGAATTGCCTGGACAGTGTTAGTTATTGAGTGTAATTATTTTGATCTTGCGGAGAGCAAAGGATAAAAACCATTTATCAGACTTCCTAAATTGCACACCATGTTAATTGTGGTGCTGAAGTTGGGTACCTTAGCTAGGCCTTCCAGACACAGCTTTTTGTGTAATGGTTCCCCAACTGTAAAATGAAAAGAAAATGAAAAACAAATCTTACAAAGTGCTGTGGGCATAAAAACGTTCAAGGCTACAAGATCCTCAGCCAAGATGGTTTGTGGAAAAAACAGTAATAACCTTATCCAGCTGCTACTCACCGTGGAGTACTTAACCACTCTTCTCACCTTGCTTTCTCGAAACTGAGTGTAGAGGAATGTGTGCTGTAGGTACTGTGAGAGCTCTCAGCCCAGCTTGTTTGCTTTTCTCTACCCCATCAACTAAAACGGATTACAGCAAACTTTTCAGGCAGGAGCACAGATATGTGGTCAGTCTTCCTTAAATTAATTCCTGTAACTTGCTCAGCTGAGGTTTGTTCCGGATCCCGAAGGCTAGAGACTCTTGCCTCCAAGGAGTTAATTAGCCAACACTACTAATTTAGCGGCCCCAAGCTAAGGACAGATTTCTCCTTAGGACTCCTTCTCTTCAGCACAACAGAAAGGCTCAGGATACTTAATGTTGTCTCCAAATTAAAAGATTCTTCAGATTCCTTGTAGCAGAGTCTGTTCTTGTAGTCAGAGCTTGATTTAGAGAAAGAACTGGTATTTGTGGGCCTTACACGTGTCTTAGAGGGAAAGGCATCTGGTTGAAGCATTCAGGTCTGTTTGCTGAGTCAGTAAAAATACCTAATCTTTATTACTTTTATTTACAGCCTGCTTATATTAATAATCTAAGATTTAGATTTGTTGTGAATTAGATGTTGACTTTGGTGTTCCAACAGAGAGGTTGGAGCTCTGCTGTTACTTATGTTACCTTCTCCCTGGAGTATCCCATATATTTGAGTAGCTTCATATCATGCACCTGGAATTCAGTAAATGTGTCTTTGATCAATCCCTGTGGTTCTTATGATCTCTACAAATATGTGTAGAGGGAGGTGACTGTGGAAGAGAGTAAAAAGCCACTTAAGACGCACTAATAGTGTGAGGATGACTACACACAGCCGGTGTGGGTAAGTGTGGATTGGAAGCCAGGCTGTAGGATCTAAACATGAGCTCTTCAAATGAAGGAACTTGTTACGATGTCTATATCACACATGTTGTGTTGTGACTGCTTTTAAGTGTTTACTGTGTAGGGCAAATATGGCCAAACCTCTCGCCCTGTGATTGCACACTAAAATTCCTATGTGGATATGAGCCAAAACTCCTATACCCCTGTGCTTTGGATAGCTGAGAGCTCCCAAAATGGAGGTAGAGACTTGTCTCAGTGTTGAGTGCTAGTGTTTGCTTCAGCAGCCCTTGTTGACTGGTCTCTTCCAAATCCAGTGATCTGAGTTTATTCAGCCCTCGCGGCATCAGCATGCCGCTGCTGCCAGGTACATGACTGGCAGCCTCACGAGAACTGTACCTGAAATACTGTGATCCAGGAGCTGTGTCTGCCCACCATGGGCTGGTGAGAATAACTCATCAGGCTTCTGCAATGATTTACCAGTCTCATTTTTGTGCTTGTAACAGATTCTGAATATACTTCTCTATGGCATGTTTCCTCCCTGTAAAGTAGCAGTATCAGCACTTTGCTGTATTACGAGGCATTTGGAGTATAAATTAGAGGGGAACAGTTGCTAAGGCATACACTTCCATTTCATTCTGTGAACAGGTCTGCTTCTAAGGCAGAAGGAGATAAAGATAATACGCCAATACTTTTAGCACTAGAAGAATAGGAAATTAGAAGAAGAGAAGAGATGGAGAGAAAGTAGTATTGATAACAATGAAGGCAAGTGCAAAAGCAAAAGGCTAGCAGATTTAATATGCTAAATTGTTTAATAGCTCTGTAAAAATGGCTGGAACTTCAAGTTGCTGGTACCCCCACAGTAGCAGGAAATGGAATGGTGCTTAGGTCATAGAAATACTGAAAAACACTTGCTACTATGATTTTCTGATTAGTTTTAAAGAAAGTGCTACACCAAAACTAGCAAATTTTGTACTTAGTAACTAAATTAATGTTACATTGAAATTGAGAATCTGCTTATAACTTGGGAAGGAATGTCATGAGAAGTTGCATCGTTTTCCTCAAGAGAAATATCTTCCTTAAAATCTTCACCAAGAGACAACTAATCTTGCTAGCAATTCTCTTACTAGCGCTGTACTGCTATTTTTTCATTCAGAGTGAATGTCTCAACTCTGGGAAGAGTGAAATGTGTTTCAATTTACATTTGCACATAGCCAATTTTTTACTTTTTGCTGTGACATCAGAAGTTCTGTTGTCATCAACGAGCTGAGGCATTGACTGTGATACACTCTGAGCTGCCCTCAGAGCTTTTGAGATAACTGAATATTGTTACAGAAATTGTCTGGTTTCAGGCTTCAATTCAGAGGGTGCTTGTGCTCTTGAACATGAGCTCTACACTTGGAAACACCCTCTTGGATTTCTTTCTTAGTGTAATTAAACAGGAATGGCTTCTTCAGGGTTCACTCATTGAATCTGAATATCCATCGTTCAAGAGGGACTGGAGAGTTCAGTAATCAGCATGTGTGTGTTGGTGTTTTTTTCATTTCACAAAAAACGAAGATGATTTATGAAATCTAAAGAATATAGATAGAATTTTTTTTTTAACCAGTTAAGAAACATTCCTGGTGTCACAGCAAACCTGTAGCACTGCCAGGAAGTGTCCTTGGACATACCTGCAGGACAGACCTTCTTAAACAAATTTATCTGCTATACTGTTGAAGCTGCTTGTCAGCAATTGGCCATGCATTGTCATTTCTGCTTAAAAAAGATGGGAGTGGCACATGTGACAGGAGACTTAGTACCAGAATAGTCAGTGCAATCTTCCTGCAGCTCAGCTTTTCTATTTCTTAGACTTTTAGCTGAGTCTTCCAGAGGGCTTATCAGGTCAGACAGTCTGTTTTAATTCTTTCTCAAAAAATAGTTGCAGAGATTTTACACAAGCTTTTCCTTTTCTAAAGAAAAACAAGAAAAAGTAGACTGAGAAGAAAAGTTTCTTGTCTAGGATCTTAAATTATTAAAAATACTGAATTAAAAAAAACCAAAAACTGAATACATGGAGACAATATAATTACTTTTCACATTTCCTCATGTAGCTTACTTGAAACAGCAGTTAAAACACTCCCAATAAAAAGAACTGTTGCATTTTTAAATAATGAGATTTGCTTTCCAATATGTACTTCTGTTGCTTGCTTTCTTCTAACTGTTAGCTGTGGCCAATTAAAAACATAAGTCAGTTTATTTTTTATTCCTTCTAATTAGCATTTTCATGTTCACTATATGCACTAAACTTTCAAAGCAGTTTTGGGGTGATTTAAAAGAATATTTGTAATTTATTGATTGGTACTGCTTTTTACAAAATCTTTGGGCTATTTGAGATTCTGGCAAATGGGAAATAAAAGGCAATAAGGACCTTCAAGAAAATCAGGCACACATGAAACATCTTGTATCCCTTTCCCACGACTGCAGGAAACAAGATATAAGAAGGAAAGGGGAGGATGTCAGGGAGGTGGCCTATAATCCATGAAAATTTATAGCAAATCAGTTGGACAACTGAGAAGGCTCTTGGTGTGGGAAAATGAGTAAAATAAACTGAAGTCAGCAGAGAAGTACTCAGATACTATGGCTAAGGAGAAGAGCAGTGAGCAGGTCATGAATGTGGGAGAAACAGAATTTAGGGTACAAAAATTGTATCAATGTGATGAATTGCCTGAAGGAAATTAAGTGCCCCGATGTTTCCTTTGTTCTTTGTCTTCTTTTTTTTGAAAATAAAGATTTGCAGGGAAATATATAATTACGTGGAAGAGAAATCCAGCATTTTTTTAATTATGAGAGAAAAAAATTATCTAGTCTACTACTCCTCCTGGATGACATCCAGGGAAGGCAAAGCTGTTGTGTAGGATTCTGAATATCTTTATCCTGTTTTTAATTGAAGTAGATGTACACCTTGTAACATCCCAAAATTGTTAGGAAGGCATTTTGTAGTATGAGATACATTTTAGCTGTTACTGACTACTTTCATTTCAGAATTACTGAAAAATCTATGTGTCTTCCAACTAGCTGCCCTATACCAGACAGATTTTTTTCTTCAAGAGAAACAATCGAGTGTCTCAAATTTTTGTGCACTTGTTATTTGTCATATAAATGATAAGTCCAATGCAAAATGCATATAATTCTTCATGCCATTATATTATTTCTTGTTTCACCGTCTGCTACCTCCTGTGCTATAAAAGTGCAATCTCTTTGTAATACAGTTTGGATTTTTTTTTTTTTTTTCAAATTGAGCGATTCAAAGATACTACATGAGGGAGAAGCAATTTATGTGATGTGGCTACATTCTTAAGCTGTAACAATGATAAATTAGTAACATTGCTTTAGGAGTTTGCAGTCATTTTGCTTTTGATATGATTTGAAGAACTGTATTGCTTAAACATGTTTTTTTCTTCACATACCATAGAAATGTAATAGTATGGTTCTGTACAGATTCTTGACTGAATTACAGCTAGATTTGTTCCTTAGACTAGTTTACTGGAATATATTAATGTATAGATATCTAATATAATTTATTTCCTTGGCAGTGCTGTACATTTGTATTTGATTTATATTTACAAAGCCAAAATCTTATAATAAATAATAGAACCCAACTATTTGCATAGCTTTCTTTTTGATCTTTGTTTTCTTATCTGCATAAACATTACTGCAGGCTCCTGGGCTGGTACCTGTGGTAAATGGATGTTTGGCATTCTGTATTTCTGTTCCATCTTATCTGTCTGTTTATCAGCCACGTAGTCCAGCGTCTCTTCCAGAACATGCTTATTTATAAAAGCTATTGGCTGTTGTCAGGATTGAGACTGGAGGGCTGTAGGCAGTAATGAGATGTGAAACTTGGAACTCATATCTTTAAGACATCCATCTACCTGATTTGCTGCTGTGCTAAAAAGGTTGTTTATTCATCTTGGTTATTTTGAAACGAGTTTCTTGATTTTTAAAAGAGAGACTATAAGTGGAGCAGAGGATGGAATTGAAACTCTACTTCTCTTAAAATGTAAATATTTAGAATTCCTCTCAAAATTTTAGATCTATGTATTTTTCCTGTATGCAGTCTTTCAAAATAATTTCTGTAATCCCTGGGATAAAGCTCTGGTGCAGGATTATTTCTGACTCATGATGGTGGAGTAAGGAAGCAGAGATGGAGCTTGGAGATTTTTCTTTGCTATTTACAGATCTTGGACAAGCCCTTTAACCTTTCAAAGACTCAACTCCCCCAGCTTTAGATTGTGGGCAGGCGTTTGAAGTTTTTTGGAAGATCTTACAAAAAAAATCAACTTCTTTAGGATGCTAGAAATTACACTAGAGAAAATACATTACCCAGTCACCTGGTCTTAGTATCTTCTTGAAGGGTTATCTATGAGCTTTGAAATTAAATATTTTTCTGGGCCTTTGATAATATTTAGTACCTTGGAGCTCTGTATCCTATGACAAATCCAGTATTGAGTATTGGTCAAATACATCCGTTTATGGTTTGAGCTGTGGGATTTTGCCACGGAATCGGCTTGTGGACATGACCCAGTGGAGGATAATGTTTTCTCCTCCAGAATCAGCCTGAATCATCCCTTAGAATCTTTCTTTTGCCAGTTTGTACCTCTATGCAGCTCCTGCTACCATCCCATCATCATGCTGGTTTCTGAGTGCAGTGGTGCCAGGCTGTCTCCAACGAAAGCATTTCCCACTCCTGCACTTGTGGGGTTCTGTTTGAGGAGCTCTCTCCCTTTCAGGCTCTGACCTTGTGGGACCTCTTCTTTGCCAGGCACATGTGAACAAGGGCCTTTATGTTTGTCTTCCTGCTTTTGTGTGGTGGTGGTGGGCATCTCACAACTATCTCCTTCCCTCTCATGCTGGGCTGGACATGACAGCTTCTGTCCTGGTGTCATTCAAACCCATTGAGAGTGATTTCCTCTGCTTTCTTACAGTGCCATTGTGAGAATTGTCACCTGCATTTAAAATGTTATGAATGAAGGCCATTTACATTTTTGCCTTTAACAATGTATTTGAAGTATTGAAGAGTTCATAAGCTCTTTAATCCAGAGCTTTGTGTTAGTAATTAAAAAAATGAGTGGTGGCAGTTTTCATCAGAGCTGAAGGTCACTGGAGGCATAATGTATTAAGAAAATGTAGCACATAATTTCCTTTCTCCAGATTCTTTTGTGAAAGTGGAAATAGGTATGGTTTTTAAAAATACCTGTTTTTTATAAGAGTTTTGCTTTCTATAGTCAGTAAAAGTACAATAAAAAATAACCCACTGTAATTTTAATTCTTGCTTTCTTAGGGATGAGAAAAAAATTAAATTCCAGGTACAAACTAATGGACAATATCACAGTGGTGAATGTTTGTTCATTGCAGGTTTTTATGATGTACATGAGAGTTAGTTTCTCCTGCCTAGGATGATCTTAAGCTTTTACATTTAGTGGATAAGTGAGGCACACGGACAGTGGGTTTCTAACCTTAGAGAGTGTGCAACTATCTAGGATTTGAGGGTTTGTGCCATGTTAGAATAAATACTGAATTATTTGTGCAAGTGGCAGCACTCCAGCAGGGCAGCTGAGCACTTCCAGCCTGGGCTGTCCATCAGCTGCTCCAGCATTGGCCTGGAACAGCTCCTTGCTATGGAGGGTGGTGCTGAGCATTTCTGAATCCCAGGTTGTACCCTACCATGCTGTAGTCAAGAGCCCTGGTCAATCACACCTTTATCACCCAAGTATTAAAAGATCCCATCTTAACTTCCATAAATGACTGCAAATACTTAGACAGAAATGTCACAAATAGTTGTTTTGGGTTGTACATCTGTTGATTATCCTACAGTGGTCCATAAATGATTGCACAGAACCTAGGTGCACATTCACAATTGTTAATCGCTTTGTGTTGGGTTTTGGCAATGGGATAATTCAATTTTTAAAATTAAAAGTACTTGGATGTTTTTTAATGAAAAATCTCAGCATGTTTAACAGCATGGGTACACACCTACCTACCCCTGAAACAGGGCCTCAACTCCCAGTCTGCCAGCATCCTGCCCAAGTATGGTTAACTATGAAAACTCTGCCAACCTGTATGACACTAGAGTTTAAATGAGTCCTAAAAAACACTCTGTCCTCACTTCCTTGTTCTAAAACTTTAGCTTGTTAACAGACTTCTGCCATTCTGTGATATTTTTAATGCAAGGACAATAATATTTGTCTGAATTCACAACCTGTAAAGAAACTATCCTGGTGATGTGTTTAGCTTGGCTTTGCTTATGCAGAATATTTGTGTGTAAACATGGCAGATAGTGTTTTTCAATGTTCTTTTTTGTCTGCAGTACTTCAAAGAGTCCCTTGTATCATTTCATGTATCACTTAGTCATAAAACCTCTGAATATACATTGTGAGAGCCTCAGAAAAGTGTTAATTGCATTCCACTGCAGTGGTAGCCAGAAGGTCAGGATCTAAAATTAATGTATTTCTGAATAATTTGAATTTTGTATGAAGGTTGATTTTTCATGGTTACTACTCAAAGTAGCATGCTAATTTATGGCTAACATATTACGTATTTTTCCTGTAAAAACAAGGCGGCCTTTCCCTTCTCACAGATATAGGCATGCTATCTAAACATTTCTGCAGTAGAAATAATTAAATGCGTTGGTAGATTCTTGGACTCGTCTCAAATGTGTGCAGAAACTATAAAATTGAGAAAAACTTTCTTTTGAAAGGAATCAACTAGAGATTTTTAGGTGAGATTCATTAGCTTTTATTGTTATTATCAATATATACATATGAAAGCATTTTGAAAGAATATTTAATTTATTTCTTTAAGGAAAATGTTGTGTATTAGCTGCCTTCCAATACATTTTTATTCCTCATTGGTGAACAGTTGAGTATAATTGTCTTTGGATTAATCAGTTTTTGAAGTCTTTAGCAGTGATAATGTATAGAGAGGATTAAGAGAGAGATTACCAAAGCATTAGGACTTTTTTCTGGTTGTTTTTAAGAAAGAATCCTTGCCTTAAGTCAATTACAAAATTATTTCTTTGTAAGAAACTGTTGAGCAAACTGAAAAAAAATAAAATCATCTATGGCAGGGTCTGTGTGTCCTGAATCTTGAGAGGGAGACGTGCAAGCAGTGAGGTCCTATTTTGGTCATGCACCTTCTTTTCTAACTTGTTCTTTCCTTGCTATGTGGTAAGGCAGGGTGGTTTTTTTACCATTAGAAATTTTGAAGTTCCTTTTCTCTTTCTTTTCCTCTGTTAGATGAGCAGCAATAAAAGAGAGGAATAACATCCCTTCTCACATCCTCTGCTACCATTTTTCACTGGGGAACAGTTTTGTTTTCCTTGTGCTCATTTTTCATGGGTATTAACTTGCTCCATAGTGTTCTCTAGTTTGACCTTTATTTTATGTTTTGCTTTGGATATCATCAGAGTGATGATACAATTTAAATGCGGTTCTGTAAGGTTATTTTAATTGAATGTTTGAGTAACTCTGTGTACCTCTGTAATGACTGAAATTAACTTGATCTGGAGCTTGGGAAGACTGTCCTATGTATGATTTCATAATAAAAAAATAATTAAATTAGTACAATGTTCTGTTGAACAGATCTGAGATCACAGTTCATTTGCTTTTGGCTTTAGGGGACCAAAGTGCAGCCGCACCCTGAATTCTTGCTGTTGAAAGGCTTCTTCCAAGCCTCCAGTTACACCAAAAATGGTATGTGACATAGTTCCAGCTCTGGGAGTCACAAGCTAACCTTCTCCTGTAGGAATCTGCTTTCGAGTCATGATAACTTCTTTTTCTTGCCTGATTACAGTAGCCCTGGTTTAGCTCTGGGATTGTATCACATCAGACAAGCCTATGTAGATATTGTTAGGCAGCTCTGTAATACCTCCATTACTGCCTTCAGTGTTTCTTGTCTGGGATATTGGGGGTTTTTTTCTCATTTCAAATTTATTGGAGAGGCTGAAGAATAAAGGGTTGAGAACAGCTTAGACCATGCTCTAAGATGAGAATAGTTACACTTAATATCACAGGATACCGATGGGATCTGTTCACCACTGCTCTCCTCATTCTTGTGGTACCCCTGTGTTGGTGTCCTGGTGTGGAGCCTGTTCTGCAGGACTGTTTGCAGTTTGTCTTTATTTGCTTAACAGAAAGAAGTTCTGCTTATCTAAGCCATTTTTGCTGGCATGTTTGCATCTGTGGCTGCATATGAGAAAGAAAAAGCCTGCCATTTTCGTTATACTTCCAAAGTGGCAGAAGTTTCCATTACAGATCAGTTTTTATTATATCTGTCCAAGAGTCATGCTCTGCTTATATCAGGGAAATACCACCTGCTAAATGACACAGCATACTCATGCAAAAACTGTATATGTGCGTCCTAAAACCCATACAGGTGGAAACAAAGAACAATCTGTCATTTGAGATCAGCCAAGATGGATTTTTTCCAAATGTCCACTGGACTTTGTTTTGAGATGTAGCTGATTTTAAGAGCGACCCTTATCCCTTGTCTATAACTCATCACATGTGACAAGTGTGAGAGGAAGGGAGTTTACTTTACGTGAGATTTGCCCATGGGTCTGGTGAAAATCTAGAGACCCAGCCAGGATGGTTAGCTGAAGACAATATTTGAGCTGGGTCATAAACCTTGAAAAGGCAGTCATAAATCATAATTAAGGTTTTTTGTTTCCTCGATGGTGTAACTCTTCAGAGAATGGAGACTGAAATTGTTTACCAAAGCCCATTTTTTTTGTGTTCAGAGAAGTGTTTAGGAAACCTTAACCGGGTTTTATTAAGCATATCTGTGGAAGACAAAAACAGAATTGTTGGTCTCCACGCAGCAAGCAGCACTGACTGGTGTGGTCAGAAAGGATATTTAATTTCAAAGGATAAACTACAGGATTCTTTTTTTTTTTTTATCGGAAGTCAAGCTTATCTGGTTTATACCTTATCTAGTTTAATGTATGAGAACTGTAAATTCAGCTACGTTAAGCAAACAATTTATTTTGGTTTAATTCCATTTTCTCTTTGTTTTAATAAATTTTGGGTTTGTTAGGATTACTGTTGTGTACGTAATTTAATACAGATGTCTTCAAAGAGTAAAGAAAAATCCATAACTCTTAAAGAGAATAGCTGAAGGGGAAAAAATGTCTCTGGAACTCCTTTTCATTCCTCTGTGGTCCTGCCGGAGGGGTTTGGATTAAAGGATTGTATCAGGAAGTCATCTTGCTGCAGTTGGTTACCATAAGAGAGAGACCAAAAACCGAAAAAGAGATAAAGACTTAAAGTTTTCAGTCATAACATTACAATGGTAAAATTTTCAAAGTCCAATAAAGTATAGAAGTATAAATAATATGAAGAGGAGTAACAGGTCCTGTGTGTAAGGTGATGGGGTGGGATAGATGTGTATTCTGTTTGTTTTGGAAATGAAATAGTAAAAAAAATTATTTTTGAGATATCTATTAATATGAAATAAGAGGTGAAATGATCAGGCTGTGTTTCATTTTTCTTCTTTTTCAGCTTCGTAAAACAAGATCAAGAAATCAGATATTTACGAGTAACTTGTAATTTTATGAGGTATAAATAATGTTTTGGACAGTGGGAGTTTAGCCTGTAGAATACCATGGAGGTCATATAGTTAAATATAGTGGTTCAATTTTCAAAAAGGGCTTGATGATATAAAGTCTAGTAACAGTGGCAGCAAAGCATGCCTAGAGAAGGGTAATCAAATCTCATGATTTAAGACATAAGCGCATTACCTGTAGCATCTGGAAAGGCCTCGTTCCTCTCTGTCACCTGCAAAGCTTTCTGCAATTAGTGAGGTTCATTCTGGCTATTTGTAATGCCTAATTTCTTTGAAGCATTACTCCTAGCAGTTGTTAGGAGCAGGATGCAGTCTTCTGTATGTCATCGTATCGTATCAAGTGCTCGCACAGAACAGTGCCCTGCTTCCCTGTGCTGCTGCGTTGAATGACACCGGCATGGTCTGAAACAGAAGATCCTGGTGGTGTGATGCTGCGAAAGCACAAAATTGCCTGAGCCGACATCAAATGGAAGTGAACTTGAACGGTTTTTATACATTACTTTGAGAATTAATGCAACTGTTTTGTAAAAATCAGTTGTTAAAGTTCATGCAAAAAACCCCCTGCTCTCATAAGCAGTAGTAAGATAACGGAATGCATGAAGTAGGCAATTTCTTTCGATGTAAAGTGTATTTTGTATTTGATTTTTGCTTTATCTTTTTATTTCTATGGTTTGCTCTAAATAGCAACTGCTGGTTAAAATATTTTATTTAAAGTGCAATAAAAGGAGTATATACAGAGTTAAATCCTATGTGGGATCCTCCTTTGTAAGTAAAACCTATAGGAATTAATTTAGATACAGTTTCATCTTAGTAGGAAATTAGGAAAGAGTGAAATGTTCTAGTAAGTAGAAGAACATTGTATTAACCCTTAATAAATCAAAGGAAGAGATAAAGATGGCTTCCAAGGCTGAAGGCTTGAATTATAGTGTCAAATGACTCCTAAATGTTTTGAACTGCTTTTCCAGCACCCTCCGAAGTGAAGTCCTGCAAAGGACTGGGGCATGGCCTGTGAGCAGGCTTGCTGGCCCATGGGATGTAGTTCCGTATGCAGCTGCTCTGGGAACAGAGCTTGAAACCTGGGTTTCGGCATTTTCAAATTTATTTTACATTCCATTATAACTTTCCACGGAGTCCATAAAAGTCAAGGTCAAATCAAAGGAATAAAGGAAGATGTTTATTTTAAATTATTGAAGACAGAGACATCAGTATGGAAATTTTTTACTGCTTATATGTTTGCAGTTTCTTTTTATTGAACTTGTTAAACTGTTTGGAGGTAATCGGAAAATGCATGTAGGAACCAGGCTCAGACCAACCAAATAAATTTGATTAACTGAGTGCTGATAAAGACAGGAGGGTGATATGAAGGTTCCAGTAGTGATATGATATAGAGGACAAAGGCTGCAACATTATAAAAACGGATGAAAAATTTGTACTTTACTTTAAATGAAAAGTACCGCTGATCTGAAATAAACAGCCTTGTGACCTAGGAGTCAAAGTTAGAGAAAGTTAGCCTCTTGAAATAACTAAGGATATTAATTTTCTTTTCTAGCTCAGTTTCTACTTGATCAAGGTATTGTTGTGAAACACTGAAGAAAATTCTGCAGTTATGCTTTTGCAGTTTCATTTTGTCTGGATAGATAGCCACATTTATTAAAATTACACTTCTTGCAAGAAAAATTAAAAAGTGCCTTATGCTGCACTTTTTCTTAATTAAAAACTCAATCTTTTTTCAAACAAGAAAAAAAATTCAAAATACACATTATTCCCATTTAAAATTATAGTATATATCAAACATTGTCATGAATCAGCCCTTTTACTAGAATTGCAATGATATTACTTGGGTTATAAAGGAAATATCCCTGGGTTTGTTTGAGGGATTTTTTAGGAAAAATTGCAGTTATTTAAGCCTTTCTCAATGAAAAACACAACTGCATTTTTTTTTCTTTAGGCAGATGGGGAAAGTAAGATATCTTCAGTTATTCAAAGATGTCCATATAGAAACGGAAAACATACTGATGAAATTTTTCATCCAAAAAAGGCAAAGTAGCAGCAAAATCAATAATCTGCTGGCTAGAGCCCTTAGCTGAGATGTAAGAAATTCAGTTGTAAGCACGACTTTATACTAGGCAAGTGTAGGCACTGGTTAAAACAGGCAGCCTGAGTGCAGTGTGTGTGATTTAAATCCAGCCACATGAACTTCTCATCCTAATCTCACTTTATCTTCCCTGGAGAGAAATGGTTAATTTTAGGGCTTAATTCATCTGACCTATTTGCGATGTCTGCTTCACAACAAGATGAATTGTAGCCTTGAGTAGATCATGTCAAGTGTGAAGGGAGCGTGGAGTGATTAGCTCAGGAATAGACGTCTGCATTCAATCCGTTTTTCCAGCCTCTCACGTTGGAGGCTGCATTAACAAAAGGACAGAGCTGCAGGAGGACTCTGGCTGTGGAGCTGGAGCTTCGGCACCGATCACCTGCAGTGCCAGCTGCTCCAGGTGAGCTGAGGGGATCTCACATACACTCCCACATATCTACTACTGTATTTCCACAAACCATCTTGGGACCAATAAAACAACATTTTTCGAAGGAGAGAGCTTTATGAGAAAACTGTGCAGCTCAGTGTTCATTTCTACTCTAGTGTGACTATCTGCTTCACTAGAAGGATCATAAAACACGGACTAGAAGGAGGGAGCACACAGGCATTCAGCAGCCTTGCCAAAAGTAGAATAAACATTTCTTGATTTGGGGAGATGAAGTTTCAAATATCCTCCTCTGAGTGACCACATTATGGAAAGAATATCAGTTTTGTTTGTCAGTGTTATTTCCTGTTCTCGAGTTGCTTAATATGCTCTCGTTTTTGCAACACAGCACACAGGGAAAAGAATTCTTGGTGTACTGGCTCTCCTCTTTCTTTACATTAGAAATCTGCTGTTTTCAGAAAGCTAAAACCCCAACAAACATGCAGGGGCTGAAAGTGCCTACCTAAACATTTCAGCAGGTTGAGGCAAAAAAGGGTTTTTGTCTGTAAGGAAGGTTTGCATGTTTCCTGTCTCAAGCCAGCTGAACACACTGCTGTGCAAAAGGGCTTTTTACTAAAGCTTTTACTTTCTTGTTTTGAAAACCAGATTTTCAGCCTTTCCAGCACATTTTAGGGGTAAAGAGCTTCTTTCTTCTCTGAACAGGTTAGGTAACTTTTGTTGGCCACATTTTTTTCTCAAGTAATTATACTTTAGGGGCCCTGTGTTACATTTTTTTCTGCCTGGAATTGCTTTTAGAGCAAGTGGAAGCGCTGTTGAATGGGGTTACTTGGTGCTTTCCCTTCTCTGCTCTTTCCTCAAATGCTTACACTTTACTTAAATGCTGCCTGTTTGTCTGTTACCGTAGGAAAACCTTATATCTGTCATGTGTTGGACTTCTTGCCTAACACTGAATTTATTTTTCTGTGTGGAAAGTGCTAGTAAGAAAATACAGTAGTTGTTTAACCTGTATGAAATAGCTGAAAGACTATTTGTAATGCTATCATTAAGTATATTCAAACCAGGTAGGACAAAGAAGGGGATGAGAAATGGAAGTGCAAATGAAACTACCTTTTTTTTTTTTTCTTTTTGTCATCCTCTTGTGGTATTATGTAGATCCTCAGCCAGATGGCTACTGGCTATAAGCTGTGTGTGGATTCACAGGATTTTAACTCCTCTGTTGGTTTTCCATCTGTCATAAACTCAGAAGCTGCAATCCAGAGACTGACATGAATGTCAGTGTCTTCTTAAGCACACCAAAACCATTATGTTCAAAGGCTGCAGTAAGAGCACAAATGAAGACTGGACAGTGTCTGGCTTACCAACCATGCTGCTAGATTGGGCAGTAAAATTTCTTGCAACTGGTTTAATGTAGTGCTTCAAATTAGTTTGACCACTGTGGTGGCAGCAGTCTCCAACAAACACTACCTGAAAAGTCTCCTCAAAAGGAGGTTTTTTCTGTTGCTGGAGCTCAGCAAAGATTGTAAACCCACAATTGATTTCAGTAGGAAATCTCATGTCTAAAAATAAAACAACATGCTATTTGCAACAGAAAAAAGGTGGTGAAAGTCAACACTTGGGGAATAGATGTGAAGCGTTTAAAAGCAATACCTTGGTCTTTCTTCAGTTTAAAATGACCAGTTCAGAATCCTGTATGTTTTCCTTCAGCATGTCATCACTTGGATGAACACATTCTGTTTCTATTAACGGAGGTGAAAACAGTGAAAAACATCTTGGATTTCATGGTATAGGGTAGAATAAGGTGCTGGTCACCTTGTGGCTGCCCACCAGGGCCTCAGTGTCACAGAAACAAAGAAACCTTGCTCCTTAATGTAAAAGAAGCTCTCATGGTCTCACTTTATGTCTTGTCATACTCAAAAAAGCAAAATGAAAAATTAAATGAAATCTCTATGAAACAGGCATGAACAAGTGAGAAATAGGGGCTGAGCACACTCCATAAACCATTTTAGAAGGAATTTTAGTATGTAAATGTATCAAAGAGAAGCATGCATATAAGCCCGTAAGGAAATCACTACTCTTACGAAGTCCTCCCAGATTTAGACTTGGTGTTCTTCATTAATGGATTTGACTTACATGAGAAGAAAAGTTACACCCCTGCGAGAAAATAACCACTTACCGAAGGAGTAGCTGTCTGAAATCAAGCAATCTGGTAATCCAGCTTCAAAAACCCTGTCAGGAGCAAATTACCCTCTCCGTTTCTACTTTGTGTTCAGTCCTGTAGGACAGGGAGCAGCTTAAGAGGATGATGAAGTGTTAGACTGTGTTTGAGGTGGTTTCTAGTGCTTGGTGGAGTAGGCTGGAGTTAAATGCCTCATTCAGCATCAGGCATCACAGCTGGAGTTATTCCAGGCAGGTGCTCCTGCAGCACAGTGGACTCCAGGTCTTCTGCCTAGGTGGAAAGAACCCCACATGATGAAATAAGATAATTGATTGGAAAGATAGTCAAAACTCTGGTATTCAATTTCCTGCAGAATAGTGTTTTGTAAATCCAGAATTCAAGTCAACAGGCTTGGCCTTTGTTGTAACACCAGAATGTTATGATATTCTTGCAGTTCATTTTCTTTGCATTACGCAGAAAAGATTTTTGCAGAAATCACAACAGGAGGCTGTATTTCATGAATGACATTTTCTGAAATTTGGGAGAAGCTGATGGTAGGATTAGTTAATTTTTCTGGGATTATACTTCTGTTGGTAGCCACAGGGATGGCACACTATTCAGTTATGTCCTGCACATCTATGAATTTCCCCCACCCTGTAGGGCTAAGTCTCGGTGTAAGAGCTCCCTATCATTCATGTGCATTCAGGTTAAAGGAGTAAAATAAAAACCCAGCCAAATGTTGGCAGTAGAGAAAACTGAAATAATCTGAAAAATGAAGTCCTAGTTTTGCTGACAAAATCATTAATCCTGTGTTTCTGTGTCCAAAGGAAATGGCTGAGAACAGAACAGTATGGTCCTGTTGCCTTTAATAAACCTCAGCCCTAGATAATGATAGAGCAGGAAGAGCTCTTCAGTGTTCAGGAAGTAATGTCCTCCCTAAAGGGCCTTTGTAATCTGCTCTGTGTCATTGACATCACCATCATCAGTGCTTGAAGAAATAGGTTTCAGATGCACCTGCCAGAGGAGACACAGAACATCATTCTACAAGTGGAAAGTGCTGTAGTCCCAGAGCAGCACAGGGCTCTTTGTAGCTCCAGCATATGCCGTGGACATGCATATGAATATAATAGCAAGCCTCTGGTCAAAGTATTAATTTTAGCAAAGAAGTAGTACAGAACAGATATAACATGCAAGAATCAAGCTGATGTGAAATTGATTTTCAGAAAAAAAATGTGTAATTCTGTTCACCTGCAGCTGGTCCTCGAGAAGCCTTGAGAAGAATTCTCTACATAAAAAAATAAGGACATGTAAGTTGGCTTCAGGTAAGAGAGGATGAGAAACGGGAGTTGGAAGCATCTGAAAGTTATAGGTAGTAGAAAATATATAAAAGGAGATCACACTAGAACTCCCACCAAGGTCTTTGAAACAGACCAACAAATTTGAGAGTGCAGTCCCAGATTACATATAAGTGTTGGGAAAAATTCTGTGCCAGAAAAACCCATTTCCCAACCTCTGCCACACCATCAGCCACACCAAGAGCTGGTTATAAAGTTGTGTATTTCCCCTGCCTCTTTTAAAGAGCTTGTAGGAAGGACGTACCAACCTGAAATGGTAGGATGAAGTTTTCTTGATGTCAGCTTCTACCAGGTTTGCTGAGAAACTGGTGCTATCTGAAGTAAAGGCAACATACTTCCATCATCTGCTCTGATCTTTGGAAGATCTTTGTTTGAGTAATGTTCGGACTTTTAAGGTTTCTCTTTACAAAGTTTATGGTTTTGAAACTTATTTTCTTCATTTTTTCCATTTGTCAACTTTTGCAGCAAAGATAAAAAGAAAAGGATCACGATTATACTCAGCTGTTTTCCACTTCAGGATTTGTTTAGTTATGAATGCAGTTGTTTTCCACTGTACATTAGTTTTCATGAAAACTGCTGTTCTCGCATGTCTGTAAATTGTCCTCTAGGCAAGCTTTGTCCTTGTCCAGACATGAACATTTTGGGGGGAGAGCTGAGGGCAATCTGAAGTACGAAAGTGCAAACTTAATAAATTACCTGCTTTTGAGGTGTTTAAAAAAAAAAATGTACCTTAGAAATGGATAGGGATTAAGGCTTCACTAGGGAGTGATGATGGAGTTGTTTTGGGGCAGGATGAGAGGAAAGCTGTGTAGGAATGCGTGTAATTGGTGAGTTTGGGTACTGTGTATGAAGGAGAGAACGTATGCTCCAAATATACTTCAGATTGTACTTTTAAGCCAGATGTCTGTGCCCAACCTAGGAAATACATTTTCTAAAAAACATAGAAGAGAAAACTAAGCAAGGTGAGCACTAGGGGAAAGGCTTCCAGTTCCACAATGCATAGTTCTTTCTCTTGATGAACTGTCCCACGGCTGGGAGAGCGTTGCATGAAACTTTCAGGTCCTTTATTTCTGATATTCACCTTGAATTTCAGAAGCAGGATCTAAAGCTCAGATTTTACAATTTGATCCTCTCCCTGCCTGAAAGTTTCTTTTGATTAATGCTGTAGAAGCCTATAAGCTTTGGCAGTGTTTTTCTTAGGCTCATCTTACCTGCATTACAGATCAATGTGTTTCAATGCTGTAAGTTCTGAGTGTATTTCTGAAAGTTTCCAAGGCATATTGGCCTTGAAGGAGCTTTAGTTTGGAAACCTTAGTTGGTTCAGAATGGTACTTGTTTTCTTTATATAGTATCTGCTTTGCCAGAGATGACTGTTGACAAGAGAGTCTCCTCTGAGCTAAAGTTGCTTGTGGCCTGGCTGCTGGAGAAAAGTGGTCATGCCTGCGTAACACACTCACTTTAAAATAATTCAATATCTGAGCAGTTCTAGAAGTTCTGTAGCTGTGCTTTTATTTATAAAGAGGGAGAGGCCAAAAAGAAGAGCTTTGAAAGAAACAAGTTCAGGCAGACTTTGTTTTTGTTAAGGAGCAACAAAAATTGATTCAGCTGCCTTTTGTCAATAAAAATGCAGCCTGGTAGAGGAATAGTTGTTACAAACATCTAAGGTTTAGGTGCTGTTGCTACCACCAGAATCACAATTTGTACTTTAAAGATCGTGTCAGTTGTGTGTAATTCAGAGAAAGAGAAGAAAACCCAGCAATTTGGAATCTCACATTATATTGGAAAAAAGTCAACATCAGCTCTGTGTTATACCATAGAGCTTACATAATCTGCAATGAATTTATCTTTTTCATGAATTGGTACTTTTCCATACATTCCTAATTCTTTGACCTGGAAAATGTATCTCTCTTTCTCATTGTTTAGCGTGAAAATGACCTTATGCTGGATTACATTCCCTGCTAATATACCATGAAAAATCACTTATTTATTTATGTCATCATACCTTATTTATTATACCTTACTTACTGACAGAGAAATTTACTGCATCAGTTCAGTTGAGGCTTATGGAACAACCAAGCTCCTTAGCTTTCAGAGCAGAAAGGAAGCTGATGATCAAAAGCTTGCTTTCAGAGAAGGAGCTACTCTTCTCATTTATATTTCTTAGCATTTTCTAAGATGTCTTCCACCTATCACTTTTTATTAGAGGGAGTTGCAGAATCAAAGTGGCATCTATTTATCATCCAAACCAAAATTCCAGCCCTCACCATCAGCCTTCTTTAGCCATGATTTTTCCCGTTTTACGACCAAGTGAGCATTGGAGCCTGTCAGGATGCATAGCTGCATTAATCATCTCTGCTCACTATAGCCAAGTGAGAGGACAGGAAGCATCTATTTACTAAGGGCTTGTCTACATGGGGAAATAGCCCAGACTGCTCATTAGGAGTTAACTCCTTCCATGGATTCTCCTTGAGCATCTTTCAGTGGTTTAGCTTCAGGCTGCTTAGGAAAATACGGAATTTGGTAGTGGGTGTAGTTAAACCACAGAAAGGCTGTGTTAGTGTGTAGTGTGGGTTCAGAACATGATCCTATCTCCACGTGTCACTTAATCTTCTGTAACTGACCCTCTTCATGCTCTCAGTCTGTGGCAAATGGAAGGTGAAATGTGTTAGTTCAAGCCTCTCATTTCAAGTGTGTGACTTGCTTGTGTCCATGCGCCTGTGGATTTGTACAGGGGAGCCCAGAGTGCTGCTGGCAGCAACTTGGGTGCAAGCATTATTTTTGATAACCCCAAATAAACAAATCTGATGAGAACTCATTATTTTTCATGATAGAGGACAAGAAGTCTGTAGGATGATCTCTTTACACCTTGTATGAGCCATGTATTATTTAGTGATGTTGAAGTTAGTCGTGTTGGACCATCTTTTGTACAGAAATTTCCTTTGCCCCAAGATGAGTAGTGTTATGAGGTAAACAGCTTAGAGTCTATTTAATATTAATCTAGTACGTCATCATCCTGAAAATAAGAGGCTTTGTTACTATGGAAGCTAAAGTTTACCTTCATGAGAAACTTGCATCACTTTGCAGGAACTGTGTTTTTAGAGCACTAGTGCAGGCTCCATTGTGGAAACTATTTTGTATAACTTAATTTCATTAATTAAGCCTTAACCAAACCAAACTAATTTTTTTTTTTAACTGGAATTATGTTCAGAAGTTTGATTAAGGCATTAACAATGTATGCATTTTTAATGGTCATATAGAATAGGAGTAGAATAGAAAATATTTCAGTTGTAAGAGTCCTACAGTAATCATTTAGTCCAACTGCTTGACCACTTCAGGGCTGACCAAAAGTTAAAGCATGTAATTAAGGGCAAATGCCAAATGCCTCTTAAACACTTACAGGCTTGGGGCATTAACCACCTCTCTAGGAAGTCTGTTCCAGTGTTTGACCACCCTGCAGGTAAAGAAATGCCTCCTAATGTCCAGTCTTAACCTCCCCAGAACTACTTTGAAACATTATTTTCTCAGTAAAACAAAAACTTGTGTGGTTCTTGATGTTCCTATGTAACTGTTAATTTTCTTACTAGCTATAAAAACTAGCTTTCTATGTGTTGAATACCAATTAAAAGTTGAACTATTAAGGAAAATACTGCTTATTATAGAAGATCAATGTGGAACCTTGTCTGAACACAGATCCATAGCAGAAAATAGATTATGTGCTTCGGCTTACGTAGGCACAGTACCGAGAGTAAAGCATGATGACCATTACCAAAAAAGTCATTTAAAGAAGCGGGTGTAGCTATATTGCTAGTAACAGATTTGGCTCTTTGCTTTCAGCTCTTTCAACTACATTACTTTCTTTGGCAGTTATGCACTTCTCTTTTTCCAAACTTACATTGCAAGATAAAGTTTTATTCAGTGATTTCTGCCAGACAGGAACAAAGGATAGTTTTTTCCAAGTATTAGGATGACATTTTCTGTTGTCTGTGAAATTCCAGACTGGGATTGGCTGGAGAAGCAGCAGAATGCATTTTAGTCCTGTACATATATTTGTATTTGATAGCAAACAAGAAGACCATTTTGACAGCCTTTGTTTGGAGTATGTGGCTATTATTCAGTCTTTCTCAGCATCTTGTGTTGATGCTTCATATCAGATTTTGTTTTACTCTGTTTACACTTACACTTCTAGAAATTCTCTTTTGGGACAGCACCTCAACATTTGTGTCAAGTTCTCTCTAACAGGGTGAGTTAATTAAACAAGAAATTCCAGGTTTGGCTCCAAAAGAAAAATAAAGAGTTCTACCATTTGTATACTGATGATTCAAAATGTCTGAGCTTAACATTCAAGTGCTGTATGCTTTAGCCCCAGTGAAGGACACTTACTTAATCATTATGAATGGAATACAATACAAATGAAATAAATGCAGTGTCAGGGATTAAAATAGACCTTGCACATATGTATAGTAAAAGTATTCTTGGGGCCTTTAATTCTGTAATGTCCTTGGCTCCGATTTCTACAGTGGCTCACTGCCATCTTGAAATGGCACAAGGTACAAGCAAAAGTTTTCGTGTATTCTGTGTACAGGAATTGGGAAAAAGATTGAATTGCAGAGAGAAGGAAGCAAAACTCTACAGTTTTGTATTCAAGCAGTCCTGTTTTGTGTCTGTACTGCACTTCAGGGGGTTATGCAAAACCTCACTTGAAAAGTTGCATGACATCAAGGTTACAAGCCTTGTGGCTGGGAAATGCAAAAGGTAGAGCTGCACAGAACAGCAGGGGTATTGCACTTGCACATGGGAAATATTTAGGATAATTATGTTAATAAACTTTTCTCTTTTGAATAGATTGTGTAGACCTTAAGCTAACAGTGAAATGGAAAGATTTTCATTAGGAATGACACACATTCAACATCCAAAAATCTGTATTTTAATAACTTCCAAAATGACAGCATTACAGCCTGAACTAATCTCCTAATAAAAAAAACCCCACCACACTGAAGAATTCAGTAACTTTTATTAATTTATAGTCTAATTTTCTGAGTTTAGTTTAATTAACAAAGAAATTTTGCCTATTTCAGCCACAAGCCTTTGTTACATCTTTCAGCTTCGCTAACATCACTCAACACATCCCTAAGTTTTTCATTGTGAGGATGTGGCAATCAGACAGCAGTTGAAAGTTTACTCCAAAACCCTGGAAAGTCAGCAGAAAGGCATTTGTTGATTTTAGTGGATTGGGATTAAGTCCAGAATAAATATCTAATATAGCAAACCACTTGCTTATTCTTCAACATTTGAAAACTACTTTGTATGCAAAATCTTTATTTCTGATAACCTTCACTCTTACAAAAAAGAGTCTCCTGCTACCAGGTGCCCAGCAAATCCTTGGTTATGTCTATAATCTTGCACACCCATGAAGACAAATAAATGGTAAGCAAAATATGGAATTTCTCCTACCAAAAGCTGTCCTCACCCTAGCAGCTTCTCCCCACATTTTTGAACCACCAGCTATGGAAGGCAGATATGATATTAAACCTTCTCTTGTTTTTGCCCCATGCATGATCTATGTTGCTTTTCAGTCAAGACATTTTCACCTGTACCTTTCCTATGTAAAAATAGAATAATTACCACTTTTAATCACAATTGTTGTAGGAGGGGAAGACTAAGAGTTCACACTCCCACTAAACTGGTGATGAAAGGTATGTTTTAACAGCAGTTTAAATTGTAAACTAAATTTTAAGCTGCAGAAGTTCACAGTACAATGAAGACCTGTGTAAAGTCCAGGGACTCAAACACTGCATCAACTTGCAAATCTGGATTTTAATGGTAGACTCCTATTTAGTACAATAACAAAGCTAGACATTTGGAACTCTTTGTACTGCTGATATATACAGTTTTATGCTTACTGTAAAAAGTTACACTTTAAGAAGCACTAGACCCCATATTATAAAGTACATATAAATATGAAACTAGGTCTGCGTTTAAGTTCCCAAACCACCCAAACTCAGCATGAAAGCCACAAAAACTAGGACTGAGCCTAGTTTCTTCCTCCTGGTGAGCCTAAAATCTTTCACTGTGTATTGTGGAAGAAACAATAGCAAGTCCCAGGGCTTTGAGGCCAAAAGGCAGCAGGCAGTAGCTGAGCAGTGGCAAGGATCAACTCCCTAAACCTTCTTTGCATTGCAATTAAGTGCCCACGGAGTCCCAGCCAAATGGTGGCTGATAGCAGGGATGGAGTTTAACCTGTGTGACTTTGCACGGGAAGGGCCGAGTGCCACAGGTAGCCTCACTTCAGGGAAGTATGGACACAAGACTTAACAAGCTACTGCTTGTCAGCTCTTAATTAGCAGCTCCCATCAGAGCAGCAGCACCCAACTGCAATGCCGACTGCTTCAGTGCAAAGTCCAGGTCATTTTAAGTTTTCAGAAGCATCGTATTTTGCTTGGATGATGGTATTTAAAAGCTAACACGTAGCAAGACTTGACTACCTTGGAGTTTTTTCTGTGTGTAGGGAGAGTTTCTAGCTAAACTTAGTACTTGATAGTATCTGCTAAATTGGATGCAAGCAGCAGGTCAGGAGGTTCCTTGGGCTAAATTCCTTGACATGCTGCAAGGTGATGTTTGTTTATTTTGACTTGCAGTTCAGATTTCCATATCCACCACTGTTGCAGCAGACAGCTGTACAGCATTTGATTCAGCCAAGTGTGTGCTAATGACTGGTAGCCTTGTTGTTTTGACAGTGTCTGCCTTGCCACCGCTGTGACACTGCTGCCGCGTGGCAGTGAGGCTGCTCTGGGGGCTTGGGGAAGATAAGCTGTGCTGTGTGTGTTATCTTGTGTGTTCACAAGATAAAGCACAGGTTGTTCAGCCTGCCTGTGAGAAGTGTGGGTAACATTTGGCTCTTGAGGAAAGCTGCATACAGTAAAGCGGTATACTTTTCAAAATGTGTTTAGTACATTAAAGAGGGATTCAAAATACAAAGTACAGTAAAACCATACTCAGTGTGCATGAGGAAAAGTTAGAAAGTTGAAAATTGAGAAGAGAAATTATTTGCTTTGGGCCCTGTGTGAGTGAGGGTGTGATGGAAGTGTGTGAGCTGGTGCATCAGCCACACAAAACTTTTTCTGTTAGGAGGATATTTCTTATATTATGCAGGTCTCATAGATGCCTACAAAACCTAAGACAGATCTTGCTGATATAATTTCCTAGATTTTCAGTCATCTGTTTTCGTCAACGTTTCTCTCAGAAGCTGTGTCCTACCATAAACTTGCTAACAAAACATGACAGAAATGGCATGGAGCAAATAATTTTGTATGGACAGGGGGTACCATAACTAAATGAGCATAGTGCCCAGAAAATCATACAAAGGAAAGGAATGTTTACTTCAGCTTTTAATTTTTCTTTCCAGGATTTTTAAATGAATGCTATAACAAAAGAGGAGGATGAGTAACATTTTCAAGCATTTATATGTAAATGTACATTTCAGTATTGTGGTTTTAAAGAGTCTCTGGACTTCAAATTTCTTTAAAACACTGCATAGATGAATCAGCCTCTTTTGATACTTAACCTCTGAGCCGTAGATTTTTACACATACACACACTGCATGTTTATGCTCGTTCTCTCCTCTCTGTGTGTGTGTGTGTGTAAACCCACACATAAGAAAATAATCAGGAGTGATAAATACAGATTTAGGAATCTAAGGTGTCTCCCCTTAAAATGTAAACTACTATTTGCATGAATAATTGTTCCTGTGGAGACTCTGGGAGCATTTTCTGTTGCTTGGAAGTAGCACTTGAAGGCATTGTATGAACTATTAATAGTTGGATACAAGTTCTCTTCAAGGTATTGTAATAATATAGAAAAATGCTTATATGTTTGCAGGAGTGCAGGGAGTAGACTGTTGTAGTTAGTTTTACCATAGAGGAAGAGTGACTGCAATGAACAGCAAGAAATATGCCACAATCTTTTAATCTTTTTCTGTAATGCAAAAAGACTCTATTTTTTCTACACCATGCAATTAAAAGATTAAAATAACACTAAAGTAGTCTGGGCTTTTGGAAAAAAAACCCGTATTTTTGTATTTTTGGCAGCATGGTGTGTAAGAACTGCTATTTCAGTAGTAAAGTGTCAATTGTTGAGTTTAACGAAAGTGTCCTTAAATAGTAAACCAAAGTTATGAAAGTGGAATGTACATTCTTTGAAGGCAAAACACCTACTAAAATTATTGTATCTTTAAAAAAAAAAAAAAGGCAACAGAGAACAGGTGTGATTGCTGTATCCCATGTGTGTCCGTACTGCTGTTGTTTCCAGACAGACAGAGGGGAAGAGCCATGGCCATGCCTGTGTGTGCAGCAGTGGGAGCAGGGGCCAGCCAGCAGGGAGCCACTTGGGGGGCCACCCGCACGAGTTGTGTTTTGGGGGTAGCTTCTGGCTCAGTGATGTGCCATCCCTGCAGCGTTCGGGGCCGGGAGGTGCACGCCTGTGCTGAGGGCTGAGTTAGCCATGGCACAGGGCACGGCCTGGCCGTGCTTCGAGCCAGCACAGCACGGTAAGGATGGGGTAAGGAGGTGGTCAGAGAGTTTGTTCTGAAAGCACATTCCAAAGGGAATGTGATCCTGTAGGGCTTTTGCCACTCTGCAGCCACAGAGCTTCAGGAGTTTGTGGTTACAGTTCTCCTTCACTCTCCCTCTTCCTGCCTCGACCATGGGTTTCTTCTCCTGCCCTGGGGAGGTGGGAATTCCTTATCCCCGAAGGCCAGCCTTCCCTCTGGCTGCACAGCGGGGCCATGGGGCCGTGCAGAGGTGGCAGGTGGCTTCCCCAGCACCCTGCGCTGTGCCGGGGCCCTCGGGCGCAGGTGCTGTGGGGGCGAGAGAAAACCCCGCCGTCCCCTGTGCTGGGAGCGACGCTCGCACGGCAGCCATATGCTGGGCTGCCAGAAATAGTGGCTATTTTTAAAGGAGTTGGGATTACTAAATAAACTGAGAACTGGTCTGTTGTTTCACACTGATATCGGGGTCAAGAAGGACGAGCGTTTGCTCCTCACATGGGGATATGATGCTGTGCAAGAGACCCCGTGTCCGGCTTGCTGGCTGCCATATCGTCTGACAGCTTTTGTAGCAGAGAGTTTGTAGAGAGCTGGAACAAGAAGAATGATCTTTCAGTCATGTTTGTGTTAGGAAAGAAGTTTTATGCTAAAATAATAGGTCTGTAAAGATTGTCACTTTTTGTGTTAAGATCTAACCTTTTTTTGTGCTTTACTCTATTTCTCTTAAAAATTAAATTCTACAAATAGTTACATATTTCTCTTACAAATTAGCAGGTTTTTTGTTGTTTTTTTTTTTTAAATTTGCAATGGCCTCATGTTCTGTGAAATTAATGCAGAGGAGCTCACAGAGATGCAGTGTCTTTTCCCACTGTTCCCAACAGAGACTTTCTTTCTCTGAATCATTGTCAGGCGATGCTATCTACTGCTGTCACTCTTAGCTGTATGTCTGTCACATTCCCTCTTATCCTTCCTTCAAAACTGTGTTCTTGGCCTTTTTTTTTCTGGGAGATCCCTCTTGTTGCCCTTGCTTTAAACCCCAGAGGGAGGAGATTTCTAAAGCTGAAATGTGGGATCGATGTGTGACCACACCACATCTTCTCATGTGCTGCTCTGTTCTGCCCTTCCCTGATATCTACTGCAACCACGAATGCCTCATGGACCTGGGCATGTACATACCACTTCACATCATCTTTTTTCTTTTCCCAGTTTTTTTTCTTTAAATGGGCTACATAACATAAAGTGTAATGCTGTTAAATCATTTCTTATCCTTAGTAATGGAATGTTGCTATTCATTTCATTGCACCTGTAAAGTTAGTGATCTTTGCCGAGCTTATATCAGACCTAAAACTTGAGAGCCCTCTTTGATAAGTACCTGTAGGTCCCATAGACTTGAAAATTACATTGCTGCAACTGATGGAATGCTCAAATCTGTTTCATTTTTCTGAATTTGAGAGCAGGGACGCTTTTAGTACTTAAATTCCCATCTTTAACGTTGCACAGATGGTGAAATGTTTTTGCATTTTTTATATTATTTTGGGTTACTGAAGTTAATATTCTGCTAGCTACAAATATCCGTGTGCATACCACAGAGTTCATTCTGAGGACAGAGCTCTAAAATAAATTATGGACCTTGGTAGCACCCATAAATCAGTCATTTTTTCATTGAGAAAGTGGTGGCAGTGGAAGAAAGTTATTTAGTGATCAAAATGCATCGTTAAGCTTTTAAAAAGGGATTCGGTGCCTGTAGTGGAGCTGTAGGCGATTTATGGCTTATCTGTACTCATTGCCTCCAGCTTTTGGAAAATTTGTAAACAAAGCCAGATGCTCATTATGTTCCTGTTCAGGGTTGGTTAGATGGGTAAATGCCATCAGAAGCACTTTGGTCCTGTTGGGTTTTAGCGTGTTACAGAAAATGGAACTGCTCCAAAATATTTTTTTAAATACTTATCATCCATGAAAATATACTTCTAGTTTCTCCTCTTGGAATGGACTTTGTTAAAATAGCTGTAAACAATAAGAACATGGAAGTAATACTCCAAGAACTGTGTGGTGTGTTAAAATGTAGGTCCAGCTTTTTCTCTGTGTCAGAACTCATGTTCATGCCATATGATGTAGTCAAGTGCCACTCGCACTTTTTAAGGGCTTCAGGCAGTGCAGGAGGCTGTGGCAGCTTCAGGCTGGGGTAGTTTTGCATTTTTACCAAGTATAGGGACCTGAGATATGAACTAAGTGACTTTTATAACCAGTTTCATAAGTTGAATAATTTGCTATTGATTTCATATATTTTACTGCTTTCCTTTTGTCTTCTGTATAGATTATGCGATGTGAAAGGGGTTCTTGTAAACTACTTTTTTCACTTTTTACTGCTCTTTAGGCACTTGAAAACATTGTTATGTAATAATTGAATGGCTGTGCGACAGTACCATTTTCCTCATAATCATGTTTGTTGCAATATAATCTTCATGTAATTGATTTCATAATTCTTGGTTAACTTTTTGGTGTATTTTTTTTTGTTTTTTATTTATTGGCTGCAGCTGACCAGGTAAACAGGTCATGGCACGCCTAACGAAGAGACGACAGGCAGATACAAAGGCTATCCAGCATCTTTGGGCAGCTATAGAAATTATCCGGAACCAGAAGCAAATTGCTAACATTGACCGTATTACAAAGTAAGTGACCTGCTCCAAATACAGTCTTGGTGAGGGGGAAGGCTGATGCTAGTAAAAGCCCTTGGAGACAGAGATAGTAAACATTGTGAGAGCCTGTGAAACAGTTACATGCACTTCTATGTTACTAATTAATTATTGTATATAAAAAACCAAATTTACCAAACTGGGCACCTGAAGATCCTGAAGTGAGGTTTAATTCACTGGATTGAGATCTTACCCTGTATTTGTTTTGCATAAGCATCTTTAGGAAATACGTAACATTTCTAGTGGTGCTATAACTGAATTTAGCATTTTGGACTTGACAGCTTGGTCAAAATACAAGAAGTAGATATAACAGTTGAGGACAAAAGGGCAATAAAATCTGTAAATAATCTATTTCTTTAGGAAAATGTGAGAGACTAGTGTAGGACTTTTCCAGAAGGCAAAGAGAAATCTGAAGTGTTAGGTTGCTCAAATAAATAAGAAGCCATATTTGCCGAGATGTGCATAAGATGCTACTAAAGAAGACATGAGATGATTACCACCGTGATTAATACTGTTAAAATATTCTTCAAGGTGTATTAGGTGCTGGATACACAAAGAAATATATTCTTTGTTCTGTGGAGCTTGCAATGTGCAGAAAGCTTTGCAATATAACTTGTAGCAGCCACTGTATTAAAAACGGAGGGCTTTGTGCCTCTCTCTGCTTTGTCTGCATTTCCAGGCCGGCATGCACGTCAAATTTGTCAAAGTAATCAATATGAATAATTTAAAAGAACTAAAGTAACCAGTTGGCAACTCTTCCGTTGCCAGAACCAATGTGAACTGATAATGAGGCCAGAGACCACTAACAGGGAGAGTTATAAACAGTGCAGGTGACTAACAAAGTGAAAATCATTATAACGTGGTCCATGACACGGTCCACTGACAGAGTTTGGAAATTCTAGGGTGGAAGTGACAGGCAAAACTGGCTTCATAAGTGGAAGAAGTGTAACAGTTCAGGTTCTCCAAACATAATGAGCAATGAAGTGCAGAAAGAAAGATGATGTCCCAAATGAATTAATGTGTACCCTGCTTCTACAAGAAGAAAAATGGACCATCAAACGAAAAAGCACCTTTCCAGAGATAGGGAATTCCAAGAGGGCTTGAGAAGGAGTCTGTATTTTAGGGAATTTCACTTTTGAGGTTGCAGTGGAGTTTTAGAATGCATTAAAGCATATATATATTTTCATCATGTCTCCAAGGAGACAAGTGGGTAAACTAATGCTGTACACTTTCCATTTTAACATTTCAAATTACTTGCTTTAGGCTACATATTAGCTGAGTTTGTTAGCTGTTTGTGCTCCTTTTAGATGTAATAAAGGGAGACAGGCATGTCTAGCTGGGAATTCATCCCACTCTTATGAGAGATGCCTAGTTTAAGTTAGTGGGGATAACATTTAGCTGGGTAAAGTTAGGTCAGACAAATCATTACAAACAACGTTGAGAAAACAAGCAATTAGAAACTAGAAAAAGAAGTACTGCTCTTGGTAACTTGATGGGTAGTTTGATATTTTAAAAAAGTCTAGATCCAGATTGTATGACTCATTTCTAATCAGAAGAAAAGTGACTAAACAGAAATGCAAGAAGCCTTGAGAAAGATGTGCAAGGTGTTAGCAATGAAGAGTAATCTAAAAAGTGCTTGGGCATTTTAAATTCTCCCCATGCACATCAGTGATAAGAGTGATGAACACTGATCTAGTTTCTATTATGTGACATTCCTAAGGAGATAACTTTTGACAAGGAGATGATAAAGACCTTGGAATTGCTGTATGGTACTAGTGGTTGATGAAGAAACACAGATGACATAGTAAATGAGTATGCATAATACATAATATTCAAAATAAAGTTCCAAAATTAGCATGGCATCAATATCTCTTCTGATGAAAACTGAGCAGCTGATACATTCTTTCAGGCTCAATAATCATTTGGTCAGGTCAACCGCAATTCCTTAAAAGATCCATCAGTGTCTGGGCATATAGGCAAACATATGAATACTAAGAATTTTCAAAACCAATGGTCAAAAGTGAAAATTATGAGCCTGTGTACACAGTTGGAGCTAAAAGGAAGGTTTTAATATTTGGATTAGTAACATTTTTTAGAAGTGTTAATACCTCTAGGGATTGACAGAAAGAGTGGCTTTGCATATTACAAGTATTTGAAAGTAATAATGACAGTGACATTATGGAAGTATGTCACATTCCTGAGTGAGGGTACAGAAAAACAGCAAGAGAATATTTTTTTTTATAAATCCATGTTTAAGGTAAGTAACAGTCTTCCTATGTGTCATATAGTGGATGACAAATAGGTACTTTAAGAGAACTTCACACATTGAAAAGATGATTCATGATTTGGTTTTTGAATGGATTTTCTTTTCTCCTGGTTTGAGCATTTATTTGCTGCTGGAGACAAGTCATCGTATGTCTTTTGTGACCTATTAGTCCAACCACCTTTACAGCAATTGCTATGAAGAACTGTTGCTTTCTTCATTAGATGGTTTGTTAAGCAAATCTATTTGGTGGCTTTTCTGCTAATGTGCAGTTCAGCATGGTTGTCTCCCTCTCCTTTATATATTCTTGTTAATTTAATTTAATTTAATTCTTACTTTTCTTAGTCTTCTGGTGCTGAGTAGAAGATACTGTCCATCTCAAGGAACATTTACTTTTGATGACCAGGGAGGAAATGTTGGTAATATAAAAAGAGGATTCATTGTTTGTAGATTATGAACTGTTTCAACTCAATATGTAAAACAGACAAATTTATATAACACGTGCAAGTACGCAAATTGTTACCTATGCACTTTAAGTATAATTGTTAGAAGATTATTTGGGTAAAGGAAGACTTCCAGGAGGTACTGTCAATGGAGAGAATGGAAGAAAAATCCACAGAACTAGGCACACATTTTCTGTAGGGTACATAAGAGTAGGAGGATAGTGTAGGAGGAGCCAAGAGCACTAGAAGGTACTTCTGATATTATCAGGAAAAACCTATAAGGAAAGAGGCCCTTTAATTAAAAGTAGACTAGATCAAGTATACTTTGCTTTTTAAATTGATGAGGGGGAAAGGCAAGAACAGAAAAATGTGTGATTAGAAGTGATTGAAAACTGTCTTACATCAAGGGAAGAGTCACTTGGAAAGTTTGAATATGCAAGTTAGAGCCTTTAAGAAATTAATTAGTAAGCTTTTTGAACTTTTGGCAATTTTTTTAGAAAAGTCATTGCATGCAGAGAAGCAATAAGAAACACAAGAAAGGTGTCTGTTTTGTAAAGAATTAAAAACATGTGGTTGTAAAAATGGCAAGCATATGACAGAGTTAATTGGAGTATTATATAAATACTTAAGGCGTTGATAGCGAAGAGACCACACTGCGCAGACTCAGCGTCTCAGAAAAAAAACCTCAACAAATCATCATATGAAAGGGATTCTGCAGTTTTATTTGCTACTTGTGAGGGTACATTATAGTTGGAAATGCACTTTCCATGGGTTGGAGAGAAGCGTTCTTCAGTAACTTGAAAACTGAATGACGGACTGAAAACCAAAACTAACGAGAAGCAAGAGTGACGTGAATTTAAAGGAATTAGTACTTCGAATGCAAACTACCTTTGGAAGAGAACTTTAAAATAGATGTTTAAGTTCCTATCCTTGTACATAAGCTTCAGTATATTCAATGCATTTTTATTTAATGATAGAGCTCACTTGAAGGCAGTAGTAGCATTTCTGTAAAGGCATGGAAAATAAATATTCTCACCTGGCTTATACTGTTGCAGTGTATCTCAAGTCAATGAATTGCAATAGTTTAAAATTTGACTACAAGAAATAGCTAGTATTTCTAAACCACCACATTTCTTAATAACAAAATTACATTTCTAAGAGGTATTTATCAAGAAATATGACTTCTTTTTCTGTCTAGACTTGATATTGGGATAATTTGACCCTAGTGTATCAATTATTTAGATGAGCATTATTGGTATTAGTTATGCTGTAGGCACTAGTAAAGAAATGGCTTCCCATATCCTATGAATTCTGTGTCAAGAGTGCAGCCTGAAAAATTGTTCATCCCTAAAAGCGTGTTAAAAATTGTAACTATGCTTTGACTTCCTGTTTTTTCCTCATTATCTTCCATCTGTTCTGGGTTTGGGGTAACCTCAAGAATTGACTCCATGGAATAAAATGCCTTAAAATACACTGGCAAAAAGGCATGCATATTTAGATGAGTAGGATAAATTATTGACATTCAGTTGCATAGCAGATTGGTAAGTATTTCTGTACAGACATGCTTTTAAAGTTCTCTTTTTTTGGCTAGTCCAATCTTCCAGTTCCTTTTACAGTGTTTTCTTCATAATTCCCTTACAGGTAATTGGACTCCTAAGATTTAATTAACTATTAGTTAAATATATACCCCTTTTCTCACAAAGTATTTGGTTTCCTCAGTAGCAATATATGAACATTTCATAATCTTTATGATTAGTTCATAGTTCATTAGCTATTAAGTTAATGTTATTAACATACCCAGTTGGCAAATCTGGTATTCTAAAACTATTATTGGCAACTTTCAAGATTTTTTCATTGTAAAAAGATAATTTTTCTGGTTTCTAAACTATTCCATGAAGACTAATATAAAGAATCAAAACATAATTCTTCTGCACATCCTTCCTCATAATTTTTTCTCTCTCCCTTTGTTGCATTTCATGATTGATTAAGTTGATTAGCATTTCTCTGTCTCTTGTATAGGCTGTGTCTATACCATCTTGTGTACCGTGACAGGGAATGCCCTGGCACTCTCTGGGGCAATTATGCTGGGGCTACACCTCGTTGCCTTTGGCTTGTAGAGTGTTTCTTTGGCCCTGACATATTCTTTGTTTGTTTTGTATGTGTGTGTGGTTCTTCAGTTCTAAGTGCCAAAAATAACACGGCCCACAGCAATGCTATTCTTGAAACCTGAAGATAGAGACACGATAGTTCGCCGTTGGGCACGATGCGGAGGCGTCTGAGGACACACAGCGTGCTGCAACAGGGTTGGGTGCCCTTGGCAGAGGGAGCCAGTGTTGGCATGGTTTACATTTGTGTTCTCTGTCAGGAGCAAAGCAGCCCCTGGGCCATGCTTTGCTTTTTCTCTGGAGGAAGAACTTGTCTTTCTCCAGAATGGAGCCTGTGAATAAGTTAGTTTGGGAATGAAACCAAGAGTGGCCGTAGGACACAGGGTAGAGGTATCACAACTTTGGGGAGGATGAAGCTGATGGGTAGACCAGTAGCTAGGATAAAACTGATAATGCTGAAATTGGACACTTTATATTATTTTCAAATAAAGTGATACCGAAACCATCTGTTTCATCAATTAGAAAGCTATTTTACCCCATTGGTGATGCAAAAAAATATTGGTTTTTCATTAATATATACTTTAATATTTTTTAATTGGCTTTCAAATAGGATGGTCCAGTACTAGGTGCCTAAATGGTCATAGCTGTTTTTCCCATATTTGTTCTGTGGACTCATTCTTGCTATATTGTAATTTAATGTAGGTGCAGCCAAGTCAGAATATCAAACAGAAATGAGCAAATCCCAAGCCAGTGTAGAGTAGACTCTGTTAGCTCTGTGCAGACTGACATTAATCAGCATTGATGGGATAGCATGCCAGAAAATAATTACTCAGTATGAAAGATTACTGTAAAATAATGAGATTTTCTGGTCCCACCGTTGAGATGGAGTTGCTAACACTTGTAGATTGAGTATGTGACCCTCTCAGTTTGACATTTGGACCTAGGAAGGGGATTTCTTCTCCAAGTATCAGTCTTTGGAATTTCTCTAGTCAATGTCTGAGAAGAGTTGAACTTCATATATATGGTTTTGTTGCCTTACTTCTTTTGCTGTTCTCTTTCTAGGCTGTCTACTTTAACAGAAAACAATTTATAGAAGTACTGATTAAAGTAAAGTTGAGAATGAGCAATTTATTCTCAGGTACAGAATAAACACAACAGAGTATAAATAAGAAAATGAGCAATTTGAATGGATAGGGAATAATCACACAAGTACATAAATAAGAATATGTGGTGAAGGGGCAAGAAAAAGAAATTGGAAGAACAAGATTCTTACAGAATTGCTTATTTGAAGCTTAGAAACTTACTAGAAAAAAATCTGTTACTATTTATAGTACTCCTGATGAAAATTTAAATCTTCCTAGTATTCTGCATGTTGCAACTAAATAGTCATGCATAAACAAAAATAGTAAGCCACAGGAAAGATTAGAAGAGCAGATGACTCTGGATTTATAACTAGATAATCCTGTTGTTAAACTTTGCATGAACAGAAGAAGTATTGTAGCACCTAATATTTCTTTGATTGAAATAAAGGCTTAGAAATGTGGTTGGTTTTTTTTTTTTTTTTGCTTTGTTGGTTTCTTATCCTTTGTCAAGCCATTCCCCTAAAATATCTGTCTTTTTGTTGCTGGAGAGCAGGCTTATCTGAAAGCAACTGTTTGAAGTAGAACATCCTCCTATTATGCAGGAGAATGCAGTGATCACTTGAGTTCAATTTTACCAGAGTTACTGGCTCCTTTTCTATATCTGTACATCATTTTCATGTATATTTTAAATGTGACTATTTGAAGCAAACAGTGTTATTGAAACCCTGGCCAGTACACTGAATTTGTTTTCTGTGCATGCAGTGTAATAGCAGTTCCTGATTATGTAAGGGTAAGCAAAAGTTTGGAGTACAAGGTCCAACAATAAAAAGCATAATACTTCCTCAACAGTCCACATAGCTGCTTCCAGAGGCAGCCTGTCTAGTGAGTGTTCACTTCTGAGAAAACTGACTTCAGTTTCTATTGGACTGGCAGAATTATAGATAATATGCATTACAGAATGCATCACCGGGTGGTGACAGGGTAGAAAGCTCTTAATTTTCAATACCTCCTCATGTGTTTTCTGTTACAGGTAAAGACAAGGCACTTTTTTCTGTCTGACTCCTCTATGTCAATCTCCTATGTAATTTCTTTTACTTTCCTTTTCTGTTTGTCATGATGAACTCCAGCTACTTCTTTAAGCTCCAAACCAGTGTGGGATTTTTCTGTTTTCAGAACACTATTTTTGTGTTAAAGCGAGACAATCACCTGAGTTTAGAGTTTTAAGGCTTGTAAATCCTTAGTCAGAGATCAAAATGCAGAAAACAAAAGTCTTCTCTGCTTTTTCAGCAGTTTTTGACCAATTTAGTTAAAAATCATTATATTAATAAAACAAAAACCAGTCTAAAAATGATCATTTGATTCCCTAATAACAAAATTTTTAGTCCAAGTACTACTTTCGTCATATATAAAAATTGTATTATGGGTGCATAACTAGCAGTTACAAGCATAGCAATACATTGCAGAGAAATGTGCTGGACACCAAAATGCTTGACTTGTTTGACACATTAATTTTTTTATACTGATGGCATTACAGTGAGTTTAAATGATGGATTCAGGTTAAATTTGTTTTATATTTTCAAAAGCTCAGTTATATTCTAGAAAGTAACAAAAAGAACACTGAGAACTGCATATATGCAGGAAAATACAGGGGTTCTTACCTGCTCTTGCATCATAACTGATACACAGTTTTGCTTGTAAATTTGTACTTAGACTGACCAATGAGGTAATACTCATCAAGCTAATAACAATTTTTAATACCCAGATTCAAAAAAAAAGTTGAAAGAAATGTGAGAAACCAAGCTAAACATTCATATTTTGTAAAACTCTTAAGAAGGAATGACAGATTGTGATTTAATTGCACAAGGGCTGTTCACAATGGCATATGTTCATTAAATTTCACCTGTGTTCCCTGTAGATAGATAAATTCATCATACAGCTTTTACCTCTCTGTTTACAGGGTGTTTTATCTTAATTTTGTTCACAATTTTGGAATGATTTTTTGTTTTGGATATTATTTAATTTTAATATTGCTCGTATTAATGGTCCATTTTAAGAGCTGCCTTTAGACTATTTGACTAAGGAGAGTGGAAACAGGGATTGCAGGAAAAAAATGTAAACTTTTCTTGAAAAAAGGCTATAAGGAACCTATCTGCATTTGCTCTGAGTAGTAGTGGAATTAAAATTGCTGAATTAGTAGATTTGCTTGAAGTATTATCTTGAGTTTATAATGTACATTAATAATTACTCTTTTTCCCATCAAGCTCTCTTATTGATACAGCTTATTTCTTCAATTTGTGTAACAATTCTATTTAATCACATTAATTAAACTGGTTAAAGGAATACATAAAAAGAAGTCCACGTGTATTAAGCAGTGTTATTTGTAATTTCTTAGGGATGATTTTTCCTTCAACTTGTTACTGAGACATTGTCCCCTGTTGCTTCCTGAATTGCTGGGTCTGCTTTCCAGTGCTGGCTGTCAAAGTCTAATTCAGTGCCTGGTGTGGACAACTCTTCCAACAAGGGACTGACAGATTGCTCCAGCCTTGCTGCCTTTTTTTCCTGCTTTATGCAGAATACAGGGAATGATAGGATGTTGTAGCGGGCTGTGCAATCATTACACCTGTAAGAGTTTAGCATAAATGGCTGTTTTGTTAAGGACTGGAGTTTAAGGTGAAGTGGAGCTTTTTGTGCATTTGCTTTGATCAGAAATATTACTGCATGCACGTCTTGTTCCTACAGTTCATTCTGCAAAAAATAAATAGGTGCTCACATGTTCTGACGAATTTTGCTTGATCAATGTTCCTTATTTAATAGTTCTTCTCTTAGGAATGCTCTTACATGGTATTGCTAGTGTGGCATTTTTCTTTTTCTGTCTCAGAGGTCAATGTTCTTCATTGATTCAGTAGGTGAAGTCATCTCTGGGCTGAGCATGAGTATGGTAAATAAAATGATTCACACAAACAGCACAAACACATTGTTATTAACAGCAGCCATACTCCTTGTTTGATGTTTGTTAGTAAGTGCATACTCATTTAAACTCTCCTTATTGAGTATTACTATAAAAGCTGTAATATCCCATGTTTAATACAATACAAACTATGAGCTCCAGTAGGAATATTGAGAAGGAAAGGGATGGAACTGATTTGAAAATAGCTGTCCCCATTTTCATGTACTCCATACTTCTATTAATATTTGTATTGAAATTGTGTACGTTTACACAGAAAAATACATAAAAGGCTAATTTTATTTCTAATTATTAAAAACAAACCAATTTTTATGTCATGACCATTATGTTTTTTGTTCAAATCATAACATCTTTGTAATATTTGAAAGTGAAATTTCTAGCTTATGTTTGGTTTCTTTGCTGTAAATAAATGCGACTTTCTATTAGAAGTAAGAGATAAAAATGAGTGGGACATGGCCATTTAACAGCTTGTTATCTGACCTGAAGTGCTCATCAAGGCTTTCTCTGTAATCAGTGGAGAGAGAATGATCTCCAAAGCACTACTCATACCATCTATTTTAGGCTGTGGTTTCATATTCCCATCCATATAAACAATATCATCACCAAGAGCAGCAGCCCTGCCCCGATGGCTTTTCCAGCCGTTGTGCTGTTCCCTAGATGGTAATAAGGTGAACATTTGTGTGACAGAGTGATGATTCTGCAACTCAGCTAGACTGAAAGTAATCTAACAAAAAAACCACACACACAAAAACCATCCCCAAAAACAGAAAGAAAAAGGTTTTGACCCAGATAAGAATGGAAATTAGAAAGCTCTAAAAAACTGAATCATGAAAGCATTCAAATCTTTATTTTTTTAACATGTTTTGAATTGAGATGCTCAGTATGAGCTGACTAAATATTTCATTTGCAAGGTATTAGCTAGGATGTTACATTCTGAGTCATGTAATACTTGTTTGTCTCTTCAGTACATCCAAAGAAAGGAGCAGGATGGAACAGTGGCCCTGCACGTACCTGAACAATTGTACCTGTGCATGCAGCGCCCCTGAATGATTAGTGCTTGTTTGCCAGTGCACTCACATGTGCATTACCAGCAGTGTCACATACAGGTTTTTAGGTCAGAAAAATGGGAGTAGAGCCCTTTTTTAGATAAGTTGCTCCGTAAGAAGGTGGTGGGGAGATTTTTCTGGATAAGGGTTGAGTAGCTTGGTGCCTAAATGACTTGCTTTTCATGGCCATACTGGTGGGTTACACAATCTAAAGTATATAGTGAAGTTGTAAGAGTGAGAGTTTAAATTACTGAATCAGGGAATTACCTGGGTTAACATTACTGTGCTTTTTACAGAAATGACCCAGGTGATTACCATTATAGGTGCATGCATGGTGCCTGGGGTATCTAAAGCACTCTCAAACAAGATCACTCCTTAGCTTCCTTTTAGCAGCAGCAGCACAAACATCAGGCAGATCTGAATTTAGCTGAACTGCTGGATTTCACTGTTTCACTACCAAGTTTATGCGTTCTTTTTGTTTTATAAAAACACTGCACAAAATTAGATTCCATATTCATGTAAATTCTGAATTTCTTGACTACAAAGGAGAGATGAAACAAACTTTAAAAACATTTCCTGCTTGGATAGTATATGTGTCTTCAAAATGAATGTTGCAGATACTGATGTCAGAGGGAAAAGTAAATGCATGATTTCTCTGTAATTCCTGGAATTTTGGACGGCATAAAATGTGGATCATGTCAGAAGTATTTTACTGCAGAGGCAGCAGCACTATCAGTGGCTGCGTGATCTGTGCATGTGCTATTGGTATGTGGAGTGCAGTGGAAATCAAATGCAGCCTGTTCATACACCTGCATCTCATTGTGGAGTATAAATACAGAGGAAGAACATTGTGCTGTGGTTGTGTTTATCTCAGTGAATATAATCCATAATTGAAACTTCAGAAAGTGGAAACACATCAAAAAGTATCCTAGAAAACAAAAGCAAGCTGCTACGTCCGCACTGCAGCCAGCTCTACCTCCTCTGTGTGTCTGTGTTGTCTTCAGCTCTCAGACCAGCTCTCAGTTTCTGGCAGGCAGGGAATAGATGTGTCAAATACCCATAATGTTTAGGCTGTGTTTTATGGGAGTTGATTGGTCCCATGGTGCCACATGGTGGGAGCAGGCAACCTGAGCTTCAGAGCTGAGACCTGGAGATACAGCTGTGAGCACAGATCTTCACCTGGCTTTCCGCAAGGAGAGCTCACGGATTCCCGAGATCTGGGCCTGCGCATTTGAAGTTTTTGTGCCATGTAGCCATATTTGTTAAAAAAGAATAAATCAGTCACAGCCATCTCTTCTACTTTTGCTTTCAGTATGACCAAGTGGCCTATTCTTTGCAAATTACATTTTAAAAAGGGTCTTAAAAGAAATGTGTGGGCCTTCTATAAAATAGCTGTCATGCCCTGAAACTGAGGCAAAAGGCATCACTTTTCACTAGAGGTAGGAAGACAATATAAAACTCAGAACAGATTTTTGGCTGCTTTCCTTCTATTTTATGTATTATTCCTTAAGGTCTGTCCCTGAATCTAGGACATTTTTATGTACCTGTAGGTAACATTTAAAATTAATGGCAGACTTTCAGTTGAGTTTAATGGGATCTGCTGTATTTTCTCAGATCTCAATTTTATCAGATCTCATTTTATCAGACCTCAAATTTATCAGTTCTTAACTCATCCCTGGATGCGTTGCTCAGCAGATAGTCTGCTGGCAGCAGCAGGCTGCTACTTCCCTTTTCATTGGGGAGGGTGGAGGCATCCAGCATAGAGAGAGATCAGACCAAGATTACAGTGCTTGCCATGAAAATTAACATCTCCCTACACTTGCCACGCTGTCGTATTTTTGCAGCTATTTGTGATATGTATTTTATTTCAGTCTTTGTGTACAGATACGCTTGCTGTAACATTTTTTCAGTTATTTTCTTTTGATAGAGTTCAAGTGGCTGAAAATGCAATTCCTTATGAGTTCAGAAAAACTGCCTTTTTTTTGTTAAATACCTGTGTCAACTTCCTACCTTAAATAACCTTCCTTCCTTCTCTGCCCAGCGTTCTTATTTGGGCCACAGTCCAGCAGTGCCCATGTAGACCATTTGCTGCCTCTCAGTAGACCACAGATGCCTTCAAGAGGACTCTTTAGGAGCAGAGTTAGCTGTTTTTCATGCTCTATTTTGTAGCCATATAGATTAAACTCTTTGGGACAGGGTTTAGCTTTGTGCTGTGTCTTGCAGAGCACCAGGCAGGAGTTGTGAACTGTGTGACAGCTGTAGATGAAAAGTTCACCATCTGATCCCCTGCAGGTGCTGGCTACTTCTGTGTCTGTTTTGCTCCCATGGTGATCACAGCTTTAGAGTCTGCTTCCTCCACACCCCTAAGATCAAACCAAACTTCTTTCTTTAGTTTTAAGTTGTGTTATGAAGCACATATATTAGATGTAGGTTTTTAATAAAAAGCCATCATGGAAACTGGCTAGAGAAAAGTATTTTGAAGTTTTAGGAGTCAATTGGTGATATGCCGACAGACTTTGGTGCTTCTGTAATGTCCTATATATTGGGCAAGCAGGTGGTTTAGAGGTGGATGAGATACTCCTGTGGTCCAGTTTGTTTAGCAAAGGGAGGTGGCAAGATCCAGTTGTCAATGGGTAGTGCCATGAGTTACAGGAGATTTTGTTGCTGTGAAGGAGGGAGAGTCTGGAAAGGCCCATGCCAGGTTTCCCTGCACCTCTTTCCTCTCCAGCATTCAGCATGGCTCAGGTGGGGTGTACAGCAGGTGGCTGTGTGGCCCCTCTGAGAAGTGCTGGAGGCCCCTCCTTCCACATGTGGTAACCCCTTGGGCTGTCCCTGTGGTGTCTGAGAGGTGGTCAAGATTTTAGGATGGGTAACAGTAATAACATAATAATATAAACAGAAGTATATGATGATATTTTATTGTTACTTACACCTGACTACCGTTCATCTGCAGTCCCAAAGAGGTTTGAAATTGTTGTGTCATATTTCTGTGATTGGTACTTTGTGTACTAAATACAGATGAGCATCACATACATATACAATCTATGGATCTATTAATGATTATACTCTCTGAGTCTCCTCTGAAGGTTTTCTTTTATCATCAGACAGATGCACACATATATTAGGTGTGTGCACATGTGCATCTACCTGATTCTGTTGGTAGTACCTTGTTTCTGAAGGTCACCACATTTAAATACACATTTGATGGTATGGCAATGAGGTTTGCTTAGGGATGCTAATGAGCAAACTACGTGCTAAAGATCCATAGCCTTTGCCTTCCAAGTGGTGTTGCAATAATTGAAAACATGCATTACTAGGCCCTCAAAAGTTGGTTCCAAAAACTGTAATTTTGCTAGATTTGCTAGATTCTTCTATGCTAATGTCAAGGAGGTTTGCACTGCCAGTTTATAAATGGAGAAAACACTGACCTATAAACACTCTAATTTTCAGCAGCAGTTCAGTCGCTTCTGTATTCTGCAGACAGGCAGCCTCATTTGGTGAGATTTTGAATTTATCATGCAGATTATCAGGCCTAACCTCCACTTTTCATCAGACGGACCCTCATTTTGTATAGTACGGATTGGCACAGTTAAATTGTATTTTGAAATGGTTTCTTCAGCCCCCTATCTGATTAGGGCTGGTTTGCTGATTTAGAGGATTTTACTTTGTCTCTGTGCCTTATTCTCACTCATATGAGTGTATTTGCTTTACTTCTTGTGGCTGGGTTGTATTACACTCCCAAATCTGTTGATATGGAGGGCTGGGCAAGAGCGTAACAAACCAGTGTTCCTTCAACTCCCTGTCTCCAAGGTAAGGCTAATCAGCTTTTGTTGAAAACAGCAATCAGGGATTGCTTTATCTCCTGTGCTTGTGTTTTAACTTGTTGGTGCCAGATGCTTCAGTGCATGCAGTGCCAGGAAAAGACGTGCACTCCCTGGATTAGTGGTGTCACTTCCGCACAAAGGCATTTCAATATTGTTTTTCCCTGATCCAGTAATGAGGCTGACGTAGTAGTTGGGACTCCAGACATCATGCTTTCTGAGCTGGATTTTAACTTATTCTGTGTTTTCAGCATTTTTCTCACGTTGTGACAGTTTTTTTCACATTTCATTATTAAAGAACTTGAACTATCTTTTCTGATTTGAGTCATGTGCCTTAGTCACTTCTTTTATTACCTGCTGTCCTTCTGGCTGAAAAGAAACAAAATAAGTTTTCGTCCAAACCTTACAGTGTTGGTTTTTAGTCTTTGTGAATATCTAGCCATGTACACTTCACAAGTTTTAATGAAGTAAAAACTTGGGGGAGGGTGCACTTTTGTAACAGCAGTTCTACTCTTTGAAGTAAAACCATTCTCTCTACATGTGTATGCTTTCCTGTGAAAGGTGATAACATTTTATTTTAAAAATAGAAAACATAGCCCTTGTGGCTCTCCAGTGGCACAGTCTGAACATTGACTAAAGTATTCTTCAAAAAGCCACTGGGGATTTATAACTCCTGATTTACAGCTGGAGAAAATGGGGAGGTAGTTTAGTAGGTAGCAATACTTTCACTCTGGTTGAGAACACAGATTGGCTTTGAGAAATGGGTGATTCTGAGCCTTGTGCTCCTTTTCACTAGGGCACAACCTGCCACAGTGGAAATAGGCAGATTAAACCTCTTAGATGATTACAGTTGGTTTAAGGCTTTTTGGTTTGTATTATATATCTGTTCTGTTCAGAGATATGAGTGAGAAATCATGAAACCTGTAGCTTACATTTAGAAATTTGGTTGGACTGAGTTTCTGCAACTAGAGATGATGCAGTGCAAAATACATGGATTCTTCAGCAGGATTCCCTGAGGGTTATGGCACTGGGTTAATGCCTGATTTCTGTTCTCAGCCCTATAGCAGCCCACCATATAAGTGTAAGGAAATTACATATGTGCTCAGAGTCTGATTTGTTCTGTCAGTAAAATGGGAGGAATGACAGTTAGCCTATTCTCTGTATTTTGAGACCTATTAAGGACTCAGATTAATTACAGATATATGAATGCTATGGCTCTGTTGGGAAGGTTGTTAGTACTGAGTTAAAAATGGAAATTTGCTGAAAAAAGAGTAACATTAGCAAATGTTGATGAAGATAATTTTCACTTTGAAAAGCTAGTTGTGTTTGCATAAATATGTGCATATGTGCACACACACACAAAATACATGTAACATGATTATATAAGCAAATGAGCTGGTTTTGTGTGGCTTTAAAGCCTCAGCACTTTATGCTTCCACAGACTAGTGGTGCTCACTTGCACTCTGAAGGTGAAGTAAACAGACTTGAGTGTCTGCCTGTTTCAGACCTTGGAATTTGGAGAACTTGGAAAACTCATTTGTGGTGTTTAATCTCACTTGAACAGGTGCTCATGATTGAGTTTTGGTTTCTGGAAAAGTAGAGAGGGATCAGGTTGGGCAGATGAGCATCCACCCAGGGCGATACAGAACTGAAGTGCCTTATCTTCTGATTTTGGCCCTTGCCCCTATGTACAAACCACCAGAAGGTTCGTATATATTAGCTTGGAACACAGACTTGCACAGAATATTGTTCTTTCTGTATCAATTGCTTACTTTTTAGACAGTGCTAGCTTGCACACACCAATCAGGCTTGGACCATGTTGTGGTAGACATTGTAAAATATGGTAAATGGCAGCATCTGCCTCTAAGAGTTTTTATCCTAAAAAAAATAAAACACAGGATCCTGAAAACATGCTGCATTTATGTAAATGCCTCTGATACCAAGCAGAAATTTATAAATGCCCTGTGCTGCTCTGATTATTGTATCATTTACTATACCAATATATACTTCCACTCAGTCAGAAATCTACTATATGGTTTTATATACAGTTTAGAGCAAAACAAAAATATTAGATTAGCATGAACCAGTTCCAGCAAAAGCTTGAGAGAGAAAGCAGGAAAGGAAAATACCTTTATTTATTCAAAACAGTAAGAAGTTTGAAAGGCAAATGTCTTCAAAAAGAGGGGTTGATTGAAGACTTGACCGTTGGAGTGGTCTTCACTCCTTATTGTAAGTTTATAACTTCTAAGGCATTAAAAATTCCTGTCAGCCATGTTATTAAAAAAAAAATCTGAACTGATTTAACTCTCTTTTTTTCATGCAATGCTGCTGCTTTAAAATAAATCTTTCTTGAGTTTGCTCGTGATCATAATTACATTTTTTGTGAAGGTGTTTGTGATGACAGTCACAAAGGAGTCATGGTTGCTGGAATTCATTATGAAGCAGGAATGAGAGGATACTATAGCTGTCAGCAATGTCTTAAAGCAGGCAAATTACAGATTTCTCTCTTAGGAAACAGGTAAGGACAGAGTACCTGGAGAAACAAAAATTGAGAGAAAATCAGTTGGCTCTGTAACTTTTAAGAGATCTATAACTAGGAAAATATTGTCCACAAAATAATTGGTTCCAAGTCAATTCACTTATCTGCTGATTGCATGCGATTGCAGCTCTCCGTGTGCAGCAGCTCCTAGATATGTTCTCAGAATTTTGTTAAAAAAACCTGAATTGTAATGATCTTAAGGCAGAGAGGTCATCTTTATTTGAGAGAAGAGAATTTTATGTTGTTTACTCCAAGTTAATATTTGGTGTTGGCCTAGAAGCGAATTATACTGGGCAAAGGTCAACATTACACAGCTGAATCTCGTGTATATACACAGTTGAGGCTACATGTTTTTTTCTCACCAAGGCAGTTTGTCACAGTGTGATCATTGTGGTTATCTCAAGAAAAGGAGAAAAACCACTTAGCACAAAAACTTGAGCTGCTGGGTTTTCATATGTGATATATAAATTTTGCATTTTTTGTAAATGTGTTGTACACACAAGCATCACAAAGATTCATTGGTACATTCTGTAGTCTGTATGCTATAGGAAGTGTTAGAGACATGCAAGTTTAAGGTAATTTAAAGGGCACAAATGGATGTGGCAGAGACAAGCCCAAACAGTGTATGTGTTAATTTTGGGATTTTTTTGGTAGAAGATTACTGTGCTACTACTTGTCTAAGTGTGTGCATGATAGCTGCCAGGAGAAAAAAGCTGATTTTAAGTAAAGGAGGATGTTATATAAATTTTGAATGTTTAAAAACAATCTAAAACTTAGACTGTGTATTATTTTAACTCATCTGAAAATGTGTATATTTTGCTGATACATTTTACAGTTTAACACTAAAAGACCTTTGTGCTTTGTGTGCAGGTATATGTCTCGAGTCCATGGTATGCATCCAAAAGAAACCACACGTCAGCTGAGTTTAGCAGTCAAGGATGGTCTCATTGTGGAAACCCTGACGGTGGGGTGTAAAGGGTCAAAAGCTGGTATTGAACAAGAAGGATATTGGTTGCCAGGAGATGAGATTGTGAGTATAAAGTCTTTGAGAAAATAAATCACGATTTCTGATATCTTAGCATGAAACTTGTTTTAATTTATATTTAAAGCTATTTATAGATTCTGTGTTGGTGCTTGTGAGCAGGGAAGTCATGCGCTCTTAAGTTTTTTTAACCTTTTCTATTCCATAGAAGCTCTTCTTGATTCTGAGTTTTCTGCTATGAAAAACTGGCAAAGTCCTTTCCTCAGTTATCCCTCACTTTTATGTAGTATTCTCTTCTACAGTTGTACAGGAAGACAGTAAATATTATTGGTATTACTTGAAATCCTCAGATGTTCTCAAGTCCCAAAGATGGTGCATTTAAAAAAAAAAAAAAAAAAAGTCTAGAACTTCTGATTAATTTTTCTTTAATCTGAATCTGAGGAGCAAAGAACTCCCTTTCAGAAGTGCAACATGAAATTATAGAATTATATGCAAAAACACATGAAAAGATGTGTTTTACTGATATTCGTGAACACCAGGGCATTCAATCAGAAAGGATTTTCATAGCAAATTAGCTACAGGCTTCCAAATACTGTTCCACTGGATGTGTAACATAAATATTAAAATCCATTTAAATAGGTTGGAAGTTACGTGAAGGGAAGAAAAAGCATGTTTTTGATATCCCTCCATAGCTGAGGTGGAACACACTCACAAAGTGAGGGTAGTCACACAGACCAGGAAAAAGCTTGCGCAATAGCTTTGTCTTGTTCAGAAGTCCCATCTCTCTATTTACAAGACAACATTTTCCTAACTAAAAAAAAAAAAAGAGTTTTGCAAAGCTTTAAAATACCTGAAGTAGGAACTATTGCTTTGGAATATTAGTTGCATTAAATACTGATAAAAGGGTCAGCATTGTTTTGGACATAGCTAATACATTAAATTTTGAGGAAACCCAGAAAAACTCTAAACACCACCAAAACACTCATTGCAATATTGCAGTTATGAGTAAGATCCTGAAACAATGTACTATTTTTTGTTTTGTGGAAACAAGCAATATCCATAACAGAAAACATTATCATCAAAATTATCCCACTTACACTAATTTAAAGTATTGAAATACCTTAATTTCAATACATTGTATTTAATGCTCATTATGTCACTGTAAAGATTCTCATTCTAATTTCATTAGAAACCCTCAAGGGAACCTTTAAAGGGTATGTTACTATTCTCCCGGAGGAAACATTTCAAAACTTCAGCTTAGCTCTTTTAGGTATTTCTTACGTCAGTTTTATCTGTTTAGAAGTGATATTAACCATGTAAGCTCAACAAGACATAAAGCCTCAGATCTGTGGTTATCTCAAGTACTCTGTATGTTTGTTTCCTCTATTGCTAAGAGAAAGGAAAAAAAGAAAAAAATAATCAAAATGCCTCACAATAGCCATTTCTTATATAGTCATTCAAATAATGTCCCTGCTGCTTATTAGCAACATTTGTTTAACAAAACTTGAAAGATAACCAGCCTGTAAATTCCCCGTGAGTCATTGGAATTACACAATTATTTTATTTCTGAGAAAAAAGCATTGTCTTTGACTTGGCTGAAGATGCTGTTAAAGTCACATTATGAATAACCCTTTAGTTAGAAGCATTGACTGCATTTTCAGCATGACTGCTAAGCACTGATCCTTTGGGCTGTGACCATATGTGTAGTGGCCATCTCAGTAGTTCAGAACAGCACGCTTGACTCAACAGTTTTATGCAAAAATAAGAATCAGCTTCTGATCCAGGCCATGTTTCAATAGTACCCAAACCCCAATTTTTTGATCCTAATACTGAACCAAAATGCTGCAGACAGATGAAGCAAAACACATTGACTTGTTATAAAGTCATTCTCTTTGTTCTTTTATTCAGAAAGTTTTAATGAGTAACAAAGTGACATTGTCATCACTCGACATCAGATCAAGTGTTTTCCATTCTCCGAAAATGGGTGCAAACCCATGAAGTTTGGTATGTTCCTGCTTCGGACACACTGGATAGTTTTACAGAGGCTTTGTCTGCACTTGATCAAGAGGCAGTTTGTAGTTCTTTGTAATTCAGCACTGCTCAAATCTGGTACTAATGACTGTTGAACCATGAGCTCAAGTTACATTTCAGTGAGGACAAACACACTGAATTCTTTTTGGAGGTTCGCTGGGAGGAGATGGAACTCTATGAAGCAGGGTTATTAATGCTAAAACAGGGATTTCAGGCTCATCAAAATTTAGCACTTGACCTAATTGTCAAATTTGGTTTGACTGGTACTACTGGAACTTGGAAAGCTCATAATGGGAAAGAGAGGACTTAAGAAGCAATCCACCACCCACTGACACCAGTACAGGAGTGCTTTTGGATTTTAGCTTGTTTCCTGGCACCACAGTGGAAGTCAGAAAATATAGGCTGCCCCAAGGAGATAGTAAAGGGCCACATTCTAATCATCCCTCCCCCCATTTTTATTTGAGTATTTGCGTAGTGTTTTTTTACACTTTTGAAGTTTTGGATCTGAATTTTCACAAGTAAAAAAATTACTGGCCTTGTCCACAAAACTGCTGAGCACCTTTGTCTGTTACTGTGAGAGGTGCCTGACTAGAGGATGCCACAGGACCTGAAAGTACTGGTTGTGATGGTGACTACAGACTGATGGCTAAATAGTGACAATAACTGAAAGTATAGAGATTATGAAAACACAGCTCTATTTGGAAAAGATTCATTTGATAATCTGTGGTGCTTGCTTAGGGGTTTCCAAACATTTGCCCTATCCAATAGGTTGACATAATGATAGATCTATGCAGTAAGGACATGATCTCTGGTAGGGTTACTCTTAGCCTTCAGAGAAATTACACTGCATTGCTCTCCTTGTTCTAGCAGTATGTTGAAGCTGTGGTAAAAAAATTAAGCAAAACCTCATATATTTAGTAATATCATACCAAATAACAAGCTGAGGTGCAAAGACAAAACAGTTTGAAGGCATCAGGAGGCTCTTCCAGAAGGGACAGCTCATGAAAATTAATGTTCAGAAAAACTGGGAAAAAAATAAGGATCAGATTTAAGAGTATAAAATTATTCTCTTTTTCTGTCAGATACCTGTGGGAGAAATATTTTTATATAAGTTAGTAAATTTAAAATGTGGAGTCGGTAGCAAAATGTACTGTATCTCAACTGACATTTAACGGTTGGTACCTATACAAGAACTTTGCTGCAAATATTATACCTTCAGGGCTTGTGCAGGTATTCATTTTGTTTGCTCATTTGCCATGTCTCCAGATGTTTTGCACATTTTCAAAATGTGTTCTCATCTTACAGGCTTTCTTATCTTGCAGATGATTAATGCATTTGACACAAAATAAATGAGAGAAGAATTTATTTTGCATTTTTATTCAGGATTTTAGTTAGGAATTTTGCATTCTTCTGTTTGCTGATGCCATTATTATACAATGAACAAAATCTCTTCAGCTTCTTGCCTTGCAAGGGAAATGTCAGTCCTGAAGTCTGGTAATGGAAGTTTACTTTTTTTCTTTCTTTCTAAATGCTTTATTTCTATTTCTCCCAGAACTTCTGGAATTTGGACATTCTATTTATTATCCGCATAAAAAAAATCTCCTTGCACTTTGGATTTAGAAAAAAATTTGCAAATCAGTGTTGTTAAATATGTTTTCAATGCAGTTGATAAAATAGAAAGGAAACATAGTTCTTCAAGAAAATAATAATGAATCTTCTTACCTATTCCTTACTATTTTCTGTTATTCCATGATTTTTATGTACTTTATCTGTGTAAAATAGTACTCAGTCTAACCCCAAGGAAAGAAATTGAATTTAAGTACCAGTGTCCTGTGGCTTTATGGGGGGGGGGTTAGATACAGTTTTTAGAGTTAGTTTGTCTTACTCATTTACGTTTTTCTACAGACAGTGTGCACTGAACTATTTTGAGCATTTAATGTGCTAATTCTTCTCCTCATGATTAAAGTCATAAAGCTGCTCTGACCCAGAGAGAGGCTTTATGAATGTATAATTTCAATTTTCCTGTGTTCATAAAGCCAAACAATATTGTGCTCTTCTAAAATGGAGATGTGTTCATAACACGGGTTCATTGTTTGCATCTGATTGCAACACATCCCACAGCACTGCTGTGGTTTAAAAGTGGTTCATAGTGGCCAAATTCTCTAATGAGATGTGAAGAGTGAGGCTTCACACTTAGTTAAGGCACTGTGAGCTATTTCTTTGCTGAAAAATGCATAAAAGGTGATTATATTTTTAAGAAATTATTCTTTTACAGAGTTCTGTTTTCTGATCATTTAATTGATTTCTTATAGAAAGAGCCAGCAATTCTTCTGGCTAGTTAAGTCTGACTTTGGGGGTCAGTTACAGCCATTTTTCTGTGTATTTGGTCCTCTCTCTATTTAAATTATTGCCTTTCCAATTCTTCCCTCTAAAGGTGTTTTAGCTTAGTGGAGAGGATACTTTTTGGAGGGGAAGTTTCATTGCTTTCCCCTGTTTTCAGAAAACATTAGAGATGCAATGTGCTTTTTCCCAACACATACATGTATTCTCAGTGTGCTAATTCATTACTGGGGATTTTTCCGGTATTTTAAATTGAGAAAGTTCTGGTGCTTGCTCAAAGTGACTCCAGATACACTCAAGTCACAAGGCTGCCTAAATAATCCATCTCTGTGCTCTGTCTGTATTCCCATCATTTTAGCATTTGTTGTAACCCACTGTCAGCACAGTGAGTCTTGAAGGTGATTTTGTTAACCCAAGTGACCTTAGGCACACACTCAGCTGTTTTTGTGATTTGATGTGTTGCAGGTTCAATTTTACTAGGATCAGTCTGTGAGAAGGGAGTATTTTTGGCTGTTATGTTTGTGTTAATCTAAATTACTTTAGATTGAGCAAAGGCTTGATTCCTTGCTTGCCATGCTTAATTGCTTTTGTAATTATATTGATTTTTCCATGCTAGGTCAGTATTGGTAGCCAGAAGCTGTTTTTTGAACTGGCTATGTCATCTTGAGTCTCCATAAATATGAAGATAATTGTGAAAAGCTTAAGAACCATCACTGTGAGGGTTTGAATCTTTTCTGTACATAAAATAAATTTTAAATAATAAAAAACCCCAAACAACAACAGACAAAACCAAACCTCAATCCAAAACCAGCCTGAATAGCTACCAGTTCCTTCTAGCAAGCTAGGGGCTTCTAAATAACTAGGCTGAGGAATGGTTTTAATGTGCATCCCATTCATTTCAGTTAGGAGCAGAAGGATAATATGAAACAGCAACAGTGACAGCCAGTGCCTTCATCATGAAAGCTCTTACAACTGGAGAGCACAAAGAGGAAGAACATGTCACACCAAATGAAGAAAAATCTCCTTCAGTGTTTAAAAGAATTCTCCGTTTGCCTTATCCATCCGTATTGCCTTTAATGTAAAGTCCTGTGTGAATTCACTGATCCAAAGCCAAACATAGCCCAAGCCATATTAGTTAATATTTTTCACATATTGAACAAATTGACAATTTTCCAGGCTGGAATGTTCCAGATAGATTCCTAATTATTGTGAAAGTACCAGTGTTCTTTACAGTTGGTGATTCACCGATGCAAAGAGTTAATGATTGATCCCATGAGAGAAAAAATTCAAACTGGCTTCCATCCCTTATTACCACACATCAGGGAGAGTGTGAGGAGGCTTTGAGGTCAGGCCACATACCAGCTTGGTCACACAAGAACACTCAAGGAAGATGAGCTTCTGAAACTCTTTGAATCTTTCTTTTCTGTCTGTCTTTCCATCCTGAAAGGTCCCATCATTCAGAGCTTAATTTTTCAAAAGACTGCCATGAAATCAATCCGCCATGTGCTAAATGCAATGATTTTTCTTGCAAATTATTGTCATGAGCTGCAGATGTGATTCTGCTTATTAATAAACCAAAAATTTAGTGGATTTGTGAAAGTTCAGAAAGGCAAATATTTTCAAATCATCAAATCAAAGTATAGACTTTTTTGTCATAGAAAAGCGAATTACAATTCTGAACTCCCAACTCATGGACGAGAAATTCTTTCTGCATTAAAGCCAAGACCCTGTTCTGTCTTTGCATTAAGTTAACATGGAGCTCATGAGAATGGCCTCACAGCCATTCCAGTAGTTCTTCCTGCCTCCAGATGGGTTAAGAATAGTAAGCAATTCTCTGCATTCCTTTCCCAATCTTGTTTTTCTCTTCCCATCTTTTCAGGGGTATTTCTTTTCTCTCCTCTGCTCATCCTTATTTTTTGTTCTCTGGAAAGGGAGTTCACACTGTTTGCAGGATCTTCACATTACTGAAGGTGACACTAGTAGACTCCATCTGACTGCAGAGAGATGCTGCTTCTTTTAAACTGGTGAAACAACCTTGTCAGCATCTTTGCTTGACTCTCTCAGCTTTGCCAACTTGACTTTTAAAAATTCAGTTGATGTAATGCTGTATTCTTCTTTGAAGCTTTCACTCTCCATTCTGGAGTTGAGATACTGCTAATGTTGTTCACAGATTCCACAAAATGTTCTTTTCTGATTGAAAGGGTGTTCTGAAGAATGAGAATTTACCTATGGGTTTGAAGTAAACTAGTCAAACTAGTCTGTGTAAAGGTTCCATCATGGGATTTAAATTATGCTAATAGAATAATGACAGAGATCAGTCTATCTTGAGTTTGTTCTGAAAATATGCATCTTGGGTTTTTCCCACCCCTTCTGTGCCCACCCTGACCTAGTAGTGTTGTTTTTATTAACTTTGTGGGTTCAAAATGCTCTGTATCTCTGGCAACTGATTTGAATCTTTTATTATTATGTCATGCTGGCCACTGAATGAAACGTCATTGACGCTTATGGGCTTATTAATATTCATGCTTCATTCACAATAAAGGCAGTCCTCGTGCCTTTCTGACAGCTGAAACAATACCAGCCACACCTACAGCACAGGACACGTGGGCAAGAGATTTAAGGAACCTGTGTAGGAGGTTCTGCTGTTGGTTCAGATAAAATGTTTCTGTGTGTGCTGAAACATCAGCCTAAAGAAACACTACAAAATAAGACCAGAGAAGCAATGTAAACATATTTTAAGCAAGAAAAGGGAAGAAGACCATTTTTGTTCACAGTTCTTTAAAGGTGACTTGGAACTACAAGAAAAGAGATGGTTTATTTCTGGTCTGGATTCACTTTCTTTCTAGGGGAACAAAACCATAATGTGGAAATAAAAGGCATTGCACCTGATAAATACTTCACTCCATCACTGATTTATCTCCCTAACGAAAATAGCCTACAAACCTCCTCTTGGCTCCACCTAAGTAAAAAATTGTGACATTAATAGCAGAGTCAATCCAGTTTCTGAGGAGATAAGTTGAAAGTTTCTCTTAACCTTGAACTCACTTGGAACATGAAGAAAGAAAAAAACATTTTCACTTGAAATTATTTTCTATTTCTAATATCCTGGAGGAGAATACTTGTATCATCTCACTTTAAATAATGTACACTGCTACTACCCAAACATGATTTTCTTGGGAAGAAATTGAGATTTATTCATTGCTTCAGGAGCACAGCTCATAGGCTGAGCAGATAAATGTGACAGGGGTTTAAAGCAGTCAGTTTGGCTGCTGACATGCTACTACACTTCTTGAAAAAAACCTCACTTCTTTAGCACTGGGAGCTAGAGCCTGGCTCTGTACTTTGGGGCCTATCGCCCCAAATTGTCCAGAACACAGCTGCAAGGTAGGAAGGAGAATAAAAATCTACCTGTCCTGGCAGGAATCCAGAGAAGACTTGGGTGGTTTCTGCCAGAAACTGAAGACTTAAGACAAACTGGCAAAAAGTTAATTAGACAAACTTAGGCTTGCAGATTGAATTCAGTGAAAGAAAGCCAAAAGTGTTCTGAGAGGATGTGGAATTCTCTGCAGAACCTGAATCTTCCTGCATCAGTGCATCATTAGAGGAAGCAGTTACCAGTGAAGAAAGTGGAAATGGATTGTTACAGGCCCATAAATACATCTGTGTTTTAATATGCACTATGGAGAAGGAGATTTTGGTCTCTCCCCTGACTGATGGTTTTTTGTTCGTTCTTTTTAGAATAGAAAGGGTTTCTAAAATAAGAGAATTTAAAAGTCATGTAAAACAAGATATTCCAATTAATTGCTGAGATGCTAAAACCTTGTCCATAATTAACAAATAAATAAGTAAATGTACTTGAAATAAAGCAAGATGCCTCAGTAGTTGTGAGGACATGTGAATTCCTAATTACTTTGGATTTACTTGTGATAAAATATGAATAATGAATACCTACAAAGTGTCCTACAGAGTCAGTTTATGGGAATCCATTTTAAAGATAAAGCCCGGGTCAACAAAGAAAAGAATCTATAAAGGCAACTGATCTGAATGGATAGATTATCCTGTCTGTAAAAGCACACATTGTAGCTACCTGCTGTGATAGTTTTCTAGAAAAAGAAGGAGAAGATAAAGTGAAACAATTTTCACAAAGGGATTCTAGCTGCTGAAGTCTTTTTGGCTTTGAAAGAGAGATGTATGCTTGTTTATTTGCTGAGTACTTTTGATGAGCAAAAGCAGTAGGAAAAACATAGATGCAAAACAGGAAGAAATATAGCTAGTAAACACATGGATACAGGAAAACTGCAGGGGAGAAAATAAGCTCATTTTGATGCTGAATTTACCCCAAAGCATTGCTCTAGCATTAAATGTAAAACATGTGATGATCTAAGAAACTTTTAATCATTGGAAAGCAATCATCCTGATCAAATATGGATCCTTTACAGCAATGATGAAAGGGAAATACTTTATTAAACAGCTAACTCACCATTTACCTGCTGCAAAGATGGAGTTAAGTCCTCTGAGCCATCAAGGAATTAATCACACCTTCCTCAGTTTGAAGCCTAACCTTTTCATCATTGTTCTGATGAAAAGATAAAAGCAGATTACTGAAAGCAAGTTTACAGGAGGATTCGTGCTTGCTAAGGAATAGATGGAGCCAGGGATGTGGCATGAAGAGAAGGCTAACCCAAAGGACAGCAGGAAGACTGCCCTCACAGCAGGCTGAGGCCTCCTGTCAAAAACATACACAGTGTCCCCACTGCGTTTGAAAAAATACTGGGAATGGTGTTCCATGGCACATTATGTTTGTTCAGCACAGGTATTATTTGGTACATGCTGGTGTCTGAGTGGAAACCAGTACATCTGCCAGAGCCCCCTGATAATCTGGAGATTTCCTACTGGCTACTGTACCCAACGAGATACAGCCTGTTTAAAATAGAGGCCAGCGTGCACGCACCACATGCACTTGCACTCTCTGAAAAAAAAAAAAAAGGAGTAAGGCTCCAATCTGTGCAGTTCTACAGATAATCAGCCACACTTTGTAAACTCCTCTTACTACAGAGCAGTTACTTGGAAGCTGAACAGAATTGCAAAAGCAGTGGATAGATGGGCAAAGGGAGGCATTTCAAAGGTGAGCTAAATGCTGGTTTAGCATTTCCACAGCTCATGAGGGCTGTTAACAACTGCTCCTGTCCAAGCCTGTTTCAGGCTGCCTTTTTTGTGGGGCACAGATTCTGGTATTTACACTATGAGAGTAGTACAGAACAGACCAATGAAGTGGGCAGTAGCTATCTGCAGCAAATGTACAAGTAAGAAGCATTTCTTCAGGTTTTTTACTGGAGGACAGAAGTCTCATAGGTAGTGCACCCCCACCGTGGTTCCTGATATTCATGAGTCATAAAGATGTACTGCAAGGTTTTAGCAATTACCTTTAGTAAAGCTCATGTCTAATTGAGAAAGCTTTGATGGAGCAGATGCTGCCTGAAAAAGACAGAAAGGAACTGATTTATTAAGAATGGAAAATGTGTTTAGACAGAAATAGATGCTGCTTTGTTTAACGTGAGTGGGGGCATAGGTTCCTGCAGCATTCTCTGGGTCCTTTTAAGGAGAGGACCTGGATACCAGAGAAGAGTAATGAAATGGTAGATACATCCATGCTAGAATGCAGTATCACCACTTTTTAGTATAATAAAGGCTTTTAATTTACAGCAGAAAATTTGAAATATGAAAGATTAAGTAGAGAAGGTAGGAATTACTTCCCAACAGCAGATGATGATGGATGCACGCTGCAAAACCTAAGCAAAATCAAAGATGTGGGGGGCGGGGGGGAAAGCATCATTCTTGTGCAGGGCATTTATTTCAGTGTATCTTTCTACTTGATATGGACTGGTGGTCAGCTTTGCTGGGTTCCAGTGAAGAATTGTTGAAGGCCAGCAAAGAAACCTTAACATCAGAGCACAAGATTTTAAAAGCTTCTCTCTTAGTTGAAGGGGGGAAAATGTGAAGAACTGATGTTAAAGCTGATAGAGGTGAGAAGAGATGGAAGTGTTCCTTATGGCTGTTCCCAAATCCTAAAATATCAGAATCCAGAACATTTGTTTCAGAAATTACATCTTTAAATTGGGCATGGCCTATCTCATTACATGTTAAAGAAATGGGAATCTAAGAAATAGTAGGAACTCATTTATTGACATTCTTTAAAGGGTTATGAAATAGTCATGGTAAGATTACACTAAAATGTTGGGCTGGTGATTTGAAAATATCTTGAAATAAATGTAGCATGCAAAAATACCACCATTTTAAAATAATTTGTATTTTGTAAACAACTTCTTTCTGCTGGCATGGACCTCTTTGCCATTCTAGATTCCACCTCTGTGACAGACCAAAATTGTTACAATACACAATGGGTGAAGTCTATTGTGTGTGTGCTAATACTCTTCCTTTAGACCAGTGAAAAACTGCTCTAAGTTTCTCATGCACTGGCCATCTGGAGCTCTAGGGACTGTTAAAGCACAGACACCGTGCAGGGCTGACAATGAGTTTGTGCACAGGTGGGTCTGAATGAAAATCCGGCGATCTGGAAGGAGCTGTGTGTGCGTGAGTGTAGGGGGGAGACAGAGAGGAGCACCACAGCAGCACGCACGTTACAGAAACTCTGGAGAAGCACTTAGAACACCTGGGGAAAAAAAACGTGCAAAGAGTGCTGTGGGACAAGTGCCACACAGGAAATGCTGGGAACCATGAACTCCATGGGAAATTATTTCCTTCATTTGCATCATATTGAATTTAGGACAACAGAACTGTATGTATACTATTCGCAGATAAACATGATCGTGCCAAAGGGGTAACTGACTTATAACTGTCTTTCCCATCTATGTGACCCTTTTTTTTTTTAGCTTACTGGTTGGGTCCAAAGGATATCCATAATTTGGATTGTTTGGGAAATCTAGTTCAACAGTGTGAAACCAGCAAATCCCCATAAAGGGGAGTTTCATGAATAGAGTTTTTCTTTTTTCCCCCTCCCTTTTCCTCTCTCCACCTGATAGTAGAGTGACTTAATACCGAGTATCTGGGCTACCATTAAGGGACTTGGAGAAAACAGATTAACAGGTAAGAAATGAGCTATGTTAATGGAATGTGCATTATAAAAAGGCAAAGTGGTCCTTTTAGACAAAGTCTAAGAAAGGAGGTTATACTGTTTTCATGTGCTATGCCTACATATAATTTATATGAAAATGAAAATTTATTACTTGTTTTAACATCTTTTTTTTTACAATAATTACGGGCTTGCTGTGGTATGGAAGTGACCTAATAGTTACAATTGTGACCTCTAAGTTATTGTTAATTTTACTGTCAGTATGTGCTTCACATCTCCTACTTAATGGTATGCTAATTGTACAGCAGGATGTCACATTCTCCAACATACAGATTCCCTATTTCAATTACAGCTAAGTAAATCTCCATTACTAATGAGTAAGCATTTCTTTTCCATGTACATTTGCATTATAATGGACATTTTCTTTGTGCACTAAAATTATTCTTTCCTTGACAACAACTATGTATTTTATTTTACAGTAAAGGCTACGACATGATGATTCATTCCTTTCTGTTGGGTTTATCTGTATTTAAATTGTCAAATGTTCTGGATAGCCTGACATTTTCTATTCCATGTTATTTTTCTGTACTTACAGAATAAATGTATGTATTTGCTTTAAGACAACCTACTTAAGACAAATGACAAAAAAAAGTAAGCTTACATACTGGTCATAAATTAAGTTGTATTTTTGAAATTGTTGCAGTGCTTCACTCATGTTGCTGAGAAATCTCAGCTGTTTATGTCAGTGCAAAGTGACCTTTATGGTATAATGTTTGACGGATTTGAATATAAAGAACAAGTGACCACATGTGACCCATATGATTGCAAGATCCCACTCTGCTTAACAGAGTATAGCTCTTTGGCTATTACACACAGTCCCCCAAACACATTTGCTGCCCTGCTGATGCATAGATCTACAAATGCAGCGGGCAGCTGGGCAGAATGAAGGGGAAGGCCTCCTCTCCTGCTGGATCTGAGTTACACACCTTTGCTGCCAAATCCGCTCCCTCTCGGGGCCGGTCACTGGTGCCGCTGAACCGCTGCAGTTGGGCAGGCAGCAGAGGATTCCCTTTGTCTGCCAGCACAGTGACCCGGGAGGCCTTCCCTGCCCTGCGTCAGGAAACGGAGTCCCTGTGGCGGAGATCCTTCCTTCCGTCTGCATGGCCCTGGGAAAACGTATCAGCTTTTATACACAAATAAGGACTGTGAGTTTTAATGATAGCCAAACCTTTGGTAATATGCAGCAAAGGTGTTGCTTTGATTTTGGTGGGGCCACTCCCTATGCAGTAAATTATGTTAGAAGGATCTTTTTTAGATGTCCAGAGAGGGTTTATGTATCAAAGAGAGTGCATTAATTACAAATCATTAATATTCTTGATGATTTTTAAATTGGCCTGGTGGTGGGTGTGTATACGGATAAGAATGATGGGTGCTGGGTTCTTTTAATCATATAAGTACATGGGATATTTTAAAGAAGTAAAATGTGGTGAAAGTGTCAGGTAGCATTCCAGGAATGCAGGAGGAAATGTATGCAACCAAAAGTTAGAACTAACAGATTGATTTCCTGGTCACTGTGCATGAATTCTTTCTAGCCTTGTGTATATCCTGATAATCAGATGGCTTACAGTATAGATACAAAGTTTGTTTTGTTTTTATTTTGAAAGGCCTACGGTATGCAGCCTTTTTCCCAGACAGCAGCAAAAAACAAGGTGAACAATTTTTGCACTATGTGGTTTTGAATTCTGTCATATTTTCTATTACGTTTCTGTCTTCCATTAGGATAGCTTAGTTTACTCTCTTAGCCACCACCATCATCCATATCACTCCCGGTCCCGAGCTGAGTGTGCATCCCGTGTGTCCGGCGCGCTCCGGGGCCGGCAGCGGCCGCTCGGATGTCGCCGCTCCGGGCGCTGTCCCCGCGGCCGCCCTTGGGCCGCCGCTTTCGGGAGCGGCCGGCGACACCTGGCGGTGCGAGCGGGAACTGCAGCCCCGCCGCGCCTGCGGCTGCGGGAGCGCCCTGACCTGCCCGACCCCGAGCGCTGGCAGCCGGAGCTGGGCACAGTTAAACTAATCCCATTTCCTGCATGAACGAAAAAAAAAGTGCTGGGAGCACATTCCCCTCCCATTCGCACGTAGGTAAACCGAGAGAAGCAATAACCAACATTTTATTGCTGTTGGAGGAAAATTAATTCCTCTGACCTCGCTGTTGAAGTCAATAGGGCAGTTGTCCACAAGGGTTATGTACCTTTTTTTATCTTTTTTTTATTAGCTTTTCAAATATATTGCACAAATGAATGTTTTATGTATACTTATGCACTAAATATACTGCATTAAACGAAAACATTTTTCTGTGAAAAACCTTGTATTTAGAAATAATGAGGTTTTCAAAACTTTACAGTGAGAATACTGAAGGAAGCTTCTTCTGGTGTTTTATTTAACGTCATGGTGTCTGGCTTGAGTGTATGATTTTTCTTGCCAGCAAATATATTTCCGTGTGTTTATGAAATTCCACATCTCTTTGCCAGCATATTTCTTAACAATGGAATATCTGGGAGATACGAATACGTAACTAGTACAAATAAAAATTAAGAATCCTGGAATCCTGATTCTGTGGTGAAATCGCAGGACCTCTTAGGGTCTTCTCAGATTAATTTTTATCTAAATATACCTTCAACCAAAACTGATTATTTCTCTCTCTTAATTGGCCCTTTACTGCCACCTGATTTTTTTTTTTCATTTCATACATACAGTTAATATAAAAGAAATACAAAACACTACTTTATCCTGATTTTTCTCACTCTGCAGGCAAATCAAGTACACCAACAATGCAGTATCTTTAGTTGTTTACAAAATATCCTAAAGGAAGGGCTCCCAAAGTACACTGGACTTGGGAAGGGGAAAGATTTGGTGAAACAAGAATGTCTTCTTTATAGCCAAATTTAGTGGTGTTTTGCCATTTTGAGATATACAGAATTTGTCAATAAAATGAAATGAAGAGAAATGATAACAGGTCAAGTTACTCTGTTAATCTGCACAACAAAGGAGGGCAAAGTTCTGAGTTCAAAAATCACTGGTTAAGATTTCATAGGGTGGTTTTTCCCCTCTAAACTTGCTGCCCCTGCAGTCCAACATTCATGGTACATAAGCTTTAGTGCAGGCAGTCTGGGTTGAGGCTGTCCCAAAATCTCTTGTGTTCATGGGGGCTCTGGTCAGATGAGTTCTGTACACAACACGGCTGCTCTTCAGCACAAGGGACTGGAAGCGCCACTTGTGTGTGGCACTTCTTACGCTGCTCCGCTGGAGACCTTTCACACAAGGACTGCAGTTCCCAGGCACAGAATAATGAAAATCAGACAAATGCCAGTTCTGGCAGTCGGTGGGAATTGCTAACTCCACCTTTACAACATGACATTAAAAATAGCTTGATCAGATTTTTACCAAGATAATTTATTGAAGAATAGGAGTAATTTTTTCAGAGATCTGAACCCATTGAAAAGTGACATTTGACATGAAAAGGCATTGGGAGTTTTATCTGAGATATGACAGCTATTTTGTCTTCTAAGTGTAGGGAAAACTGTGGCATTTCAGATAACAAACATAAACATTTAACAGTGGCCACTGGCAATTCTGCTTGGTTTTAGAACTATAGATTCCTAGAGCAAAATTCTGCCTCCAAATTATATGCATGCTGCTCTCATTTATTTCAGCAAAGCTTGTGCACATGTTTCAAAGGTCAGAATTTGGCCGTTGGGGGTGAATTTTCAAGGAAGAGTATATTAAAGACATCTGTGCATCAGCAGAACCATATCCTTTGTCTTCTGTAGAATGTTTCAGGAATGAGCCCGGTGCTATTTGAGCACGGCAAGTGAAACATTTTATATTTTTTGAATTGCATTGGGATTGCTTAGCAGAAACATTTCTTGCAGTAATTGGTTCATGATTTCATTTATTTCTTGTAACTCAACACTTCGATGCTGAAAAGTTGTCAGTTTTAAGACAGTAAAGACTGGAAGGGACCGCCCTTCAGAAAATTACAGCTGAAAATATACTGTAACAATCAAACTAAGGGAAATAGTCCAAGAAAATAGGTATGGTCTGTTGAGGTGCACAAACTTTTGTTTGCAGTCTAATACAGAGAGGTCAACAAATGTTTTACACAAAGGTAGAAAACAAACCCACTTTTCACTGTGGACAGAGCTCATATTTGAAATTGTAACTAATCAGACACTTGAAAAAACTAAAACTTGGCATTCATATTTTATTGGAGTTAGTGTGTATTAAATTGATGAAGATCTTTAAGCACGTAGGTTTTCCCCTGTTTTTTAAACATTATACACTACTTAAAATGTTTATAATGTCTAATTGCTGCTGGATTTCAAGACATATCAATTTTGTTCTTAGTTCCTGCAGATTTTGACAGAATGTCATACCAAAATATTTTGTATTTTTTGTAGGACTGGGAAACAGAAAATCATGACTGGTATTGTTTTGAATGCCATTTGCCTGGAGAGGTGTTGATATGTGACCTGTGTTTTCGTGTGTATCATTCCAAGTGTTTGTCTGATGAGTTCAGGCTTAGAGACAGCAGTAGTCACTGGCAGTGCCCAGTTTGCAGGGTGAGTACCTATGAGATTTCATGTGCTGATTAGAGGATTGATATTCGTTAATAGATTCATTAAGGTGTCCAGATGGTCTGGCCAGGTTAATGGGTAAAGAACTGAATATTGAAACGATGGTACTTATCTAGAGCATCTATGCAGAGGTACCAAAATGTGGTGCATGTAGCAGATGGCTATTTTTGAAGACTCCAACAAGTTTTACTTGCACAATACCCTGTGTCAGAGTGTGTGCACCTAAGTGCAGTAAAGTGTGGGAACCTTCAACAAGAGTAAACAAATTGCTGTATAAAATGCTACTGTTTTTACTTAACATCATTTTAATGAATCATTTTTGTATTTTGATGACTTGCATTCTTAATATTTTATTGGAATGATATTTTACGTTATAAAGCCACAATCATGCTACTGATGAGGGCAGTATCAAAAATATGGAGTTAAATCCTCCTTTTCATTTACTGATGTGGATTCTGTTGGTGCAAAAAGGGCAATCTGGATTTCACTCAAGGCATCCATATCTATGTTGCTTTTTCTCTAAAAGTGCTATTCTTATGAGTATGGTAGGGAGATAGCAAAAAGTGTATTTTATATACTCTCCAAGAATGGGCAGATATGTTGTCTACATATCATTAGAAGACTAAACATACTAGTCAGGATGGTGCTTACTGGTACCTAGCCTTGAATCAGCCAAATACCTATTGCTGTTTTCACCTCTGTGTCACCTCCCCAAATGGAGCACTTCACTAGGCTTCCTGCAGAGCTAGGCTCCCTTCCTGTGGAAGGAATAATGCATATGAACATTTCAGATAAAACTGTTGGTACAGAAAGGCGTAAAACTGCCAGTTCCACTCTGCCTAGGATTGCTGGAGGGAGAGGCAATTCCTTTGCTAAAAGCTTGGATCTAGCTGTAGAGCAGCAGACTGATCTTAAGATGATCTGTGCTGCAGGGAATGGGAGGTTTCAGGCACTTTGTGGGGTGGAGAAGCAGTTGTTGAAAACACGTGGATTGTTTTGTTTCAAAACAGCCCTTTTTGACTGCTGTTACCTTAGAACGAGTTCTAAAAAACCTGTTGCCTCAGATTGGGAGCTCTCAGGGTTTAGGGAAATAGCAAGAAAATCAAGCCTGCCTCAAGGAAGTTGAAAGTAATGAAAAAGAAGTAGTGGCAGGGAATAAACTGTTAAGAATAAAGACAAATACTGCATCTCTCCATATTGAATTGCTGCCATTTAATTTAGCTAGTCAATATTCCCTCTGTTAAAGACAAAGTATGACCATATATAAATGAATTGCTTTCAGATTTTTAAATAAATTTCTAGCAATTGTTGGGTATTATTATAAGTATTAATAATTCCTATAAATAGTTAAAATTAGGTAAACTGCATCCAGTCTCCACTCTAGTTTGCCAGGAATTTTAGATGATGCCTGGTGAGAGCAGAGAATGTAGATGGTTTATGCCACCTTGTGTATGAGGTGGTTTTATAACGTCTATCTTGTAACAAGGATGTTCTCAGAGTGGAAATGCTGAGTCATTGCTTGAAATATGCTCCGATACGTCAGCTTTGAGAACAGTTTGACTTTCATCCTGAAGCCTTGATGTCCTTTATGGCAAAGATATTAAATAAATGTTTACCTTAAAAAAAAGTCCCGTGAAACTTGAGCCATGTGCTCTCTGCCTATCTTTCTGCATATTGGTTCCTTTTTTGTTATATGACTATAAGGAGAAGTTTTGGGGGCTCTTAAAGACTTCCTGCCCCAGAGGCCTTCGACTTGCTTAGTGCCTCAGGTGAAGATCAACCTATTTTTGTGAATATTGCCATTGTGAATGCCATGGCATCCTTTCTCCCTCTGTGCCAGCAGCTCCTATTTTTCTTGTCATTAATTCAAATACCTTCAAGCCCTAATTCTGCAAACTTGGACTAAGGAGGCTTGCACAGTCCCTGTAAGTGTGGGAGTCAGCATCCTTGCGTCAGTATTCATCCGTCAGTATTCTGCTACTTTCTCCCCACCCTCCTAGGAAATGACTGATCTAATTTCATTTTAAAGGCAAGAAAGTGGCCTATATTCAAAAAACTAATAATGTGGCGAGAGCCCTGGCTGATGTCCAGAGGGCGTAACAGAGCTTAACCATCTTGCATAAGGGCAATGGGGGATTTACATTGCATTATCAGCAGTAAATATGTACCTTCAAGAAAAGTGATAGCTGGGACAAAGAGATACATATATTTTCATATTTAATTCTCATAACTGGACATAGCACTTTTCACTTGGAGATTTCAAAGCTCTTTACGAAAGTGAAGTAAAAGTGTGTTTAAAACATAATACATTGGGAGAAATAATCTAAGAACATTTCATTCTTATGTAAAGATTGCTTCTGTAATGCTGCCAAGGTCAGCAAGCCTTTGGATTTTTCATTGCACAATTTCTGGTTGTATTAGTTTGATCAACCTGTGCAGCTTTATCTTGCACACTTGACTACTCAGAACTATTTTATAAAGGCCATTGCTAAGGATTTGTTCATAACTTAAAAAATATTTTTCCTCCCATATAATTTATAACAATCCCTTTCAAACCTTGTTCTGAACTCTGTTTGCCTGCTCATGGTTTTTCTCCGCTGCATCCATAAACAACAATGTCCAGTTCCTCATTTGTTTCTTTTTTTAACGTGATGGTACCACTCTGAATATATTTCTACCCTATGTAACTCTCAGCAGGAGTCAAAAGTCAAACAAAGTTCAATTCAAACTACATTGCACTGATTGAAATTTTTCCCTGACTGTTGACTAATCATTGTCTTGAGTGAAATAAATTGGCATTATCAGCAAAATTCCTGGTAGACAGGTCACAAGAGAAAAACTTAATATTGAATGAGCTTAGAGATTACATTTTTCACTACTGGAATAATCTATTCAAGACAGGGTTAGTCAGCTCAGTTTCTGAAGGAGAAGAAGACTTGTATATTTATTGCTGCTCTTCAATAAGATAAAACAAGAGAATTAATTTTCTTCAGCTGTTAATTTAGTACCTAAAGACTACAAAAAGTACTGCCAAAATACTAACTTTTTGGAGGGGGAATAGATATATACAAAATTATGAATAGGAGAATACTGATCACATGTTGGTGTAACTATTATTATTTCTTCTCTAAAAATCCAAATACAAAAAAAATTATAGGGAGGCAAAATTAAGCATTTTGATATGTCATTTGTCCTAGAGAAATAGATTTTGATTCATGAAACAGAAGGAAAGAATTATTCATGTGGTTTCACTTGACTCCTAAATTTTTTTACAATCATGTGATCAGATTGGTCTTCCATGCATGTTCTTTGCAAGGACTTACATCCAATACACCTTATTGGACTTACATCCAATATACCTATCATAGTGGGTGTTTCAATATTCCTGGGGTTTATGCATAGGAGACTAAAGTAATCAGTAGAGCTTAAGATACTAAATACTGTGCTGATAAGTATTCTATAAATAGGCTGCTTCTGAGTTCTGGTACTGTACTGAGCATTTCCTAGACTACATAAAAATAAACCATTATGCAGTTCACAATCAACTTCAGACAAAAATTGACAAGTGAGAATGACAAGCAGTAGAAAGTTAGAAGCACAGAAAGATGGAGGTTACTTAAGTGAAGTTACTCAAGTGCTCGGATTAGGGGGGTTTAGGTACCAGCTGTCAGTCAAGGTGGTTAATGCAAAATACAAGGAAGGAGGGAAGAATATGACTTTATTGACTTATTTTATGGTATTATGGTAGGAGTTTGTTAGAGACCTGTATGGGGAAACATATTCTTGAAACAGGATTTGGTGTGATCACACAAATAATAATCATGGATTGATGGTAAAGGGAAGTCCTAGCACAGGACCAGTTTTAGCAGCACATGGCTCAGTGCACAGAGCCCACACCTGAGGAGGTTTCAGTCCTCAGCAGGTCCCTCCCATGCACCCTGGAGTAAATCAGGGAGCTGACACAACAGGGGGCTGCGTAGGACAAACTGAATAAAGTATAAAGGAATTTGTCCACAGCAGTGAGAAAACTGGGAAACCTCCACTTAGAGCCTCGTGCCACCTTCTTTGTGCACATAAAAGCATATTTAATTCATATGAAGCTTCATATTCGGAAAAGTGCTTAATGCACCATACAAGTAGAAATCAATTTGTGGATTCAGCTGTAACATTTCGAAAAGCACCTGATGCTTTAAAAGTCTAGTTTTACTGCATCTGACCATGAAAGAGGCAAATCTTAGGGCATATTTTGCACATGCAGAAGCTTTTCTGTGTGATACTTAGGACACACAGTGCATTGATTGCTCTGAGACCCATTCCATGTGCCTGCATACCTTTCTTAATGGTACCGGAAACTTGAGGACCTGAGGGTTGGAAGTTTGAGAGGGCAGCAGAGCGGTAAAGCTTTCCATATGTAGCACCAAATTCCTCTGGCAATTTAAGCCCTTAAAAAGTCCAAGGGCTAGTGTATAAAGCAAGAAGTTTCTAAATAGCAGTGGTGAGCGTATGTTAGACTCATGCTCATAGTTCCCCTCTGCAAATAGACCCCTTGAAACCTGAATTGCTTCTGAAAATGCAACGGATGCCTTAGAAACATGTATCTGTCATTGAGCAGCCTTCACATAATCCAGTACTGAACTGAAATGCAGCTCTTTGATGTGAGGACACACAGGACAGGTGAGGGAGGAAGGGAAAAATATTCATTAATGGGAGATTATAGGGAAATGGAAACCTCTTTAAACGGAGCAAATGTAATTTAAATGCTTACAGCTAGACAGAATGCTGGCACTGACACCTTGCATTTCTTAGAGATTTCCTATTTTTTCTCTTCAAATGAAAGATTGCAGCAACTGCAGCACAGTGGCCACTGCCACCCTGGGAGTTGAGAGCTCCGTGCTAACTCAGAGTGCTGAGGTTTGTCACTTCCATCATTGCTGGTGCTACTGAAGGATGGAGTGTTTCTTGGAAGTGCCCCTGGCTGCTCTAGCCTCATGTGGTTTGTAAAGTCTTGCAGTGAATTCCTGCACTATAAGCATGTCAGAATTGCTAAATAAGTCACACCTGCACTGTGCAATATATTGCTACCCTCTTTATGAGCTAGGCAGTATAATTAATCTGGAATATTGAATATAAAGAGCAATGTAACCTTCAGGTACCAGCTTCTAAGAAACAGATGTGCTGCAGAGAATAAAGCAAATATAAGGTATTTCCTGCGTCCACAAGAAGAGAGTTGGGCTGCAGCCTTGGCCTTTCACCTACCAAATCTCATTAATCTTCTACGTGAGGATTGCTGTTGTGAAGGTTATTACTTCACTCCTACATCCTCTGTGTAAACACTGGGCCTGACCAAGCCTTTCAGTTTACCTTGATCCAAAGCAGAAGATTTGCAGATTTCTCTAAGGCAATGGTGTGACTTAGGAATTGTCCACATTGCAGGTTAACCCCAGCAGGCAGCTGATCACCACACAGCTGCTCTCTCATGTCTCCTCAACACCCAGCTGAGAAAGAAAACAAAACAGAAGTGGTGCAGAGGCAGTCACTGCCCACCCTCCATGGACAGATCAATGCCCAGACAGTTCCTGAGCTAAAGATGGTTAAATTCCCCCGAGGCCCTCCTCTTCCTTTCTATTGTTGAGCATGACGTTATATGCCATGGAATAGCTCTTTGGTTAGTCAGGTCATCTGCCTTGTTGTGTTTTCTCCCAACCTCTTGTGTACTCCCCAATCTATTCACTGTGGAGGCAGAGTGAGAAACTGCCAAGGCCTTTGTGTTGTGCAAACGCTGTTCAGCAAGAGCTAAAACATCCATGTGTTATCAACACTGTTTTGGGCACAAATCTAAACCACAACACCACACGAGCTGCTGTGAAGACAATTCCTTTCATCCCAGCCAGACCTAGTACAGTCCTACATTAAGATAATTTGTCCCACAAATAGGCGATCTACAAGTCTAAGGATCCTGGTATTTTGGGGGCTGGATTGAATCTCAGCAGTCTCCTTGAAAGAAACTTGAACAAGGTTTACAGTAGAGTATCTTAGTAGATCTGACAGGGAAAAGACAGTGGATCTTGCCACTATCATTGTTTTTGTTTCCTGAAAGTAGGAAATTAGAAAAATGAAAACCTAATTTTCATTTATATTTGCTTCTAGAGCGCTCTGCCTATAAAGGGACCTGAAAGTGGGTATATTACCTTGCGTCAGAGCAATAAAAATAGATTTTATGCAAATCATAGTCCCCAGCTAGTATTATCTATTTTCTTGCTTTAAGTGGCTCTAGGTTGACTTCTCTGAGAATACTACAAGTCTTCAAAATACAAAGAAGGGGTTTTTTTATTAAAAAATTACACATTTTGCAGCATAACTTCCAAAGAATGTGTGGTTGCTACCTCCTAAATGGCTAATTACTACTGAAAAGTGAATTAAGTGGTTGAAATGTAACTTGCTTTCTACAAAGAGTGAGCAACCATGCCATAAAAAGACATTTTGCTGGCTCATAGGCTCCAATTCCCTAAATTTATTACCTTTCAAAATTTAGTAGAGGAACATGGAGATCAAGTTTTTCTTAAAATAAATCAGTGTAGGGAATTGAAGGAAAAGTGAAAAAATTAAAGTTTGCCAGAATTGGCAAGTTAATTATATCATTTTCATTGGTGCTTAAGATGATATTAATTGCTGACATCAATAACTATACAAAGCCAGCTATCTATCTTTTCTTATGATCTGAAGGATAAGACTGTAAACCATCTATCTCAACAGTCTCTTTCAAACTGTCTTGCCCAGCAGGGCATGAAAAATGGTTCACATGAATTCTGAAATGCTTTCAAAGGATGATAAATTCAGAGCCATGTCAGAAAAAGAGGTGTAGGACTAGTCAGTACAAGTGAGTTTTATTGTGTCCTTATAAGTTTCAGTCTTTTAAAATGCTGTGTCATTAGCAAGCACACAGCACTCCAGTGCCTGAAATGACAGAATGACAGCAGCGTTTCATAATGCAGATAATTTAATGCACATTTGGGTTTTCATTTGCAGTAGCAATGTTGGTTTATGAGAAACTGACTAGGTGATCTGAATTCCAGCAGAATGCACGTTCTCACGGCAGTCAGAGTGAAACATGAATATACAGAAGGTGATTCAGATATATAGTGCAAGATAAAATTCTCTGTCAGTCCAGAGTTTGGAAGGAAGGTCAGGCAACCATTAATATTATGAAAATAATGCTTAAAGGAACTGTAGGTATTAGAAATACCTGGGGCTGGCCCTTTCCACAACAGAGAGTTTTTCCCAGTCAGGAGAAAGCTATAGTGTTGTTATACACAGCGCAGTATCTGAGTAGGTTCGTGACTGAACTGGTATTTCAGCACAGTTTGCAATGATTCTAATTGCTGTTAAGCAATCAAATGAGCAGCTTTGCAGGTAGTGCTGTGTACAGTTTTGTTTTAAGAAAGAGGTAGTAAGTACAATCCTGAGATGTACAGGTTGCAAGTTTGCTGTAGCACAGGGGAACAGCCTGCGGTTTTCAGTGTCCTCAGTGTCTTGCAGGAGGAATATAAGCAGGGGAGACACAATCAAATCCTATCAGCTTTTTTGCACTAATGTGTAATTTTACCCTTGCCAAGTAAATTTGTTAAAGAAGTTGCTCTGTACTCTTTGTGCTCCCTATGTCCAGAGTCACATATAATTAATTCAATGAAAAATAGCACACTTCTAGTGACTGGTAATTTTTAAGCCTCATACCTCTTTGAGTTACCTATTAGAACATGGATTCGTTTTTTTCTTGTGTTTGCTAAGCAACCATCATCTGCACAATTATGTGGACCTTGCTAAAACCATCAGATTTTGAGGATGTAACTGAGCCAGTTTGGTCCACACAGGTTGCGCACAAGTGGTGAAATGGGGCATGAGAAGGGGAGAACTCAGCTTGGCAGTCAGGCACAAGGAGGTGTGAGGAGGAGTGAATGCCTTGCAAGAGATGTGAACAGTTAGAAACACTTCAGGACAATAAACCTGGAACCCATGCTGTTGTTTCACCATGCTTTTGTTTTGGAGAGCTACTGTAGGTAAAAGCAGGGAGGAGGTAGCACTCTTCAGCCAGCTGTTGGAAGGCCATGCAGAACTGTGCACGGCTGCTCTGAGCTGGAATTTGAAAGGCTGCTTTATAAGAGCACATTGGGCATTTGCAGAGAGACACCTTCTCTTCAGCAGCACATTTTCTGTGTGCAGGGCTTCCCACTAGCCTGGTTATACTTTGAAGGGTGGGGTTAAGTCTCTGTACTAGTCTAAGATGAGAAGCAAAAACTCTGGATCTTGAACTGCTAAAAAGTAATGATCTGTGTTCCAGAATCTGGATTAAATTTTGTTAAGGAAGAACCACAAAAATCCCAAACTGCTATGTTTCTTGAGCAGTAAAAAGTACTCTAGTTTCTACTGGCTAGAGCCAATTTGATTTCCTCCCAGATGGTGTCATTTTGCTTAGTAAGCACATAATTTGTAGATGGTCCAGGATATAATTTTTAAAATTATATCTTATTTTACTAAGATTATTAATGCCTTACGAATAAAAAGACCATTAAATAAATTTTAAGCTGCTCCCTAAAATGCCTTTCTTCATTGCTTTATTCTAATTAGACACTTTTTTTATGAGAGGTTTTGACAAACTATTATGGATACAAGTGGAAATAAAACTTGTAATTTTTCTGTAGCTGAAGTTCTCAGCCCAGACATAATTCAAAGCAACATATATAGTCGTTGTGGCGTGTTAGTGTTACTAATTTCCCAGAAAAGATTTTCCCTAAGAAACAGTGTTTTATGTGATTCAAAGTTACCTTTTCAAATTAAGTGTTAATGCAGGGAAAACGTTTATTGGCTGGATGTTGAAGTTTAAAATAATAATATGATCCCGTTTTTCTTTGGCAGAGTATCAAGAAGAAAAACACAAGTAAACAAGAGATGAGCACATACCTGCGATTCATAGTGTCTCGTATGAAGGAGCGGGTGAGTCTGAGACAGGGAGGTGTATTCACTGTTGAGCTGCACTGTGGAGGGTCGTTGTGGTTCTCACGTGTGGCTGTGCAGGGAGGAGGGCTACAAGAGGGTGGGTTTTATTTCTCGTGTCCCAAGCAGTGTGTGTGTTTCCACATACACTTATCAGGCGCCATGGCTCAGATCAGTGTCGCCCTGACAGGAGCAGGTTATGCCATGGGCCTGTGGCTCCTCTGACATGGATGTTTCTCAGGTTTGAGACACACGTAATCTCATGGGTTGTGATCCCCAGTTTGCCCTTGTGTAGTCCCCACCTTAAATATTCCAAACTATTGCATTTTCTAATCTTCTTTTATGTGTTTTAAGCAGATTCTTAGTGCAATAACAAACACTTTCTCATGGTCCTTTCAGGCTATAGATCTAAACAAGAAAGGGAAGGACAACAAACACCCAATGTATCGAAGGCTGGTGCACTCAGCTGTTGATGTTCCTACTATACAGGAGGTAGAGTGACTTGCTTTCTAAATTCCACACTGGTTTTGTGTCTTTTAATAGTGAAGGTCTAAAAAGTCCTAATCCTATTTAATTCTCTGATCAGTATTTCAGTATTGTATCCAGCATTGGATATGGAAGCTTAACATTTCAAACTTTTCCTCATAAATAGGTAACCGAGTAAAACCATTTTGAGTGGTGCCTAGTTTTCAGACACAGAATATCCTCAATTCCTTTTGTACTAAAGTTTTACTAGGAGCTGCAGGTAGCTAAAATCTTAGAGAAAGTACTGTTTAACTAAATCAACAAGCCTCAAGTGCCTATGTTTGCATCTTTGGCCCAATGTTCTTGACCATATTCCGACTTCAGTCATTATGCCATTGTGTAGGTGTCAGCTTTATAAACATCCAAATGATTCATAAAGAACCAATCATTTTGTTGATCATGAAAAACCAGACTCACCCAAAACATCTGTTTTGCATTAATTGTTCCAAAAATAAAGTACTAATAAATATGTTGTCCCTTTTTTTCTGAACCAAAGGTCTGATCATGACTCATATAAATCAACTGCACATGACAACTGCACATGAACAGCATACTCATCTTTACTCATTCCTGCAACTGGATTGCTATGCAGTGCTGTGGTATATCTTGCCCTTTACAACCACAGATGTGAAGACCCTTTGTTTTATTATTAAAATGCATGAATAAACAATAGCTTTACTGACAGTTTTGGACACCAGCACTGCTGCCTGTCTAGAACTGCTGGCAACACTGGTTGGGCCTGAAAATAGGTCAGGCCTTCCTTTCACTCTCTCAACTTCTCCTGCTTCCATAGAAGGTCTTTTGGCCTTGATAGCATTCTATAAGCTGATGTTGTTTTGTTTGATGATTGCAATTGTCATAGATGTTCTTGAGAGAGCACAACTGAAAATGCTACATTCCTTATCAGACAAAAGGCCATACTAGGAAAATGAATTGCATGGCTCCATGTAGCCATTTGTTATGAGTTTGGAAGACTGGGACAATCAGCCTTCATCAGAAAACACTGACTGTCAACTGAAGATCTTGGACGTTTAAAGGCAGTCAACAGTGATTTGAAACTAGCTGATGTTTCAAGGTACAAAATGTTCACCTCAGGGAACATATTTCAGTTTGAACAATTGTTCTGGGCCACACCTTATGCTGAATCTACTCCAGATTCAGCTTGTTACTACCAGGAAAATCTTTTTTAGACTTGGTCAAGTACTAAAGAATCTATTTTACTTCTGAGCGTTGCATAAAGGAACCATTGCAAAAAGTGCAGCCAGTGCTCAGGTGCTAACAAACCATGTCAAAGAGTTGTAAGTATTCCTTTTGTATGCAGGAAAGGCAGTGTCTGATCTGTGTTGCATAATGCAGATTTCTGTCAAAGCTGCTCTGCATAAAACAGGTACCGCACTTTTAAGAGTTTTCTCACAATCTTGTGTTTTCTTTTGTGTAGAAAGTAAATGAAGGAAAGTACAGGAGTTATGAGGAGTTCAAAGCAGATGCTCAACTTCTTCTACACAACACAGTGATTTTCTATGGAGGTAAAATACTACATTTGCTGTTTGCCTTGTTTGATTTGTCTTTATTTGTAGGAAACTCACAAGTTCAGGATTGAATTTGGTATTAGGTAGTCTTAAGTGTGAATGAAGTCATTTGAAAGCCTTTAAAAATCAAAGCACATAAGGGTGTTTTCTGGCCCACCTACTACAGAACTATTTTCATCCTCCCTGGCTAAACCTCTTAGTGGGAATTTACACCTTTGCCATCCTGTTCCTTCTTCAGCAAAGTCCTAAGTCAGTCTATACTGCAGATTTTTGCCAATATACATATGTTGTCCTAGGGTACGGTAGGCTTTCTGTGCTGTGTCAGCAGAAACATGTACTATAGACACATATTTCTTTTACTTTTGGGCAATATCTGCCATATTGTGACAGCAAATGTAGCTGCATCCACACCAGAAGTGTGCTGCTGGTGCAGTGTGAAGGTACAGCCTTCGGAGAAGCTGACAGGCACTGGGAAGGTAACAAATGACTGATTGGAAGTCAAAAAACACCACCACCATTTCCAGAAGCTGTAGCCCAGTCTTGTTTCCCAGAGCCATCATTTCAGGAAGGATGTGGTTCTCCCCTGCAGATGTGGCCTTCCCATCAGGGAGGCTGGGAGGAGGGTGGCACCAGTCTGTTTGCAGCCCCAGGAGATTCACACTGTGGCTGGTGGGGAAAGGTGTGAATATGCCAGGAGAGGAATACATGGGTGTAAAGGGAGATTCAGTGATAAACAGTCTGTGAAGCATCACTCCGAGCAGGGAGCAGAGAGCCATGTTTTAGGACAACTGCAGTATGTCATTAAGACACAAGCAGAGAAAGAAACTGAATCCATATTAATCTCCCTGCTGCTGCTCCTCCTCAGATGTGTGCTTGTATTGTTCGGTGTAAAAGTGGTATTGTTGCATATAAATATGACACAGAAAACAAATATTGAACTGATTGTTAGAAAATTTTAAATGGAAGGGCTGTCCAAGTGATTAAATTATGTTTTGTCTTCTTAAGCACGACAATTATAGCATGAAAGTCACAGCAATGACAGCTGCAAATCTTTGTGAGCACTGTGATCATACTGTGATTGTTTATACCATCTATTTTTAATTTACAGCGGACAGTGAACAAGCTGATATAGCAAGGATGCTTTACAAAGACACCTGCCATGAAGTAAGTACTACCAAGTAACCAAGATGTAGTCAAGACACTTGATTTTCATTTCAGAATCTAAGAAATAATTCTTCATATTACAAAAATAAAAAGGGTGTGAAATTGAGTTATACATTTTCTCCAGACAGTGTAGCAGCTGACTGAGAATTCCTTTTTCTTTTTCTTTAGTTTTTTTGTTGTTGGTTGGTTGGGTTTTGTAGTTGTAGTTGTTGTTGGGGTTTTGTGGGAGGTTTTTTTTGCAATTAGATTATAATTTTAAAAACACTGATATTCAAATTTTAGTTTTGAAAATAATCAGGTAATACATATTTGGACTAGAAATAATTGTACTTACTAATACAAATTGAACCTGAGATGAGATTCCTACTAAATTCTGTAATTGGCATCAAAACATTTCTCCACATTCAGAGGAGACCAAAAAATACAGCTGAGGAGCTGGCACACTTTCTCCTTCTGTACAGTTGAATTACTTCTTTCACAATGTACTTTAAATATTTGATGAATTTTAAGAACTATTCTTTGCATTTCATCTATAATAGATCATTAATATGTCAATTAGTCTTCTCCCTCTGCCTGGGTTTTCTGAAACATGAATAATGTTTCTTCAGGTTGTCTTTCAGCCTCTCACATCCCACCTCAGTTTCACACCTTTAGTTTGCATGGACAGGAGTAACTCCACCAAATTAGCAAGTAGGGCTGAAAAATTTTACTACTTAAGGGAGAGGGATGCTACTGAAATCACATAAATTAGGATTTTTTTTGCTTATTTACCTTTTTTGTTTTTCAGCTGGATGAACTTCAGCTTTGCAAGAACTGTTTCTATTTGTCAAATGCGCGACCTGACAATTGGTTCTGCTATCCTTGTGTATGTTGCTGACACAGATTTTTATTTGTTTGCTTTTCTGTATAAAAGCCTGCAGTTTTAGTGTCATTAATGCACTGAATATTCCATTTCAGGGGGCTTGTTTCAAAAGCATGGTTAAGACTCTGTAAGCCTGGATATTTTACACAAGTGAAGTGTTGATTGAAGTTCAAAGCTGTAACAATATGGGTTATAAAACTTGGGTATCAGCCAGTTTACAACAGTTTCACAAGAAAATAAGGAGCTTACAGAACTAAAACTTTGCTCCTGAATGAAACTAAAAAGACAAGTTAATTTTTAGTCTGCTTAAGATCTCTGTTTTCAATAGACAGTTATACCCTTTTCAGACTTTGTTGTTTTGGGGTTTTTTTACTTTGATCCAAGCAGTATCTCTAACAAGGAAATGTATTGTAAGAAGATAAAAATGAAAATAGGACTAGACACAAACAGTAACCATATTTTTAAGGAACGAGCATAGTATTACAGCAGAATATTTGTGGGTGATTGCAATATAATATTTCATATCCACTAATAAATCCAACTTTTTTCCCAGATACCTAATCATGAGTTGGTTTGGGCCAAAATGAAAGGCTTTGGGTTTTGGCCAGCCAAAGTCATGCAGAAAGAGGACAATCAAGTTGATGTTCGCTTTTTTGGCCATCACCACCAAAGGTAATTTATTAATTCCATGTGCTGCTTTTTACAAACAAAAGAATTTATCTCATCTATCATGTTGTAAATCCCGGCTCAACTTGTTGCCAACATTAGAAATACTGAATGCTTTCCCATAATTGTTTCAGAAAATTTAAAGTTCAGTCTAACACATGTGAAGTGTCCAAATGGCTCAGAGATTCTCTTTCCACAGTTGCCAGAAGGATGTTCCTTAATGCCATTTTAATTAAAGACAGTAAGTGAACTTCAGCTGTTTCTTCAAATGGGTGGCAGCCTGCTAATCCAGGCCAAGGTGAAAATTGGACAGAAATGTACTCCTTCTACCAGCAATATTGACTTTGTGCAACTTCTCATTTGAGCCAAGGCACTGCAGTTTTGTGGTTTAGTACCATGATATATATCACAAATGTTTGTGTCTCACTGCTAGAACATTGACAGGCCTCCTGCTGGGAGCCAGTTTGCAATTTCAGAGAATCACTCTTTACATTAGAAACTTAACTCTTAGAGATCAGCTTTCGGTTCTCTCTCTGGTTGGTTGTTCACCATTTGGGGAGGTTTGTAGCAGTGTTACAGTGGATGTACTGTTGTTTGGGGTTTTTTTAATGTTTCATTTATGTGCCTATAATGTGAGGACAGGAGACATTTCCAAAGTAATTCATGGTTGTTGGGAGGTGGTATGTTTTGGTGCATCCCAAAAGGGCCTAGACAATTCTCTAACAGTGTTTTCGGAGACTGTTTATTTAAATTGCTTTCAGTGTAACTTTCAGGGTATATAACATCTTTTCACTTGTTATATGAACTACCAAGACTTTTTAATAGTCATAAAGGGAGTAAAGGATCTTTACTGGTGCCTCAGTCATAGAAGGGTTTTTACCTTGAATCTGTTTACAAATACAGTTTATTTCTTTAGTAATCTTTGACTTGGAGTTCACACAGTGTAAAACTACTTAATAAAGTAACCTGGCACCTGTGGGATGAGGTGCTTGCAACTTCTTAAATGTGTGCTGATACAAAAGGCAAAGGATGTTTAACTAGAGTGCCATTGCTGTGCTGGACTTGGACAAAAGGCCAAATTCTTGGTTGGTGTAAATTGACATTGTTTCTTTGTCTTCACTAAAATTAAATTTGTATTGCAAGAATCAAGAATCTGTTCACAAACATATAATTTGTTGATTATTTAATGTGTTAGGCAGATGTGCATGGCAGCAACTCTGTATCTTCAATGTCTGAGCTTGGTGCTTGGTGTAACTTCCAAAATGGCAAGACCTGCCCATCTAACTCTATGAGGACTCTGTGAACATATTTAAGAGGACAAAGTAACTTTGGAACCAAGTCACTGGCATTAATTCAGTCCAAAGAAACATGACAGTCCCCACAAAAGTTCAGTCCTGATAGACAGGGGCCCAGGCTGCAAAATGTCTCTATTCAAGGTGATGAGTTGGTACATTCCTTGACAGTTTTAGCAAGGAGGTCAAGAGCTAAATTGGATTAGCGTATGAACCTCCAATCAAAAGTGTTTCTGTGTCTGACTCAGGGCATTTAGCAAGAGAGCAGGTAAGAGATGGTGCTGGGGAAGGTTTGTGGCTCATCAAAAATGAGAGAGACTTTTAGTCATAGCACCCACAGCTAACGAGTATTTATAATAACAAAAATGTCTAACAGTATGCAGTCCATTTTTTTTCAAGTGTGTTGAGTTTAAAAAAAGAAATCAAAGTAAAAAGGAATTGTCAGTTATCAGCCATTGTGAAAAACTGCTTTTGAAGTCAGTTTCTCAGGTCAGGATCCTTCGCCTGTATTTAATGTTTCTGAACCTGTCTGTACGGTGTATTCAAAAGGGCCTGGATCCCCTCTGAAAACATTCAAGATATCACAGTTAACATCCACCGGCTGCATGTGAAACGCAGTATGGGATGGAAGAAGGCCTGTGATGAACTGGAACTGCACCAGCGTTTTCTTCGTGAGGGGAGATTCTGGAAATCAAAGAATGAGGACAAAGGGGAAGAGGAGGCAGAGTCGAGTATCTCTTCCACTAGCAATGAGCAAGTGAGTGCTGCTACAATGTTAGCAATCAGGGCAATTTATTAGAGAGTATGAAGATGATATATTTTTGATTAATGTGCTATTAAATTAGCCTTGTGCTCTGTCTGCAGGTTTGTGATGACAAGAGGGTTCAAAGGCTTGTTCTCCCTACGTTTTGTAGCTCAGTAATAGCAAAAATACAGATTTTCCTCTTTCCTCAGTTTCTTGGATGACCTTTGGGAAGTTTCAAAGTGTTTGTCACTTACAGCACCTTGATGAGACAGATCAAGATTTCTAGAGTTAAATAGGAATGTTCAAGTCAAATGTCACAGATATCAGATGGACTGCAACACTGCCTTCTTGGAGCCCTATCAAGGGCCAGCCCTGTAGCTGCTCAGCCTTTTCACAGCTGGAGTATGTTCACTTCGGACTCTGTCGTGCTTTCAGATCAGCGAGTAACATCAGCCATGACATTTTCAGAAGGTCCAACTAAAGTCAGGTGCAAGCGTTGCACTTGGGGACCATGTGACCAGCAAGAGTAAAGTAATTAAAAATAATTCTGCAACACAAGAAAAATTACATTGTTTTAACAAAGGGAACAAACAGCCAAGATCCAAAACTTAACATTTCCATATGGAAATTCCCTTATCATAGCTGATCTTTACTAGTCATTCATCGTCCAAGAGGGTGTTATATATTCACTACTAGTGACTTGGCAGTAAGATTTTCTTAGTTTGTAGGATGCTTCTCTGTATTTTTGGCAGCCCTTTCCCTGGCAACATGTTTTCTCATTTAAAACCACTATTCTTTCTCTAAGTCTGTATTCAAAAAAAAAATTGGTGTATTTATACCCTCTTCCTTTGTCCTTTTGTCAAACAGGTCTATCACCCAATTTGGAACTAAAAAATTAAAAGTTTATAAAACTGTATGTTGTGATGGGAGGTTGTTCCTTATCAAAGTGCTTTTAGGGTTTTTTAGCCTGGTTTGCTTAGCTAATCCTTTGTAGCCCCTTTGTTTAAAGTCTTGTGTGCAGTCATACAACAGCCTGTGGTAAAACAGGAAAATGGTCACAAATAAAAGATAACAGTGGTATTTTCACATTTTTTTCAGAAGTGTCAGTCACAGGGTCTGAAGTGTCCATTTACGTATTTTCTCTTCGATGCCATCTGTTCATCCTTCACTTGGCAAATGCTTATACCTGTTCTACTGGTTTCCCCAGATACAGGAACACAAGAGTAGCCATCAAACTCACTGTTCTGCTGTAGTCTGCAGTATCCTGTTACTAACACTAGCTAGTACTGCATGCTTCAAAAGCAGGCGTAAGAACTTCTCTACAAGCACCGTAAGATAATTACCATCCACTTAGATCTCATCCTTGTTTCTATTGTGAGAGTGACTTTTACTCTAAAGCATTAAGTTCCACACCCCTCCAGTTATAATCCAGTCTGAATGTTCTTACCATATTTACATACTTACATTCTCTTTATAATCACTGCTGTTTTCTGGCATCAAACAAGATCTGATTTCTAAGTGTGGGTCACTGATACCAGAATATCTCAGAAAACAAGTGTTTGAGCTTGTGTGTGAAATGAAGAAAGGAATGGTTAAGAATATTTTAGCAAACGCATATTGAATGTTAGAACTTGTTCATTAATTTTGTTCCTTTGTGCAGTCATAGTCATCAGTGATAATGTAGAAAGTTTATTGTGTGCACTTCTCATTTAAGAACATTAAATTAAACTTTCTATTTGATACCTTAAAAAATTGCAAATAATCACAAATAAAAGGCACATCGGTCATGTTACAGTGGAAGCTGCTTACGTGAACTAGTTTTTGGATTGATTCAATATGCTTTTCTTAATGTTCACAGCTGAAGGTTACTCAGGAACCAAGAGCAAAGAAAGGACGACGTAACCAGAGTATGGAACTCAAAAAAGAAGTGAGTAACCTAAATTACTGTGTTTGTAGAGATAACAAGTACAAAAAGTCTGCAATTTTAATAGACACACCTTCAGTTTCAGTCACCTTTTACTGATTTTACAGTATTAGTCTTGGAAGTTCCAGCCCCACAGCTTGGTCCTCCTTGCTAACAAATGTAATCTTGCCTCCCACACACAAGTAATGTGTGTCATCATGGGAAGATTCTGTATCGTGAATAAAGGAAGTCAGCTTACAACATTTCTTTTTTAGTAACAAATTCAGGCTATCAGTAAGTCCATAAACAGCAGAAATCAGGAAGTGCAATCGAGACTGTTAAGTTTATGAACTACCATATCCACTTTGTCTGTGGGCCTTCCCTGTTTATCCCGCTGGCATACGCGAGGATCAGGGAACCAGGGGCTGCGTTATTGCGCGTGTACACAAGGGGGCACTTACAGAGAGAGCCGTAAATCTACTCCCGAACCGTCAAGGACTTTTTCCTGGCCTTGTTCCAGCTGCAGGAGTAATGCTAAGAAAAATTTGCACATATGTCCATTCGTTGCAAGAGGACTCGGGGTGCCGTTGCAGAGGAGGGTGCAGGTACTGTAGCAGCAGAGCTCCCTGTGGTGGCTGGAATACAGACGTGGCCACTCCTAATTCCTGGGCACCTGCCCCCACATTGTACCTGACCCCGCAGGAGGCAGCGTCATCGATGGAGGCAGTGACACAGTCTGTGCTCTCTGGGGCACAAACTGTGTTTGAGTGCAAGATAGGGAGATTACAGGAGGATGTCTCACCATTCTTATTGTGTTTTCTATCAAGCGAATGCTGTAATTTGCTTCATATATTTATGTCTTAACATTTGCCTTCTTAGCTCTGATCAGTGATCCAGAAGTCAATCACAGTGACCTCTTAGAGAGCAATTGATTGCAAAAGGGAATACACAGTCAGCCTTTTGAATGGTGTGAGCAATGCTTCATCACACAGATAGGCACAAAGTCCAGTCCTGAGCAAGGCTTTGTCTCTGCACTGTAAAATGAGCATTAAAACATCTAACTTGAAAAAAAAAATTATCGTTTGTGTCTTCAGACACTTCAAATAGCAATAAGTGTTTCCAGGAGTGTAACTTCGGTCCGTTCTAAACAGCAGGAGCAATTGGTGATACAGTGTAATAACACTGGCAGCTAAATTCAGTACAGTACACAACAGTAACTGCGACTTCTTTCTTGATAATTGTGTAATTATATAGAGCTTCTGTGGTCATCCAAGTCTAGTTCTATATTATTGGAAGCAAGACGTAGACTCTCATTAGCCTTTCATCTTCAAAGGACCTTTGAAGTACTAATCAATCTTTGCAGCAGTTCTGTGGAATCAGTGGAATATTACAGACTCCAGTGGAGCCTGTTGGGCCAGAGGAAGCCCAGAGTTCGCCAAAACAATTCAGGAGCCTTGGCCATGCAACTACAGTCTCTTTAGGCAGAATATTGTGGGGAAAAGTATCTCTAGCAAATCTCTAGTAATCGCAACGGGTCAGCATAGCCTCTGAGGTTTGTCATACTTTTGGAGACGTGAGGCTGGGGAGTGTGGCATCTTGAGGCCATCGGTGTGGTTCTTTTTTGGAGGGCTCCAGGCTGAAGTCTGAAAAGCCTGACCCAAGAGCCTACCCACTCTCAGCCTGGTTTTCCACAGGGATCCCACATCCCATTAGCACTATAGGTCTTCAACAGACACCTTTCACATTAATTACACTGATATTATTCATGTAACATTTTTTCTTCAGGGGGAACTGAACAGTTAACAGGTTGACTTGTTCTATTTTGATATCTGATTTACAAGTTTGTTCTTTCTCTGCAGGAGCCAGAACCTGAAACTGAAGCAGTAAGTTCAAGCCAGGAAATTCCCACAATGCCTCAGCCCATTGAAAAAGTTTCAGTCTCAACTCAGACCAAGAAGTTAAGTGCCTCTTCTCCAAAAATGCTGCATCGGAGCACCCAGACCAGTAATGATGGAGTGTGTCAGAACATGTGCCATGACAAATACACCAAAATCTTTAACGATTTCAAGGACAGGATGAAAGCTGATCACAAAAGAGAAACTGAGAGAGTTGTGCGAGAGGCAGTGGAAAAGGTAACACTTGTTGAACACCACCTACACTTGAGGGTTGAGAAGGGATTTGGGGGATTTTTTCACATTCTTTTCTATTTTTGTAACAACTACTCTTACCAAAATGAATAAAAAACTTTTTCCAAAGAGACAACATAAAAATAGTCTCCATTATTGCTTTTTTAGACCATTTCTATTCCAACAAGCCTACTTTAAACAGAAAACTCTTTTTTTGATTCTTATCCACTGAAATCAGTTTGTGATCCAAAACTGAAACTAATTGTTCATTCATGAGTATCTGTTTCCAAAGCCTTTCTCTCCATTGTCAAGTGTGATTCTAAACAATGTCATTGTTTAACTGCTAGTCATAAATAATTTTTCTTTTCTCAATCTTCTGACCTAAAGATCAAATAGGGTCACTGAAATTTGTTTGAATTTTCTTATCTAATAATAACCTGTTTAAAATTCAATGTCTAAGCTTGACCTGTCACCTTTGGCTGGAGAGAGCAGGACAATTTGGAGGATGATTTGTCTGACCTCTCTTAAGTACCTGTCCTAAAATAAGATGAATTTCCTTCTGGATGAAGGACTATGAAATGAACCTAGGGAGTTCAAGTGTTAATCCTGTAGGATTAAGACACCAAAGGTTTAGATACCTGAGCAAGGGCAAAGGAACCTCACTGACAATGAATACTTAAAGGTACCTCTTAATGAACTCAGGGATGTTCTATTTTGTATTTTCCATTGTGCACTTGCTGTAGATTTATATGCAGTTGTAGATTTGGAAGAAACAAAATCTTTTTTTAAGAGAAAATCATAAATTTGTAAACTGATCATTGACCAAATACGCATAGAACTTACTTAGCTTATTGTAGATGCCTAGCAGAGTAGAAATACAGTGACATTTTTATTTTGATAAAATCTAATTTTGTTATATCTCTACCTGAGAAATTTTTATTTCCTAAATAGGAGAAATCTCTAATTAGGTGACCTCCACCTGCATCAGTAATAGAGGTTTAAAGAGTGGAGGTTTAAATAAGATACTTTCAATCCCAATAGCTGTCCCCTGACTTGTTTTGCTGACTGTCTTTGGCAGCTGCGTACAGAGATGGAAGAAGAGAAAAGGCAGGCTGTAAATAAAGCTGTGGCCAACGCACAAGGAGAGATGGACAGAAAATGTAAGCAGGTAAAGGAGAAGTGCAAAGAAGAATTTTTAGAAGAAATTAAGAAACTAGCAGGCCAGCACAAGCAACTGATTTCCCAGACCAAGAAGAAGCAGTGGGTAAGTGTCCAAAATTTATCACCAGTAAGTGGAAATGTATAATGCACCCTGCAGGCCAGTTGAAGGGAATTTCTTCCTTGCTTTTAACTGCACTGCTCTTTCAGCATTAAGGCTTTTTCCTTCATATTACTGTGTCGAATTTTCTCCAAATTTCAACTTGATATTCTGATTACTTTCCATCTTAATTTTTTAGTGTTAACAGCAACATCTTCTAGAGTCCAATCAGATCTTAGTATCAAAAACACTTTTTTCTAAAAGTATTCTAAAAGTATGCAGTTTTACTCCATAGAAGACATGTTTTGCATTATGTTCACACTCCTTTGATCTTGAGGCCTCAGAGGGTACAATATCTGGCTGCATCAATTTGTATTCCCCTGCTAATAAGGCTATTAATGATATCCTTTTGGCCTTTTCCTCTCCTTGCTTTTCTACAGCTCTTTTATATTCTTTTGTATTTAAGACATGACATTCTGAAATGTATTCCTCTCCCTTGCTCAGATCTTAAGTGCAAATCTGCAGCATCGACTACAAAAACCATGTTGCTGTGCCCTTTAGAAACATGAAAACAGACATCTAACTTACTGTTCTATTACATGCCACAAACTTTTCCCTGGTTTTATTTGGATTGTGGCTCACATTTTCTCAGGCTGGAAGTGTGTTCTCCCTCATGGCTGTACAGCACCTAGCCAAACACTGCAAGTACCATAAACTGTGCTGCTTGCCAGGAGCAGAGTGCAGGTGGAAACCGCTCCGCTCAGGAGCCGGGACCTGGCACATGCACAAACTCCGCTATTTCTTTGCTAATTTTCGCAGAACAGGGGAGTGAAAGCCATCGCTCAGGAAGTCACACAGCACTGTGACAGCTGTCTGTAACACACAGAGGGCTGGGCACAGGATTGTAGCACTGGTGGAGCTGGAAGGAGCGGGAGCCTCCAGGAGATGGCACAAGCCAAGGGACAGCCAGTCCTGCCACTCCCCTGCAGCCCCATTTGCCTTCTGCTATGAAGGGCTGTTTTGCTGCTGCTCAGCCTCGTTAGTCCCTGTGCTTACATGAAACGATGATCCCTGCAGGGAAAACTCTGCTCTGGAGAAGAGTGGAAAAAGTACTCAGGCAAGACAGTCAGTCTCTGACTATCACAGGTGGTTTTTGGAAAGAGAAGAATTACTTCAAATGCCAGAACTCCTGTAGAGTCCTTATTTCTGTTCCTCACAGAGATTTTACCATGGGTGTTAGGAGGGTGCAGTGCTTGGGTCTCTGTCAGTAAGAGGATTCCTCCCTGTTTACCTGTCTCTGCAGACCAGAGAAGTTATTTATGACTCTGACTTGATCAAGTTACTGTGTTCAGTGTATCACCAGCTGCTGGTGCCTCTGTGCATGTGCTCACCTGTGGCACTGGAGAGGGAAATGGAATTGCCTTTGCCCACTATAGAATACGTCAAATTAGCTCTGTTCTATCACAAGTGAAGAGCACACGTGAACCATTGTCACCATTCCACTGACATGCAGTAACTTAGGCACAGTAACTTGATGGTGAGACTGGACTCTTAGCTCTAGCTGCTTTTTGGTGGTTTTGAAGGCAGAATTTTCGGAAGAGACTGACTGGACTTACTTTTATCTGCTCCAATGTGCCTTTACCATATCCTTCAGACTAATCGGAGAGTGCCCTGGGACCACATCACTGATTTTATTAACAAGGGCATAAAGCCTCTCTACTGAGCAAAACAATCAAAAGATAGAGTATTTGACAGTCTTGCCTATTTCTGTGGCCTCGAACTATCTGTCAATCACCACCCTAAATGAAGGCATCATGCAGGCAGCTGGTTTGCATGTGGCAGGAGAGGGAGGGTCAGGATAAACACGTCTGCATTCAAGCTGATGGATCTGCCTGCCAACACACAGCCCCAGGCAGCTGGACGTGGTCCAATTACACAACTCCCCAGTGATTCTTCCTTCAGTGGTACTAATGACAGTCCCTGGTGTGTAGTACTGCACTTCTATGCTGCTATTATAATGATACCTCCTTACCAAAATCTCATGTAATTAACTCACATACTAAATGAATTTTGGTGGCTTTGCTTTTTAATTAGGAGCAGGGACCTCTGGTTTTGTGTAATGCTGATGTCTAGGCTTGGGAATACAGCTGCTATTATTCACGCTATATTTGTCTTTTTCTCATACCTAAAAAAAAGTCCAGTTGGGATGAAGGGATCATTTTGCTGGTGGTGTACAGGGACATGAGAAGATGTGCTTCCAGCCCTCAGGAGACTAATGCATAGTTAAAGAATAACAGTTCCTCTTTCTCTAGCTGGTCACAATCCCCTTGGCTTAGCCCAATTTCATTTTTATACCTTCAGAAAATTTGGGTTTTATACAGATACCTCAAGTAAATGGCAAACAAAAGGAAGAAATGTAAAGGCAGGAATAACAATAATGAGATTATGCAGCTCGATGGCCTCCAGGGTGCAGGCTGGAGTGCTGGTCTTGACAATGTTTCTGTTTTAGCTTCTCCAAGTTCTTTTCTTTGTGTATAAGCCTTATTTAAATTGGTGCATAGGTCATTTCTATAGATAGCTTTTAACTTTTTTCTCTTTTAAATTTATTTACACATATATTTATTTTAACTTGCAACAGGTGGTCTTTAAGTGAATGAGCATTGTCTGTGATGTGTACTGTCTAAAACAAAACCCCAAGTGATTGATAACGTTTAGAAAGAGGAAAATGCAAAGAAAAGAGGATGCCTGAGGCCAGCTGGCATTTTGCCTCCAGTGCCACATGTGCTGGTACCAGCACAGATGACACTATTTTCCTTTTGTAAGTGGAGATTTACATCCCACACTTATGGCCAGCATATGTAAAGGGAAGTACAGGACCCACAGATCAGTTGTCTTCTCCTGTCGTAGCATTTTTTGATCTGTCCAAGCCAGCAGATGTGAATTTGGTCTCTGGGCTGAGGCCCATGCTGTACATAATGGAGAGGCACAGCTGTTCCCTGCACCTTTCCAGCAGATGATCCTAATGGCTCCCACAGGCTTGTGGGCAGCCAGCAACATGAAAAACCAGGAAAACAGCTCTCGAGAGGACACTTGTTTGCAGACATTTTTACAAATAAACTTCCCAGGAGCTAAATTATGAAAGGAAAATGGAGAGGTTCCCTTCTCACACAGCTAGGGCAGTCCCTTTATTGCTGATGCAAATAAATGGGTATCAGTTTAGCCAATGTAAATGTTGGCTTTCTTGGATCTGTCTTTCAGTAGTGTGGGTTGTTGTGGTTTTTCTTTTGAGGCAGTTGGGTTTGTTTTCTTTGTAATTCCCTGTTTTATTAGCAAAGCTGTAGCTAGACAGGACATAAAAAGTAAATTGTGTGTTATTCTGTGGTTTGATAGCAACCTGCACAGATTGTGTGATATCCCTCCCCCTGTTCCCCATCACGCAATAAGCATTTCAGACTGGATTCCTAAAGATACTTTGATTTTGAGCAGACCAAATTCCAAAAGACAAATCCGAGGTCGTTAGAAGCTGGCTCTCCAAGATGCAGAAGTATAAATGGTACCTTTAGCAGTGATGCCACCTTACTTTATAGAATTTTGTCAAAATGACAGTTAATGCTTTTGCAGCACTCCCTCAAGGGGCATAAACCCACCTGAAGACAGGGCACACACACTGCCTGTGTGGGTGCTGTACCTCCTTGATGGCCACCCATAGTGCTGACTAGCATGTCGCATTCCCTTTCTTAGTTCCTCAGAGGCCACAGGGCTATTTTCCAAGTAGCTCTTCCAGCTACCAGAAAGCTGTGGGCCTTCTGTGTGTTCCGAGGTAGCAATCGTCTTTGCTGCAGCTTTCCCCAGAACCAAATAACTCTGCATAAATCATGGGCTGTGCAGCATCTTTCTTTCAGTTTTGTGCAGTCCTGGCAGGCAAGACAAAGGGCACAAGCCCAGATAGCCAACCTGTGTACAACAGGCCTTCTTGGGTTTATGTAAGACTTGGAGGAAAAAACACTTTCTTGATCTGCTCAGTAGCACTGATGTAGCACAAGGTTTTCCATTCAGGAGGTGGCAGTGCTGCCTGGCAGTCAGCAAACCCCGGTGACAGCAGCCTCCTTGCAGGCTGACCCCAGATGGGCTATAACAAACCAATAACTCTTGACTACTGGGATGTTATTGTTGTGACTTTTGAGATTTTCTAGACCGAAAGGATCTTCCCCAGCAACCTCTGGACAGGTCAGGCTTATAAAGAAACCTCAGAAACACCAATTTTCCAGCCTGTGTAGAGCCTGTTCACACCAGCAGCTCCTGTTGATTTATTGTAGCTTTTTAAGATGTAGATCAGGGTGCTATTACACAAATGTAGGGTAAAAGAGGTTCCTGCGCTATGTGGCTGAAATATGTCAGTCCACCATTCTGAGACATGAGTTTTCTTAAGCAAGAGATGATTTTTTGAAGAGCAATAATCCAGACTGTGGAAAATAGGAAAGCATTGTGCAGATGTGCTGAAGATTGCTGCTTCGCTCAGCATGTGTGAAAAATGCCCTCACGTGCTGGTGTGTGCAGGGATGGGGGAACGCTGGTGAGCTGGTGAGGAGGGATCCTGCCAGGGGGATAATCCCATCTCGTTTGTTCTCCCCAGTGCTACAACTGTGAAGAGGAGGCCATGTACCACTGCTGCTGGAACACTTCCTACTGCTCCATCAAGTGTCAGCAGGAGCACTGGCATGCCGAACACAAACGTACCTGCCGCAGGAAAAGATGAAAGAGTTACTCCTCCCCTAGAGCACCACCCCGATGATTGCTATTCTCAGACAGAGCGGTTTTTGTTTCCAAGAAAAGCCAAAATTGTTTAGAATTTGCTTCCCATTTTGCACCAGCCTTTAAACACTTTTCGTAAAAGAAATTTTGCACAGTAATTTCAGTCTTCTGTTAAAAACGCTCCTCCAAAATTTTGTCAGCAGAATAAATTGAACATCTGTGGGAGCAGGTTACTTCAAATAATTTTAAACTAGAGGATTTGTTGCATTTTCAGCAAATTTTAAGACATTTTTAGGTTTTACAGAGATTTTAATCTTTAAAAACAGCAGATCTAAAAACGAAAAAATGATGCAAGTTTAACAAAAGCAACATTTAAAAACTAGATCTGAATGTAAGAAGTACAGAACTGTTTCAGAAAAACGAAGCATACTACCTTGATGTAACATTTATTTCTTAACCTTGTTGAGCTGGTTTTGTTCAGCTTAATTTTACTGTTTAAAGGCATTATCTATTGGTTATACCAGTGGGTACATGATTGAATTTAGGGAACAGGGTTGACACAGCAGGTGCTAGTCCTGCGTATTTTTTCTTAAATATTTCCCAACTGTGTTTTATTTTCATTATTTCTTTTCAATATATAACTTTTATAACAAAATATTAGCTTTGATCTTGTAGTTTAAAATCACAGGGAACTGGGGTAATCTTTTACTGAGCTGGATCTTAGAGAAAAATGAATATTTAAATTTTGAAGTTTGCACATTTCATTTTGTTCTAACATGAGTGCTTGTAACAAGAATAAGAAAAGCCAAAAAAAAACCCAAACAAAAACAAACAAACAAAAGAACCCAACTACCTTTACTCCTACTCGGAATTTTGAGGCATACAAATTACTTTTTTGCGCCCCCCCCTTCAGCCTCCCCAATTCAACGTCATTTGACCACCTCTGATCTGGTGTCACCTGGTCCATCGTAACTTGATAATAAAAGGAGAAAAAGCACTTAAGTTTCACAGAAGCCGTTATGTTTGTAGTAATGGGTCATTGCCTAATAATGAGCTCCATCACTGTACTCAGAATGAAGAATAATGCATGTTAATTTTCTTGTATTAAAGATGCCGTGATTTGTAAAAAGTCTGTATTTTGCGGAATGTCTGGATTAAGAAGCATTACCAATAGGAATGGATCGATAGTTGAAAAATGATTTTCTTTTTGTTTGTTTTATATATAGATATATGAATTGCATCCATGTTCAGAGACAATTTTTTAAATAGATGTAAAGCTTACTTAAATAGCTTTTCTTTTAAAGTGTCTCCACATTTTAGTTTCTTTCAAAGATTGGTCTTAGACTGAGTCATATGCCCATTAATCATCCAGCTATTTTTTGAGAAGTTAGAGGAATAATTTGTAAATATTTATTTAGATCTTTGATATTTATTGAAAGCAATTACATGATGGAACGATGGAAGCTGAAGAATCAGGAGGAAAGCCTTTTAAAAAGTTTTCTCTAGGATTTGTCAGGGTCATTGTAAAGACAAAAATATAACTAAGACTTCTGTGAACTACCACTGAAATCCTGACCTTTTTTACTTACAGTGGTGATATAAGTTAATTGACTAGATACCGCCAAATAATGCCCAATATGTTGCAGAAATTAAGTGGTAAGTTTGATTGGAAAAAATAGTAAGTAGATGGTAACTTGTATTACCACAGCTACATTATTGCCTGATAAATGTGTAATTAACTTTTGTCGCCTCTGTGTTGTGACTGTAAAACACTTCACAACTAAAAATCAATCTTGTTCGATTACTTTACAAGTTCCAAAACTTCGATCCACCCCTATGAAAGCAAGTTATTGTGAAAATATTTTTGGTGTAAAATCATTCCAGAATATGTAATATTTAACTGATAGCTGCATGAAAGTAAGATTCGTGTTACTTTGGCTTTTTTGTCTCTGTTGACACGGTTGCACATTTCCAAGTTACTACAGCGTGAAAACTGTGTGTTTTAAAGAAAAAAAAACAAAACAAAAAAAAAAAGATTGTGGCCTGGTTTTGTATAAGTTTTAGGTAAAATTACAATTGATTGTTTTAGGAATCATGATTTAAAATTAATTTTTCTGCAAATCATAAAGCTATATTAAAGTGTTGAGCTTAGCCACTATGCACATTGTAATTATTCATTGTGGCTGTCCAGTTTATGATGCATTCTGGCATTTTGTAAGCTGCTCTGACTAGCAATATATAGAGTCATTTAATGTGTTAACATTGGTTAATAAATGTATTTAAAAAAAACCTCACGGAAAGTGTCTGTGTTAATTTTGGGCGGTTGTCCTCACATCCTGGGGTGGGCAGGCATGAGGCTGCTGTTAGTCCTTGTCCTCACCAAGGGAGACCGGGGCTGCGCATGGGGAGCTGGGCCTGAACTCTCAGCAACCTTATTCCTGACTCGAGGGGAGCCGGCAGGGCCATGGAGGGGCTTCAGCATTTAACATGGCTCTGGGCACCAGCAGGGAATCATTTCAGCCCGTGCAGAGCCAGCAGCCCCCGGGGCTTGCACCCATCAAGGCCTGGTTTTAAGGCCAGATCCTGCACCGGCAGCAGCCAGGCTGGGCTTCAGCCCCGCCTCGCCCTGTGCTTCCCCTCACCAGAGGCCCCACTCTCCTTCCACCCCGGGTCACCAGCCCTGAGCCCGCGCCTGTCCTGTGTTTTATCAGTGCAGTAATTCCCTCTGGAGGGGCTGCATGAGCTCAGCTTCACCTGAGTGCAGCGGGGTTTCTCCTGCTGAGCCCTGAGCAGCTCAGTCCCTCACTCGCTTGGGAAGCCACCACTTGCTGCCAGTGAGGTGCCCGAGGGAGCCGAGGGCCCACGGAGCACGTCCTGCGGCCACCCAAGAGAAAGGGCCACGTGGGGACAAGCCAAAGGCAGAGTGGGTCATCCTGGAGCTCCACTGCGACTTCAGGGCTGCAGAAGGGACACTCTGCGAGCTGGTTTCAGTGTGGCAATTAAGAATTTCCCTATGGAAATTAAGACCTCGAAAGACCTTGAAGTCCTAAGGGATCCCTCAAAGTCTCTTTTATTTCACAATCCAAACAGTTCTGTTCTTACACAAGCCAAATTTTATTCCTTCATCTTGATGAAACTCAATTAAATGTCAACAGCCAGCACAGTCAATCACATAAGCTGGTAAAGCAGGATCAGGAATAAGCAGCATCTCCCTTCGGCTCCCCTCCCAGGGCATTCCCGTTTTTGATGACTGCAGTCATTCTCCAAGCTCACCAGTACTCCAGTGGCAGAAATCCCCAGTGCAAATGCTCCTCCATTCCCCTCCCCATGTGCATTTGCCAGTTCAGGTGACAGCAGTGGGGCCAGGATCGGGATCAGACAGATCTTTGGACGTGCCAAGGCAGCCTCCCACCTGCGTCGTGTAACATGACCTGCTGTACTCCATCACTGTCCCACCCTGGGCCCTGTCACTGCCAGCTGGCAGAGCAGAGGAGGACAATTGTCCTTGCACTGCCCAAACTCTGCAAGTTTCCTTCCATCAGGAATCTCAGGGTGAGCAGGTGTTTCTCTGAGTTCCTGCAGCATCACCGCTGCACGCGGTGCTCCTAGGGCATCAGTCTGAAAGACTTAAACATTTTATTGTTGGCTTTTCCTATTATTAACATTGTTGTTATCATTGTTATTATTAATTATTTATTTTTATTATTTTTTTAAACTCTGGCTATTCCTTTATCTTAATAAGGAGAAGCTGTGGTTTCTGCCTCCTGCTTCCTTTAGGTGGAGTGAGCTGCCCAGCTCATGGCTTGTTTGCCTTTCACAATCTTAAATGACCAAGTATGTGAAATATGTTTGGGATTTGTTACTGGTAGTTAGGGGCCACCCTGTCAATTTTAGCCTCCCTGAGTGAGAGTACATATGTGATCTGTGCATATACTTCCCAAATGCTTTCATAAATAAAATTAAGGGGGGGTATCTAAACCAGAGAGGCCCTTCTTGTGTTGTTTCATGTTAAGGAAATGCAATTGCAAGCAGAAAGGTCCATCCATTTGTGAGAATACTAGAATATTTTTGGGGTTAAGTGGGAAATGATTATAGGTAATGTAAAAGGAATAAAACCAACTATCTTGGACCTTCCAAACCCCATATTTTATACTAATAAAACCTATTTCCAGACATCAAAAGGCTCAAAAGTATGATAGGCTCTGAGTAACGCTCTTTGTAAAAGAAATGCTGGTTACTAGAGGTTCAAAACTGTAAAATCAGAAAAAGAAAGAGAACCAGGAAAAAATTAAATTGTCCCTCCTGCTCCCCATGGCCATGCCTGCCCCAGGACCTCTCCAGCCCCTTGACCCTGGAGCCACTAGTGAGGTATAGAAGGGATGTTTCATCCCTTCAGGGATGGCAAACAGCAATGAAGAGGATGAAATTAAGTGCAGCATCTACTTTGTAGATAATTTGTACATAGAAGGGAACTGATAATTGAAGATTATTCAGAAGAAATGCCAAGAGAGCAAGAACACTCCATGATAAAAGGCAGAGCGATGTGTTTGTTTACAAAGCCACCGGCCAGTTGCTGTAAACTCCCTGAGTGAAAACTAAGCTGGCGTGAAGCTTCAACGGAAATAGGATTTACCCTAGAGAGATACCTAAAAATAAACTGAGTTCTGCATCAGAAGATGCTGTGAATATGGTTACACAAAATGCTTTACTAGTGTTTGGAAAAGGACTTCTGCAGCAGAAAATAATGTTTATTAATAAAGCCACAGCACTTTCATTTTTAACTACTTCATTAACAGGAAAGGTATCTTTGGCAAACAGCCACTGTAGGCAGCTTGGGGCCACACTTGCTGCCACATTCCAGCTCTGCCTCTCCCCTGCTCATGCTCCCATGTGAGCATGGGCCAGTTTTGAGCCATGATCCCACCATGCTTGGCCACAGCAATGTGCTTTTTTCCCTTGTAACAGAGCCTTCAAGGTGAAAAATGGCTTCATTAAAAGGGAAAAGAGACTCGGTGACTTGCACACAGCAGCTCTTGGAGTCCCTGTCACCAGGAAAGAAGGTTTTGCGTGGCATGGGCCACCCCTCTGTGCCTCAGCTGGTTGAGGCATCCTGGTCACTGTCCTCGTTGGGAAGTGTCGGAGAAGGTGAGTCAGCTGTGCCTGGAGAGGGAGCAGAATGAGGCCTCCAAACCCCAGGGCATGGGCAGGGACATCCCCCGCTGCCAGCCCTGCAGCTCAGCTCTGCCAAGGAGCAGCAACACTGGCTCCTTCCCAAAGGAAAAGCACGGCCAGAAACTCTGCCATGCGTGGCTTATGTGCTGGAGAGAGAATTTCTTTGGCTGACACAACACTTGACTGAGTGACAGAGCCTTTTCCTGTCTTTTCACAAGTCCGTAAAGACCACGAGGGCTGGAAAGCCTTTTAGTTTTGCCCCAAAGAAAGGCAAGATGTGCAGCTCAGCCATGCAGTTGCTTGTTCTGTTTTCCCACTGATGCTGGAGCCGGCAGCATTTTAACCCCGGGCTCCCCAGTGCCAGTGGCTGCCGCAGCAGGGAGCTGCTCCATGCTGGCCGAGCTGTTGGCGCTGGGTGCTGAGCCGGAGCCCAGCACTGCTCAGCTCTTCCCAACAGCGGTGTTCCCGCTGCCTCTCTCTGCCGGATTTGGGTGGGGGCAATGCTGCACTTGCAAGGAAAGACCCCAAGCCTTGGAGTCAGTGGGGTTGCCGGGAAGGGGAACAGGAGGCATCCCACACAGCAGGTCCCTGCTGCAGGGACTGGATCTGTCCTGAAGTGCTACAGATACTGAGAAAGCGCCGAGCCACCTCGGGCTTTTCCTGGTGCAGGAGCCTCCCTTTAAAAGCTACAGACAATTATAAGCAACAGTTGCCACAGAGAGGGGCCCTGCAGTGAGAGAGCAACGGGAGCTCAAGGCTAAGAGCCAGAGGCTTCCCAAGCTCCTCCTTAGCCTGGCACAGCCCACACCGTCGACCTCTGCCCCTGGTACTAGATCCACTCCCAGAGCCTTTTTCTTAGCCCAAAGCTCATGAAAGTACACTCTCTGTACAGAATCATCTGCAGAGACAGAACCTATTTATGGGCTTCTAGTAACAGCTGGTTCAGAATTTGCCTTTTTTTCTCCTAATTGTGATCCTGCTCAGGACCTCCCTGGGCAGAGGGAGTGTTTCCACCTCTCCCAACTACTGCTATCACCATTTGGTGAAGAAAAGCAGTGTCTGTAATCCTGTGTCCCATTACAGACCTAATTATTATTTTTCCTGTGGCTCAGCATTTCCAAATCAAAACGGGACTTTGCTACATCCCAAACTGACAGGTTGCATCCTGACTTTGTGTCTCTCCTGCAGATGCACTGGCTTTATCGTGCTGGAGAAATAAATGGTGCTGGTAGTTGTAAGTAAAGTGCAACGACAGCACATGTGCCTCATGCAAGCATAGCATAAATGCAGTCAGACCGGTTTGGCAGCAAGGCTACAGCCTGTTAGGTGATCCACTGGAAATGGGAGTTTTTAAAGGAAGTTTTCATTTAAGAAAACATGGGGTTTGTTAGAAAATTTTCATAACTGAGTGATCTCTAATAGTCATTTTATTATGGCTTAAAACAGCAGTTAAAAACCTCTTGTACTGTAAAAAGGCTTTGCTCCAAGATGAAAAAATACTTCCCTCCTTTGAAAGAAAAAAAAAATATAGCTGGGACCACACTTCTTTCTCTTTGCTAACCAAAGAGCTGTGCAAGAAGAACTTAAACATTCCCATTCGGTTTTTGTGGCCCTACCCCCTGGACTGGCAGGGTGGGCTGTGGGTTTCCATGGTGGATGCCCAGTGCCTGCCCCGGAAGCCAGAGGCTTTTTCAGGCTGTGCCAGTCCCTCCCTGCCCCTGCAGCAGCCACACAGGGACCCTGCAAAGGCACACTAGGGTGTAGCCCCACCCCAGCTTGCAGCTACTTGTGGTTAGGAGAGAGGGGGGTATGCAAAAAAAAGTCCTCCTGCGGATTTCAGGAAAGTATCCAAACCCAAATGTTTGGGAGAGGCATCCTAGAAATGCTAATGAGTACTTGTGGCTGCAATGGAAAGTTTAATTCCTTTGTACGTCCTCAGCCACTAATTTCCTTTGGGCAGTTGTTGGCTCAAATTCTCGTCTCCTGCTGCTCTGTGAATACTGGCTGTGCCATACTCCCCTCCCAACCTGGCTTCATGGAAACATTATTTTCTTCTTCCCTGCAGCTGCTTTTCCTCCTCTTGTCTTCTCCCAGAGTTTCTGTTCTTCAATCCTGCCACTTACCTGATACAGACCTGGTTCTTTTTTAGTTTCCCAAACAATTGGGGTTGGGATGAACTCTGTCCTTGCCTTGCACATGTCTATCCTCCTACCTCCATACACCTCCTCCCTTGAGTCTTACTGCAGAGCCCTTGGCTCAGTTCAGCAGGGGTAGTTCACCCAAGCCTCCAGTCAGAACCTGGGGCTAAGGGCAGCAAGGTGTGTGCCAGCATCTGGAGCTTCCTGATTGAAATGCACTCCCCTAGGTGAGAAAATTAAAATGTAGGCCCCTAAAATTAGGTGCCTGATGCCACAGGGTTAGATAGTCTCAACTGCTTGATCTTTACTTCCATATGCAATATCTTCTCTTTCCTGGCCTCCCCTTCTACACCAAATGCTTTTCTTAAAACTGCCCTTCATTTATGGCTTCCTCCACTGGTGTGTTTATCCTGATAGCTCAGTACAGCTCTTATCTTGGTGCCTCTCCTGGCATCTCCAAACCTTTCCCATGTGCTGCCAGTCATACTTGGAAGTCACCTCCTGTGAAGATTCCATCAGCTTTGTCACCTCCTCCAGCCACTCTCCACATGCCTATGAGCATCAATCTACCAAAGCACAAAATTAAAACAAGATCAGTTTTGTGCCTTTAGGGCCCGCCCATTAACTGGCCATTGCTGTAGAATATTTGGCAGTCATTTGAAAAAACTATTGTTAGATGTGTTGTGGGTTCCCAGGAAAAAGACTTCCCCCCCACCCTGTGTGGATCATAGAGAATATACAACAGTGCTTTGGCTTTGAAGAAATCTTGTTTGTGCAGACCAGAAAAAAGTAAAGAGCACTGACTTCGACTGGCATGATGCAGCACGGCCTGCTTAGTGAACCTGAGGGAATCTGAAATACCACGCAGTTCCCAGTGTCAGGATGATGCCAGAAGGTGCAGACATGGCCTGGTCCTGGTCTGCTGTGTAAGAAAGGGGGAGCTGCTGCTTCAGAGATGCTGATCTCAGCCAGGTGCAGCACAAATGAGGCAAAGCTTAGATGGTTTTTGTACCAGCTTTAAGGTGATACCCCTCAAAAGAGACAAGGAAAACCATGAAAAGGAGAACCCTAAATCATGGTAAGGTGAGTGAGAGCTTTTGGGAATGTGGGCTGCCACATGGAGCACTCCAGATGTAAAAAACCTCCATACATTTATGTTTAAAAAGAAATTAACAATATATTATTTTATATTTTATCCGCAAACAAAATGATTAATTACTTTCACCATGTAGAATCTGGTTACTTTTTTTCTTTTTCCTTTTCAAATCTCAGTTTTAAAGCAAAAATTTCTTCCAAAAAAACAAAGCAACAAAAAATTCAAAATCAGGGTTGGCTCTTACCCTGGGGACAATGGGGTCCATCCCCCTTGGGATGACTCTTGTAGGCTGTACCTCTCCCCCACTGCCCATCCAGCCAGAGCCCAGCCCAGCCCCCTCAAACCACGAGTGTGCCCAGGCAAGAGCCACAGCTGGATTTGCCTGTCCAGGGGTGCAGAGGGCTCTGTGGCCCAGCAGGTGACTGTGAGAAGCTGTGGTGGAGAAAGCTCAAAGCTCCCCCAAACTCAGCTGTGCTCACAAGGCCACTGGTGAGAATTTGTTGTTGATCTCTGTACATGCCCCTCCCTCCCCACCTCGATAATAACAGTGCATAAAGCAAATCTTTCTGTTGAAAACCAGAAAAGGAAAGCTGTATGGTCTTTTATAAAACTTTTTTCCAATTCTTACAATCTTAGTATCGTGATAATGAATAAATTATGCTGTTCTTATTGTGCATGATTCTTCTAATCCTACAGGGGTTTTTTGTTGAGATTTCCTACCAGCTTTGCAGTGTTATATCCACCTTTTGCCAAAATTATTTTTAAATTGTGGATATGAAATATTTTGACCTTTTAAAAACACTAATCCCATTAACATAAAAATCAAACCCCTTTTTTCTTTAATGAAACGATTTGTAAAATTGAATCAGGAATTACTTGCTGTTCTGCCATCGTCTTCCTTCTGCCATCTCTAACTTGCTTTGTCATTCCCACAACTTTTGGATCTCTCTCTCTCTCTGCTCAGGGAAATTGTGATTCCACAAGACAGCACCTACCTCATGTGATGAGCAACCTGAAATCCAAGCCATCAGAGATGGGATTTTATACCCTGTATTTCTCAGACAGGCCTCCAAAGACACGAGGACTCACAATTTTACCCCTCAAAATCACATTTGGAAAATGAGAGTTGGGGCCAAACGTCTTCTCTGGAGACGCTGCTACTCAGCAGCTGGGAGCCAGATCTGAAATCAAGGTCTTTTTGGAAAAAGCCAATGGAAATGGGCAGGTCACATTTCCAGGAGGGATCATCTGGCCACCCAAAGTTACTGAATCGATAGGGAGGTTCTAGCCCCACATGTGTGACCAAGCAGCAACCCATAGACTTCCACTGGCAGAAAGCTCCATCAGAGCTGTAACACCTGGATCAGCAACTTCCTTAGGTGACTGATTAGCAGCATGTCAGTAGCAAGACCTTGCAACAAAAGTGATAAGTGACAAATTTGAGGAGTTTTACAGTACTAATGCTTGTTATTGCTTCTCACAAAATGTTACCAAGCTTACAATAATCTTTACACTTTCAGCAAAAATGTGAACAGTATATTTGAATATATTAAAAAGAATTAAAAAAACATTTCACAAAAAACATTTGTTGCCATATGAAAGTCTTTCAGCAATAAATGCCCACACCAGTATTTAAACATTGTTAAAAGTATAATGATTTGTACTAATAAATTATGCAACAAGAGAGGTAAACAAAATAAAATTACAGTATAGCTCTCCATGTTCCTCCACTGAGCATCCGCAGCTCTCGGAAGCTCCATTTTAGATGACTAATTAAGAAACTGATATTTTCAGAGCAACAAAAATAAAAGCTTTTATTTGTTCATTTGAATATAAAACAGGCGTTATCACAGATGTACAAAGCGTACTGGTGGTTTAACATACAAGAAGGTTGCTGTCCTTTGCACATAAAAATTTTTGTTTGAATCTGTGATTGGCTGAGTTACATGAATTTCTCTAACCAGTCACCACACTCTATGAAATAACGCTGCTAACATTCAACTGATAAAAGGGACAGTCTTCCCTTGGGTAAAGTGTCAAGCAGGATTAAATATATATAATAAACAAGCACCATGAGGAATCTGCTCCTGTTTGATTAGTTTTGTGTTTAAATGTTCATTGTGTACCCTCTCTTTTTGTGCATGTGCATCGAGTTGATTACATGGTTTTGTCTGACTCCAAAAGCACAAGGTCACAAGACAAACATTTTATACATTCTCATGAATGGTTTATCTACAGTACAGTTTCTAATACAGAACAATCCTTCTTTATTGCTCAGTCTGATGGTGCTTAAATGTTTCCTTCCTTTTGCTTGCACAACAAAACCAGAAACTCAGTTTATCATTTCTCTTAACTCAGGATTTAACAACCACAGATGACAGGTTGCAGAAGAGAGCTGTTATTAACTGCGTTTCACAACTGCATTGCAGCTTTTTTATTCTCTACAAATGCAAAGTTGACTTCGTGAAGGTTAAAGTGATGCTTTGAACGACAGCGAGATTTGTTTTGCAGTACTGAGATCAGCGATAGCAGGACTTCACAAGTTAGTTCACACACTGCAATTATGTTTGTAATCAATCAACATCTTGTCTGAAACCTTACAACAACTTGCCATTAAGAACAGATTTTATTCTTTTTAGGGAGCAGAAAATGAATTTGACAAAGTATGGGATTGGTCTGCAGAGCATGAATAGGGCTATTCACAGGACAGTGAGGGCGGAAAAGATGGTCTGAAAGAAAACACGTCTGACGTGGCGAGATGCTCTGTACTGTACATGCAGACTAAAACGTCCCTACCTCTTAAAAAGATTTTTAACACCCAGCATTGAGACTCCCTTATACGTGATATAAACATGATAACATTTGCCCTGCAACAATCTTAGTCATGCATATCCGGTAATGAGAGCCAGCACATGAACGTCATTTGGGACAAATAAGAAAAGCATTCTTGGACTGCAGCTGGTAAATCCCACTCTTGATCACAAACAGGTCAATTCAGTTACAACCACATGAAGGAAGGGGAAGGTTTTAAAAAAGGGGGCGGGGGGGCAGGGAAGACAACAGAACTGGGGAATCAAACCCCTCTTTTCTCCAAAGGTAGTAAAATGAAGGCAGCTGTGATGCATGTTTTCCTACTCTTCTCCCGTGATGGCCTCAGGCCGGAGACCACGGGACTCCTCTGTTCGTTAACCAGGCAGATGGGTTCCTCTGATGTTTCAATGCGTTTAGGGACTAGTTAGCAGATGCACATCCGTGCCAGAGGGTGGTGGTGACTGTACGCTCCTCTCCGTTACGGAATAAATTAAAGACCTTCGAAACAATCGTTTCCTGTAAATGTAAACTGGATGCGTTGGCCACCGAGCTACATGTCCTAGCTGAGAGGCAAATTGATAACTCTGTGCAAAAAACCCCCAAACTTTTCCTTATAGCAGTAAAAACACCAACTAAAACAATGAAAAAAATTGTGCAACAAAGTTCTGCAGCTAGACAACAGTGCTATTCCTCAACCTGCCTTTTCTAAGTCTAACAAGTGTATGCACATGCCAGCACGAATATTTATTGTTGCCTCCATGGCAAAGAAAAGAAAATTATTGTAGTGCATTTTTAGTCTTAAATTCATTCACTGCCTTAAAGGCAGCAATAATTCCACTTGCTGGTATCTAGAGGATTCTTTTTGACAGGGATACTTAGCAATCCAGGATTGCTTTTTTTCTTTTTCCAAAAAATTTGTGAGTAACATTTGATTATCTACAGTGGGAGACACCATGCAAGTGACAAGTACTGCATTTTAAACTTTAAAATCTTTTGTCATTAGTGAATTTATATTTCATATATATATATTTGATGTGATACTATCCACTCAAGATAATACAACACTTTGTTTTTATATTAGCAAACATTTCAAGAGTTTAATATTCTTGAATGTTTCTTCTCTTTTATACTTCTAAAGAGATCAAAATAAATTAAACGTTTTGTACATAATTACAGAAGAAGTAGTTAACTTATTTTATCTTTTTAGTTTAGTACAAAGATATTTGCAAGCTCATTGCCGAAATACACCTTATTTATAAATTTCTTCCATTCTAACGCTAACAGCAAAGGCTCTTTGGCCTTTGGGCTTTCAGCATCTCTGACAGAAAGCTGCAAGATTTCTAATTGAAAGGTGCTACTTTGGGTTTTCTCCTCGTACCACTACATAGTTTCCTAAGATGTGGGATCTAAAATGGCTTAAGTTAGTAATGGATCTGTATTCATCAGCTTTTTTATGATATATTAAAACAAATGAAGGAAACAATTATTTGTATTAGTATGCAAATTGTTTTAAAAGAATCCATTTGGAGGGCAGAATAAAAAAAATCTACTTCAGCTTACTTAATGTAAAATACAAAGCCACATTTACTCAAAAAGCAGTATTGTCCAATAAGCAAAAAAAAAAAAGTTTAAAATGGGCTTTTCCAACACACTGAAGGGCCTTACCCCATAGTCCTTCTTTTCTAAAATTTAGTGGTAAAAGAAAACATTTCACATTTTATTTCCTGCCAATCGTGACTGCTTTGAAAAGTCGTAATAGAAACAGTTCCATTCTGATGAGTGTCAGCATCTTATCTGCACACTTTTTAGTGGACACAAAAAAATTTTATACATCTATAGTAAAGTCCATGGAAGCTTTAAGGTACAAGACTACATGTTGTAGGCCACATAGATGGGATCTAGCTGGTCTGCCAAAAATCCATCTCGTAGGTGCATACGTTGTTTCTCTCCACGGGAGTTGATAGGAATTACACCAATGTCCACAACCACCACCACCCCTACAATCAGATAGTGTTCCTCCAGGACCACGTTGGTGACCAAAGGAACAAGGTCCAAAGCTTCTTGCTCAGATCCATCCAGCTCAACTACAACAACCAATAAATTTGTCCAGGTAAACACCGCACTGGAACGAAAGAAAAAACAATATTAGTGGTGGAGATTTTTTACCCATTTCATTTTTTATCCTTTTTCTTGCTCCTTGGTTACCTTTTGTTGGAGCTCCTTGGGCTTGTTCAGTGTGCTCAGCAACAAAGTGTGAGCAGCAAGAGAGAACATGCTGCAGGCAAGGGCAGAACAGCCCCATGAGCTCTCTCTTTAATACTGCTGCAATTTTAAGCATTAGGCTGAACTTTACAGAAACTTGCCTGTCGTGGAAGGAGGGAGTAAGACAGCATGTGGTTCCCTCTGAAGCCAGGGAAGTGCCATGGCTCTGCTGTGTTCATGGAGTGATATGTGTGTGGAGGCGTCTTCTCTGGGGTTCTTTGAAGAGCAGCCCAGAAAACCAAGGAGGTTAAGAGAGGAGGCACAAAGAACAGCAGGAGCATAGGCTGAGCTGAAAGATCTGTGGGATAACCCCTGCTAGTGAAGGGGTGTGGAGCCCTGGGAAGGCACATGGCACAGTGCAGGCGGACAGGCGTGCCTGGGGAGGGGGCATCCTCCCTGCGCCTGCTTGGCAAACATGGCTGTGTGCCTTCGGGAATAGGCTGGCTGCTGTCCAGGCAGGGCAGAGCTCAGCACAAAAAAGCTGCAATTCTTCTGGACCAATTGGTTTCCACAGAAGTAAGGCTGTGTCTCCATCTGTTTTATTTTGGCTGTTTTATTTCTGTTGGGTTTAAGGGGACAGGAGTTTTAACATTCCTGATTAACAGTTGAGACAGTTAAGGGAACGCCATTATCCCCAGTATCTCCTCTTTGCTAAATGAACTTTGTAAGACTCCAAAGTTTTGGTTAAGTCCTGGAGCCAAAGCAGGTAAATTTTGGGTTCTGCTACCTGGGACCATTTCTGGCTAAGGATAATGCATTTATCTTTCCAAATACGGAGGCTGGGAGGGTATCAAAGTCTGGTGTATGCTTCCATCCAGAGTAGTTTTACAGCTTCCCTCCATCGTCCTCCTCACATCTCCAGTGTCTCCAAAGACTCTTGCATCTCATGGGAGGTCAGCACAGCTGAGCCACAAAGAGCAATCTCATTCTTCCTTGCAGGTGTTTAAGACACTTCTTCCTCTAACTTATTCCACAGAATAAATAATACTACTCTACACATGTAAGCCATACATCAAGCTCTGTACTTTACTCGCCTTCACCTCATAAAATCAGGGGATAACTTCCCAGAACTGTCTTGAGCGTAAGCATCTGAAAGTCAGAATATATTATGTACATAAGCCATCTTCAAAAAGAGCTTCTTACCCTAAGGTCAATGCTTGATTGAGACAGCAGTGCACTATTTTAGCCTACTAAGACAGCTCTGAAAATCCATGTACTGTGGAAACATATCTTACTCTGCCCAAAAATTAGCTATGAAATTGTGCTCTATGTTGATGCTTGACAGAATGAATTTTAGAAGAAAAGTACTTACTCTTAAAAAAAAAATTATTTTCAGATCCTGCCAAAGTACTATTTGATTGAATTCTTATGTGCTTATTGATCTGGAAAACTAATGAGCAAGTCTGAGAAGGCCCCTTTTGACTTAGTACTGCTGTGAAATGAATTTCCATTTGTAATTATGTTTTTACAGACATTCTAGTAAGTTCTGATTGATGTTGAATATTAACAAAGTGAAGAATCAGTCTGCACAGGTGACCATCTCCAGAGAGGTCCTGGAATTTTTATCGATTGCTGTACAAACATCTAAATTAATATTATATATTTTAACAAAAAAACCTGGGTAGGTTTCATTGAAATGTAAGTTAGCATTTGAAACCATGCCTGGAAACTACTGGTAGCTTGTTACTTGAGAAAGCAATTAATAGCAAGATTCAGGAGCAAGTCCCTAAAACATGGGTTAGAATAAATTAATTTGTCTGAATTCAGAAAACTGATTCCCAAAACTTTCATGAAGCTTCTATTAAGTCCTAAAATCAGTGACACTCCCAAGAGGCTTCAATGTAATTTAAAACTCATTTCATATGTCATGGTTCTAACTGGCTGGTGACCACTGGAAGTAGAAGGAAATATTGCTCTTTATGTTCTTACTAGTTGAGATGAGATACATTAGCCAGTGTGTATCTCTTATGCATACATCAACTTTCTAGCCCTGATGAATAAAAAAACTCAAACCAAAAAACTAGGGACCAGGAAGGCTGCCCTTTCCTTAAGAAATAACTGAGTCACAATAATCAAGTCACACCCAATAGATGCAAAACAATAGATGCTCAATGCACTGAGCTGGGAATGGCCCCTCCCGCTGCTTCCATGTCACCAAATGCTACAGGAAAAACAAGGAAGTTGTCAAAACACCTCCAGGGAAAGAAGCTCCTAATTGTTTTCTTCTCCAAATATCTTGTGTAGCTTTGTGTATAAACCACTTCTAAGCAAATTCCAGGAAGCTCTGTTCTGTTCCTCCTTTGAGACTTTGACATTTAAATGAGTCAACCATGTGCTTTAATTAAAACACATACCTTATTTTTCAGTATATTTTGTGGTATTAGAAACACTTTCAAATGCCCGGTGTGGGTTTACATCACAATAAAACCAGACCGTGCCACTCTTTCACTTGTTACATATTGAGACACAGGAAGTCCGGAGTCAGAGGTTGGTGATTTTGTGCTAAAATTTCTTAAGAGACAAGAATAATTTTAAATGACCTTTCAGATCTGATCCTCAATGACAGAAGCTGCCCAGCAGGATCACATGTCAGTCAACAAACCCCCAAGTCCCTCAATGGTGTCCAGTGTTACAAAATGAGCTGCGTTTCTCAGAGGCTGTTTTTACAATCTATCAACTGGACATGCCCAGCACCTTCTGTGTGCAACAGGAACTGATGTAGTTAAATCCTTAATGGGGCATTGTAACCGAAATAAGAAAAGAGGCTCATGCCCCTGTCCACAGAAAGGGATATACAAATTATAAAAAAAAAAAAAAGAGCTAGCTGGCTATTATTTTGTCAAGGGATGTTTTACAAAGGAAAAATGAGGGTCTCTAAGAGAAGCTGAAAGAGAAGTTATGTGAAAGAAGTCAAGGACAGTCAGGACAAGGACTGTGAATGAAAACTCCACAATGGTTATTTGGCAGAGCATTGGTTAGGAAGAGGCTGGAACTGTGAGCAAACCAGACATTGTCACTCTGAATAACTGTGCGTCCCTTTTCTGCAGGGACCACATCCAAGACACATCTAATTCATCAGCAATCTCTCTTTTTGAAGGAAAAACAACCCTGAAATATTGGCCTTAAATATTGGCCCTTGGGCAAAGAGTAGCAAGAGTACAGAGTGTTTTCTGAATTCTCACTCCTGTGCCTTGTACATTATCACCCACCTACTGGGAAGAGTGAAGGCACTGAGAATTACCTGCATGTATTTCTACCTTCTTGCAGAAATTCAGTGGCCTTTTTCTCTGGTTGTTCCAGCCTGCTCCCAACCCTTTTCCAGTTGCCACTTTCTCACTCAGGATTTCCACGGTTGTGGAACAAAAAAGGATCCTCAAAGTGCTCTCAGCAGTCTTGAAAGCAGGAACATATTTAAGTATTTTTTGGTACTGAAACCCATTTCTGCAGTGTGATATGGCTACTTTATTCACTGCCTGTGAGCTCATAATTTGAGGGGACACAAACCTCTGACAAACAGGTACTGCTGAACACATCGATTTATGAATCTATGGCCATCTTATAATAGAGCAGTCCTTAAACAGCTTTATCTGAAAACTGCTGGTACTGATCAGACACATTTTCAAGGGGAATTTCATGACATTCCTAAAGTGTTCACACTGGTCTGTATGAAGGCACAGAACCCAGTTCCCTGTGTAGTGCCTGTCTGGCACAAGACCATACCAGCAGTGATGATGCTCTAGGAGGAGGCAATAAGGCAAAACCTCAGTTACAGTCGGCCAAGCAACTAAATGTATTCATTTTAACTGATATTTAAGAAAAAAGCAAAGTCTTTTACTAAAGAAAACCAGTTCAGCTGCTGTGCTTCATTCATTATTAAGCTTTCTGCTCCAGGCCACACCTCTGCAGGCAGGACTGAAAAGAAAAATGCACTAAATTGCTCTGAATATTGCGACAGATTCGTTTTGGTTGAAAGGCGAATAGCTGAGCAAAGGTTGTATCAAAACAAAACAACTACCTGACTGAGTCTTCTGATGCAAGAATAATGAAAAGCAATTTGAGCTCATCGGCCTCAAGAAATGATTACCTGCTGTGTACATCTGAGGATGATACATTGATTAAGACAACATCATTATTAACTCATTGATTTACCACTTCAATTCCCATTGTGACCTTGATTTGATCACTGCTTCATTTACTAATAACCAATTCAAAAAATAACAGTGTGTTCACTAATAAAATTTATTAGAGTGTTCATTTATTTGAAATGTTTGCTTGCTTACTCCTTCAAAAAAAAGAAAAAAAAGAAACATACTGAATGAACATATCAGAAATCAGTCCTTTCTGATTAAATCTGTTTGAGAAAAGTTTCATCCTAAGGACACATTGGTAGCTGGGTTATAAATCCTGTGACCATCCTGACAGGCCATTTCCTGGATCAATTGCAATATCCAAGGAGAAAACCCAGACATTATAGATATTTCAGCTTTTTATAAGGGCCCTGGTGTTATATAATCCTTACCATTCTGTGATGCTCTTGTGTGCTCTAATTACAGAGGTTTCAATATCGATCGGATGGTACCTCATCCCTCGCAATTCCATGGCTTCATCTAATGCACCCACCACATAAAGTGCATCATGGCGTTCTGGGGGTGAGGGGAAAAAAACAAGAAAGATTCTGTTCTCCAGTACATTAAATTATAAAACTGTTCACATTAAGAATTAAGTAAAATAAGTACAATGTAAGTTATCCTTGAATTTCTGAAACCCGGAAGTGATTTCTGAACTAACGAGCATTTTCCATTACTGAAGTGCAATGCAGCGCAAAAAGACAGAAGGAAGGCAGAAACACTATTCCCATTTGAAAAAGACAAAGGCAGAAATCTTTATCCAAAGACAGCAGCATAAATTCCTGGTTTTCTCCCAGGCGGACGCAGAACAGATTTATTTTTTTTAAGGCACTCTGAATAGACAGTAGGTTCCTCGTTTGTCTCTGTTTTTTCAAAGACGAAGAACAGATTTAATCCTAACAGTGTGGCTGATGTTCTTCCAATTGCTTTGAGATGGTCACTACAGATGCTTTTGGTGTATTACAAAGGTGATTATCAATAAACTAAAAACATGTGCTATAGCTAAATAGCAAATTGCTCATTCAGGTAAATTAAGCATAACACTTTTATAGCCCATATTTTTGACCTACTAAAGAAATACATGAGGCTGAAATTACACTTTTTAAAAGATACTAGGCTGAAAAGAAACAATTACATGCTAGTCATAAAAAGTATTTGCTAATAGCAGATAACTGACTCTTTTTGCATGAATTTGGATAGTTGTGTGATGGTATTGTAATGACAATATGAGCTCTACCTAATAAAGGGCTGAGAACTTTCTGCACTGGGAGCTAAAAGTAGGAGGAGAATGGAGCAACTCTTTGCTAGGAGAATACTTAAGCTTTTTGAATGCTTAAGTTGCAATATCCTCAGAGAATCCCGAATTTTCTCAAAGTTGGGCTATCATTATGAAATGAAAAAAGCCTGTGCAAACCAAAGTAAATCTCTTCAGAAGGTGCCAACATTAGACAGCAGGCCTAATCCACAGGGATTACTAAAATTTTTTCAGATTTGATGAATTCTTTCTTTGGCCGAATATTAGCTATTCTAATGGCCCTGAGATCACCCCTGGAGGTGCTCACAGTGTTGCTGGAAACCCTACTTGGCCAACAGCCTTCCCTGGCCAGCTCAGCCACAGCTGCTTGTGGCACTGTGCTCTGCAGAAATCACAGAAAAAAACATTTTCCCAAGCACAGACTCTGTGTGCCTGGCAGCACTGGTTCACTTATTTGTGTACAGGAGACAAGGAACTTCATTAAAACAAGTAAGGGAAACCTGTACCTTCCTGACAGAAACCCACACACCCTATAGCTTCTCTTGCAGGCTACTCCTTGTTGTTACATATCAGTAACCAGCCCTGAGGGGTTAAAGACAGGAAAATCTGAGGAATGGACAGCTCCTGTGAATAGGTTTGTAACAGAGGAGGTGGTGGTCACAGGAGGGACAGGGCTCAGACTCCCACCAGGCATTTTCCATCTGCACAAATGCGTTCCTGGGCACACAACTGCCAGAGCAAATGATGGCAGTTTCAGCTGCATTTAATGTTTTTCAAGCTGAAGCACTGGGTACATTAACAGTGACAAAAGGTCACTGGTGGAGGGGATTTATAGCACCTGATGTCCAGCAAAGGAAAAGCAACTATTTCAGCAGGGAAATCTTGCCCTCTGATTTATTTTCTGATTATTTTAACTAAGGCTTTTTTGCAGTTTTACAGGTTTCACAGATGGAGCATGATAGGTACCACAGGGCCAGAGACACAGTGTCACCCTCCAAATAATCCAAATTATTTGCACAGACCTAGATGATGAGAAAGCTCTTACCTCCATTTGCATCTGTGAGTTCTGTTCTTCTCAGGAACCCCAGATAACCAGTTCTTGCCCAAATAGTCTGTGTGTCTCCAAAGCTGAGTCTTGAGTTAAAATGATCTGACTGCAAAGATTCATCTCCATAGATGGTAAAATACCCACTGGCGTTGTGAGTGCTGTGAACCCATATCTAAGTTAAAAGCAATTATACTGGTATTAATTAAAGCAGCTTTTGAGAATGAAGCATTATTGAAAATTCTTGATGCAACTATTTTTAGTCATAGCTAGATAATACTAAAAATGTCTTTTAAATCTGTTTCTGAACCCATAACTGACCCAGTTCCAGGCACAGAGACCGCAATATACTTTTGTTGAAGTTGCAGGGCAGATCTGAGCCAACTTCCCCACTCCTGGTTCAGTGTATTTACCCCAGCAGAGCATCCTCCATGAACACCAGACACAGATTATTTTAAAGAGTGAGACCAGGGACCTTCACCTATGGAGAAGGATTCATTCCATCGAACTCAAAGCCTCATGGAAATTTTTACAATTTCAAATTAATGAACTCTTACAGAAACTCACAAATTAGATTGTGGTTTTAATTATGATCAAACATGTTCTTCATTTTGTTAACTAGATTTTTAACTGCTTGAAAACAACATAATTTTTTTTCCTCACTCTAGAAACATAAAATAAATTTCAAAAACATATAGCCTTGCTCAACTCAGCTAATGAGAGTACTTCAGTGCAATGAAGCACAATGATTATGAAGAACAGCACAAGAAAACCATCTAGCTGAAATTGAGCTAATCTATAAACTAACTTTTTATGTAAGCTTCCATCAGATTAGTGAAGCACCAAGTATAAAATACAGTTAGCAAAAGCAATTTTTTAAAATTTTTTTAACTTGAGCTATTACTATTTAGCAACAATTTACTAACAATTTTAATAATGACACAAGTATCATGATCCACACTTTATAAAGATCAGTAGAATTCACTGTTTTCTTAACTGGGCATTTGATAAGATGTATCATAGGAAATCATTAGCACGCACAACAATAGATTTGTCTCTGCAATTTAGTTCAGAGCATACAAAGTTCAGGTTCTCATGACTCACCTCACCAAGATGAGAATCTCCTAAGGGTCCCTTTGTTTCTGGATTAGCAATAATGATACGTACTCCTGGGAGGATCTATTGAAAGAAAACGTGAGGCAGTAAGAAAGCAGGTACCACCTTATGCAATTGTCTGCTGACACTTTGTCCCTGAAGAACCTTCATTAGAAACTACAAGAAATCCTTAAAAAGTTAAGGTAGATTTATAGTGCAAAAAAATAAAATACTCCATAGGTATGACAAATTCTGAGCTATTTGGGAGATGTGACAAAACTGCTTCTCTTTATGAAAGCTGTTCCATCAATAAACCTCCTCAGAAATCAAATGTTCACCTGCAGAACAAAAGTCAGTCCAAATGGTCCCTGTCTCTATGAGAATACATAGTAGGATAGGAAAAACCCCAATGAAACTTTGGCTTCAAACAAGGAGAAAGCCAGAGGCATCATGCAATCTCCCAGGATGATGACCCGCCAAATAACTCATGTAGTGGACATTCAACAACTACAGAGGTGGATGTTGAGCCCTAAAATAAAAAGGGAGCATCCTCCAACCATGGATGTCTGCAAAGCTACGGACGGAAAGCTTTAGATGAGCATCCACAGCATCAGAGCCTGCTCCTATGTCCTCACCCTGTCCCCACAGCCATGCCCCAGCAGGGGCAGTTCCTCTGCAGGTGATCAGTGGCCCGTAAGCACAGCATTGGTCATCTCAGAGCAGCTCTCACTGGAGGTGGGTTCTACATCGATGGAACTGCCAGCACCAGCGGCATGTTTGCCAGCTGCTTCAGGAATGACATGCAGGGGATGAAATACCCTCTTTTTGCACTAAAGAAGGAATTGATTTCTGCATAAAAGAGCGAGGTACAGGTTCTGAGAGAGCAGTAATGCATCAGTTACTGCCATCATGCTGTAACCTCAACAGTAAAGGAAGGACATCAATCTGTACAGCTGATAGCGCCTTCCCCAGCACTACATTCATGTAAAAATGAACAGAAATGGATATTAACTGAAAATATTGACCATAAAAGTTACACTTAAATCTTCTTTCAGTACTTACTTTTCCAGACTCCATGAGAGGCAAACTATGTGGAGATCCTCTTTCGACTAAACGAACTCTGTAAAATAATATGTATAATACATGGTTGCGTTTATTTGCTTTTCATTAACATTTATTTCTAAAAGGAATGGTTAATGGTTGCAGAGTTTAATGTTATTTTTGGAAGAGATGAAGCTTATATCCTGTTATGTAGAACATAATCAGACCCAATATTTAATATTAGTCAAAACTTATGGATAGGAAAAAAATGAAAAAATATGTGTGTGAACGTTTTCTTAAATAATAAATTCTTCAAATGTAGTTCGTGCCTTTTATTTGTTTTTGATAGAGTTTTGTAAATGAAATTCCATGCACAAATTTATTCACGACAAGAGGGATCTAAAATACTGATTTCCCACAAGAACATCATAAAAGCCAGGGCACAGACACAAAAGCATCTGAGCTGAGTGAGCAACCACATTCCACAAGTAGCTAACAGCTAAAATCAAAATCATATCAAAATAACTCATAACCTGGCCTCAGCTTCAAATCTGCATTTGCAATCTTTTAATTATTTTCAATGGACAGTGGCTGATAAACATTTTAATATTTAAAAAAAATAATTTAATGAAAAATGTTATTACTGCTGAGATCAGATCCGTTCTCAGAGTCTAACTTTCCGGTTGTCTCTTCTTTTTTTCGATAACTTATTTCCCCACTAAGTCAACTGGAATGTCATCTCTCCTTCAGTGGTATAATGGTCTGGAAGGAAATTCCTCATTTAACCTTAGAATACTACTCAGCAGGTTAGAATGAAAGAGACTTCTGAGTTCCAAAATAGCTGATGATCTCAGCCAGTACATGGCAAAGAAAATTCGGTAACATCTAGTTATTCCTGTATCCTAAGTAGGTAACTTACAACCATGAAAACTTTAAACTTCCCACTCCTGAACATTGTCTGTAATCCACTTAACCAAGCTAAATCTGGACTTGTGTCCAAAGAGCTGTTCTTACCTCTTTCCTCCCCTCAGCTCTGGGTATCAGAAGGACAAAACCCCACAATACAAGATGCCTAAAAGCCAGCCAAGTAAAAGGTAAAGATGAAGTGTCAGAAGACAAGAAAACAGACAGGAGCAGATGGGTGGAGATGGCTGGATCCTGTTAAGCTGAGCATAAAACTGAGTCTATTAGGTGCAGTCACAGTAGATCTTTTTCAGAGCGTTTTGTCTTTTTACAGATAGAGTATCGCAGTGCTCACTTTGGGAAAGGAGGGATGAGACACAGAGAGACCTCAGTTAGAGGTATCTTTGGAGAAGAACAAAGCTTTGGCAAGTTCAGACCCCAAGCATAAAGGAGATGGAAAAAGATCTTTCTCCTCTTTTTTTTTCTTTTCCCTATTTCTTTGCTCCAAGAGTCTTCTATAAAAGCTGAGACTGTTGAGGTCAAGGCAGGCATAGCGGAGAGTGTTTTAGCTACAGTTCTGGGAAGTCTCTCAACCTTGATGAATGGGGCAGGGCTAAGCCCTGAGATATTGCACATCAGTGTGAACAGCTCCTCTCACTAACAGAAAGATACAAGCCAAACATCTAGGGATTTCAGACTTTTTTCCGAGTCGTGTTGAGAGGAAAAGGATGTAAAGTGTAAAGTACCTACAAGGGGTACTGCCTGGAGCAGGCACAGTTAGGCAGCTGCCGCCCGACCTACAAGGTGTGTAACAGGAACCACCTTTCAACACTTGTTCAGCTGCCACTAAACTCCCAGACAGAGCCTGAAGCACTAATTACCTCTTCTGTGTGTTACCTTTAATGTCATCCTGCCCTTGTTTACACTGTTGTGTTACAGGTGTAACACGTCTGTGTTTTCTACATTTCCTGCTGAGCCTCCCACCAGCTGAGGAGCAGTAGAGCCACCACTGGATTCACGGCAGAGGCAGTGAAGCTACAGCATCCATTTGTTCATCCAGGGACGCAGACATGGGGCAGCAGAAAGCCAGGCCATGGGAGCTTCTCTAGAATGTGTGTGTGCAAGGCTAAATTAATGCTGCTCTATAAAGGGTACGTCTTGCATGCTTGTGGCAGCAAACGGCAACAAAATGGCACACAACCACACAAATGGCAGCCAAATCATAAGTGTTTAGGAGTATTCGGCAAAGGTCTTAAAAATAACTCTGTATATACTGAAATGAAATCAAATATTGTAAAAACCAGTTGCTACTAATGCCTATATACTTCTGCCTTCGTATACATATCTTTGTTCTGTAAAATCCGTATTAGTCTAGAAATAGAAAATGCCTTAACTGAGTTCTTCCAAACAATTGACATCTCCAAACTTTTGATAGGTGTTTGCAGACAGGAAGCTACTCTTGGAAGAAATAGTCACATCTCAGCCACTTGGTACCTCCTTTAACAGACAGCGTTATCTTACCTATTATTTATGAACATTTGTGAAATTGAGAAAAACTTTAAAAAAAAAGACAATTTAGAAAACCTCAGCCACAAGCACTGTTAAGAGTGATGGTGTAACAACGGTCAGGAAGCACTTTATGTGATTTAAGATAGGTTTAAAGAGAATTCTATTTGGATAACAGTAGGAAAAACCTCCGGGGCAGGAAAAGTGTATGTCAGAACTGTCCAGCTGCCCAGAGATACTGCTGGCCTTTGCTCCCTTCCTGTCACTAAGACATGCCTCCATGAAGTGTTGCTGAACTCCAGGCCTACCAAAAGTCACAAATAACAAAGCAACACATCCAATAGTCAATGGAATGACTACTGGAAATGAATCAACAGTTATAAATCTGACAATCCCCTCTTTGCTTTCAGCATCTGTGCTTCCCATCTTGTTCTTATTATCACTGGTGTATTTTTCTAGCTCCCTTCTCCACCTATTTCATTTAACCTTGCTGATTTTTATCACATGGTGATCCATAGAAGGTGCAATTTCTCGCTTTCCAGCTCTGTTAAACCTCTCCCACTCTGTGCTTCCTGCCTCACATCCCTACAGAGTTTTCACAGCACTAAACATAGAAACGGCATTTCCTGGAGGTTTTCTGCAAGGATCCTCTTAGCACCCAAAACCTTGGATCCCTTTTTAAAAAGTTTCTGCTAAGCTCACAGTCCATTTGGGAACACACTGTTAAACCTCTAGCAAATTCAAAATAATAAAAAATATTTTGCCACAAAGATATTTCAAAAAAAATATAAGTAAAACATGAGATCCTGATGTTACCCACTCTCATGTGCATTCTTAATTTTAAGTGCTTAATAGTCTCATTAACTCTACTGGAACTAGATACTGTGAATAAATTATGGGCATTAGGCAATAATTTTTGAAGTTAGTTTTATTGTGCCTCAGCATAAAATAATTCAATTGTTCCCACTCTTCCCCAAGAGATTTCCCTTTTTCCACTGACAAATGCAGATACAATTGAAAACTTCTTTGCTTCCCTCTTGAGCAAACAGCATCACTATCAAGGCTGCTCTGGTAGGCAAACTAAAAATGCAGAGCACAGGGCCCATCAGACCCTTAAAAACACCACCTCTGAATTACCCAGGTGATGCTGACAAAGAAGCACACAGCTCCTTGCAGCCTCCCTAGGACAATGACAGCAAACCCTCTCCAAATTCGCAAATAATTGTAACCTGCTCCCAGGCAGCGCAGGTCCAGGAAGGGCAAGTCCTGTTTCTCAGCAGTGCTCCAGAGCTCTTTGTTGGGAATGAAAACAATCCCTTACAAAGTGAGTACAGAGCCTTCCTGCTGTTTTCTTCTGTGTTCTAGTCTTGCTGGGAAAGGCAGAGGAGAACATGGCAGTAGAGCCAGACTGGGCTAAGAGCCTGAAAATCAAGTGGATGGGAGAAAACATGCTGCTCTTGGGTGTGAAAGCTACTTTTGCACCTTCTGGTGGTTTGCAGCCAAGCTGAGAGGGAAAACATAATTGAGAGACCCAATGTAGGGCAGACACAGACTTTCTCCCCCACCAAAATGTCTCATTGGAGGGGGGAGACGGAAGATGTTTAAGAATCGTTTCACTGTTGCAAAGCTATAACCAGGGATGATACACAATGAAACTGTAATATTTACACAGAATAGTAAAGGAGAGTATATTTTTCATAACTCTTGTCCACTGGTTTTAAGAACTTTTTCTTAAAAAATTCTCTCACTGGAGCTGTACAGTTGAGAAAGCTGTTTCGGAGTCTGGCAACTGGGATTTAATGGGGAATGCAGCTACACCCCCAGTATGTGCCAAACTTCTTTTCTTGTTACAATTTAATACATTGAACAGATTTCATCCTCTTTATATCAAACACTTACTATAGAAAAGTAGGACTGAAATCTGACTTCAGAACAAGAACTGGCCAGGTATAACTAACCAGTGACTGCAATCACTGTGCAGCAAAGCGGTATCGAAATGCGGCAACAGTGTCTTTCTGCCCAACTACCTTACATGAAACTGCAAATTTTGTTTATGCTCCATTTTAGATCTGGTTCATTCGGTGATGAAAACTCTCCAAAACACACTGCACAGCTTGCTGGTGCTTTAGACTAATCAGAGAGTTTGTCAGCAGAGCTATTAACTCTTGCTTTGGGAATCTGCAGGGGCTGGCACGTGCAGAGTGGTACTAAGCAAGACTACGGTGCCAAAACTGGGCAATCCTTCAGAGCCGGCTGTGCTGCTGCTCTGAGAAAGAGTTTGGATTCTGTGATTCTAATAGAGATGGAAAGAAGCTATGAGGTCATCCAAGTCTTGCTCCCTGCCAAAAAAAGACTGCTCCCTGCAGTGCACTTTTGAGTGCTTTGTCTACTTCTGTTAGAGTATTTCAAATGATGGGGCTTCTTCTACTTCCTTTCAGGGCTTATTTATCAGCGGAATTTATTTCAAATCCAGGAACCTTTTTTCACTCTGTGATGCTTGGCATGAACAAGTCTTAGCTTCCTCTTATTATTTCTACCTCTCCACATCCAACTCAAAGGAGCTTTTCCCCAGTGCCCCCATTCTCTTTCAATATAACTCAGCTGAAGAGATTGCCTTTTACCCTACACTTGGCCAAACCCCACATCTCGAACTTTTTTCTTTCCTTTATAGCCATTCCCTCAAGCTGAGCCATGGTAATTGCCCTTTTCCTCCTTGCCCATGTGCCAGCATCTTCTGTCAGTAAGGTCTGGGCACTGAACATTCCATCATCTCCAGCTCTTATTTTCCTGCCTATCCCACCAACCCTTCCTCCTGTCTGGAGCAGTTCTCACACCACATCACTTCACAGTCATGCCAGCTTGGAAGCCCAACCCTTTGGTTTCTTTAATACCAGCTATTTTGCACTCTGATTTCTTTCAGCATCTGTTCTTGGATTCTGCCACTCTTGAAAATGTTCAGCAACAAAGCCTAGAGGAAACCAGATAGGATGTGATGAACATATAACCCAATGTATCGAAGTCCCCTCCATGCCCACAGTCTTTCTCTAGCAGAAAGCAACAGCCAGTGGTCTCTGGTTTCACTCCAGCCCTATTTCTTAAGTGTGCCTACTGACTGTCATCTTACATTAGAAGTTAAGCTTGTGGGGGAAAAGTGGATATTTTCTTATCCTGCAAGATATTGATAGTTTGAAAATTTTTCTGTATTAAACTGGAACAAAAAAGTTAAATATTACAGAAGTTGTAAATGTAATCTAAAAAAAAGATGTGGCAGGTCAGAAAAACAAGGTTATTGATGTTTAATGTTTCAGGGCATTTTGTTTTGTTTTTAAATTAAGTTAATTAACTCTCCAAACTGAAAATGCTTTGACCACCATCATGAGCAAAAACTAAAAACTTCATGTGTTTTGACCACTTTGAAAACTCTTTTTCCTTTAACTGAAAAGGATCTACCCAAGGTGACTCTTCTGGATTCAACACAATGGTCTTTTACAGTGAAAGAAAGGCCAACTACCTAATTCATTAGAAACTGTAACGAAAATCTAATTGCAAGGCATTACACGTCAGAGACCTTTTATGCGGCTACGTCCACAGCACAGCGACTTCCCAGTTCTGACTCAAATCCTTACAAACTATTGCCATCAACACTTTTCAGCTATATATCAATGTCCAGTCTGAGATGGTGCCTGGGTAAGACTTTTGATGGGAGAGGGCTGATGCAGCCTCTTCTCATTTTCTATAGTTAGAAGAAGGATGGACACTGGAGGTAACAGTGGGATCCTGGACTGGGTCAGGGCTCTTTGACACTCAAGCCTGTCAGTGCATTTTCTCTTTACTCAAATAACAAAATGTTTCTACATAAGCTATTCCAGAATTAACAAGTCAATGAGCTCATTCTACCAAAAAATGGAAATATGGATCAAAGAACTTAAGCTCTGCCTTCCAAAATGACATGCAGGGTTCAAATAGCAGATCAGAAAAGTAGGAAAATTGCACAGCTGAACACTTAGGCTGAAGGGAAAATGTAGACAATGAATAAGTTTCCCTGCATCATCCTGGTTCCTCAGAGCAGTTTTTCTCCTATCACATGATAAATTCCAATAATGGATAAATACAATTGAGACTGAAAAAGAAACTTTGGGATTTAGGCAAACTTTAACCAACCAAATGAACAACCATTAAACTTTCTCTATGCCTAGGACATATCTTAATCATGTTAATTTGATAATCAACAAGAATTAGTACTAAATAATTTCCTTTAACGTAAAGGAATCCTTCACTATAAACCTAAATTACACTTCATGTGCCAAATTCCCTGAGGTCAAAAGCAAACAGCTTCCAATCCTTCAGATGGCTGAACAAAGGAGCAGAAAAAGTTACACAATGATTTAAGGCAGTTCAGAAAGCTGCAAATGAATCAAAATGGAGCAGGAACTCTGGTTCAGGAGGGGAACACTCAAAGCTTCATAAATTAAAAAAAGCAATAGCAATTTGATCATAAAAGATTATGGGAATATGTAAAAAAAGTCATGTTTACATTTGCTTTCAGCTTTGAAGTACTTTAAAACGTTCAGCTGTCATCACACATTAAATTTGTTTAAATTAACTTTGCACATTGTTTAAAGCACAATATACAACTATTTCAAGAGAATGCAGTGAACCAGGACTCTGGAGAATTTGTTCTCCCACCTTGCACCTCGAGCACCAACAGGTACAGCATTACCCTTCTCTGTGCTTCAGGTTCAGCTTTGCAAAACCAGGCATAAAGCTGGTCACAGCTGTTATCTTTTTACTTAGATTACAAATGTCCCAGGACATGTATTTATCACTAATTGTTTTTACAGAACTTTTCATAATCACAGTTGTGATCTGAGAATTCTGCTTAATGCAATATGCTTTTTCTATTTTGTAACCCTTTGTCTTCCGAGTCCTAATCTCTAAAGAGACTTCACATGTAGGGAAAAATTTAATTATAATGAACTTGGGATCTGAAAACATCCCTAGATAATGGAATTAGCTTATTTGTTGTTAACAAATGATGGAAATTATTTTAGCATTGCTAATGTAATATTCATATTCTACATTCCCACAATGTAATCAAAGAAGAATTTCTGAAGCCAAGTAATTTTCTTTAACCTGTCCCCTTCTCTTGCTATAACCTCCAAAATTCCCACCATTAGCTGAATCACCCTGCATTTTTGGGAAAGAATCTGCAGAAAGTTCTGCTTAACAACAACCAGGGACATTTCCTGTGCATGGAACACCAACACATGCAGCTATTTTTTCAGCTCAATGAAAACTGCAGATGAGCACTCAGAAGGAAAGGTCAGCAGTGCCACGAGCAGCAGTGCCTTGTACACCTGCAGGCACTGAAAAGGGACTGCCCTGTCACAGGAGACTCACTGGCTGGGCTTCTTGAGACTCTTTGCTTAAGCAAGCTCATCTTCTGCTCACAGATACTTCCAGTATATGCCATGCTAAAAAGGACAAGTGAGGCTTGAAGCAACATATTAAGATCTATTGAAGGGAGCCATTTAAGAGGGTATTACCTCTCTAACCAAATTAGTGATGTATCCTTATATAAATAAAGGATGCTTTTACTATTCAGAGCTCTCCTTCCCAAGCCTAACCATTCCTTCAGTTTTCCTTCAGCCAGAGCCTTCACTGACAACAGGAGCCAAACGAGTGCCTGAGGCTGGCAAGCTGGAGTGGGTCCCAAAAGTGACAGAGCTCATTTCCCAGGGGTAACTCGCAGCACAGCACCCTGTGCTGAATTATTTGCCACAAAAAACTGACAGTGTGTGGGATGGCAAAGGCCCTGTCCTCCTGCAAAGGCTGGCAAGAGAAGAGGGAAAGGAAAGATGGGTGGAGAGCACATAGGAAGTTCCATCTCTGATAGCACAGCACAGACTGTGGCTAGGGCTGCAGAAGCCACAAAGGCTTGTTCCAAATCTTACATGCATTCATTAAGTATTTCCCCTTCCAAAGCAGATGCCCTGTGAAATGCCCTCTGAGGCAGCAGTATGGGAAAGCAGCACTCTTTCTTCCGCTCCTAAAACAGCAAATGTACCCTATGTTGATCACTTGGCACTTTTAAAGAATCAGTGTTTAGCATTCCATTAACAGTATATATCAAAATGAAGGAAAGCAAATTGTTTCAGAATATATTATCTGCAAAAATCAAGTACATAATACATCTTACTTGCATTAAAAAACGGAAGAATGAAAATTCCATTTTATTAAGACATTCCTGTAACTGTACAGCTAGACTCATGGCAAAGTCTGAGAGAGAAGAAGAAAAAAACTATAGCTTGTAGGGAACAAAAAAGGAAGAATTTTTAATAAATCTTCCTCAGAAATGTGAGCAGCCAGCTTGTTTTATCTATTCCCAGCTTCCAGGAGAAGCATGATTGAAAGACCCGTAACACCAAAGAAGCTCAGTATACCTGGAAATGGGAAATCTTTTTTTTTAACAGTGTCAGACACTCTTCTGGAATAAATATGTTGGTGTATTTTAATAAGTTGGAAACCTAATAAGCAGTGAAATTCCCAATAATTTTACTGAAATTTTATAATTTCAGCAAAATTATTGTTACATTCAAAACTGGTTTGTAAAAACAAAAATGGAACCATTTTCCATCTAGTTCTTTTATTCATACTTGAAGAATGACATGAAAATGTTACTTGCAAGCAGTAACACAGTAACTGTACAACTGCAGTACACCTACCTCAAGGCATCACCTTCCTGGAAAGCTACAGCTTTTTGCTTTCCCTTTGTCTTTATCTTACTTGGTACACAGAACAGTATTCCCTTTCCCCTAAGCCCTCCAGGGAAATACAACTGGAATTTCTTGAGTTGTAGTTAAAGTATGCTAAACCACATCCTCTCTCAAAAACCATATTTGGAGCCAACTCTTATTGTCCTGTTCCACTGAAATCATGACACGCTTATCCCTTGAAGATGACTTTATCAAGGAAGAAATGGGCTTGCATCAAGGGAGGAAATAGTTCAGTAACCAGTAATCTTGCCTTAGAAAGCACACAAATTACTTTGTAGGGCTCCCACCCCCCTAGTCACTGGACATTTCTCCCTTTTTCCTGCCCTGCACAGAAGTTGTGTTATGCCTGAAAACACGAAGCATCTTTCAAAGCTCTTTAAAAGGTACATTTACAAATTTAGTTATAACTCTGGATCCTCATAAGTAAATAGTACAATTTCTTCAACAATATTTGCTCGTCTTCCATTTCCCAGGCCATCAGCTTTATTCCTAATCACTGACTGCTCAGTGTACGGAGACTGAACAAGTTTGTCTCCTGATGCAGTCAGAACAGCAAGAGAGAACCTTTCCTTCTCTCTAGACAGACTGGGAGTTCTCTAAGTCAGAACTGCAAGTGTTCACATGATGCTTATCAGCCCAAATTAACTTTTCTTTCTGGGAGATTTGTTTCCCAAAGATCAGAAACAATGCCAAGAGGATTTTTGAGACAGCAGTGTTTGCATGGCAGAAAGAAAGCACAATACTTCTAAAAGGCCAAGGCTCTATCTTCTCCTGAGGAAAAAGATGAAGAAGAAGGAGGGTTTTGCCAGTACCATGACAAACAGCTTATACTCACAAATAAGATTCTGAAAGCTAATAGGCAAAATGCCTAAAAGGCAGGCGGTTCTACAAAGACTCCTCAAAACCAAACTGCATCATTTCTTTTTGTACTTAAATCTTTGAGGGACTCAGGCTTTATTTTAAAGACCTCAGGCCCTTCTCTCAAGTGAGCTACTTCTACTGACTCCATAGGGGTGCAAATCTTTTCACTTTCATGAAAAAACTGTTTCTGTGATAACAGAAAAAAATCCAAACAGCTAAAGCAACAGACAACTATAAAACAGTATGGGTGATATGTGGAACTTGGAATTGGAGCCACCCATATGAAAATATCCCTGAAGCTCAGCGTGGCAGGAATGGCACTGCTGGAGGTAGCACTTGACAATTCCATTTACTAAATGAGCTTACTGTGTCTAAAGCACTCTGAGGACGATGACATGGGAGGTCTATGTTTTGAACAGCTCACCAGGTATGTGGAACTTTACACCTCAGAACAACCCATGCCCTCTGCCTACAAAATCTCACAGCAAGGGAAATGCTGGCTGGGTGTCACAGGGGGTAGTGATGGATTCTAACCACTCCTTTGGACCCCACACAGTGGGCAACTGAGGACTGTGATTTTCTCTAACCTGTGACTGGGCTGTGTACACTGTAACCCATTCCAGGAGCTGGAAAAGCCCTGCTCCCCCCAGCATCAAGGGAGCACTCCTCAAAGTTTCTCTTTTGCTACCATTGGCAAACACCTTTCAAATATGATTAATCAATTAAAGTCTCACAAAAAGGTACCTATTTCACTGTCACTTGCTATTAGCACATGTCCTTATGACACTCCTCCCCTCTGTCTCTTATCCCTCCCGTGTGAATATAAAATGGTTCCCCTCTACGCTGTGACTGTGCAACAGAGCACAGCTGTGGCTACAGCTCAGCTAACAACTCAGCTAAGGAGCTCTTTAATAACCCTTTAATAAGAGTATTTTTCAAGGTAGATGGAGGAGAAGTGTTTGACAATAAGGAACAAAAGCTCCTGTGGCTTTGTTGTTTGGTATTACCCAAAACAATGCATACACAACATGAAAGTTTCAGTAAAATGCAGAAGAGAAGGATAAACAATTGACAGCCATAATAAAAGGCTATTTTTCTGCTCCTGCATGAAGTCTGAAATGCTGGAATATATTAAAATGAAGCCAAAGCCTTTACTGATTCCTTTTGACAGAGCCTGGATTTGAGACTGGGCTCAATGTATAAGCAATCTATAAAAATAAATCCTAAGTAACTGTTTTCCCATTTCTTTGAAATGCTACATGTGTTCCCTTCTTTTCTTGAGGAATGAGATTCAGAATTTCCACCCTCTGAAAACACCTTTGTCAGCGAGACAATGTCTCAGAAAGTCTGAAGGAAGTTCAGAGATCTCTGAATGCTCTCAGAATCCAAAACAAAAAATAAGACTTGCTTATTACTGGTAGTACAACACACAAATGACCTCATAAGAAATCGAGTCTGCTAATGACAGACTAAGTATATACAAGGTCATTTTTTTTTAAGAGCTACATGAATTTGCATCACTCCAAGGAGATGTCAGTGGCCATATGGGAAAAGACACCTATTTTGTACAGCTCCACAGACTTGTGGAGCTTGTTTAATAAAGAGGGTAATCAGGTTAAAATAATTGTTCTAATGATGGAGTGGGAGTATTTCAGTGAAAGACTATGGATATCACAAGCCACAAATTGAATAATAGCCAGACTAAAAAATTAAAAACTTGAACCCAAATACATCTTTGTGCTTCTGGTCTGTTTGGCAATACCCCACACCTGGATTTGAGTCCCTCTTTGGTGCCAGCTGCCTCACCATGTCTGTCTATCCCAGCAGTTCACCATTACATGTAGCTCAAAAGGAACTCTAGTAAACCACAAAAGAGATTAATAAATTAATTTTTCCATCTCTATTACCCTACAGACTTAACTAGATGAAACTGAATAATTTAAAAGATCATTTAATGCACCTATTATTTCAACAAAGGGTACACTGAGGTTTGAAAGCAGGATAAGAAGGACATGATGAGAAAGGATGTCTGCATGTATGAAACTAGAGATGGCATAACATAAAATAGAAAACAGTGTTTACCAACATTGGCTGAAAGTCTTCATTTTTGCCCAGTTTGATACAAAATGTGGATGTAGTTCAATAAACAGTTTAAATACAATTTGTAGTCAAAATAAGGGGAAACTGTCTATAACAAATGCATGCAAAATGGCATCCAAATCTTCATCAATACATCTGTGACTTGGTTAGTGGCTCTCTCCCCCCGGGAGCCTAAGCCTCCACTACATCAAAGCTCATAAGTTGTCACTACCTGGTACTGAACAAGAAGACTGCTGACATTTTTATCTGCTTTTGAGGGCAGACAGATTGCAATGAATATGCTTCCTTTTACTTTTCTTATCCTTTTTAAAATAAACTTCAATACCAAAGTGGATCTTTCCTTGCTCCGCTTAGGGCAGAACAGTGGTTTTTTTTTTTTTTTTTTTTTTATTTTAATGGGTAAGGTTTGGATATAGAAGAGAGTATTAGGATGCAAGGGGATGTTTATCTTTACAGGATTTGCATGAAGTTTCAACTTTAGGAGAAGATCCATGGTCTCCCTCACCTGTCACCAGATGGATCCTTCAGCTCACTGTTTAAAATTTCTGAGGAAATTCTCTATAAAACATTTATAACATGAAAGGTACAGATACCCAGGAAAAGAAATTCCTATGTTAAAAATTTGAGAAAAAATTCAAAGCAGTCAAAATATTTCAATATTTTTAATGCCATTTTATTTCTAATTCATACCTGTTAATTTCAAATTCAAGGTCATTTCAAAATATGCATTACCAGGTTAAAACAGTAACATTTTGAAAACAGCTCTGAATGAGTCTAAAAAAATATATGGTTTTGGATGTTTACAGATATGCCAAAACATTTGAGAATCCATCCTGACCTGCTGCAGAACACTTGAAAATATTTTTGCCCTGTTGATGGGAAAAAAAGATTTATTTTGGTTTATTCTCAGTTTGATGAATTGGCTTGTTTTGCCAATAAATAGTTTTACTACCAAGAACTAAGCTGCTGTTAAGGATGAAGAAGCTGTGAAATTTTTATTCTAATATCAGAGATGTATTTTTTGCTGGACATTTTATAAACAAACGTACATATTGTTTTAGAACAATCCAGATACAAGAGATGCTTGGGCTTTAAATTTACATCTTCAGTGGTACAAAAGGCTGCAAATGTTGTAAAAGCCACCATTTCTCAAGTATATGGTGTTTTGGCATGATGAGAAAAGGCTCTCTCTCACTCCCTCCCTTTTTTATCTTCCAAGCACTTCTCAGCTTTTCGCGTATTTAGGCATCTTGAGCTTACCCACCTGAAAAGCTTTCTGAGGAGAGCAGGACTGGTCAAAAATACGATGGAACAGTCTGACAACCAGCACTTTAGGCAGGAGGACAAGAATATGCACATATTTATTTGATTTATTTTCCTTTTTTGGGGGCTAGGGGGAATCACATTGCTTTCCCAGAGGCAGAGAAATGCAGCAATGACCTGAGCGGGTGCTCCTACCCGGAGCTCCGCTGCCTGGCCCTCCCTGAGGATGCCCGTGGGCACATGGCCATGGCCTGAGCTGCTCAGGGAGGCAGCAGCCAGGAGCCTCTGTGCTGTGCTGCGAAGCATTAATCCAGCTACTCCGCCTTTTGGACCTGAGTTAACCTCTGTAAACTGCACTGCTCTGCACTGCAGGGGCACATCACCCGCTTGGTGGATAACTCACAACTCTTCTGTTTTTTATTAAAAGCCAGTGTGGGACTTGCCTGTGTTTGCTCACTCTTTCTTGGCCATCCTGAGGACAACCTGATTTTTAGAAAATCATTAAAATGCCGAGTACAACAATACTGATTTCCTGTCACCAACAGCAAGCCAGAGCTGTATATTCTTGCTTTTAGGGTGCTACTCAGTTCCCAAAAATAGGTATCTAATGCCATTTGAGACAGCACAGGGTGCCTGGGACAACTCATTAGGACTAACAAATACAACATGACTCCATGGGAGACCCTACTAGAGAAGCTGGAGCATCTAGAACTGCACTAGATGCTCACAGCCAGGCAGTCAAGCCTTTGTCCAGTGTCAGAACTGATGCCAGTCACTGACCAAGTGGTTGCACCCCTTGGCACAAGTTTACTGAACCACCAGGTGAGCCCAGTTCTATGGCCAGACTCCCAGGAGCTAAACCCCACAGGGACACACACAGAAAGGTGTTTGAAAACCTCCACCTTCACCTAAGCAGCAAACCATCCAAATCCAGGGAGACCTGGGAGGAAAGGAATATCTAGTTTGGTCAAACAGCCACCCCTAGATCTCCACAAAGATTGTACCTAGCACAGGTATTTTGACCTAAACTCCTATAAAAAAATGACATTTTCATAAGCTGTGAAGTGCGCAATCACTTAATTACCGGATGAGCTTGAAATAGTTGTATAGAAACTGATTATTAATTTTTATGGATGTGAACAGGATTTGAATAATCTCAAAGAGATGAGCTACAGCTGATTTTCGAAGCAACTAGAGAGTGTTATCATGCCAAGAAAAAAAAAAAGTTCAGTCTTTTGCAGGCCCTGGAAAATATCTTCTAAAATATAAATCATGAAAAACATTTTCTCACATTAAGTGTACAGTGTAAAATGTTCATATTGTTGGGGGACTGGCTGGCCTGCAAAGACTCTGTGGGTTGCTACTCTGTGGTCTCACAGCTATTTACAGGGATCTTTCAGTTACTGCTAAGTAATAGGGACATTCAGTTCCACTAAAATGGTTAGACACAGCAAGTGTGAAGAGACTATATCAAACAGAGTTGTTTTCTCCCTTAATTTATGACCCACTGATCTAATTCTAAATTCCGCAGGACTGGGTAAATGAGGCACAGCTTTAAACCATCAAATTAAAATCTACATTACCACAATATGAGAACCAGCTCTAAAGATCATCTTTCATGTTCTGTAGAACGAGTCACTAAATATAAATTAACACCCTGCAAAGCTTGATCTCGATAATGATGCCTACTTCTCAATGACATGCTAAGGCAGGGAAATAGTATACCCATGGTTTATGCAACTTTTATGAACAGTAAGTCTTAATTCCTCTCTCTAAACATATTTTTTTATTATTTATAGTTTTTATTGACTGTGAATGTTACATTCTCCTTCTATAGAAAAGGCCCTTTTTCTTTTCTGGGTTTAGTATGACCATGGACTGTGTCTCCACACTACTGCAGTTGCTGGGCCAGGAACACCAAATTTCTGTGGCTGGGTTATGCAGACAGCAGTATCCCAAAGGACAGATCAAACAGAAGTGTTATTATTGGAATCATTGTGTGCGAAAGCAATAAAGAAACGGTGAGTCAAATATATTGCAGCTCCTTTCTTCTACCTGCCAAACTCCCTGTGCAACAAGAAAATATCTGCATGTCTATCTGACCTAACTACCCAGTAGGTAATTTGGGCCTGCTGTGCCCTGAGGTTTGTACTCTGCAAGCTGAACTGGTCACTTTAATAGAGCCAAAGTTGGGGGCCAAATTCTCTGTTAAGCTTTTAAGAAGGATGAAAGAAAAAGAACAAAGAAACTCCCTATTTGGATAATGATTTTTTAAGGGAACCAGGACTGTTAATTAAATGTTCACCTTTTCCAGAGTTCATAGAAAACTTTTTGGTTTGTTACAGTTCTGCAAAGAGACTTGTGACCAGAGTATCGGAAAACTGAAATATATGTGCATGGGTATTTTTTAAAATCACAACTGAGATCGCAAGCTTCCCTCCAATCGCTAAGTGGTAAATTTTATTTCTCACTTCTTGTATACACATCTAACACTCAAGATGGAACTGAAAAATACCCACAATTACAGAATGTGGTTGCTCACAGTGGCTGAAGCCAATAATCCATCTCCTCACAGTCCTGCAGCATTAAGAACTGCAGCAAACTCTGCCGTGGTCTTCTGAGAGGCAAACAGCTGCCAGCCCAGGAGAAACACCTCTGTGAAGATAAAAGGCCCAACAGGACTCCAGTCCTATGGGACTGGCTAGGCTGCACCACCTGAATACAAGTGTCATGAAATCCTGATGGCAATAAAGGCGAGGAATCTTGTTAGTCACTGCAGGAGTGATGGCAGAGGCTTCAGTTTTATCAATGGTAAAATTAATTAAACAATTATTGTAAATGTCTATGTCTGCTTGCTGGTAGGAGTCAACACAAATTATTTATGAGAATTACAAAGGTTTCCAGGGTCCGTGAGGTGTGCTGTAAGCAGCTTTCTTGTTAGAAACTGTTAATTGTGTGCATTAGAGAAAAAGAAAAAGGTGGTTCCAACCTGTCATGCCTCAGTGCCCTCATATCAACATACACTGTGGTGGGATCTGGTCCAGATGTTCCCTGTAAACAACAACATCAGCTAATCAGAACCTGAGGGCTGGGAGGAAAAAAGTTTTACCCCCCAAATAACCAAACATTCATTTCAGTGCTAATTATGCTAATCAAATGACAAGTTATATTTAAGGTATTCATCAGTCAAAGCTCAGCTTTACAGAATCAGAACAAGCACTGGAAACATACCTACCATCAGGTACTTGTCACCTTGGGGTTCAGAAAAACATCAAGCAGTCAGACTACTTAACCAACACATGTCAACAGAGGTTCTGTTTGCTACAAAATGCCAAGTAATCAGCACATGGATACATACAAAAAACGTTAAACACGTTTTGCCATATAAAGGAAGGCGGAAATCACTGAGGAGACACAGTTTAATGGCAGAAGCACATGGTCAGGAATGTGAAGCATGGTTTACTGAGAGTCTTCCATACATGCAACAGAGAATATACTTGAAGCTAAAGATAGTAAAGGTAGCACGCATGACATGAACCAATCTGGACTGAAGGTCTGTTAAGCAATTATTCTGATCCTTTTCGGTCTTCCACTGCATAATTTAAATCCTTGCTTTATGTCACAATATTTAGTTACTTGAAAAGAGGCAGACTAATTTTAGTTTCCTTTCATGCAGAGATGATGCAGTCTTTAGGCCTTTCAACCCACAGCTTTTCTGCAGTTTTGCAGCCTGCTATGATCTGCCCTTATCCAAAACTTCAAACTCATCACCACTGAACGTCATGTGAATTCTCAATGCTCCAGGCTAGGGCTCTTCCCTCTGCTGCAGACCTCATGCTACTGCTAAGCACAAAGCTAGAAGAAAAGCACAACTTCATTTTGGAACATTGGAATGTTGGAAATTTTCTTTCAGCAGAGGAATTCTCCTAAACCTGGTAAACTCCAGATGTACAAACTCCTTTACCAGTTATTTAGACATTTACTGCTTAAACCAGCAGGCAACATCAACTCCTAGTGATTTCTGTCCCATTTGGGTTACACTGTAGAGTATAATTCTTCACATTAGGAATCTTCACATCTAGGGCTAAATATTACATTTCTGCAATGCTGGCTGGTAGTTCCACAACTTTTTGAGCACTAAAAATTGCAATGGAGATCCACAAATAGCAAATTTTTGCATCTAAGGAGGAAAAGAGTTACCACTACCAATTGATACTTACTGCACAGGTACTGATCATCACCCACCACCAGAGGAGAACAGGAGTAATAGAGCTGCACATGCATGTTAGCCTCTTTAGCTTGTTATACACAATACAAGGTACAATATCCTCTCTAGCTATTAACGACACAATTTTCAGTCCACTGGTAAACTCAGCAGTGTAACAGACTAGTGCTGAGTGGAGAACTTATTTGAAATATATGCAATGTTGAAAAGAAAAAAACAAAACCAAGGAAAAATTGGTTATCTTTAAAAATAAAACTAAAGCTGATTTGATTTGTAAAATAATGGAAACAGTCAAGTTGGAAAATCAAAGACAATCACTATGGTATTTATTATTTTCAGCGTGAATGAAATAGTTACAATGGACATCTAATATTTGATGAAACCTGCATCCAGATAAAGCTATAATGGACTTATTCATAATTTTATAGAAGGATCTGAAAATCCCCAAATCTCCAGACTCAATTTCTAGTCTGTCCCACTGTTGGAAGCTGATAGGTGGGTATTGAGGGAACATGAAAATCCCCTACCTGCTCGGCCAGCTTCCCCAGCCTGTGAGGCTATAGCAGCAGGAATAGCAGGGATGAGGGAGAGAAGGAAAGAAGGTAACACAAGACGAAAATAATAATAAAAAATGGGAATGAAGGGTGGGAGAAAAAAAAGAGGAGAATGCAAAAAGCAGGGAGTAAAATAAAAAGAAAAACAATGTCAAATACAGGAATTTTACAAATTAACCATTATACCATTAAAGGTTAAAAAAAGTAAAAAATGAGGTGTCAACATTTTAGTAGAGCAACAGAAGAGACAGCTGTAGACTGCTAACCTTGGACAAACAGACTTAAATGGTTTTAGGACACTACAGACAATGTTGTTAGTGGAAAACACGTGTCTAGCATACTGATTTTTTTTGTTGTTGTTGTTTTTGGTTTTGAAGTCATTAAACATTATGGCCCTACTATTTAAATGCACTTTAATCCATTGAGAGTTCCAGGTCTGCCATTTCACTAGTAATAGAAGTTTGTAAGTGATGTACTCTGGAAATCAAAAGTAAGCTCTCTTTTAGGAAAAAAATTAAAATTAGTATACAACAGAGAAAGATACTTACACCTTCTTGCATACAGATTAACCTGATCCTAAAGTGAAATAAAATCAAGGCTTGGTGCATAATCTAACTACTGGAAGATCACAAATAAATGGAGTAACTTCAGAGCCCAATAAGTCTTCATTCATGTTTGTTACGGTAAACAGTGTAATACATATAAAGAACAGTAAAATTAAAAGCTGATAAAAACCCATCAGTTCTCCTTCATGACTGTTAACTCAGCAAATAGACAAAAAATCCTCAGTGGTGACTAGTCCTAAGCCACTACTATCACGTGGAGTATCTAACACCAGATGGCTGCAGTGGGATTTGCCCTACAACTTGTGAAAACAAACAGCTCTGAAAGCCCTGGCATCCCACACTCCTCTCACCAGACTTCTGGATGCCAGCAGAGCTAAAGACTGCAGGAAGCTGCCACAGCAGCACCTTAAGACAGGATTATTTTGGTTGCAAAGGAAGATGAAACATTTAAAAAAAATAGGATGGATCTGCTTATTACATTGGTGCCCCAAAATAGTATTACTAATAATCCAGGCTGAACACTGCAGTGTAACTGCAAGAAAGCAGGAGAATTACTGAAATCCAGCAGTTATGTAATTCATTGCCTGTGACTATACTGCAGGTCCAGAAAGGACTTTCAGAGTACCAGAGTCTCATACAGCTTTTAACTACAGAACGGCTTGAGAAACAGCAGCTGAATTATCAGCAATGTCCTTCTGTGGCCAGTTGCAGCTGGAATACTCTGAAAAGTATTTCAAAAGAAGCAGAGCCTAAGCCAAGACCAGGATGACTGACTCAATTTGTCTGTGCACATTTATTTTGAGAGACAGGGATAGAGAGCATCTGTTATGCTGGTAACAGGGAAAAAACAACTTCTGGAGTATCTGATATTTACTTAGGACATGCCTGGTAGTGTTCAAGGAAACAAAATGGGACATACAGAATTTTCTGTCTGAAAATCAGTGTATCATAAGTCACATCTCTTGGACTAAATAAATCTCCTGCCCATGCACAGGCTGCCACTGGTGAACCATCCCTGGTCTGAGCAAATCTCAGCAATATGGCAGGCTTTTATTCTCTGGGAAAACATTGCAGGTCAAAACTTCTTGAAAGACCACCCCAAAAAGTCAGCTGTAGGGCTGACCACGTTCCAAGACTCAGTCCATACCTAATTTCCACTCAAGGCAAAGGCCAAGCTGCATGCTCTCCCCTTCTTCCCTCCCCAGAGTTAAAAACCAGGAACTAGGCTATCAGAAGTCCTAAGAATTTAAAAATAACTGGGTTTTGGGGTTTTGTTTCACTATCTAAGGATGTGGCCTCAGTGTTTACTCCGAGGCTACTTCTGCTCCAGCGATGCTCAGAAAAGGAATTTTTGGCGTGCACTTGGCAATCTCACCTACGCAAGCACAGCGGCTGGAGCTGTGAAAAGAACTTCATGGCATGACTCACAGCAAAGGTGGGAAAACAGAATCTGAGGGAGCTCACCCAGAGCTGTAGTACATTGCTAAGTGTGAATCATACCTCTGACACGGTGCGCGGTCTCCTGCGGCACGCTCTGCAGACCTTTATTACTTTATTACTTTTAATATGGAAGATCCTCAGACAGTGCGATCTATCACTAAGTAAAAAGAAATACTGACTTTAAGGCCTAAACTGAGTAACAAAGATTCCTTTGCCAGACAGTGAGGAAAGAGTTCATTTCATGTAACTTCAGCCATCAAAGAAGAAATGTGCAGTAAAAGGTAGGAAAGATCTCCTGATGGTGATGGATCCCATCCCCAGATGGGCGCCTGAGATGTCTCTTGAAGTATTCCTGTGATTCCACTGACTATTGATGGATATGGGATAACTCACTTAACCTTGCAGTCTCAGTTAGAGGAGATAGAAAAGAAGCAAGATGAATCCAGCTCTCCTTAGCTAGGACAGATTTGTTAGTACATTTTCAGGGTTAACTAAGGAAAATTAACAACTTCTAGAAGTTTTCCCTCAACTGAAATTGAGTAGCAGGTTGAATAAAATGAAAATATTTATTCCAAGTGTTTAAATGGAAATTAGCTAAAATCCTAGAGAACCATCTGTGCTGTTGTAAAAAACAGGCTACTTTTTATATCTATTTTTCTCTCTCTCTTGAGAATGCTAAGATGCTAGTTAATGAGAATTAAAATATGCTAGATGCAATCTTTTCATCTCACTAATCCCTGGACCATTATCTTTGACTATACAGCCATAAAAGGTCGGATATTAATAGTATTTAAGTGCCTAAAGATGGAGGGAATTATTTATTTTCAAAAGCACATCTCTAAAAATCTAGTCCGAAATGACTGCATCAAAGGAAACATACTAAATTTGCTCTCAGTTTGAAAGGAAATGAATACAAATGACAACGCATTAGTCTGTCAGTGATCACAACCTGGAAATTAAGATAATTTGGTAGACTAAGACTCTTTTGTACCAAAGGGATTATCACAATGATTTCCTTTTTAAGGTAATCTTTAATAAAATGTTAAATTCTGCTATACACGCACAGACACACAGACACACAGACACACACATAAATGTATATACACACCCTCCTCCTCCTCTTTTTGGAGAGGTGAACTGTAAAAGCTTTTTGGAAAAATCAGTATACCTTTCCCTTGAAACATCTGAGTCTTGGATTTGTCCACAAAATTGGAAATCAAGAAGGTATCAAAGATAGTATCCAAGTTGTGTTAGAGGTACCCCTTAGAGAAGAAGCCTGGATAGACTTTTTTTGCTGGTAAGGGTCAGTAGCTGAATACTGAGATATGTTTAGTAAGGTGATTAGTAGATACATATTTTAGAAACACTGCAGAACAGGCTAGATCACCGTTATCCCTGTGGAACATGGTGTTCCAGGAACCACGTGCTGATCTCATAGATGACATAACTTGGAAGAAAAAAAGCAAAGGTAGGTGCTATTGACTCAAATATCTTGAGAAGTAGTTTTATGCAGTGTGAAGAATCCAGAAATCATAACCCATTTCGGGAACATATTTGAGACAATACTAATTGCAGGAATATTGTTGATGGGGGATTAAAATTTAGTTTGTTCCTCAGCTGAGAAAACAGAATAGCCCACAAGCTATTCCGGAATACCACTAGCCATAAACTTCCAGACAGTTTGGAAAGAGCATTCAATCTAATTCAGTATCCAGTCCCTGGCAGTATCTACTGCCAGATGCTTCAAAACACGCTAGCCTCTATCTTTATATTCTCCACCAAAATGACATGTTTTGTGGTGATGCTTGCAAGTAAAATCTTTAGTAATTTTTCAAACACCTTTAAAACTTGCCAAACAAGCCTCGGCTCAAATGCTTCAAAAACAATTCCGCTTGGGAGGATAATGTTACTACATATAGCCTGTCCTGAAATGGCTTTTCTCCATTCTAGCCACACCACTCTTTACACAGTGTTTGTCTTTTAGTTTGTCCTATGGACTGAGATGCCACATCTTAGCAGAACTCAACAAAGCCTGACAGTAAGCTGTACAATCAGCCCAGCTGTTTAACCATCTCACTCAAGGCTCTCATTCTGTGCTGCTCCTAAACCCATAGGCACTATCATTAATAATATTCCTTCAGAGATTTACCCACTTTTACAGTTTGATTCAACAACTCAAGAATTTCTGTAAAGAACCATCTAAGAAGCAACCTTCAGCTAAGGAGTTAACACAATCCAAAGGCAGATATACATAGTCTAGCCATAATCCAGTCTAGCTCCATGCTGATTAGGACTTCCAGTTTCTCTGAGTGTAGTCAGCTTTCCTGCATGTTTGCAGTGAGTTGGACCAGTCAGCAGCTCAGTACCCACTCAGCTCCCTGTGAGACAGGGAAAGCACAGGAAGAGCAAAAGTGAGAAAACCCCCAGGTCAAGATGAAGACAGTTTAAAGAGTGAAGGAAAGAGAAAAAACCCAAGTGATGCAAAAGCAATCACTCATCACCTCCCTTGAGCAGAACGATGCCCAGCCAGTCTCTGAGCAATGGCTACTCTGGAAGACCAACCACCTTTTTTCTTTGATGCTGAGCGTGACATTATGTGGTATGGGACATCCCAGGTCAGCTTGGGACAGCTTTCCTGTCTGTGCCCCTTCTCAGCTTCTTTCTCCTCCAGCCTGCTTGCTAGAGGGCAGTGGGGTGGAGGCGCAGGGGGCACAGAGAGAAATGGGGACAGCCCTGATGCTGTGCAGGACTGCTCAGCAAGAGCCCAGCCACTGGTGTGCTCCCAACACTGTTCAGTCACAAGCCAAAATACAACTCCACACAGGCTGCCATGAAAAACATTAAATCCCAGGCAGACCAAGCACAATGTTACTTCCAACAGGCCACACTTTGGCACTGCACTGGCTTAGTGCTGCTTAGTGTCATCCCCTGATTTTATTATTGTCCTGAATTAGGGACTTATAAGTGAAACAATCACCATGAACAGTACAGAGATCAGTGCACATCTGAAATGGAGATTTTCAATAGTGACAAGCAAACTTCTGCAGCTAAAAATTTGCCCTTTTAACCTACAGCATTCTTCATGTCTGGTCCCTGCATCTACCAGAAGCCAGAGAAGTTGAGTTGTCGTTCAGAAGCAGCTCCACCACAGCTGCAGGGGAGAGCTGACAGGCCCCACCCTGAACTGTTTCCAATGAAGGTATGTCATCATTTACCTCCTTTCCCTCCTTTCTAAAACTTTTTTATTCCTGGAAAGTATTTATGGTAGCAATTACAGAATGGCAAACCAAACAACTCTACCTCTGGGCCACAGAATGACTTTTAACCCTGCTCAGCTTTGCCTTGTCTTATGCTTGATAGTAATAATTAAAGACACCCTAGGCTGTAAGGATGCTCTGCTGCAGTCAGAGAGAAAGCAAGCAGTACTGGAGGTGTGGCACACCTCCTTGTATTCATATCCTGGTAACACTGAAAAGGGCAAGAGGCTAAAGCAGGCACAGACACACTGATCTGTGCTGAACCCATAACCAGTATTTGACAGATTTTTTTGATAAAATAAAAAATATTCACTTTTACAATCAGAAAAGGAACAGCAGATTCTTATCTGCATTGTCACTGAGAAGATCTGTTCTGACTTCCACACTGAAGCAGGTACCCATGTGGCCTTCATGAGAAATCCTTCACGTAAACCAGGGGTAACTGTCAGATTTGAAATGTGGGATGGACCACACAGAGTACAGGCAAGTCCTACTGAGGACACAATGACTTTGAAGAGGTTAGAGACATGGTAGATGACCAAATGGATATGGAACTTCCCAGCCAGACCAGCTGCCAATGCAGAAGATGATTCTTTAAGTATTTAAAAGGTTATTAAATTAGAAAACAAAATGCACCTGAGTAGGACACCCATGGTATTATTACAGGATATGTGAAACTCTGGAACCAGATTTGGAAGGACAGAAAGAGATCAAGAGTCATAAAAATGAGACTGAGATCAGGAAAGCATGTATTAAGGTTCTTTATCTATTTATCAAAATTAAGATGTGTATTAGATGCATGACAGAAATAAGATTCTTATTCTAGATTCAAAAAATCTAATAAAATAAAAAAAGGCTGGATCTAATGCCAGATAAATTTAAACTAGAAATAAGGCAAAATTAATTACAAATGGAACACCTTAAAAAAAAGCAAGTTAACTTCCATCACATGAAGTCCTCAAAGATAAAATAATATATTCCAGATCAGCCTAAAACTATTTTCTTGGTGCAATTATCACTGGTTGAAAAATTAGATGCTACTCAGAAATTCAGACCAGATAGCTACAGTGCTCCATCAGTCATTAAAATCATGACTCAATAAAGATTCCTAGAGAATGAATGTTACATCCTATATCACTCTTGGGAATTTTCTTCTCATTAGAGGATCAAAACAGAAGAGATATCGCAAAATAATTTTCCTTGTGTGCAGAAAATATCTACCTAGCTCAATAAGTAATGGTTGGAAGTATTTCACAAACAGAAGGAATCCATTTTGTCACATACTGAAGTAAACACTTGGAAACTGTAGTTTACAGGACATGATTACATACTGGCTTTGGAGTACAGAGTACACATTCTGTCGCTGTCAGGTGCCTTTCTGAATTACTGTATTCATGGGCAGAATAAATGCTATGATTGCAACATGAGAGGGATGAATAGTTGACAAGGTAACAGAAATTTACTACCTGTGTATGCAAGAACATTAAGTACCACATGCATTTTCTTGGTATGCCTACGACCAAACAGCCAAAGGAAATACAATGAACGCTTCTTACTGAAAACCATTTCCTTACAATAACTTTGAGCTTAAGGAGTGAAAAATCTTACCTGCAAACATATTGCCAGGTTAACTCTACAGCCAAGTGATGTGCTGACAGCCCGTGGATGGAGACCCAGGTCTTTAAATAACTTTGAAAATGACTGAGTAAGAGCTATTCGAGGTCGTTCTTCAGCCACCACTACACATGTCCGTACACGTGAAAGGTCCAGTCCCCTTGCCTAGAAAGAAGTCAAAATGTAACAAAGGCCACTAATGGGCAGATTTAATGCAAAACAGTAGTTCTTAAGTGTATTATGCAGGTAATATGAGTCAAGAGGAAGAGCAGAATACAGGCTAAGGTATCTGTACAGTTTCCATCTTTCCTGGAGGCCGGATGGCCAGATGACACTCTAATAGCTGAAGATGCACATACTCACTTGTCATCTCAACATTAGCACATAGGAAATGATGGGCATGCTAATTCTGAAGGGAGGGGATGCTATTTCCCCAAATTAATTCAGACGACAGTGAATAACAGCAAACAGGAAGCAATGTCTAGACTTGGAAAAACTGATTAGGAAATTATTAAGCGAGAATGGTAAAGGCTGGAGACATCATAAATATCACTATCTCAAGATTCAATTTATTTCAGTAGCACACAGGAAATTCCAGGTGATTTCAGATATTTAGCTGGCTACCTAGCTTTTAATTCTGGGGGGAAAAAGGAAGATATACCCTCCTCTCCATACAATGAGGATCACCTAGTTAAAACAACACAGTACTTCCAAGCATGTGATTATTTAACTACAGGGATCAAAACCAAACTAGTACTTCATATAGCCAGGGTATTCATAAAACACACTACACAATGTAACACTCCTTGAGGCTCTTGGACATTTACACCTCTGTTTTCCAACACTTGCCTATCAACACAGGCTGCAACACAGATCAGACAGCTTAGGTAAATAAAAGCCTTTCCTTGACGTTTACCAGCCCTGTGATCTGAAGAATGACTGGTATTGATACACAGCCTTTGGCAAGGAGTAACGTGGGTTCTGTGGAAGCTGCCTGTGCCCTCTGATGATTTTCTCCTCACAGCAGACATTCAGCAGAGTGTTCAAGGCTCCCAAACCCCACCGTACAGGCGGCAGGGCGTGCAGGACAGCAGAACCACTCACCTTCAGCGACTCTGTTTGCGACCCGAGTCCCTTAGTACAGAGCTCCATGACTGAATAGGAACAAAAAGTGTCTCTCACTTTGTACTGACTCACGGCAAGAAGCCACAGGGCGGGATTGGTCTCCAGCTCTGAGGGAGGAATCAGAATAGACTGGTGTCCTGAATAAACGCTGCAAGACACAAGATTCATTAACACACACTAAACACCAGTGTCCATAGACAAGCCATGGGGAGCTTGAATATACAGTTTATCACAGCACTGGATGAACCATGTGGAGCCCTACAGTGCTCCACAGCTCCAGAAGTATAACATGATGTTTAACCCTGGTTTTTTGCCATACTTTCAGAGTCTATGATGAATCATGAGGACTGCAGGCAGAATGTCCTCCTAAACTACTAATTTACTTAAAATACCAGTGGACTTTGCTGTTAGAACTGTACCAAAGAGAGCAAAATAGTTCAGTTATTAATGGTGTGAATAAGCAGTATAATAATATTAAGAAAAATTAAGCGTTGCTGACAAATACTTTGGATTGAGTAATTACCATTTTAAGAGACCTTGACTAAAAAAGTACTTCATTGCTTAATATGGAAATAACCTGTCTCCTGCGAAAGCAAGCAAGAGGTTTGCAATAATTTTCAAGGGAGTAAATTTGGACCCAATTTAACAACCCTTGTGGCTTTAAATTTCTTCTGTGAAAGTTTCATGAACTTTTGAAACTTAAATATAGTACATCTCTTGTATACTGGATAGCCACTGAGTGTAAATACTGCTAAAATACACTTATCAGGGTCCTGAGGGAAACAATTATGTCAGAGCTAATTTCTCTGGTACCTAAGATTCTCCCCAAGGGAAAAATATTCCCAGTTTGATGACTTTATTTCCCATGGGTTCTGTGTTGTTCACTCATCTCACACAGGCAGATTTACCATCAATTTTACAGTCCCCTCACAACTCAATTTGTGATCTGTAGATATTTCAAATCAGAATGGTGACAGCATAAAGCCTCCAAATCATAGAAGTTCTGAGAAAGGACCATAAAAGCCCCTGAGATTTATCATGCACAAAAGAATTTCATTTGTGACTTGAAAACTTGAAATGCCAGCTTGGTAAAGTCGATGTTTTCAAATCCAAGTGTCTGAGGTAAGACATGAAATGGAACTTTATTTTCAGGAAAATGAGCATCTCTGTAACACTGGACATCAGGACACCTTTGCAATTCTTGCAGATGGACTGCACACACTCACACAGGTTCCCTCCGTGCTGAGTGAGTGCCCCCACACCCCCCAAACCCATATGAGAATGCTTTCAAAAGCTGTGCCATGTAGAACAAGGTTTGTGTGACCTGGATGTCTTTACTTGGTACGATAAAGGCAAGAAAAGATGTACAAGTCCAGCCACAACAGCAGTTAATAATGCAAATTGTTTAGGTCTCTGCTGGAGTATGAGCCTGAAGATGTCATGGAATATGTATGAACTACAGTTCAAACAATTTCATTTATCACAGAGGAGAAATTTTATCTCTGACTGCTTGTCCCCATTTACGCCACTCTGGGTGATTCATGACCAGTGGCTTCCACGGAGTGATGTGCTCTGGGATGGGGCTGACACAATGGCCACAGCACGGGGCAGGCAAATGAACCATCACACTTCTATAGAATCAGAGTAAAGTATCACGGAACCTTGAGCATGTGCTGCATAAACATGTGAAAAGAGATCTTGGCAACGTTACCCAAGCCTGAAAGGGGAATGTCCTGAGCTCAAGTGAAAGATCAAACCAGCCAGGGAGTAGTACCAGTTTTTACTATAAATATTACCTCACTCTTTCTTTCTTAGCCAATTCTATTAAGTTTTTCAGAGAAGTAAGACCAACAGACCTTTTAGCTTAGGGCCCCACAAACAATCAAGGTGTGCAATCTGTCTGGTAAATACATAATTATTACAAACAGGAAGCTGTAACCACTCAAGTAAAAACATGGGATGGGCTCCAATCTGTACAAATATGGTATACAGAGATTCGCTCTCAAACCCTTCCCCCTGCCCCTGAAATTGTCTAGTTGATGCAACCGGTATCAGGGGAAAAAAGTTATCTGCACAATAGTAAACATGATGCCAGGGTGTCAAATGTCGGAGAATTATTACTCACAACCACATTAAAATCCCTTAAGTATCACTTACTCAACTGGGCAGACATACCAAAATCAAAACCAAATGAAAAGAACAAACTTTATCACTGTACTGAAAAGTGTTCCCAAAAACCCCACAGTAAAATGGGAGAAGAAAGCTGCATTGCTTTGGTAGGAAAACAAAAAATTGATTCCAAATGTATTTTACCAGAAAATCATTTAAAATAGCAGAATTTACACCAAAGACAAATGTTTTCCCCCTCAGCAACACTAATGTGAGGGGATGAACTGTCTACCTCTCTTGATCAACTTATGGACAAGAAAGATACTTGGTTTTGCTCCCACCAACAGTCCTGCAGCAAAGCATGAGGATTTGGATGCAAAATAACCCATCTACTTCAGACTGAGGGGAACAAACACTCTTATGATCAGGCTTAGACTAAAAAAATTACTCCAATTAGACTAAAACAAATGAAGATGTTGCTCGCATGTTTTATGAGTTTTCTAATGCCTCAAAAATACTATGGAGTTCAGGATCAAACTGCACAGCAGAAGGAAATATCTAGCAGGCAGGAAACTTTCTGTAGTGGAAAGTCTCACATGTGCTGCTTTTGTCTGCAATACACAAACCTACAGCCAGCTGATACCATGCCTGGAAACTTCATGCCCAACACAGCTTTGCCTGCTGAACTGTGGTTTAATAATCCACGCATATCCTCTGGTTTGCTAGAGCAGTTGGTGGAGCTACAAGAAGAACTACAAAGGCATAATTGTGGGGTGACTGTGCCAGTTCCACAGCTGAAGTGGTTTATGCAGCACCTGGTCACCACGACGTCGGCCAGAACTTGGCTCAGCTCCCTGAATCAATCTCTGAAACATTACACAGAATCTGTGTATCAGTCCAAGCCACAAAATGCTCCTGATAGCTACATATCCTTGCAAATTCACAGATTTACACTCCCCTGAGAAGCTGTCTATCACCTGTGTTTCGGTGGAGAGAAGATGAGGAAAAAACACAGCTGGTTGAAGCATTTCTACCATGCTGGTGGTTTCAAATCATTGTGAGATGTTAGAGGGCGTTTGCTTAGCATGAATGCCAAACACCACACAGAGGACCACGTGCTTGAACAAACTGTAGTTGTGCAAGGCTGCTTTGGAAATGCTGGATGAAGCTTGATATGGTTCCAAACCTACAGGAAGTTCTGTCAGTGCCGCCTCCATGTAATTCTAGGTATGGTAGAGAAGTTTGGAAGGTTCACTTAGGTATGGAGTTATAGATTTGGTAGAGTTAATCCTGAAACTGAGGCACTGAACAAGATGAGGCAGTTCCATCTCACCTTGAAATATGAGAGTTAAGATGGTTAAGCTGTCAGCTTGGCTATGCTCATACAGGAACAAAGAAAATCACAGTGAACACTGTGGCAGCAGGGGGATCAATGGGATATTGGGAAAACTTGGGAGTTTAAATATAAACTGTTGAACCTAAATTCCCCTTTCTGAGATTGCAACAATATATGATACAATGGACTAGGTGCAAGATTTTAGTTATGTAAATACTGGGAAGGAACTGTATAAAGATTGTTTCTTCCATTGCTGCAGAAAACTGTGTCACAAAAGTATCCACCTCCTGATGCAAGTCGTGACAACAGGAGCAGACACAGTGCAGAGCATCCCTTGTCACAATGACTTTTGGCATGCAGATTCAGAGTGAAATGCGGGGGGGACTGAGGTGGGAGATCACCTTTCAGAAATGTTGTCTTCCTTTAGGGGACTGCAGAGCAATGCAGGGGAAAAAAAAGCATTCATGTGGTGGACAAAGCCTTGGATTTTGGCAGTAAGTGAAGAGCCTTGTCTGCCTGCACTAAGCAAGGGCTGCCCAAGGACAGGAATACTCCAGGTAAAAGCACCAGGATGCATTTTGGTACGACAGCACCATTTGATCACAACACTAGCTCTGCTGCTGGCAGGCTGTTTTGGCAGCATACGGAGATTCCTGGAAGGACCTCTTGGCACTTAACTGTTCCACCGAATTGGAGCTTCATCCCATATTGTGCCGAGGCAGATCAGCAGAAAAAGCTGAGGTTTTATTATAGTTCCAAAAATTTCAGCAGGTCAATAAATGCTGACAATGGCAAGTGCAATTTGCAATTGCATTCTGGCAGGTTACTGACCCATCACTGCCCTTACTCCTGGGTCCTTCTCAGGTGACATGAGCTGCTTTCCCACTTAACTGGAGGAGGCAGGCGGGTACTGCTGAATCCTGTTAAGCATATGCATTTGGTTTCTGCATTTCTACAGATGATATTTGGCATTTGGTGATGAGGGACAAGTATGGGAACTGGGTGCTTGGGTACAGCGAAAGTCTTCACAATCATCTGGACCAGAGCTTGTAGGGAGGACAGTACAGGCTATAGAGGACAGTGTTTAGGCATATATCTCTCTTGGGCTTCAAAGGACTTGGGCCAAAATTAAATCTTCAGTTCTGGAGAACCACCATGTACAAAAAAAATGGACTTTTGGAGAAAAAGTAACCACCACCTGCAGAGTCCAGAGATGATGGCTGGCACACAGTGCCCTAAGAACATGACTGCACATGGTAAGCAGATAACCCATCAGTACCAGAGACAGCAAAAGGCCACTGCTCAGCCTTGAGCATCATTCTGGTTCCTTATCCCCATCTCTCCTGCCCCACTTACTCCCCCATGTATGGGCATGTCTCCAGAGGTAGTAAGTCTGCCAGCTCATCTCAGAACTCACATATCAAGGTGACTCAGGGCTTTCAGCTGCCCTTGAACCTTCCGGGCTTGAGGCAGGTTTAGCAGTGCTGCTATAATGTGGAAGGAAAGCAAATTGCCTCTTCCATAAATTGCCAGTGGCTACAGACTCTCCAGGAAACTGGCACAGAGCAGTGTGAGGGCAGACAACACACCTTCACACTCCTCCTGTGCCAGTTATGCACTTTGCAAAATACACGACACATGTTTATGTTCATATCCTTCACTTCCCATGTCAGAGTTATCTGGTTCTGATGTAGCATTTAGGCTTCTTTACGCAGTCTTGCCTTTCATTTGCTGCACATGGGCTGGAAATTGGGTGAAATGCTCACACTTGCCAGTTATCTTCAAGTTAGCCTAAAAAACCTAACAATAATTTGTGATTCCTAACACAATAAACTCTCCTAAAATGCAGTTCTCCTGTTGGTGTTGCAATCCCTTGCTCACTTCTTGCACAGTTCCACCTGTCTGGTTACTAAGAAACCTTGCAGACTTTTGCAGCAGAAGCCACCTGGCAGGACCACTGTGGATTTTGGCTTCATGCTATGGAACAGAGGCAGCAGGAGCAGGATAGGGGAAAGCACCTTCCCTGGAAAGACTTCCCTGGACCATTTCACAGCAATCGTGTTATTTATTGCATGGCCACTGTGCACCAGAAAATTCAGTTCCTCTGGCCCAGTCTGAGTCTCACTGACTTCCACTACTACAAGCTCAGCGTCTGATAATATACATATAAAATTTATTTAAAATTATTAATGTATTTAATTTTAATTAGAGCATGGACAATTCTGTCTTCCAGCAGTAAAAGTAGAACTGCAATTTGAGTTGGCTTAGCTGGGCTAAAGTAGAGGGGAAATTCTTATTCTATTGCATTACTCAGCAACTATCAATTAAGTGAATCCTCACTAATGAACTGCAGAATGCTCTATTCTGCCCCACAGTGACAAGCAATCAGACAGGGACATCTTAATTTCAGGAAGCATTTCTGAACGATGGGATTTAGAATTCATTTTTTTTTTACATTTGAGGACATTTTTTTCCTATTAAAGAATGCAATACATTTTAAAATGTAATGCAATACAAGTCGGAATACTAGGATCACCTTCTCAGAATGGATAAATGAGATTATTAAAGAGAAAAACACAAAGATAATGTATTCTTTTATTGAATCACTAATAAGAACTCGTTAAAATTAGGAAGTTAGGGGTTTGTGAACTCACATGGGGCTGACGTCTGCTGCCACACCCAGGACTTGCTGTTCAATGACAAAGGTTCCAAGGAAACCCTGCTGGAGCATGCGGCCAGTTTAGAGGGAACAGTTCTTTTTAATGTATTGCTCTGCTTTGCAAGGTTTCTTTTCTTTATTATTTTATAACCTTTAGGCCATAAAATAATAAATTTTAAAAAAATAAAAAACTTTGCAAAACTATGCAATATATTCCAAACTTACCAAAGGGCTGGCTCCATGCTCCAGCAGCTTTCCTAAGTAGCTTTGACCTCACAGAATGGGGCATTCTGGGGCACCGCAGTGGAGCAGGCCAGCACAACGTCTAAGCACCTACAATGGGGATAAAAGGTTAGTTTTTCTTTCAATTCCTTAGTCAATGCCTCCTTTGGTCTAGTTAATAAAGGAATTTAAATGTACTTTTAACTGCACCCAGCACAGGAGGTTGCTCTTGCTTCCTGCTGGGCTCCTAAAACAAAGAGTTCCTATTTAACTCTCAAAAGCCCCTAGCTTATAAAAAATGGAAGACCTAACTTCATTTCCATATGCCATTAGAAATATTAATTTAGTTAATGGAAGTGGTGACAGACAATCATAAGTTTAGAGTAGAATTCTCTGAGTTAGAAATCTGGGTTGAAATGTTGGCCAGGATCCAGTTATACTGAACCTCAAAGGGTAAAACGCAAAGTCACAAAATTTTAAGTTATGAGGAGTAAGAGCCTTGTAAACTCCAGGATGTGTTTTTTTCCTATGACATCAAATAATACTCATTTCTAAAATAGTAATGAAATGGAAATTAGGTTTGTAAGTGGAATTAATTAGGCTGTATCTGATGCCAGCTTTCTCCAAGTGACAATCTCAATTCTAGCAGCCTGAAGTTTTTCTGATTCAATAGGAACAAGGGATTGTGGCAAAGAAGAGATTGATGTGATGGTTCACAAGACTACAGTGTTGCTGGCCTGATCTCAGTTCCTTCAGCTCCCTTGTTTCCTTCCTCTTTTTTGAAAATTGTATATAAAATTTCCTATTCCTTCTATAAGCTACAAATGAGCACAAACTCTGATTGCTTTCTCCCAGAGGCTTGCTGCCTTAATTCACTTGCCAGTCATAAACAATCTTCTCCTTCTGAAAGGCTGAATTCTATCAGTATTGGGAAGGACCTAAGGGCAGCAAATGCATATTTGTTGGAAAAATGGTTCTAGAAGAAAAAAAAAAAATTGTACTCAGGAGAGTCTTGGGCACCACAAATTACTTGGGTTTTAGACTGGTCAACATTTATCTGTGTTTTATGGCTCTATCATGATGTTGCATAGAAGTTATTCTTGGATGCTCTGTGCTCCAGCACTATCCTATACAAATATACATTCCTTAGCTGAACTCTCCTGTGGTGCTGTACAGTCCTTCCCTGGCCTAACAGTGCTGACATCAGCACATGCTGGAACACTCAAGTCTTTATCAGAAATAGTCACCTGACTTTAAAAAAACCAACATTTAAAAAATTAGAGTGATTTAATTAAAATCTCAGAATTTCTGAAGTGTTTTTCTGCAGCCTCAATAGTTTTACTTTTATGTTGGGTAAATGAAATGCTGAAAACGGTAAAGTTTTTCAAAACAAAGGCAACTCTAATCCCTATGTAAAATCCAAAATAGTATTAGGCAAGTATAGCTTAAATCAAGAGAAACTGATCAAGAATGAATAAGATAATACTGTTAATCTTTAACCTATTTAATATATAATAACAAATATTTTAAAAGGGCAATAAACCATGCCAATAGCCTACTTTCAAATAAACAATAATTGCTGAAAAGAAATTGTTGCAGTTGTTACCTAATAATACTTCCTTCAGCTATTCAGTAAATTGGTACAAAGTTTATCCAAAGTATTTTTAATGCCATGGATTATCTTTATTTTAGTAACTAAAAATAGCAGAACTGCTAACACCAAAGAACTTTCTGTGGAGAGTGCAAAGATGTCAGACTACTGTGACTTCGAGATGCCTTCATCAAAATGGGCTCCATTAACACTCCCACAGTTCTTTTCCTTTGCCTCTGCATCAACCCAGCTAACTTAAAAAAAATAAATCGATAGACCTGCTTTCAGTAGCTGAACTGTAGCTTCCCTGGAGTACAGAGATTGACAGAATTGTTAGATTTCTAAATTTATTAACCAAAAAAGTTGATTCGCATATCACTAGAAATGTTTTGTTCTCTGATAACTTCGCTACTGCCATACAAGTACCTGCAAGAAAACACACTCCTGTGTCTGCAAAAACCACATCCTGAAAGTCCCACAAATGAGGAAGTCCCCTGATATCTACTCCTGCTTTCAGATTAGAGAATGAAAAAGAGGACGCAAGGAAACCACTTCCTTAAGGTAATATTGGTAAAGCACTGCTTTCATCAAATGAAACAAGCCAGACTCTGCAGAGACAGCAGCAAAGCGGCAGGAGGTCAATGAGCAGCTGTGTTGATGCTCTCTACTTCCAAGCCTAAATACCTACAGCCATGCCCCGCTCAAACAAACCACATCCTCCATACAGCAGGTTCCATATCGCTTCCAGCAATTCCAACTGCCTATGGCACTCCCAGAGGCACCGTCTGCTCTTCCCATCCTTTCGTCACTCCCATCATCCGTTCTGTTGTGCCACAGTACAATGGAAACCGTGTTTCGAAAAAGGCTGAGGAGAAGCCTCACCTGCAGAGGCACCAGAGGACAAACCCAAGTCCACAGTAGGGGTCCAAGCAGATCGCGACTTCCCGGGAGGGATAAAGCTCACACTGCAGCTTAATAGAACGACAAAAGGCACTAGTGGCTGCATGAGACATCTGAAAGACAACAGCAAAGCAATTTAAATGATCAACTGTGTCATGGGAAAGCTCACTCTCAGACTGCTCCAAGTGCTTACATCAATTACAGGATAAAAACACCAAATAAATATTGACTTTATGCTCAGTGTAAGCACACAGGTAATTTATATCTTAGAAAACATAATTTTCCTTCAAGAGGGCATCCAAATAATTGTGAAAGGGGAGAGGAGACAGAATAAATGGTAAGTTTGAAGTGATTTAGGAAGAAAGCTGTGAGTGGTTTAAAGATGTGCTCCAAGCTGTATGCAAAGCTAATGATAACATGCTACATTGAATGAAATGAAACTGAATGAAACATTTTGTTGATCATCAGTACCATAATTTAAAGTACGTATTTCTTAACAAAATAAATAAAAAATGCCAATGCACTTTTTAAATTGAAAGGAATTTTGCCAGCAAAACAGTACTAAGGACCTAATTATTCAGCAATAAAAATCCCCAATAAACTTAGCAAAGTTTCTGTAAATAAATATCTGTAAAATATCTTCATGTTATCCAGCTCCTAGTTGAGAAAAAGACTCTTAAAATTTTGGTAAGAAAGCTCTCAAAGATAAAACAAGCAGAAAGTAGAAATAAAAAACCTGATCCAAAGGAAATTATTTCGATTTTCTCCTAGCATTAGGATGCTTTCCACACTCACCCATCCTGACTTACAAATTCTAATGACAATGGAAACACGAAAATATCTTTTAATGTTTGTCCTCTCTATTAGTAACAAGAAAGACACCAGTGTTAGAAATACAGCCAGAACAGGATTTAACTTACCAAACCTTTGATCTCTGCCACATAGGGAACTGGTTGCTTTATATACTCCTCACTGACAGTCAATGGAGGAAAACAGGCACTTGGAAGGTAAAATTTATTTGATCTTAAAGTAAACAGGGGAATAAAGCTCCAGAAGTGGCTTTTTCTCCATTCCAGTGACAGCCATAACTGAGGCTGGATGTGTTCCAAGTGATGCAAAAGGACCAGCTCAGAATGGGTGTCTGTATGGTGATCATCTGCAGTCTGCAGATTAATTCTACTCAAGCTGAATCAAGACCACTTTTTCACCCAGGATTAAACTGAACTCTATTGGTAGAGAACTGATAATTATAATTATTCTGTGAATTTTTACACCATAAAAATTGCGTGCAAGCTGTTGAAAATGTTGAGAGTAAACACAAGTGGAATCTACTACTTTCAAAGTGATTACAAAACATTTATCAACTTTTCAAGAGGCACAGGAGTTATTTAGCCATTTCTTTTAATTTAGTACCACTGCATTATGAATATAAGCCTTGTGGCCTCTTTTGATCCTTTTATAATTAATTAATCACTAGTGATGATGTCATGGATGGTAACTGTTTGCATAAACCTGCTGAGTCAGTGACCTGCAGGCTCTGTGACCCAGATATTAGAAGCTAATCAAGAATTCCTTGATAGATTTATCTGTATTTCCCTCTAGCCACACTAAGAAAGGCTCATCGACTTGTCCTGCCTTTGACTATCTTTGAAGATTCCCAAAGACTCACTTTGCATAGTTAGTAGTCATTTCTGCAAGTCTGATAAAGTGCAGTTCAGACCTGATTTAATACAGATGACTGCATCTGAAACAATCATTTGAGGCTCCCTCTAGAAGAAATGAAGACTTACGTGACATTCACTCCTTTAAAAAAGACATGTTTTACATAAGTCAGATAAATTACACCCTAAACATCCCCACTTCTCTCTGCTGGCTGGTGAGGAGCCCAATGACCACTCCACAGCTGTAGGCATTGTAGCTATTCAAAGTTAGATGGAATGAATGTTGCAGGAGTGTCCAATATGTGACCATCAGCAAGGTCAACCATTTAACCATCAGTCAGCCTCAAGCTGGTCACTTCACCAGCCCTGTGCTTCAAATTCTTCACCTGAAAACTGGGAAAATGATGTTTTCTTGGTTTATAAAGTATGCTGACAGTTTCTGGAAATAGATGGATGACACCAAAGAGTATGAGGAATTCAACATAGGCTCTGAGTGTGATACATCACCAGAGATTGCTAAAGTAATCATAATCCTTGGATATGCAACAAAGAGGAGTAAGGAGGTAACAAGTAAGAATAACAGAGTGATTTTACTGTGTCTTGGTGAAACCAATAGTGGGATGATACATAAATCAGCAGATAGGTAAAAGAGATTTGATGAATTGTGGCTAGAGGGTTGGAGAAAATGGCAGAATAGATTTCAATTGCTCAAATGCCTGAGCTTATCAAAAAATCTATCAATGAATTTTTGCAGCTTACCCTAGTATTGTACTAGGTGAATATACCACAGAAATCATCATGTCCCTCAATTGCATGAAGAAGAGAATATTGAAAACCAATGGCCAGCAGCTGAGTTGCAACAAGAAGGGAGCAATGAGTGGGCACTGGAACAAGCGGCAAAACGATGAGAGTCTCATTTCCTTCATAGGTCAGAAATAACAGATGCCCAAGTTGAAAATGCTTCAGACTAGTGGTCTATGCACAGGAGCAATGGAATGAAATTTTTAGTCTGAGGAGGAGGAGCTGGGCTAAACCCACCACACGCAGTCCTGTAGCAAGTAGAGAAGAACTAACTTAATGCCAATGGAATCAAACAATGACTGCAAGGGAGGAAGCACTTCAATTCCTAGTTCCAAAAATCACAAGGAGTCACAAATTAGGAGCAACCACCTGCCAGCCAGGCAGGACAGAAAGAAGGGCAGCTTTAATAGGAAGTCCCTACCTTTACCCCTGCCAGCATGCCAGTGGTGGAGACACTGAAGTCAAGGTAAGCAAGCGTTTCAGGGTTAGAAGGTTTGTAGATCTGTGCAGGCCGCTTCTTTGGCAAATCATCTGGTGGAGACAGAGACAGAAAACGTGTGTATGTCACTGACAAACACGGTGACAAAAGAGACAGAGGTCCCCTATGCCCAGCACTCACCTGTATCTAGCACTGGAGGCCATGTCCTGATATCCACTGCTGCCGCCGCCTCCCGCGACCGTAGCAATTTACAAATTAATTGCGTAGTCATTAAGCAGGCAGAGCGGCTCACCTACAAAATCAAGAAATAAATAAAAACACGATGGGATACTAATTAACTCTCCCATGAAAATGGGCAAGACTGTGACTTATTTTCTGCCAGAACAGGACACAGGTATATCAACTTTATGTTTTCTGATCAGCAGGTGGGAAGCTGCTCAAAAAATGCAGCTCATGAAGCAGACAAAGTCATGTGAGTTTTACAACTTACATGACAACTGCACTTTGAGAAGAGCGAGGTAATGAAATTACAGGCACCTTAATAGTGAGAATGTGACCTTTCCAACACATTGTATCAGCTCTCACCCCAAAGTGCCAGTAAAGACGACTGTCCAAAACACTTCCTATACGATGACTATATATCGTGGTTTATAAACAATATTTTCAGATAAACCAAAACCTAGTCTGACATTTTACATGAATCATTTTACTATCTTAAGTCAGTGTTATGTTAGCCATGTATTTCCAGTTCCTGTGCTAGTGATAAACCACTGTGAACTCTTCTGATACTGGCAAAAGTAGCTCTAGAACAGAAATTGTGCAAGTGGCACTAAGAAATAAAATGGTGAGCTTACTGCAAATACCATCTGCACCGAATTTTAGATGATACATGCTGAATTCCCCTCTTAGATTTGCTATTTTTAAAAGTTCATAGGTATCAACTATAAGAATATTTCTTACTGATCATAAAAATTAATATACTTAAGGAATTCAGACAAACATGAATATGAACACTGAAACCACTGAAGATAAAACACAAGAAAAACTGAAAAGGTAACATTCTTATTCTTTTACCCAAACTTTGAAAATCTGTGAAAATGCTGCTAAGAGTATTTTTTTTCTTTAAGGAAAATGAAACGTCATTGCACACTAAATTTCCAGTGTTTAAGCTAATGAAATCGGTAATCAATTGTACACTAAATGCTACCACTGAGCAGAAGAGAACAGCTTCTCTTGACAATAATTTCATGGAAGTCAACTTTATACAACACTAGAAATTTGGAAATTTGGACAAATATCACTGAACCAAACTCTAATCTCTTGACACTCTAATCCCATGACTTCCCTGTATAGACAGTCGAAATATTTAAAGGTAAAAGTGGATACAAACAAAGCCACTGCAGCACCCCTCAATCCAATAATTTTCACTGTCATGGCAAGGCAAATTAATTCTTACATTTTAATCTATGCAAATCTTGATTTGGGACACTAAGCCATAAAACAAAAGGAATTTCAAGAGTTGGTGGTTAGAAGCTTTCTCAGGAATTACATAATCTGGAAGATCAGAAGGTTCATTAAAATACAGAATATCCATGCCCGGAGAATTGCACATCAGAGGTAAACACACAGGGATGGTGGGAAGGAAAAATAACAAATCTTAGCTACAGGTTAGCAGCTGCTCAAGATGGGGCTCAGTACAGCTATATTTTACAATTACCAGCTCATCACAAAACCACAATTATGTAGGCCAAATTTTACTCAGAAGTCATTCTTACTGACTTCAAAACGTGCTGTGCAGACGTACAACATGTTAGAGCAGGCATTGACCGCATCACATCAGGAAATTTGTGTGACTGCATTGGCAGTGAAAGAATAGCTGCAATATTTTAATTTCTACAAGGCCATTAATCTCAAAATTGAAAGAAGTTCTTGTGTAAAACAGAGCTGAGAGGTTTATAAGTAAAACTGGCATTAATATGGCTAATAAATGTCAACATTTTATTTAAAGTTAGTCTATCGAAGGGACAATGAACACAAGTCAGCTTAGATCTGTCAGGTTTTTATCATGAAATCAAACAGATCTAGTTTAGCTATTAAACATCAAGGGAAAAAGAAACACATTTTACATCACTTCTATATGTTAACAATTGATGTTTAAAAACACCGAGTGCCAAAATATTAAATAAGGAGAATCTTGAAAATAACAGGACAATTTCTCATACCTCTTCTGATACTTTGCGGCATCTCATGCCATAAGGAAAGTCAAAAAATACAACTATCTCTACTGCTTGTTAATTGAAAATGTCAAATTAATTAGCAATGGTGAAAACATATTTGTTTAAACTTGTTTCTTCAGAATTCCAATCAATATATTAGAAACTGCCAGATGTAAAGGGCTATCTAATTTCAACCATTTTTCTTTCCCTCAGTAACAAGCACATTGCAGTTATTTATGTGCAACAAAGGCTAAACATTGTTAGATAAAGCCAAAATACTAAAAGAAAGCACTGAATGAAAAAGTCTGAATAACACCTTCCTAGATGAAACAAAATACCGACCAACAGTATCAAGTTCCAAGTTCACAACAGAACTTTGAAACTGTTTTAAATGCAGAATAATTGGATGTTCAGAGGTGAGCATGCCATCAGGTGAGGATAAACTCCCCACTGAGGTTTTTCTCAACAGTCAGTGTGGTGCTGCCTGTGAGGAATCCTACCCCTCTTGGCATATAGCTAAATATAACAAAGCACTTTAAATATATTTTTTGAAAGGAGTCACGTAACTGGGGCAAAATGTGACAGCTCAAGTGAGCAGGTTGTGTGTTGTCAAGCAGTGTTGATTTTGTAACACACTGAAGTCCTGAGTCCTTGGAAGGAATACAACTCTTCAACCCAACCGCCACTCAAGTTACTCAAGTTACTGCTAAAGACACAAATCCATCACCCATTTCATCTACTCGTGCAATCTGAGGTGTCTGCTCACCTCCACAATCATCTTCACTGTGGGTAAGGTGGTGGCAATGTTCTGGGGATGTGGAGGTCGCACAGTTATTGGCACACAGCCCGCGTACAGGCATCCGTAAAACGCCGCAATCAGGTCTATCCCTGCATGGAGAACAAAGCAGAAAGCCTGCCCTGAAAATCAAATCGTTTCATTACAGACTCCTGTGTCAGCATAAATATTACTTGGAACTGAACCCAGAAGGTTAAATGAGTGACTAAGCCCTTTAACAGACTTCTTTTTCAGCCCCTTGTCAGTATTTGTTCAGCTTCACTGATTCCTCTCAACCGCACTGTTCTGAGCATGAAAAAGCACAGGCGACACACAGAACTGCAGCCAGATATCAACATTTAGGAGAACTCCACTTTGATGTTCAGGAAATAACCTGGTAAAAAGACTGATTTCTACAGATTAATTATCTTCCTAAATTTACATTTATAGAGTGTACAAGAAGAGAGATGTCCCAGCAAAAGGACAAAGTAGGAAGATGCTTGGTCCTATCAGTTGCAGAAAGGACATCTGGAAGTTCCATAAAATACTTTCTCTTGCCATTTTTAACCCCACATAGGCAGCCTCGACTTATCTACCTGAAATTTTACAGTAAAAAAGGGAGTAACAATTTTGAAATCCTGCTTCTAACATAAAATTAGGTGCTGTCCCATATAAATATTGACTGCAGGTGATGGACAATGGACAGTACCCTTCAGGCTACCTAAGGAGGCTGAACAGACCACAGTACAAAGATCCCTTGAATACTGCTGCCTGACACCTCCCTGGTGCTGTACACAGGCTGTGATGACAGTGGGGGCTGGTTTATTCTTTCAGTGGAAAAAGATCTGTAGTACTGGTAGGTTATTGTTCCTTCAATAAAGTGCTTCATTCATGGCAAGTGAAATACAGAAAACAAACACTTAAGTTTAAAGTACTAGTCTTCTTTTGTGGAAAAGGTTTTCCCATATTAACCATTGTGAAACTGCTCCTATAACTACAGATATAACCAGTGTCTTGCAGTCCTTACAAACCAAATATCACGTTACAGACCTTAAATCAGACTGTTTATTTCACCAACACACAAGAAATGTTAAAGTAGCACTTAATCAGAAATAATTTCAAGGAAATGTCAAAAGTGTTACCAGTTAACAAACTTAAAAGCCCTGATGCCAATGGATGAAAATTCAAACCAAGAGAGCTGTCTAGACTAGGAATCTATAGAGAAAATTGTAATTATAATGTTGTATTTTTTAATCATTTGCTACTTATTAATCAAATTTCTGCTCTAAAAAACCCCCATGCTTTACTTCCTGGTTATTGTTGCTTTACCCTCATGAAATGCAGCACTTCCAAGAGGGAACTGAACAGGTGAATCTAAGAACACTTAGCAGATGGAACTGCATGCTCATAAAATAGTCTATATCCAGCAAATTAAAAAAAAAAAAAGGAGTAATTAAATTTGACTGCTTGTAAGAGACGTTTTAAAAACACAGGTTGGTCTTAATCTGAACCCAAAGAAATAAAATCTGTGTGTATGCACAGAGATCCTTTTAAATATGTTTGACTAAATTCAAAGGAATGTCCAAAAGGCAAATATTTTGTGTTTTGCCAATTAACATGGTGTACATGGTAGCACCACTGATGCAGCACCATTCTGAAGGATCTTGATGAACTTCCACGAGTACCAAGGTACAGCTACAGCAGTTCTTTACCTGGTGGGTAAACCAAAGCCACGTGGTCTCCATCCTGTAAATGTCCCCTCTCCATCAGCATGACAGCTATCTTCTCAGCTCGTTTATGCAGCTGGACACATGTCAGCGAGTTGGCTATTGTTCCCTGCACAGGAAGAAAGATAAATGTCACAGGAGATAACGTGATGTGCTGATACTCTGTTTTCCTCTTCACCTTAGAAGCTACTGGATGAGGGGCAGCCACAATGTGTCATGCAGTCAGCTTAAAATATGGAAACATTCAGCCTTAGGCCAAACTGTAGCTGGAAGGAAAAAGGATGTTCGTAAGGCAGAGGAATGTTCTCTGTTCCTTTCTCTGTACCTTCTGTCCTCAACAGTGTTTCTGCCCCAACCAAGGCAGTACAGCAGTGGGCTAACGTCCTGCCCATGTAACCTGTACCTCCCTTGCTACATGGGCAGCATTCCTGCTGCAGCCAGGGAAGTGCCTTTATGGTCTCTGTAGCAAACTGGAGCATCTGTGGAGAGCAATTCTGAAAATTGCATTTTCTTGTCTGCATGCTGGAGTGGAGCCAAATGGCCCAGCAGAAATATTTTAAAGACAAGAGACAAAAGACACAGGAGAAAACAATACTTCATGACAGAGAAAAGAATTAGTCTGGAACACAAGATAAGCACTTATATTGCATGTAAATGAAAGAGAGAAGAAAGGCATTTGTTAAATTCGAATAACCCTGGTCAGCATGAGCTTGGCATTTTTGAAGCACTTCAAATAGTGCAAACTCAAAGTTATCAAACAGTGTTTTAAACTGAATGAGTGTCACAGTTCTTGCACTTCCTAAATATATACATATGTCTGTGTGTGTACATATGTACACACACAAATACACATTTAGAAAATACATACATCTGTATCGCAAAATTCACTACCACTGCAGGCAAACACCTCAGAAGTCTAAAAATGAATGCACAGGACAGACTGGTTGCACCTAGAGCTGGGCAGCCTAGGTCTGGGCTGGAAGAAAGGGACAGGGTAGTATGAGAAGGGCTGCATCTTGGCTTCCGTACTTGTTCTGTGGAAAAAGAGGAATTCAGTCTCCAGTACTGCTTTGGCACACCTGGCATCTATCACAAGCACTAAGTTCACTTAGTTTCCACTTAGCCACTTAGCCACCACTGCAATGTTTACTGATCAGGCCTCAGAGAGGAGGGAGCAGCTTGCCAAAGGGCAAGCCCTGCAAGAAGTGCCATGTTACCAGGATTGGCTGGCATTCACAGACTTCATTACAAACTGTCAACAAACAGCACAACCCAGCGGAAAATAAAATGGGCAAAGTCAGGGCTCAGCATTCCTCTTCATCATCCTCAGCAACCACACTCAGTGAATTGCACTCCAGGCAATTTTAATCGGTCTTTTGATCAATGTGGAGATCATTTCACTAAGAAAGCTTCCTCTAAAGACACATGCAACTCCATGGATGCTGGACCAGAGATGACTTGCAGCTGTCCAGCCTTGAGTATGCCAAAGCAACCTGAGGTCTGGCTGTCCTGCCACTGCAGACCTGTCAGGAGGAACGTCTCCATTTCTTCTTTCAAGGAATTGCCTGTTTCCATGGTTATGAGAAGAAGGACCCCTTATATCCCCCCACACATCAGAAACATAGGTCCTACTGACAGATAGGGAATTGCTGCAAATCATGTGAATTTGTGCAAAGCTTGTTTACATTTAAGACTCCTGGCACTTGCTGCCAGTGAACCAGTGGGAAGTCACTGTTTATATGAACTGTAGGGAAGGAGAATCCTGTTGTTGGACAAGAATCACTTGCAAGCATCAGACAGCTGCTCCCTTCAGGCCTTTTATGAGCTATCCTGAAATGTAAAGGTGTTGCAATCCTTCATGACACACACTAAAAACAATGTACTGCACTAATTTTGAAATATTTCAAATTCTCAAAGCTTGGGTTACAGGAAAACACTAATCTCAGTGGACTTTTATTAGTCATCCACTTCAGGATGCCTGAATGTTTTAGAACAAAGTGTACAGACAATGTCCAAGGAAGACAAAATAGGAAAAGTTACGAATCAGAACTAAAATTCAAGATGGGCAATAAAACTTGCCTAGGGCAAACCCCACCAAACCTGCCATCCCTTTCTATAAAATATTAATTCTCTCCAAGAAGCATTATACCTTTTAAACAAATTTCATATAATAAGATACTCTTCACTGAGAGTAACAGAGAAACTGTATTTCAAAATCCAGCTATTTTTCATTTCTATGGAACGAGAATTTGTTTTGTTAATCCTTGTTTTGCACATTGTGTCCTTACTTCCCACTGCTTGAACCCTTCTTCCAGCATGGGAAGTTTGGCTTTATTTAAAGCTCAAAAGCAACGGTCTTGTGTGGAAGAGATGGGATAGTACATATCAACTCTTTCTCACAGCATCTTTGCTCCTGACTTACAGGACACAGCAATGCAATACTTTAGGGTGCAATATTGAGCTTATAAACAGCATTGCCTCTCAAGATTTCTACTTTGCCATAAAAAAATACATTACTACTTCACTATTTATCTGTCAGGTTCCACATATTCACAAATACGAGCTATTAATCTGAATTTTTTAAAAAGCTATTTAATGACTTACTGATAGCCTCAAACTGAACTTTGTACCAGCACTGTAAAATGGAGAAGCACATTCTGTAAATACTGCAAGTGGTGATTTCACAGAGGTTCACAAATTACTGGAGGTTTAAGAACCCATTCAAGTTGCATAAAGACCACAATGGGCTGAGACAACACCAGCTACTACTCCAGGGTATAGCACTATTCCAGGCCTCCCCTCTCCTGGAGACTCTCACACATTATGTATGTTTCCCAGATCTGACAGATATGTGTAGATGTACTGTGATGGAATGGTTTGAAATCAGACTTTAATTCTCTCTGTGGTCTTGAGAATAATTTTTTTATCATCTGTAATCTATAATCATCCAGAAAGTAAAGAAGTTACACTACAGACAGCAAGGATGTTTTACTCTTAGCAAAGCCAAGTTCTGCACTCTAATTCAATTTTAATAAGCAATGAAATGCTGTGCCAGGCTGGCACCCCGTGTAGGTTATGCAGAGAGATTTATTAGTGACCCTCTGCAGATCTGATTGTATTCTGGACATACATTTTCTTCTCTTCACCTCCTTTCCTCTCTCACACCTCCCCCAGATGGTCCAATATCAAAAACAACAGCCATTGCTTTATTTAGGGAAAATGCTTTGGTTTTGCCAAGCCTGTGCTTTTCAAATTGGAAATCAGGATGGTGAGCAGTATTAAACCCTGTCATTCAGCATAGGGACAGATTTGAAACAGATTCAACAGTATTGAAACAGATCTGCAGTGTCAGCTCACACACAACATGTATGTGGTGGAAAAAGAAATGAGAAATGTGTAAGGCACACCGTCTGATACAAAAGCAATCTATATCTTGACAACTGGCAATGATTATTCTCTTTTCCTTTCTGCCTCAGTGAACATTGAATATAACAACTGAGTATTAGTGGGAAAAGGAAGAGAAAGGTCACATCCAGCCACAGCACAGGCAGGTGCTGCTGAAATCCCAGTGTGCCTTTTCCAAGCCTGTCAGAGCCGTGGCCTGAGCTTCTTACCCGGCAGTTGAGCAGAGTGTAGAGCACATGGTCAGGGGTGGTCTGAGCTCTCCACTGCAACACTTCTGACAGGAACAGGAACTGCAATAAAGCAGAGAGACAGTCACGACACTGAACAACTTCTTGGCTTTAAAATCCAGGTCACAGTACCCAGAAGCACTAAACAGGAATTAATTCTCTTCTCGTCACACATTTATAGCAAGGTGCTTCTGCATGGTAGCAGCGGCCTCTCTGGAAGTGAAGCCACGGCTGGGATGATGATATATTACTGCATGTACTTCCAAAGCAATAACACAGTTCTTACTGATCCCTCTGAATTTAAGCACTATTTAATTCTTTAGCTTCTTCTCTTTTTCTTACTATAAATATATAAGTACTTCTGTAGTTTAGAACTTACTAATTTAATTACTCACATTAACTCCCAAAAGAGCTGAATTTCAACTTAATTTTCCACAAAAAAACAACAAATAAGGTCAGGACCACATATGTAAACAAAATTCCCTGGATTCCACTTGAGCTAGTAAAAATTACATAATAGAGGGTGACTTCTGGAAGAAGCCCCATTAACACTTCCCACCACATTTTTTCTGTTGTCCCATGTAAACTTATTTCAAAAAATCCATAAAAATGAAATGCAGTGACCTCTCCTCCCATCTATTTCATATTTATCTGTAAAGGAGGTTCTGAAATATTAAATATATGCATTAATTAAAAAGAAGCCATCAACAAATTTTGTAGCCATAATAATAATAATAATAACAATAATCATCATCATCCATCATATCTCTGTACTGTTAAGTGTCCTGATGTCAACTATATGATGTTAACTCTATATTTGTATGAGGTTAACTATATGATATTAAATATAAGCTGTAACAGAAAAGTTTAGCTTACCTTTCTGGCTTGGTCATTATCTTCTATTTGCCCCAAATCTCTACCGCTGGCCTGTGCAATTCTTTTTCCAGAGACCAAGTTCCCCACCATCACAGAGGCAGGGCCAATTTCTAGAATGAAGCAGAAGTATGCAAAGTGCAATAAAAATACTTTCCTTGTGGATGAAAATTTATGTGATTTCTTTTGCATCACATGATGTTTTCCTCACTGCTGTCCACAAAACCAAACCTTGAGCACATCTCTGATGATACAAACTTTGGTTGTGGACCAATGGAAGATACGTAGGGCTGGATTCATCCTCTCAAAACATATCTCATCTAGCATGGGCTCTCCACAGCCAGAGACACATCTTGTCTTGATATGATGAATCTTCGGAAAATTTAGCTCTTACTGTAGGCATATCCATTCAAGCGCCTCAAAACAGAGGGACAACATTCCTGTTTCCCTCTTTGGTTCCCTGGGCTAAGCTGCATGTGTATTAGGACTTCTGTAATGCTATAGACATGAAGTGACAGCGATTAGGAAGGCACATGGTACGTATGATAAAATATATGCAAGCCCTCTAGGATAAGATCAAGAGTGAAGATAAACAGCTTCAGAAGAAAAGAAGATGTCATGGCTGACACTTCTCCATGAGGTGGATTTCACTGCTGTTCTGCTGCTGCCATTAGGGGACAATACCTGTCTCACAGATACCACTTAAGCTCATGTTGGCATTTGTTTTCTGCTTCTCCAGCATGGATTACTGATCAACTGCAATTGATACCAGGCTCTGCTTCTAGCCTATGATGTTCAAGTGTAAGTAACCAGACAATGTACAATCAAAAGCACCTACAGACTATGCTTTAAAATAATAAATGAAATACCCTCTGGGTATGTCACAACAACACAAAATATGAGAAACTGATACTATAAATTTTGTTTCTGTGCTCCTGGCTATACTTTTACGACAGTAATATTTAATGTATATATAATATATCTGTAACAATCTCCATTGGTTCTAATTCAGCAATTATATTGCGGTACAGCAATAAGGAAATACTGAAGTGAGCACTGCAGTAAAAGGCCTCATTGCTTTCATTAAGTTAGTGCAAGTCACTGTTAACCTCTGACATTCCCAGTATCCACAAACTGAAACTATGGTTTTGGTTCTGAAACATTTGTCCAAAGGTTTTTAAAAAAGCTGATGGTTTAGGCGAACTTGCACTGAGTTCATGATGGATAGTCTCCATATTCAAGATCCACAGAGCAAACCCACTTCTAATTCCAAGGTGTTTTTCAAAGTGGAAAATAACCAACACTTAGTCTAATGTAGCTGAATTTAAGTCTTAAGCCTGAGGCTACACATCCAGAACTCCTTGAAATTAATCTGAGTACTGTAATCTGCAATTGGATTCAAAGGCAAAAAAAAATTGTTAAAATTTGCTTGTACATCGGGCACAAGTAACCAGTGACTAGACTACAGCAGGCTACAAGGGCTTTCTTGGTCTCTTGAGACAGTGCCTTGCTGTACCATTTCATCCAGCACTCTTCATGAAGAGGCAGAACTTCCAAAGAACCATCTTAAAACTAGTTAGGGTTTTCCCTCTAATATACCTACTGTAAGAATCTCCTCACTCAGGTGGGGACACTAAACCTCTCATTCTTTGGTTTCATTTATTCATGACCAGCTTTTAAGTATTTGCTCTTCCCACACTGTTATTTAGTGTCAACAGTCCTCTTCCTCCCTGTTTCTAGTTTACAAACTCAGCCTTCAAAATAAGCCAAGATTTTATCTTTCTCTCATTTGGTCTCAGTCCATCCTCTTTAAACATAACTGAAGTGGAATTTACAAAGAACTCCAGGTGTGGTCTCAGCAGTGCCTTGTAGAGTGATAAAAATGTCATCTTCATTGAATTAGCATTTTCCCTTGCACTCTCTGTGAAGGTGCTTCTAGCTTCCAGCAATACCAGTGATGTCCTTGGCACACACGGAGTATTTAAGAGGAAAGCCAATCAAGCTGATTCTCACCTGCATCATCAATTACTCGATTTTGCTCCATTCCAGTACCATAAACACACAGTACGAAGTCAGAGTCCCTTTGCCTTCACTCCTCTTACCTGGTTGCTTTTGCCGGGGTTTAGGCAGGTTTGTTACACAGGTGTGGGGACACATCAGCACGTTACAAGGATGCAGAGATCCTTCCAGGAAGAGCTGTTTGGTTTCTGACAGGTGTATCCCTCCCAGCGGTGTCTTGGGAAGTGTGTTTGCTGGGACAAGTGCCAGGCAGTAGACTCCCACTTGATGAATACTGTCTATTGCCTAAAAAAACACACAGGAAGTCGATTTTAATGAAAGGCTAATTTTTCATCGTTCTAATTCTGTTCTGAATTACTGCATAAAACAGCCCTAATAATGAACTGGCAATGGAAAGACACTTCAGCAACGTCAGTGATAAGGAGGTTCTTTACACTGGGAACAGGTGGACAGAAATGTTGTTACACTCATTCCAGCAGATAAAGAAGCAACCAAAAACCTGGTGATAAATACGCACAAATCTATTAGGAAATGCTACCTTGTTATCCCTCTTAAGCACACATTAGTAGCAGATATCCTGGAGATTTATTACAAAAATGGGTTGGCAGACCATGTGAAATTGCTTTTAATCTGTGCACTTCTCAGAGCTAAAGTTCAAAGGATTCCTATCAACTTAATATCCAGTCCATCTTTCTGAGCAAGGCAAAATTTCAAATAAACCCTATACCTAATGACGTATGTAGCTTGTGAATTTTTTTTTTTTTTAATAAGGTAATAACTGTTTTATTCCCTGATCACAGTGTAAAAGATTTTTAGGCAGCAATGGGAAATATATAAGGGAAAACTGTGAAACTATCCACTTGAAAAAAAATCTGTTGGACAAAAACGTGAAAAAGAAGCATCTTTGAATCTTACAGCAACCATGTTCACTGCCTGACAAGTTAATTAAACTGCATCACTTTCAAGAAAATTGTAGCATACAGTATCTATGTAATATATTGAGTTAAATATGAATATCATGAATATCCATGCACTTAGATTTTAATTCCATACAAATTTGAAGGAGTTATTTTCCTTATAAGGGTAACAAAAATTGCGGCAAGGGTGTTAGAAAATCAACTTCAGACATTAACGCAAACTGAGAAACAAATTAAATAGCATCTCTAATGAGCAGTTAAATGTTCAAAAATATAATTTACTTATCTTGCTTTTTAATTTTAAACTGTGAAAAAAGTGAATTGATATGTGTGCTGCCTTGAAGATACAATCTATACTCTGAGAATCAAATAATCACTTACAGTTATACATGTACTAAAGTGTAGACCAATAAATTACTGATTACTTCTACAGACTAAGCAATGCTTTGCTTTTGGCTTCTGTTCGCTCCAGTTCTTATTGATTTGACTGCAAAATTTCATAAGAAAGAATAATAAAATGGTGACTCATTTAAAAACGTCGGAATTTTAGCAGTAGTAGTTCTCACAGCAGAACTGGAAGACCTTGCTACTGGTCTACAGACGCCACCTGGAAGATCAGCAACAGTGAAATATTTATGGCAGCCAACATACAATGCGTCATGTTTCTGGCAGAAACCACCATAACCTACTAGTCATAATGTTATTTGTAGGTTCTGAAAAGCAGTGATAAATCATGGGATCCTCACCTGACATGAGTTTGAAGGAAAACCATCCCAGGGCAAGTAACCACTTTTACTCAGACATAAAACTCCATGGCTCCTCCAGCTGGTGAGGGGAAAGCAATACCCAGCTGGGGTGGGATGAGGGGTGTATGCAATGATCCCCCAGTAACTTCTGAACTGTCTCTGAAAGCTACATCTGCTATACAAGGCCACATAAAATATCATGTGTCATTCAAACCTGTCACCTTTCACACCTTTGAGTTTGGTACATTTCTGAAGCAGGGAATGACTCTGTCACCAGGATGACAACTGGTGAACTGATCCTTAAAATTTTGAGGGAGAAGAGTACCAGGGGTAAAGAGCTGGCAGGGGTAAAGGTAGGGACTTCCTGTTAAAATTGACTGATTTTAATACCGCTGGCATTTATGCCTCTTGATGAGATGGCTTGGTTTTTGAAATTACTCTGTCCAGCCAGAAACAAACAGTATCTGAAATCTCTGTCCCTCTCTTTCATTGTGAAAATGGACAAGATATACCCAAACTAGTGCAGAGTCCACAGTGCTGTGTTGTTTGAGCTGAGAAAACATCTCGTTCTGACACAATTCTCTGGGTAAACACGCTGCAGTGCTGCAGTAGATCTCCTGGCTTTACCTAGTCCTGTCAAGTCCTGGTAAAACGAACATCCAGCCTGCCAATACAGGAACCACAGCCCTGCCTGAAGGGTCAGATCAGGCTGCAGCAGATGAGTATCCAGGATCTATCTGACTGAACTGCTGGGTGATCCGGGATCTTCACCCTTCTACTCTCAAGAAGCTCCATCCCCAGCCTGACTACTCTCTCCCAACCATCCTGCTAAAGCCCACAGATGCAGTCCAGCACAGTCCCATAGGTAGAGCAGCTCTACCATCCTTCGGCTCCCTGCCAAGGGGCAGGATGGGTCAGGAGAGTCAGAATATGTTCAACCCACTGGAAAAAAGGGTTCTGCAAATCAAGACAGTTCAACTGCAGGGAACAGACAGCAAGGCATAGCAGAAGCAGGCAGTGCAGGGCAGGGCTGGCACAGGGCAGCCCTCACAGGTTGTCAGACAACTCACAAATAGCCTTAGAATCAAGTAGCAATTTGATAGAGTTTGTTATCATGGACTTCACTGAGAGTCATGACACAGGCTGTGACACTGTTATGTTGTGCCTCACTAGCGGATGATTCAGATACAGCTGGTTACCACTTCCTGACATCTGTCATTAAAACTCTGATTGGGAAGAGGCACAAAACATCCCACATGTTCCTGGCTTCTGTCCTTCATCTCTGCTCTCAGCTGTGGTGGAAACAGAAACTTCTTGTTCACGTAGTGGTGCATGCCAGAGTTGCAGGCTTCACACGTGGTAGCTGAAAGCAGCCACACGTGTGTACTTTGATACATGGCCTACTGTTCTCAGACACTGCTGGGACTTGATCAGACTCAGAATAACACGGCTGACTCTTGGCAGGAGTATTGGGACACAGGACTCCTGAAGTTTTCAGTACAGAATTCTACTGGCTATGGCTGTGTAAGACATTAGTTCTGTAAAAGTCACAAAGATGCTCAGCTGACTAAAGAGGACAAGTGCTAAGACCAGAGTTTCAACCCTTTTAGGAGCCTGCCACTTGACAAAAATAATCGAAGCATGGGCAATCCAAAGCTTTTTCTTCTACAATAGTTGCCCTAGTTGCTAGTAGGTGTTTCAAAGGCTTTCTATGTGATGGACAAGCTAGAGGTTCTATCTTTTCTTGGTATTAATTTAGATCTACTGTGAATATGAGATGCCTCTAACTGTATGAAATGTAGCTGTCTTTCGAATCAAGAGAGCAAATAAGCCTGTCTTGAGATGGATGAAAGCTTATTTGTTCAGTTTCTTGAACAAATAGTACAGTAGAGAGATTCCCATTCTTATTCAGTACAATGCAATAATGAATAAAAGCATCTCTGAATTGTGTGGGATCTTTTTCTTTGGCTCTTGGGTAAAGCAAAAAATACGTTCGCAATATATTTACTGAGAAGAGTCCTTGCAGAAGAACAGAAAGGAAGTTAGGAAAGGGAAGTAGAAGTAACAGGACACCAACTGTAGACAGAGTTGAGACCACTTCACAAGGTAGCAACAGACTTAATCTGACTACGTCTCTATTAAATCTATTGCTTTTGAGTGTGAATTAGTTTAACCACAGAGATGGAAGAGATGGAAGAAGGCCCTGTCTAAAGTATCTAAATTTTTTATGTGGAGACATTAGAGTTGAAAAAAACTGAGTATAGTATTGATATTGTTGTAACTTGGGCTTCCTAATGCTTTGAGAAAACCAGAATTCTTTAGTATACAGTAACATTCATCTTCTGGTCAAACTGTGGGACACCACCACCAAAGTGGGATCATCACAGTGCCCTGCATGATTCACCAGACTGCTGGAATGGGATTCTTTGTAATAGGTGTCCCTCTGAGAAGATAAACTCCCTGTAGATACCTAGATCTGAGCTAATCAATCACTTCATTTCAGTGGAGGGAAATTGGAATGTTTAGGCTGAGTTTCATCCAGCTTATTTTAGCTATCAACATAATACACTAGAAACATGTAATTCTCTCCCACCCATTAAAAAAAATAAATCTGGATGAGGCCAACTCTGTATCTATGCTTACAACTGTTTAGTAAGAGACTGGTAGCTTTTGACAGTAAGAGTATATAATGCATTCATTCATTCATTCCCCTTTTGAAGTAATGAATGACTATAACCTTATAAACCATATGCTACTCTCTCATTGCTATTATTTACTTCAATTCATTCCTGTTTTCTTACAGCATTTTGATTAGGAAAAGGATGACTCTCTGGGTGTGTGCAGACCAGACAGGAACTGTCACTCAGAAGAATCTCATTTTGTGCTCATTAAGAGCAAGTGCAAGTGAAGGTGGATTCACAATTACTCAAAGACAAATGTCAGTTACCTTAGGGACCTGAAAGATCAATAAAAAGAACACAAAGCAAGAAAAAAAATAGTTTCCAAATGTACATATAGAGCATTACCTGGAGAACTCTACTCATCCACTGAAAACTGTCTTCTTCTGTGGAATCTGGCCTTTGCTCAGCAACAATAACTATCCTTTCATCGTGCAGCACGCTCACAGAAAACACTGCTATTCTATAGGAGGAGAGAAGAGTATTTAGTGCCAGGACAGAGGGAAAAACCTGTCTTCTACATTAGTCTTCTACAAGTACGATTTCTTTATTAGTTAGACTCCTGGTGTGTCAATTACTAATATACTTATGGGGAAAAAGCTACAAGAACAGTTTTGGATAAGTTCTGGAGTAGAAACAGCAGGCTTTGTTCTACAATCATGTATTTACAAGCATGATGTCAGAGCAGGATTGAGAAGTGAACATTCTTGGAATAAGAAAAGCACTAAACTTGGGTCACACCAAGGTTGTTGCTAAGCTGTTATATAACAGCCAGCATAAGCACTTTCCTCGGCCCCAACTTAGAAGAAAGTAATTGCAACATCATTTTGTGAGAGGTCTGACATGGGATGGAGTGTGAGCACATGCTATTGCATGAGGCTCTTCAGAAGTTTTAGATGTCTCCTGCTCAGTTTCAGCACATGAGAAAGGTCACACAAAGAACCACTTTCACATTCAAAAACTTCGGTGTGAGGCATATTGGAAATATTCAGCTCACATAGAAAGGGTACTGTTGAGCCAACACCCTCAGAATTAACCAGGTGTTCAACTGGAAATTTCAGTAATCACAGTTTCAAGACCTTGGTATCCAAATTCTGCCTCAACATTGCCTTGGGCTTCCCTCAGCTGTCTCCTGGTTCAGGCAATATGAACAGAACTGGTGGGAAACCACAGTGCAGATCAGGAACTGCTTTCTGAAAGCATCCAGATAATTTACACTCCGTCTAAGCAAAATAAAGATTTCTACGTAATATAAGAAAAGAAAGGATCAAACCTTCCCCTGTAGACAAATTTCATGGGTTCCACGGCCAGTGCTGTTGCTACAATGTCATCAGCATTATGTCTTCTTCCACTGACAACCATCAAACCATCCATTTTGCCAATAACAAAGACAAGTCCACCTGGTCCTATAAAGCCTAGAAGGCCAGTCCTTATAAAAGGATATTCGGTGATAGGGCCACCAGAACTGGTCATAGGAAACACCTGCAAAACAGAAACACGGGTCTTCAGTTCTATACACAGACATCAGGCTGCAAACTATTTCAGGCATTTTCTCTCAGATGGCTATTCTGAAAAAAAGCAAATAGGTCACTGGTGATGCTCTTTACCCTTCACTGACCATGAAGGGAGTGTCAGGAAACTCCTACACTTGTGTGTACCTGAGATCCAGCAAATTCAATCCCACTCTGTTTACCATACACATTTTCCATGACTGTGACTCTGTAAATCATTTATGGCCTTAAAAAAATATACAAATCAACATCAACAGTATTAAATAAAAACCCATGCTGAGCAGACTGCCAACCTGAAGTGCTGTGTATAGGTTAACTGAGAACTTAACTCATAAACATTTCAATAGAGGTTTTTCTCAGTAGCTCATTCCCATTTCCAGCACAGTGTAAGAAATAGGCAGGCTAGAAGAGAGCTATTTTAACGTACAGCACATTAATGACTCTTTCAGCTGATCACATTTTTATTTAAGGTCAATTAAGTTCTCAGAATACCAGTGATAAAGGCTTCTGTAGCCCACCTGAAAGCGAAAATACAGCCCTATAGAGCACCTCTCTAAGGGTCAGAACACCAGACATACATGACTTGCACGGATAGATTCCTATGGCTTTTTCTATCCTAATTAGCACAGTGTTATCCTTTTGGCATGTGAGCTACTCTGAGCTGCATTCTGACACAACCACACTTTCCTGCAGTCATTTATTTAAACTTAAATAGTCTAAAGGCGAAAAGACAATGGCAAGTAGAAGACCATGGCTAATAGTGCTCTTGAAGGCTCATCTACAAAGCAAGGTCAAATTCTGCTGCCAGATGTCCACGGGTGACTCTTATTGAACAGATTTAATGCTTATACATCCTTGGCCATAATTCATTTCAGGAACACAAAACTCTCTGACTCTTTAATACCTGCAACACAAATTACACAGTAAAACAGAGTAGAGATCCACTTGGAGAGGACTCTTAACGTGCTTAACTTTGAGTGGTCCTGCTCACTCAATGGCAGTTTATTTGTTTAGCATAAAATAAGTCTAAATCAGTCTAAATATGCTGTTAAACTGCTGACAGTTATGAATCATGAATGATATCACAATTACGGCAAGTACTACAAAATGAATGTAAGTACCTTTCTACCCCGAAGTGTGCAAAACCCAGGATTATCACTCACACTGGGTATTGCCAATTGTACTTGCAGCACAAAAATCAACTATCAACAAATTTCAGATCACAATTGCATAGTAGGATTCCTGACTTCAACAGCAGGATGTAGAATCATACCCATTTGTCTGCATTAATTATATAATGTGCAGTGTTCACAACATTCAGCTCTGCGTTTTGCAGGAGATATTAGTCACATTAGTCTATTAAAAGTGGTAATAAGAGAGAATTTGTTAAGGGAAACCTAAATGTATTTGTGTTAATTTTTGCCTTAAATATTAAACGAGAAAAGGAGTGTCGCTTAAAAATCAATTTTTTTCACTTTTTCTCTAATTTGATCATCCTTTCACACTGTCTTCAGCAGAAGTTAATGATATCAAGTGAGCAGGTACTACAGAGCTATCAGTACAGCTGTGTGCATTGGAGACAGGAAACAGATTCCACAAAGCCAAAAGGCTTTCACCTAAGGCAATTCAAACAAAAGCAGGTGGACACTCATCAGGAAAAGGTTTCTTTGCTCTTCAGATACCTCTCTTGAAGACTACATCTGTCAGGATTCTGTATAAATACAAGCCTTAACGCTGGAAGTGCTGTGGAAATGTTGAAAACTGCTTTCTAGAGATACCCAGCAGCTTTCTTAGTGTTTGCCATAATCAAATTCTGCACATAAACTTATACAATATTACCTTTTGAACTTGGTCTTTCTTACTCCTTTCCTTCTGATTTTTCCAGCTCCTGGTATCTTATTTGAAAATTGAAGTAAAAGTTCTTCAGAGCCAAAACTAAACTCCCATAAAGATCTACTACTGCACTTGATGAAATGGGCTTCACTGCAGATTATCTGGCTAGAATGCAGGTCCCAAGCCACAAGCACCATTGATTAATATTGCTATTCTTATATTGTTACTATCAATATTTTATGTCAAATATTACCTTGAAACAGAAAAAGTTCAAAAGGAAGGAATTTGTATCGCACTTTTTGGTCAACTTACCTCAAAAGTATTTTTGGTCATGCCCGAGAGTCCATAATATGATGTACCCGTTGCAATAGCACATACACAAAGTTCTCCTATTTCATCTGTTTTACAGAGCTGAGGAATTCCATCTGGCTTCACTGAACACATTATAGCTAGAGGGAGAAGAAAGGAATTAAAAAAATATTATAAAATGAACCACAGAATAACATAAATGCTGCGGGAAAGACATCATGGTGGAGCTGACATAAATTAATTACATGTAGGCTAATGTCTAATAATCTGTTTCTTGAACATTACGGTGTTCAGCATTATCAAGTGGTTTTATATTATAAATAATATCTATATAAAGAATGCAAGGATCTTTATGTAAACTCAGTCTTTACATTGACAACAATACCTATTTGCTTTGCTCTCTGAAACTGCAGCTCATCTGTAATACTGCTGTGAAATGTGACTGTGCTCCCAGCTTTGCATACTGAAAACCAGATTTGTCTCAGTCAGTGCAAAATAAAATACTCTAATGGAGCCCTTGATAATTACTATACAGCCAGGGAGGCAGGCAACCACGAAATCCACCTCTCAGAAAGTAGCAACTAACACCATATGAAAGATCAAGATATTCCAGCAGACTAATATGGTTGTTTTACTGAGAATTTATCAGAGCTCAAACTCCCTCTGTCTGGGCTTACAGGCCTGCGGAGACAGCAGGAGCTAAACAGGAGGGATTAGAAAGCACTGGTCTGAGAAAGAAGCACTATTTCATGTCAACCATTTGAGCAAGAATCAGGAATGCTGCTTTAGCTATAATCTGCAGAGTTGGAGTACAGCACTGGTAGGTTTTGTAGTTGCAAAGAGAGGATATGATGATCAAGGGAAAGCAGAAAGGAATCAACACATGTTTTAAGTACAAGTGTACAGAATCTTTAATGACCTTTCTCTCAGAGGATAAACAGGAGCGTGCATTTTCATTAAAACTATCAGAACATAATATGAAGTGCAAGATGGCACATCTATTATAGTATCTTGTATGATAACTATTAAAAAACAACCAATCTTATCTTCCTTTAAGTTATTCAACTGAAATTTTACAAGGTGCATCATTATGGTTTATTGCTTTGCTCCATAACAAGCATTCTCTTATGAAAAACTACAGTATTAGCCTTTTCTACTATCCACAGCATCTCATTTAAAATGTAGCTGTCTTATGAAAACTGTAATCTTCCTCTTCTGAAGCACTGGTTTTGGTTTGAATTTATCAACATGAACTTTTCAGTCATACCTCCTCTATATAATAGCTGGGTGATAGCACAAGACCTTGGGAAAAACATTCTGCAAGCTTTCAGAGAGCAATTTTGTTGATCCTTAGCATAGGCTATGAAAACTTTCCCTACTGAAATCTTTTGTCTTGGTCGGACTTATGGATATTTATAGCCACAGTACTTTAACATCCTTATTTTCTCTACCAACATCTTGCAGTTAAGGAACAGATGTTCCGATGCGGTGGCAGGTTGTTTAATACATGCTGCTAATGCAAGCACAGACAGACACTGAGGTAAATGCAGACAAGAAATCTTGGGATTTCCAAACCATGAAGTTTTGTAAGGTAATGCTTTTGGACCACAATGTTTTCAAGGAGCTTGTAGTCCCAAAGCTTGTAGTCCAGCAACAAAGTATGTTCACCTGTGACCTTCTACTGCCAGTTACTTAAATTGATGAATCATATTCAGTTTCAAAGGAAGTTTCTCACCTCCTGGCATCACTAAGCCAACATCCTGGACAGTCAGGACGGACAGCTTTTCTTCAGAGTCCACTCGAATCACTCCGTAAGTGAGACCATGCATGGACAGAACTCCTCTTCCCGGCGGCTGGTTGCTGTCATCTGTTGGCCTACAAACACGGGTTAGAGCATCAGTGCACCATCAGGCAGGTGTAAACATTTACTTGTGTTAATGGACTACTATTGCAAATACTCCTCTGTTTCAGAGTTTGAAATTTCACCTTCTTTTCCCCTGCTATTAGGCCCCATAAAATCCTGTTTTTCCATAATTTCTAAGTAATTACATCTGTTATCCCTCTCATTCAGTACCCACCCACATATATGGGGCTGCTGAGATGCAAGTAACACCTAACATTTACCCAAAACAGCTTGTATTTAATTTTCAGATAAATTTATAAAGATTGCTTTACCACCCAAGTAAAGACCTTTTACCTCATTTTTAAAAGACTGAAAGATGGTACAGACAATGCATAAGGAAACTGCATTACAAATATTTGGAACTGATCAGTAAATAACTTGATAAATTCTACATATTATCTATTTTGAGGCAACCTGGCATAGATTTACTGTCAAGTACCTGGAGAAGAGACAAGGACTTTACCATCTTCATTTTAGTGCATATAATTGAATTCTTCCTATTCTAATTTACCACATGAAAATTAAAACAAATTATGCCTTCATCAGTCATGGTCAAAATGTTGTGGATGCAGCTTTTCGGTAACACCTCGGTTTGCTCGGATTCATTGTCTACATGCTGTAAAATTCCACAGCATAAACACAAGATGCCTGTCAGCTTGTTTCAGTACAAAACCACCGGCTGCACCAGTGGATACAATTATACCTATGGAGAGTGAGGCTTGAGTAAATGAGTGTTGACGTATGCAAGTTACCAAGTCAGGGGAATATGTCAGAGCTTTTCATGTCTGGAAGGACTCTCGCACTGTCCTGCATTTTAAAATGCAAAACTGGAAGGTGACATGGTGCTGATTTGAGTTCAGATAATGCATCCATGAAGAGCAGACTCCAGCTCTTTTCAGGATGGATAGAACAGCCAATATTTAGCTCCCAATTCTGCATTTTCCCTAAATACTCCATCACAACACAACTATTTTTTAACAGATAATGTCCTTTGATACGACATTTCTCCTCTACTGTGCTTGAAATAGTAGATGGGCCTAAGCCAGTTCTGCTCATGTAAGCCTTGCCCTGATGGGCTCCATAAATTTCAATTAATAGGTTTTACGAGACATATTTCTCAAGTGACATTGTCAACAAAGAAGGATGTGAGCACACTTGAGAATGCATTAGAGCATAACAAATGGCACTAGTAAACAAGCACCTGTGATAAATAACACTCCCATCATGTAAAAGGAACTTCCAATGACATTATTGATCAACATTCTCTCATCCCTGCTCCTCAAAACACACATTTTGTGCTCATGAGAAGAAAGGTCTCCTGCAGGCACACACAGCTTCTCACAGACTTCCAGAAGTAGAGGCCATCTGGACTTTCATCACATCCATTTTCCTGCACTACTTATCACACAAAGCATTTTGAGAGCAGCTCCTACTACCATTTACAGATACAATCTATTTGACCACTGCTTTTTCCAGCCATTTAAATGGAAAAAAACCTGTCCTTAAACTTCTGCATTCCCTTAAGCAAGTGGGTTCAGACTAACATGCAATAAACCAGAGGGGAATAACATGAATTATTTGCATGACACATCCCTTTGAATATAGGCTTTGTGATTCAGCTCTAAGGCTGAAGTACCTCGAGTCTATTACCGTCTTTCTCTAAACTATAAGGGTATTTCAACTGAGAACTGGTTTTGTTACTCTTCCTCGTAGGAAGTTCAGTAAAAATACACCATAGATTTAGGAAGCCAGAACATTAACAGGGAGCTCTCTGGATCTCTGCTCTGCAGGGAATCATTTTAATGCATACTTCAGCAGTAACTCTTTGGAACTTGTATGATAATGACTTTACTGTCAGTGGAGATGGCTTGAACAAAATGAAAAATGCTACATCTCCCAAGTTCATCTAGCATTATCCTACCATTAAATAGACTTCAAAAAAAGAGGAGATATGTGTTCAGTAACATTCACTGCAGTAAGAACTGCTCTGTAATTACACAGCAATGCACTGCAGATAAAAATGCCTTTTTTTTATTTTGAATTATCCACAATGTTACGTGCTAATAATTTTTTGTAAGCTCTCAATGCTAGTTAATTCGGAAATGAATTTTTAGTGCTTCAGAGGGCTGCAGGCACAGAGCTTACGTCTAGAAATGGCACACCAGCCAATGCCATTATGAAGTTCTCCCACTTTATAACCTGTGATTTGGGCCAAATTTTCCAGGGCTAGCCCAGGAAATTAAAAACCTGCTCAGTGCTCAGCACAAGCGACGTCTACTGCCCATTCACCTCCTCTCTGAACTTAAAAGCAAGAGCTCATTCCAAAGGAGCAAAGGCCTGCACAGCCTATGGCAGGGAAACGCATCTAAGGGAAAGACACTTGGTACTTCTTGGTGTAAAGCTGAGAACAGGCTGATGCAGCTGAATGAAGGGCTCTCTGAAGTCCTGTGGTTCACAGAAAGACAACTAACCTGGACAGGGTAAGTCCCTGATTGCTTTCAGATGTTTTAAACTAATAATGAGGTGGCTGAAAGTCAACCACATTCTTGGCCTCATGTCCTTCTTCCTGTAATGTTCTGTTGGAAAGCTAATTGAAAATCTAGTTAAATTTCACTTGGACAGTGTATTTAAGAATTTGTGGCAGGAAGTATTTTACTTAATGCTATTTTAGTGCTTTACACATTTATACTGCGTGTTCTAACATGTGAAACAATTATAATTGGCTGCAGAAATACGAACTTAAAAACAAAATGCTTACTGTTCAAGGTACAATTTTTGGAGAACTCTGCCAAAACAGACAATACCTACATCACTCACTGCGTGCTATAGCACTCCTGACAGGAGTCTGCTGGTTAAGTCTTATGAGAGGCTGAGGGTGCTGGGGTGGCTCAGCCTGGAGAAAAGGAGGCTCAGAGGGGAACTTACCGCTCCCTACAACTCCCTGAAAGGAGGCTGTAGCCAGGTGGGTCTCTTCTCCCAAGTGACAAGTGACAGGACAAGAGGAAATGGCCTCAAATTGTGCCAGGGGAGGTTTACATAGGGTATTAGGAAAAATTTCTTCACCCAAAGGGTCATGAAGCATTGGAAGAGGTTGCCCAGGGAAGAGGCTGAGACACCACGCTTGGGTATTTAGAAGAGGTGTGGAAGTGGCACAGGGACACAGTTTAGTGAAGGCTTGGCAGTGCTGGGTTAATGTTTGGATTCAATGATCTTAAAGGTCTTTTCCAACCTGAACAACCCTGTGACTGTATACACATAAGGCTTAACAGTTTTAGTAGCATTCAGCAGTTTAGTGGAATTTATCTGTTTTATTTCTAGGCACAAATCCTTCAGATTCAAAGAGCATTTCCAGATGATTATTGAGAGTCTAAGAATGGTTAAAAAGTGCCTGCCAGCCAAAAACAACCTGCAGAATGTCATAATTCTCTTTAAACAGACTACTTAAGAATATGGTTTTCCTTGATGGCTATTCCACTTAATTCTCACATTTTAATTAATTCTACACTTACAGCGGCATTTTTACAGTTTTATTTACAGAATTTGCTTTTGCATTTCAATTTATTTAATTTAAAATTAGATAAAATTACAGCAATGGGAACCATAAGGCATTCTGACGTTAAATCATTACTCTAAAAATTCATCTTGTATGTCTTCCTTGGACATAAACAAGTTGCAAACTATACATATCATGTAGAAGTTAAATATGCAGATTCATACTTGAATAATTTTCTTTTTTTTTTTTCAGATTACCACATATACACATTCGTTGGGTCTATTTCCACTGGTGTAACACGTACCTCCGAATAGCCACAGTGAGAGCTTCTGGTGAGCTAGCACAGGGACAAATGACCTCCTGCCTTAGACCCTTACTTTGGAAGACATTGAGAAATGCATCACAGGAAGAAATGGACCCTGGGGTAGAGAAAAAAAAATAATAAAAAATCAGAGGAGAAAAATAATTTGATTTCTGAGGTGATGCTATTCAAGCTGCAAATTTACTACTTAATATATAGGTTTTTCAGGAGAAATAATTTTAAAAGGATCCATGTCCACTGGGAAATACATCATAGCTGCTACAACTACATATATATATGTATATGCAACTGTACATATGCATACAGGGAATAAAGACTAATTTTTGAACATGATGTCTTCATTTCGCTTACATAGAAAAGCCATTACTGCTAGATTTACAGTATCAATTTCATTCCAGTGTTCTTTTTTAGGATGAGGGAAATTAAAGATTCAATTCAGAAATTCCAAGCACACTACTAAACTACTACAAACAAGCAGAACACCTGTACACGTGTATCTTAAATAATACAGAGAAACAGCTCATGCTGTTAATTGTCATGAAGTGATTCAGATGTGTTTTTCTAGAGTAGCATAAGTATTTCCCTAAAATTCTCAGTTACTTCTGCGTCTGAGAATCATCATTCAGAGGAAATGTTCTGATCTTTTCTATAGCTTAAGGTCTTCATTGCTTCAACTTCTATAGCTTCAGTCTTTATACATGACCATGATGTTAAACAAAACTGGATTTACTGCAACTTGCATTACATGGAATATCAAGTTTGTTTCAGGATGAGCTAATGAAAAACATATTTTGAAAAAAATCCCAAATTAATTCCTGTTTCCATAAATGTCACACAGTTTGTAGTAGACAAACTGTGTATTTTGCAAATATTTTAGCTAAGATGGCTGAAGATTGAAACTTTAAATGCAAGAGAGAAACCCCTTCCTGTCCCCTCCTGAAGTGGAGCAGCAGAGCTTACATGGGTTTGCACCGTCAGCCACTATCAGCATCCGCAGCGAGGAGAGGTTGATGTCCCTCTGGTCTCGATGTGCCACCAACGCCCAGTGCATGTCTCTGGACTTCACACAGGCAACTTTCGCTGCAATAACAACGACAGAATTACTAACACACCATATAAAAGCTAGACAGATGGGATGTGTGATCAATTTGCACTTTGGATTTTGACTATCAAGCAAACTTCTGTATATTCTTGTTCCTTACCTTTGTACTGACAGACTTTTTGTATCCATGACAGTGGATTCACTTTCATTAAGGAGTATGGAATACTTATAACATGCATCATGTTCATGACACTCTGAAATTGAAAAAAATAAAAGGGTTTCAGACAAAAATTGTGGTAACTACTTGTATTGTGTTATGGGCAGGGGCATCTATGCCAATCACTGTGTGCTTATTTTATTGTCAGTGCTGGCATTCAACTTTTCCTATCTAGCTACCTACATTAAGATGAAAAAGACACCCATTTTCCAGTGCTTTAATTAAGGATTAATGATTTAGACAAATCAGACCATAACTTTTGAGCAGTACTGAAAAAAAACATTTTCTTTCTATTCATACTTAAAGAGGTTCACTCTAAATACAAAAAATCTAGAAAATCATTGAGTGAAGAATGTCTCCATGTTTGCTGTGTAGGTTAATATTATCCCTAAGCCTGATAAACTGCCATATATATGAACACTGTACTAGAAAGCTCAAGCGGCAGGATATCTGTCTACAGAAATCCATCCCTGGGAAGACTAAAAGCTACCAATGGTAGTGGGGCACAAATTATTCAAAAGACAGTAGACAAAGAAATTGAAGTCCTAGACTAAGCAGAGATCAATTTATTTTAAAAGAAAATAAATGAAGGAGTTTTTAGACCCTCTCCGGGCAAGCTAATTCCAGTATTTTCAACAAGGTCATGAAAAGTTCCACGAAATTTAGAAAAAGCAGCTGAGTGAAACCAATGACAAATCCAAAACTGATCTCTCAGTCTGAGCCCATCAATTGCATCAGTGATTTCTCAGTGTTAAACAAACAGCCTGTAAATGAGCTGCTGCTTTACTTCTGTTACCATTTAGAAATATCTCCTGAGAGCAACACGCCTCCCCTCATAGCAGTTCAGGTTAAATACAGTATTTGTTTTGGAAAACCTAGGTTTAAGAAAGGTTAAGTGTCCCAGTGGATTAGTCATCTAAACACTTGGAAACTGCAAAAGATAGTTCTCCTTTCAGTCTGGCACAAGCACAGGTACAGGAAAAGCACTTACAGGCAAGTACTGAAAACTTGTAACAGAACAAGATTAATAGCAAAGGAAGGCACAGCAAAGCTCTATTAGACACTTGCTTTCAACCAGTGATAAACGTGGTTTTTTAACATGAGATACTTATGGGTGTTAAGCCTAATCGTTTCTGCTTCAGAAATGTTATTACTGCACTTTGATAGTAAGAACAGTGTAACACTGCATGGGAAAAATAGATCACTGGGAATCATAGAGACCCCCAAAATCATGGGATCCCCAAACAATGACCCTTCAACATTTGACATCTGTTCTTACAATGATCAGTGAACAGTAAACATTTTGTCAGTCACTGATTGCAACAGCACCTTTAGAAGCAATCCTTAAAAATATGTCAGTTGTCTCCCATGTCAATTGAGGAAGACATTCCAACACCAAGTAGAAAATTAATGCAATTTAAAGTATTGGGAATGCTTTAGTGTTAGCAAAAACATCTGTTGGTGGGAGTTTTGACAGGGGAGCTAGTCAGGGGCAATAGAACCATGCCATTGGATCATATCCCTACAGAGGCAAGTACTAATTTGATTTGTTTCTGCTATAAAGTTTGATCTCAAAATCACATATTGGTGAGATAACATGATAAGAATGGGACCACAGTACCTGACATGATACATAAAAATACTCTGACATCTTTACCATGCTCATTACGGGTAAGTGCACTAGGAGAAGATCATGGGTTTAAATCACATTTATTTTGCTTTCAAAGCAGAAAAAATTGTATTAGAAGAAACTGTAGGACATCCCAGTTTGTGACAGCAATAAGCATATTAGGTTAGTTTATTTTCAAATATTCACAGAGAATAAAAACATACTTACTGTAAGAATTCCATGCCATAAACCAACATCCTTCTTGAAATCTAGTACATTCACAATTGTTTCAGCTGTCCAATGAAAACAAAGCAGAATTTATTTTCTAGAACATGGCATTGACCCAAGGCAAACCTACTCAAAGGAAGGAAGCTTCAGTATAACATGACTGATGACCTCAAAGGTTAACTTTCAAAGTAAATCTCCACTGCAGGATTCATATTGGTTAAGACATTATTTGTACCTCTCCTATAGATATTTTAAACATGAACATATTTCCTGAAACAAATGAAAAAAGAATCATGTATTTAAACCTAGAAGCATAAACATAAGATAGGAGACTGATAAGAAATAAATTACAATTCCCACTTGATTTTAAGGATGATGCAAGGGGAGTGCACTCCGTACCTTCTGTGTATCCACATGCCTGGGTCAGAGCTTGGCAGTGTGTCAGCAGTGCAATCCTTGTCACAGTTACCCCAAGCACACTTCCATCTTTACACGTTTTGTACTAAAATGAAATAAGTACGGAAAGTCAATGTGAAATAATTGCCCTATTTCCATTATTTAATAGCTATGTTTAAAGTGTTTCCTCTGCAGGTGAATGATGGACACATCTAATGACTCTATTTTAAGGCAGCAGTACTGGGGAGTTTTGGACACATTTCTTTGTTAAAAAGCAATTTTTTTTCAGATAGGCTTTCTCTTTTGACTGAAGCTTCCCAGGCTTGATATCTGAAATCCATGTGTTGTTTGAACACAGGCATTACAGAAACATAATTCTAACAATTCTGATCATGTCAATGACTAATGGACTGGCTAGATTTAGCAGAGAATAACCTAGTTCAGTCTCTTCAGTGTTTACATGTTAGATTTTATAGGCCAACCACTAAACCCAAGCTTCTCCCTTCTGCATCTTGTGAGGTATATGATAAGAGCTGACTGCAGAATCCTTGCTGGGTGCTGTGATAATAATCTATATGTATGCAGTCTGAAAGACACAAACTCTTTGATCAGAAGAATATGAGACTTGTGAGAAAGCAGCAGAAAAGAGGCAGGAGGCCATTGGTGATTACTGAAATAATTTTTGTAACTTTATGCAAGAGTCTGAGAACTATCAGTGGCAGATAATAAATTAAACATTTATCTTTCTCCATTACAAAGATAATCAGCAAGATTGAGAATGAAGACATGTCTGCTTCTCTAGCCCAGTATCCTGACTGCACAAAGACAGGAAACACCTTTGGTCCATTCACTTGCACTTAGTCCCTTTGAAGAACCATTTAAGTTCAATACTAACACCACTGAATTCAAAGCATTTGAGTCTATGCAGAAGGGGGAGAAAATGATGGGGGAAAAAAAAGGAGGAAAATTAAATTCAAAAGCATTGCTAACTTTGCCTTCCTGATGCTGATCTGTCGTGGGGAGTGTGACTCATAAAGCAGTAAGTGACAGGCAAGCATTTGAACAAGAAATTCTTTCTCTTTCAAAGGGTCTGAAGGTTGTGATATGAGAACTGAAGCTTAACTGTGAACCTTGTCTTCTATCCATCCCAAGGCTAGTGGGCAAGCCCACACTGAACAGAACCAAGATTGGTCAAGGCAAATGTAATATAATACTGCAGCAGCCACATAAAAACATTAATGTTAGAAACACCCAAAATGCAATTTAACATTCCATTGAATTTTCTGAAATCAGTACTGGTCGAATTTATTAGAAAACATTACTTATTAACAGGCTAAACCAGGATGTTCTTTGCTTCTTTGACTACTGAATGAATAATGATGTTTACCTAATCCAGAAGTGCCATATGTAATGATTTGAGGAGAAGCTGCATCTTCATTAACTCACCTCAATGTAAGCTGTGTCATTGTTGGCATCCTTGATGTGCGGGAACCAGTCACGAGGAGGCTTGGAGAGGTGTTTAGACTCTGTGACAAACCACAGCAGCTTTGGCCAGCCTGATACAAACAAAAGCCAGCTTTTGTTGAGTTTCTGCTGGATAAGACAAGACAAAAGCCTTCCCTGCCAGAGTTTTATTCTTGAAAGGTCTGTGTCACCATTACCTAAACATTGCCTCCTTTGAACCTCAGTGCAGTCTGGGAAAGAAGATTTTGCAGAACTGCTTTCTTAACACAGCCATTGAGGTCTTTTTAGGCAGTCCCTGAGGGAATGGCTGGGCAGTTTAAGCTGTTATTGACCCAGGCAGTTTCATTACCACTCCCCTGTCGGAAGTTACCATCCCTATACTTCACTTAAAGGAGTGTATATGAATACTTCTCATCTACTAGAGTCCTAAGTCTGTTAGCTTAATTTTTGTGCCCACAGATGGCCTCAGCAGCCCAGCTGAGCCAGCAGAGAACTGGATCCATCCATGAGGCTGACACAGCCATCACTGCCAGCAGTGACACGCCAAGACAGCGGTGTCTCAGCAGCCACAGCTGCTCCCGTGGCAAGAGTTTCATCATGGGCCTGACCCTCACCCACAGCCATTAAACAAGTGCAATTACTTGTTGTAGTAAATGACCAGTGAGAGCCACGATAAACTAGGATTAGATTACCTTTAAACTGTGGTATCTCCCCTGTGGGGCTTTTAGGCAGTCCTTTATGGCATGCGTCGCTGGTCAAGGCCACAGTAACTCCACAGCTTCCGAGCAAAAAGCCTATTTGTTGGCTTCCTGCATCCTAAGAGATGACAAAATACACAGAATTGATTAGAAGTGATTACAGGCTGAAATAATTTTTGTCCTTGGGCACATTATCTTGAGAGGAAAACAGCCTCTTTCCATTAAATTGATTTCCTTTTAGGTGACTATCAAAACTCATCTGTAGATTGACAAAGGAATTCCACAAGCTAGATATCCTCTTGTCTGTAGCAGCATAAATCATAAAGAGAGTGGAAGCCATCAGATGGCATCTGCTCTTGCATCTCTTCAGAAATGACGAGTGGCTGGGAGGAATGTCTGATCTGACTGAGGGTCGTTCCATCCAGAGGATCCCTGGAGAAATGGCCAGACAGGGCCCTCATTAAGTTCACCAAAGGCAAATTCCAAGTCCTGCACCTGTGGAGGAACAACCTCCTGTACCAGAATGGTCTGGAGACCAGCTTTTTGGTAAAGGACCTGGGAGTCCTGGTGGACACCAAACTGTGTGTGAAGCAGCAATGTGACCTGGCACAAGGAAGGCAAATGGCAACCTGAGCTGTGCGAGGCAAAGCATTGCCAGCAGGGTGAGGAAGGTGATCCTTCCCCTCAGCACCAGTGAGGCACATCTCCAGTGCTGGACCAGTTCTGGGCTTCCAAGCAGAAGATATAGAGCTACTGGAGAGAGTCAGCAAAGGGCCACTAGGATAATTAAGGGACTGGAGCATCTCCCCTATGAGGAAAGAGTGAGAGCTGGGACTGCTCAGCCTCAAGAAGAGAATGCTTAGCGGGGGATCTAACCAATGTGTACAAATACCCGAAGGGAGGGTGTGAAGAAGATGGAGTCAGGTTCATTCCTTTCTTTGCCCAGTGACAGGACCAGAGGCAATGGACACAAACCAAAACAGAGGAGATTCCCTCTGACTATCAGGAAACACTTTTTTACTGGGAGGGTGACTGGCACAAGGTGCCCATAGAGGCTGTGGAGTTTCCATACTTGGAGATATCCAAAAGCTACCATGGATATAGTCCTGGGCACCCTGTTCTAGGTGGCCCTGTTTGAGCAGGGACCCTGGACTAGGTCACCTTAATGCATCTCTGCCAACCTCAACCATTCTGTGATTTTGTGACAATTCTAGGAAATAATACGGATTACAGATGCTTCCACCTGGAGAAAGCTTTCAACCTTTAAGATGTTAGGATGGGTGTACAGTGGTGAGAGTTTCCCTGTTAATGCTGATCTAACCTGCTCTGTCAATAACCATTTCATTGAGTAGTTACAGGCACGTTTCAGGAGCACTACATACAGTCAAGTGCCCATTAGAGTAAGCTCATTACATTTTACTTTCATCAAGGGGATAGAAGCAGTGAGATTAAGAAGTCATGTAATGATTTCCAAGTCTAGGCCATAGCTGTTCTTTAGGAGATGCTGTGCTCCTACAGCATTATGTCTGCTTTATGTGTAGTGTCTTGTCATTACTCTTTTATGAACTTTACATCTATCCACTAGGCTCTTCAACAGAGCAAAGCCCGAGATGTAAATGCACATTGAAGTATTAACCCTTTCTTCACAGAATGATTCCACTGAAAACTGCCTAAAGAGACTTAAAAGATCAAATTAAAATATCTTTCAAATCAACCATAGAGCACACTCAACCATGGAAACAACCAGAAATATGGAACAGTTGCCTTAATCTATTGATTTATTCAAAGCAAAATTGTATGATGGAAAGAAAGCCCCAGAGCCCAGCTGACTAATTCTTAATGCAATTTTTATGTAGTTAAATAAAACCATCTAAAATGGAGATGCAATGAGAACAGGGGAAAAGCAAAAGCTTACTTTTCCATACTGCCTCAAAATATGTGTATGGCAGCAATTGTCAGACCTTTGACAGCTGAGCAAGCAATGTGGGACAATTAACTGATCTGTCAAGTCTATGCTATACAACTCCTTCCATCCAGAATTACTGCATTTGCTTTTGCTTACTATAGCCAGAATGCTTATAAAACCAGGAAAAAAATGAAAAGGTATTTTTTCAGCAAGGCTTTTTAAACTTAGGCTTTTGTATCATCTGTTCCCATATAAAACCAGACAACGACAGTATCCTTTGAACAACAGAGAATAACACTGGTGTCTCTACGAACACCACTTTGGGGAGCATGTTGTTGGCCCCACCACACCTGCACCAGTGGGGCTTCCAGAACCTAACAGGCTTTGTCAAGCATTAATTACTGTCCTCACTGACTCTCATGTCAGCTGGTCCACATCTGTGTTGTCAAACCTGTGGGACAAGCACTTAGCCAGATCTAACCCTGGTTCCACATGAGGATGAGACCTTCTGTCTCCACTCTAGGAGTCTGCTCAGAGGAAGGAAATGTGGGTGCCTGAACAGTGCAGGAGAGATGGCTCTCCCTGAGGGTCCCTTGGAAGGAATGGCAGGAAGAGGAATGCTGGAATGCTCCATGGAGAACATCACTCCTTGGTTAAGACACAGCTTCTGAGACCTGCTACTCTACCATCTATAAAGGGAGGTCATGAGTTCCTTAAAATACCAGATTCATACTACCATTGCTCAAAATTTCCCATTAAATTTAATCTAATAAATATTTACTAATATATGTATGAATTTCTAACTACCAATTTTAAAAAGGCATATAAATTTTATAATTGAATGGAGACTGCATTGATTTCAATTTTAAATTACAATGTTGTTAGAACTGTATATCCTATAAAAGACTGCTACAAACTGTTTCACCACTATATCAAGAAAATGCCAATTCTCAAGCAAGGAAATTCCATTTAATGCAGAACTTTGTAAGCAGAAATTAACCTAACAAATTCCATGAAGAAATCTAACACAAGGAAATCCAGTAGAAAGTGTGGACCTTAGAGCATCAGGATACCATGTCCCTGGGGGATGCATCAGCTACGAAATCATCTGTCAAACTCTTCTTACAGCAAAACAAAACAATAGGGAAAAGAAACTTGTATTAAGAGTAGTCTACTCAACGTAGAGTTTTTCAGATAACACAAGAAAGAATGACTATGATTTCCCTTAGTGCCATATCGACTGTCTTAGAGTATGTCCACATAAATATTAATCATTCATTCGTAGCAGTTCACACACATACATAGATTTCTTAATACAATCTATGCTCATGTCACGGTTTGTAATAGCAGACTGCTTTACCTCAGGACAACCCACCTCAAACAGCATTAAAATCTTCACCCCATTCTTTTCTACACAGATATTCTTTCAATTGTAAGGAAAACATGACTGAGCAAGCGTGTGATGTAACACTGCCACAAGAGATTGGAAGAATTTCACCAGGCATGGGCAGCGTGTTTTACAGACTTTCAAATCCCACGCCATCCTTTAGTGGCCACACTAAATCCTGCCTTGCAAGAAAAAGGCAAATCAAGATGCTGAAGCAGAGGTGCTGTGACAGACACTGTTCTCAAGGGCCATAGGAGCTCCAGTTGAGGATTTTGAAGTATGAACACAATGAAGCTTTCTGGAACTCTCCTACTCAGTGTCCATCAATTATACCTTCAGTGTCAGTCTCTCACACCCCATAACTAGTTATCCTCACCTTCTGCCTGCTTCTGCTGGCTCCATCCTGACCCAGAATCTAAAAGTACTGCAGAGAACAGAGACATAAAGAAGGGGTCAACATCCCTTGCCCCATGCCAGTGCTTCTATGGTAACTGCTGCCCCACAGAACTTGTTTCTAACTACTCAAGTGGTGTTGAGATGCTGGAGTGACAGCCAGGAGGTGGAAGATCTGAAATCTTTATACATCCCCCAGACACAACACAATGTTACCTACACACTCAACCATGTAAGCACAACAGTCTTTGTTGTTCCTTATTCCTCAGCGTGACAGGCCCAAAACAGTGAGGACCTTGGGCAAAACTTATGTTTGAAAAATGAAGTTTGAGTTAAAAGTGCAGTCCTTTGCCTGAAGCAGTCAAAGCTTCCATGTGGGCGACAAAAAAGGCTACTCACTTTAAAGGGAATTATTATCTCAGATTTCACAGATAAGCTATCAGCCTGCCTTTTAAGTAGTGTGAAATGAATGGGTGCAATGGTGAAAACTACTTTTTAAGTAGCAAAAAGACACAAACAAATAATCTTCCACAAAAAAACCCCAAATCCTCTTCCTCTCTTAAATAAAATCACTCTCCTACCTGAGAAGGGAATAGATTTTCAGGACACACTGGTTTGTCAGAAGTGTTACTTGCTATTTTGGTAATTTATGCTGATCTGCTACTTGGCAACCCCCCACTCGACATGAACGCTTTATTTTGCTGAATGTTGTGGGGGTAGGAGAAACCTCAGGAAGCCAGTGGAGACCAGGTGATACAACTCAACACAGCCCCAGCTGCAGACAGGGGCTCACTGACTTGCCAGAGATGCTCATTGTCAAATCCTCCACAATTCACAGTTTGAAATGACACATAATGCAGGCGGAAGGCAAAACGCAGAGCTGAGGTATTGTAGCACGAGGTCTGAGACCAATTGCTGACTTTGGAACCATCATTTTACATTTCTTGAAGGCACAGCACTTGCTGGGGTATGAAAAATGAGGTGTGCATAGCTTTAGACTATGTCTGCACACACCTAGAGAGATCAATCTTTCAGATGAAGCAAGCCGGAAATCCTCTCTGCTGTAGGCAGCCATTCAAAGTTCTCTAAAGACTTTTATTAAAGGTTCCCTAAAGGTTTTCACCAGTACCTGGAGGCAAATTGTCTTCTTCCTGCTGCAGAGAGTGATAATTCATTGTCAGGATAAAAAAAATCCCACGTGTGGTTGCATTTCAGCATGCTGTTAATGTCATTTCTATAATGCTTTGTGAGAGTATCTGTGTGAAGGAAAACAATTACGATCCTGTCTCTGAGTGAGAGTGCATGTCCTTATCTAATAAGGAAGGAAGGAAGAGACAGCCTGTGCAAAGGTTGGCCTGATAAAGGTTACTTCTGTTCACTTGCAAATCCCAGACTGCTTTCAAAATGAGAATTATGTGGTGGAGCATCACAGACTGAACTAATCTTGTTTTCTGTTACAATGCCTATTTGAGCTCCAGTGCCCTCAACCCTAACAAAAATTTGCTGGTAAAGAACAAAGAGGGCAATGATCAGATGTAAAGGCCAAGCATCACCAGTTCTGAGCCAAAAGGGAAAACGCATAGAGGAAACCCTCTTTTTTAAAAAACACAAAGACCTTAGTAAAAATTAAGCACAGTGCAGACAAAATCTTCATAACCAGCTTTAACATGAAGAAATTACTTGTCTCCTCAGACAACAGCTTTGGTATCTGTCTGCAATTTGCACGTGAAATCTGCAACAGTGAGCAGTGATCTTAATCTCAAAAAATCTTAATAAAAGCAAGACAATGCTTATTTTTGGAAGGGGACACTGCATGAAATGTGATATTCTCTATAGGAAACTACCATTTCCTAAACTTGAAAATACAATAAGGAAACACAAACTTTAAAGGATGTAAGATTCACTGTGGCAAACTGAGCGAGGACTTCTTAGTGCTCCACTGCTGAAGTGTATGAAGAGGGACGGACAGGCACAAGGCTTACAGGGCCCAGCAGTGTGCACATGGGGCTCACGTGCGGCTCAGGGAACTCAGATTCTTTGGAAGGACTGGAAGACTATGCCACTGAAAAGAATATATAAAACATTTTATACATATTTTAAAGAGATGCATTGTCAAAAGATGTTCAAAAGCATGCAGAGCTCTGGTGTTTCTGGCACGCTACAGCCCTACGATGAGTAAAGCTGAGGGAAAGCAAAGCTCATTTTATCCCTGAAACACTAGGAAAGACGTCAAGGTGTATTTCCCTCAGACTAGAATTCTTCTTTTAAAGAAAGACATGACTGGGACAATTTCACTGTCTTGGAAGAGATTGAAACTTTAATAAGCTTTCAGGACTAAATAAAAAGAGCTCCTGAAAAATACTTTTTACCCTATGTGAAGCATCCTTTAAAAAAAACCCCAAATGTCCGGGAATGGGTATCTCCAGATTTCCTATGACAATACACAGGCACATTCTCCCAATCATACTGTGAGAGCCAGCACCTGGAAGAGCACAGAAATGCCTGCTGAAAGCACACACAGCATTAAATCTAACAGGCTAGGAAATAGTATTTTAAGTGAGAAATTAATTTTTACATGCTTTCATGTCACACACACCCTGCTACAAATTCAGCTACAAATTCTGTGATAAGGAGGCCATGAAGATCTGTGAGGGATAGCTTTCTTCCTACATTCACAGCATGTGACTGAGCATAACTGTGAATGTGCTTGGAGGACAAAAATGTTATTTTTAGATTAAAACTGATTAGCTCCCCTGACTGTGTCAGAGCAGAATAATAATATTTTTCATGGCGCCAATCAAATGGAAAAAAACATTGACCTAAAAAATACAAAGAAAAAGAAACCAAAACCATATTTTAAAATCTTTTCATAAGGGACACAGTAAATCACTGTCTGAACTAGAACTTGACATGTTGAAACTCCCATCTCATCTACTTTGATGGCACATTCTATGACATACAGTTTGCAATTCACATCATATCACACATACAGTGAAAGAGTCTGTAATACTCCAGCTTCAGACAAGATTAACAGAAGTGGCAGTTCTGAACAAAGAGACGTTGTATAGGACACATTACTTGCTAATGTTTGGGAAACGTAGGCAAATTTGGAGAAAGGGACACTATTCTGAGAGAACAGAGCCTGTAAGCCAAGGGATGAGGATTAGCTACAACAATTTTGGGGAGTGTTTATGATAAAGACATTGCAATGGTATTAAATGCAGAGAAAGGAGGAGAAATAAAAATGCTGCTTGTTCTATTGTTACAATGAGTGCAGAACCCCTGACTGCTGCTTTTAGAATGAAAAGTTGGTTTGGGATTTCAGTTTTTAATTTTAGATCTGATGTCCCAAGTCTAAAGAGGCAACACCATGCTGCATGAATTCCAGTTTCCAATTTTTCTTTGCCAAACACTAGGAAGCATTCTGGGAATAAAATTGGACAATGCTGCATGGTTGCTGGATGTTCAGACAATCCATCCCAGATGCCAAGCCACACATGCCCCGAAGTCCTGGGGGTATTCTAGGTATTCTGTCAACACAAAGGTGGGATACAGAAGGAAAGAGCAAGGCAAGATGGACCTTCACCTAATAAGGAACTGGAAAGAAAATCCTGTCAAAATCTTAAAAAAATAACAGTTATGCTACAAAGAAAAGGGAATGCACACAAAATCTATGTGCTGGTGAAGCAAAAGCCCTTACTTCCATATGGGTATAGATGTCTGCAGAGTAATCTGTAAGCCAAAAGTCTACCTGGCTGCAAACATTACTGCCAGTTTTAAAATGCCAGGGACAAAATTCTGCCCAGAGCTGTGAAAAATTCTTCTTTATGATAATGTAGAACAGTATTAAAGCTGCTAATGCAAACTTTAAATATTAGAAATGGCTGCTAATATAACTACCTGAAATAGCTCATCCTGTATCAGCTTATTATGCTGTAAGCCTATAGTATAATACAACATAAAATGTAATATAATTGCTGGTCAATTTGCCAGTGCACATCTCTGTCTTCCAGAAAGCAACCCAAAGGATGTCCACTGCCAGAATGTACTGAAGCATGCAGAAAAGAGAACAAATAATGGGAAAGCATAACAGAACAGTCTAGGCCATTATGTGATGACATGAATGACATCTTCCCACGGATGCCAGAAGCAATCCACTGCCATTTGACCAGGCAGAGGTATTCCTTCTGGGACTACTCAGAACACGATTTTCATCTCATTGTTTCCACTCCAGTTGCCTTTCCATATAAACAAACGCAAAGATATTTGCAATAGTATATGCTATGAGATTGCATAGTTTTATTTATAGAGTATAGATCATGTTGCTTTTTTAACTGACATCTCTGTTATTGTGTTATTAATTTGATATTTAAACTTTGTGGCAAAAGATAAACAGTCTGAGTCTGTATATATTCGTTTATATAAATATATATATATACATGTGTAAGTGTATATTTATATATCCATATATAGACACATATTTAAAAAAAAACAAACACCCAAGAGGTTCAGCCAAATTAGGGTAAGTTATTCATTTGACACAGAGTATTTACTTGGACAGCTGGATTTTATAGTTTACTGGATGAATGTGGTATCAGATGTTCCAAAATAAATCAAATTTACGCCTATCTATGTGCTTTAAAATGTCATTAAACCTCAGAAAATACTAACAGGGAAAGACATTAGATTTTTTAACCCTCAAAACCATGTTGCTCTTTTTTTTCATGGAATGAAAGCAGATTTACCCACTTGAGCACTCTGTAAGATCTTAAAATGTACATACTCTGCCAGCCTTATTTTGTTGATGCATGTAGAATCCCTGGTTTTTATCAAAATAATGCACCACGTTATGCAACTGCCTCAGACTACAGGTACTGCCCTCGGATGTGAAGGCACAACGAGAGCCCAGGACAAATGCAACGCGTTTCTACTAAAATCATCCTCATTCTACAGCCATGTCCACCTCTCAGTGCTCTCAAATACAACATTTTAGAAATGGAACAGCATAACTCTACTCCCCAAAGCAGGTATGGTGGCTGAGGTCCCATCCTCTCCCCTTGCATGGCCTTTCCAGCTCACCTGCATCTCTCCTCCAGTCTCAGACAGTTTAAGCTGGGGCACATCCTGTCTCCTCTTTCCCTTGGTCCTTCCTTCTGCTCAGTGGCCCTCAAATCTGCTCAGCTGGATCATGGCCTCTTGTTGTCTGATCCACTCCCTCCCTCCATCTCTCTCTCCTCCTTCACCAGTTTATCAACCTGCCCCTTCCTGCAGCTCCCACCCCTTCTCTCCCTGCCACCTTCTGGTTTCACCATGGCAGGAGCCCACCACAGATGTTGGCTGGGACATGCATGATTGAAATGGAGAAATGTTGAGGTCAGCTCAGCTTCCCAGAGGTGAGGAAAGCTCAAGCAGGTTCATTCAGGAAGGAATCTCCAGTTATTTCGAGCTGTTAATTTGCTGGGTGAGATGTGCAAATGGCAAAGCCTTTGTGAGGGCTTACAATCATGTTTTCAGGGCTTTCTTTTGAAAGGCAGGGCTCCTGTCCATGAAACAAAGATTTGAGCTTCTGCTCCAGGGTGTTCTAACACTGGAACATTTCAAAGAAAAACCCTTGACAATTGAAACATTGAAAATGTTTGACCAAAGCAATACATTTGCTCAGCCCTCTCCTTGGAAACATCTCATGGCTTCAGTCAACATTTTCCAAAACAATTTACTTTAAAAAAGAAAGCTTGTAAGGATTAAAGAACACTCTTTGTGTGGACAAGTCCAGAACAAATAATTAAAGTAAGGCATTATTAGTGCTAGCTAATAAAAAAGTGATCATACAAGGGGTATGTGGGAGCAACCAAACATGGTAAATTAAGGGGATACAACCAAAAAACCCTTGTAATGAATAAATACATTTTGCTGTATTTACAGCCTTCAAGGCATACATCCTCAGAAAAAAAGTGTAAGTTCTGCAGAATCTATGTAAGTGACCCCGCTGTGGTTCACCTCCACTGATCCCCCTCCCCTCACTATCCCCAGACACTCTTTCCAGCTGGAACTGCTCTCCTAACACTTCTCTGGGATACGTGGTTGAATTTTTGAACCAACACTGGACGTGAAAGGCTTTTGATTAGCAGTGGTCAGTTTTCTCTATGAAGCTATGTTCTGTGGCAAGAATTCCTGAGCTGAATTTGTTCCAGTGGCACCCTTGGCAGAGGTGACCATGGTGACAGAAGCTTTGGGATACATATGCACATACAGACACAGGAGAAGGCTTTTCCATAAGTGCTTTGAAGTAGCCCACAGAGCATCAGTGGCATTATAACATAGCTTGGGTTGCAGGGACAGGTGGAAAATCAGCAGTTGTTGCCAATGATTCTTTGTCAGTGGCCAACACCAGAAGGCTTTAAAAGGCAACAAAGATAATCCATCTACGACTGGCAGAGCTGTCCTCTTGAAAAATTTTCCTCTCATTTTCCATGCAGACCTGCATTTGCTGAAACTGCAAGCACATCTTCAGATTTTCCATCACAAAAAAGAAGAAACTATATATAATTCACCACACAGAACTATCTTGGTATCCTCAGATTCAGAGCTAGTTAACCACAAAAATGTACTCAAAAGCTATGTTCAGTTGTGATTTATTCTGACGTAAGTTCTAAAATGGAGCATAGAGAAGAAACTCAGTTCCCCACCTTTCTTGTAAGTGGCACTTCAATAGGGACGGGCACAACTTCCGCAAGCAGGCAGCCATAAAATGCCACCATGAAAGCAGCAGGATCATTGTTAGGAAACACGAGTGTTACCTGAAAGAGAGAGATGTGCGTTAAAAATGTTTTATCCTAGGTGTCAGATAATGATAATTGGAGTTTCCATGCTTCCTTTTGGATGGAGATGATACTGGAGCACTTCTAAGACAGCTATTCAAATGCCTAATGACAGACGAATGAGGAATCAGAAGGAATTTATTCTGATAAATATTCCTTTTATGAATATTTTCACTTAGGATGTAGTTAAATATTTTCATGCTGCATTGTTTCCTACATTGACAACACCTTTCATCTGGTTCTGAATTAACTGATTGCTTCACCAGTGTTAAATAACCAAGCAAATAGAATTAAAAGAATTTTAGATTCTAATGTAATAATTTGCTTGAAGTTACTAAAACTGAAGTGTACATGTGACCAATTCAGATTACCCAGACTTAAGATGCCATTATGTCAATCATTAACACACTGTTTTGCTTCACTATACTTTGCCTCATGCAACAGTTTTGTTTTAGGACTGTCCTGGTGTCCAAGTGTAAAGTTTCTGTGTGCTGAGTGCACACAAAAAACTGGAATCTAGAAGCAAACATCACATCCAGAGCTAGCCCTATCACATGCCAGCCTAGGTGTGGATTTGTTGAACTTCACAGCTTCAGGGCTAGGGCTGGGGAATTATTTAGATAAAAGAATGCCAAACCAATCACAGATCACCAGAATGTTCAGTAGGTGTTGAACTGTGCAGCTTAACTGCTGCGGGCCCTGTGGACAATGCCTGAGACCCTCCACAGACAAAGGGGAAGGAGATGGGAGGGTTCACAGCCTTGCTGAGGATCCAGGAACTTGGGAGAGCCCCCAGCTCTCCTTGCAAGGGCAGGGAACAGTACTGCTCTCACTGGTGAATGGCCTTAGTGGCGGGATCCTCTCTGCGCTTTTGTTTCGGTTCAGTCACATGGGCGTTCTCAGCTCATGTCCTAAACAGCTGTAACACAGCTGGTTACTCCTGCACAGTCAACTGCAGTGGCATGCAAAGGCATGGCAAATGATTTCAAACCTCAATCCTCCGGGCTCACACACAGGACAAGGCTGTACTATCACAACACCTTGAAACTTGCTGAAACTACTTGGTAGCTCTTGAGTTTTGACTGCTTCGACCTCCATAGCAGTTTTGTTGAAGTAAAATCGTGATATATGCTCCAAGTTCAGTTACTGGTAGTTTCCAGAATTTTCACATGGCTTCAAAGCCTCCCATACATATGTATGTATGGATACCTTCCATATGTATCCATGTATGGATAACCTTCCATACATCAACTCGATTTCTTCCAACTAGAAGAAATCTAACCAGCCTTGTCCAAGTGGGTCCAAAATATCTGTTTTTTAAGCTGAAGATTTAACTCATAATTCTTTAGAGTCAGAGCAAATACACCACTACTTTATCTGCACACTTGCACATTAAACAATCCAAGTGCTGGAGATGGCTGTGCAGAGCTTACTGTATGCAAATGGAAATACAGGGATTTTGCCAGGTGCACGGAGGGGATGGTAGAGATTGCTGAGCCCAGCAAACATCTGAAAGATCCCAAAATATACTTTGAGGGTGGTTGGGTTTTGCACTGGTCTCTGCTTATGCAAAGGCAGTGAAGGTTTGGCTGAGAATCTTTGAAAAGGAGCTGACAGAGGTGAAAAAAAAATCACTGAAGTCCAGTGGGAACGAGGCATTAACTTCCTCTCCAAAAAACATTAATCACCAACAGACTTGTACCAAATAAATAAATAATGTGTGTAAAAGCAAAAAGGGATAAAGTTGAAGGAAAAAAAATCATACAGTGTATATTAACAGAGAATCTGGTTAGCTAGTAGATATTTCAGAGAGCAAGATTAATTTCCAGGCAGCTGTCTGGGGTGATGCAAGGTTAAATTTCTGAAGCTACTATAGAAGGCAAATGCAGTTTGCCACGTATAATACCAGACACAGGGAAGGAGATGCAGGCACGTTCATTTATTTTTTGGCTCAAAGAACCTAAGAGGTGAGGTAATGGTAGTCATTAGGTAGTAATGGTAATGAAAAACAGAGATTGTATTGATAGAAGGTGTTTTTAAAGGAAAATATAAACTATTTTATTTATATCAAAATAAGGAAACAAATACATTCTCGTTTGGAAAAGACCAGAAATATGTGCCTGTATTTCATTTAGTATTTAAAAACTACCTTTAAGTGTTGTCACACAAGACACATTATATAGAATAAAGTCACCTTCAAAGAGGTCAGAAAGCTTTTATGTTATTACAACAGGGGTGTAACCGCCAGAATCACAGCCTAGAGCATGAGAAGCGCTGTAACACCTCATCTTCAACGTGAAGTTGCCTCAAATGATCACGTTCTTGTTACACAGGGATGCCAGGCAAGATGTTTTTACAACACAAAGCATATGCTTTCAGCACTTAGCTATAAACATTTGTTTCACTTTAATCTAGGCAGACTTATTTTAGAAGAGCTGCAATTTGTTCCTTACGTGTCCTGAGCTAGTTAAACTTCCAGCTTTAGCCTGAACTATCCACAAATCCTTTCTAAATGTTAGGAGATGCCAGTGACTACTGCAGAAAATGACTACAAAGATGGGCAGGCAGCACACAATAGATAAGCAGAGATGCACACTGCCTGTAGGTGAACTTTATTCCTTTGGAGCTTTCTGGGTGGACTGTTTTGATGTGTACACTTGAACAACTTGCTGTTTCTGCTGTTGCTTAGAAACACTCTTGTAAGTCAAGTAAAAGAGAGTCTTCAGATCCTAGTCCTGGCTGAATGCCATCATAGGAAGCAATTTAGATTAAGGATCTAGAGATCCTTTAGTTAATCTCTTTATGATTTATTTCAAAAAGAAACACAGGAAGGACTGCCACTTTTTTTTTTCTTTTTTCCTTCTGGGATGCATTACTGCATGCTCTCATTTTTGAAGCCCTAAGACATGTGTAATGCAAGCAGACATGTTTCTCACATGTGGCACAACAGGATCAAGTGAACCAACAGTTTGAGAATTGCTATCAGACCCTGGAGGGGGGAAACAATCTCAGAACACTAAGCACTAGGGCAGGACTAAAATTTGCATTTCTGACAAATTTTTTCTGGAATATCCATTCCACGGCTTAGATCCAAACTGGAATGGGACCTGTGGAATTTTCTATACACACTATGGCAGAAAAAATTTGCAGCAGGCTCAGCCAGCCTTGGCAGACAAAGGGGTAGGTTTGTAAGTACATTGTTAGCAAAACCATAGGATGTTCTTGTCTTCATTTAACATCTTCAAGTGCTACCTCTGCAACTCTTGCTCTCTGTGGGCTTTATCCATCTACTTAAATTTGGACTCTAGCAGTAGCTGCATCAGAGTCAGAACCAGGAATGGAAATATTCTCTGTTACCAGTCAGCGTCATTTATTTATTCAACTGGCTGCCAAAATGTGCTGACTTTGCTTGTCTTTGTCCTCCACAACGCTCCTCTTGTTTCTACCATCTCAACAACTACAAAGTCATTAGTAAGTAAGTTTTTTATCCACATGACACCTCCAGGCTCCATGAGCAAGCTTTTGCTAAACAGACTGTTGTTCAATGTCCAAAATCGCTTTCCATGGGAATGTTTATCGTTGATGTTGCCACAACTTCAAGTTACTATTCAGGGGGTACCAGCACACGTTACTTATTACACAGTCCAAAACATCTGTCCGAATCTGTCTTAGGGACTAAACAGCAGATTTCAGCACCCTGTCCCACACCCCATTATTTCACTTCACTAATTTCCTCTGAGCACCCCAAATACCACATTCTCTCTTTGTCAACATTGGATTTGAACTATTACAAATAATCATTGAGATACTCACCCTGTCTCCAGGTCGTACCATTGGTTCTTGTTTTGTGCCTAATTTATGTAGTATATTGTAGGCAACCTTCATACTTCTGGTCCAAAGTTTGCCTATTAATGCAAAATTTTTGAAATTAATATAAAAATTCCTATGCTTTACAAGATTATTAAAGAGAAAGAATACCTAAGAAGTGGAAAACACATAGCGGGAACATTTATATTAGTTTTCCAGCTAAATATGACACCACTACTGGGACTAGTGGAAATACTTAAATACTTATCAGAAGTTTTCTTTGAACTTCTTTTTTTTAAGACAGCAGCACTTAAAAAAAAAGAAAAGTGAGAATAGTTTTCCTCATGGCAGAAGTTTCTCACTTAGGAGAAAATTGGATCTTGACTCTGAAATTAACTGCTAGAAGGGGCTGGTACATCATCAAGTCCAGATATCACCCTAACACCCTAGCTGCAGCAAGCTGGACACGGTGCATTTCAGCACACACTGACCTTGAGGTGATGTTCCATTTCACCACTGCAATTCTCTCACCAAGGAAAAAGGAAAGGAGTCCCAAGAAGCAGAGGCAAAGAAAAGAAAACCCCAACAAACAGAAAACACCCCACAGCCAAAGGGGCACACTGAAGCAGCAGGGACCCTCTGAACCTTAGCACATCCATATGGCTGTTTCACTTTTAATGTTGGGCCTTCTTCCATTTCACTTGGCTTTTCCTTCTCACCTGCTCCCATACCCTCCCTTCTCTGATTCATTTCACTTGCCCCAGGTATCCCCTCCTTACCATCTCTCTTCTCCCTTGCTTCACCTTTCCAGCACCACTTTAGCTAGGGCTTATCAAGTCCTCACCCCAACATTCAATAAAGAAAAATTCTCTCACCAAGACCTCTTTTTCCACATTACAGGCCTTTCATTTATCCTTCAAGCGACCAGCATCTTTGCTCTTCCAGATGCCCTTTGTTTAGAGACCTTGTTACTTCCATGTGAACAATACCAAGTTTAACAGCCCTTGTGCTTGGCTGGCCCCCAGGTACTGTCTTTAAGCACTATTCAGTCTGACAGTAACAAATCTTTAATTCATGCCCACCAATAACTGAAACGATAATAGGTTCTGACAACGGATTACCTATGGAGTTCAGCAGTTCAGGCCCCCAAACATGCAGTATTGCTATTTATAACTAAGCCAAGCAGTTGCTATAATAAGTTCCTCCACATCCTGGTTATAAAATGCAATACCACTGAATCATTTTTAAGTTCACATCCAATGTAAATATAAAGTATGATGAGAAGGCCAGGGGTTTTTTTGTCTCACTTAAGGAAAATTGGAAGGGTCACTGCTGCTTGCTATAGAGAAAGTACTAAATGCAATTATTTCTTATGAAAACAGTAATATTGTATCATCAAACTATGCTTTGCAAAGTTTTTAATTTATTAAAATTATGCCAGTATTTGCATGTTGAACTGTCTTGCTGCTCAGAAAGGAATACAATTCTGTTTCACTGGAAACTCAGCACAGATACAGGAGTATGTCTGCAGGATTAACTCTCACAGGACTATGACAGAACTACCTGCATTTGATGGGAAAATAGTCTTTGAAATCATCCCTCCTGCTGCAGTTAACACTTGAACTTGATAAGTGAGGAGGATAAAAAAAAGGATGCCTTAAGAAAGCAAATATTCTTTTTCCTAAAGTTTTTCAACATTAAAGCTTCAGTGGCAACAAACTTAAAAGAGCAACTAGTAATGATGTGCCAGAACTCGCAGTCTTCTGAGTCTTGGATTATGATTTCTCAGAGCAGAGCTCCAGCAACACACAGCACTCAGCAACCAGGAACAATCACCTTTGGCTCCTCCCAGGGCTTGACTTATGGGGCTTGTGCCTGCCCTGCAGCCACAGCTGTTTGTAGGAGGTTAATGAGTACTTTAGGTTGAGGTGGTCTTAATTAATAATTGGATCCTGGTGTGGATCCTGGTCTTGAGTGAGAGTTTGGCTAGTGCATACCAACAGGGTTTAAATACATTATACAACAGTAATGATACAGAATATTGGAGAATGGAAATCAAAAGCCTTGTGAAAGGTCCGAATTGCAAAAGAGAACCATCTTTACAAAAAACACTTTTAAGATTGAAATGAACATTGAAGGAGCTGCTGCGAAAAGTTATGTCTGAGCTATAAAGATTAAGTCTGTTACAAATCTTAAATTTACAATTGTGACACATTCACACTAATTTTTCATCTATCAAATGTGCCATCAAATATTTTCTTTAGAATCTAAGGGCTATTCATATTACAGTATCTAGATGCATTCTTTCAGAGGTACCCAGGTATGCAGTACAATCATCTCCACGTAAAAGACCTGGATAAATGCCAAAATTAAGTTCTCTCAAAGACTAAGAAAATTTGAAGGAGTACTTTCTAGTAAAGTTTTAAATAAGTTTAAACATATTTTGTCATGATGCTCCTTTATTGCCAAAATTTTTTCATCTTCTAAGACACAGATAATATAAGGCTGCCTTCCTAATTCTTCACCTTTCTGTTTGAATACACTTTGAACTGCACAAAAAATGGCCATAATATTTTCTAGTGGCCAGATAAGACTTGAATTTTCTGTCACCACAGCCCTTTCCTTCTCTATTTACTGGTGTGATACCAACCTGTGTTAAGTATCTGAGGCACACATGTGCCTCTGAGTGTGAAACTGTGGAAAACTGGAGTGTAGCAGCTTGCTTGCATTCAGCTGGGAAGGGGCTGGAACACAAAGACTTTACAAGCTCTATAATGTCACTCCAACCCTTGCAGGCTCTGCCTGCCCTCAGCTGCTGCCAACTCTGCTCCAGTGTGGGCTGTCAGGGGCAGGCAGGGACCCCCCAGGCACCCTCGTGAGCAAACAGAGCAAAGCCCAGGCAGATCTTGAACTAAATTGTGTTCAACAGGAAGTCTGTAATTTCTCTAGCAGGGTATATAGCTGTGTTCCAAAAAAATAAATTAAACAAGGGCCACAAAAGGAGCAGTAACCCAGAAGCTGGAGCTAGGAATGTATGGATGATCAGGGCCAGATCAGTGGCTGCTGAATGGGGCACAAACTTCTGACCAGACGTGGACTGAACCATGGGTTTGTTTTGTCACCTTGGCTGTTTGCCCTCTCTGACCCACTGAGAAACACAAAGGACTCCACGTCTGCAGGATAACAGCCCTGAGGAACGGAGGATGTTATAAAGAAGGAAATCTTTGAAGTGTTTCCTTCCTTGGTTCTGCCTAGGCTGCAAATCAGAGTAATTCTTCCTTTGCAAACTTGAGAGATTAGATGCTGCTGGGAAAAAAGCCGATTGCTAAAACCTCTCCCACAAATCTCGATGCTGCGACCTTGCCGTGACCTCCACGCAGTGCCACATCTGCGCTGCGGGAGTGGGAGGCCTGGCGAGGAGGCCAGCTGTGCTCCACCCAAGGCTTTGGCTCTAAGACGGGGCTTAGGGCCCATCCTCGCGTGGGTTAAATCGCTTCGTTACACGGGCTCCAGAGGAAATCTGTTTGTGGCCACTGGGGATACGTCCCATTGTCCTCATCCTGAGTTCAGTGAAGCACCAGCCCTCCTCAGATAAACACACTGCCATTAATCTTCTCAGCTGGCTTGAAGACAGGGGGCAGATGTAGGAAACTCAAGCAACAGCTTCATTTGGTAGTGAGGGGAGCAGCCCGTGTCCCAGCTCAGTGCCAGAGCTCCTCTTTCCCAGGCATGCTGTTGCCGCAGGGAGCTGCCCTCGGCCCTTTCTGCAGCTGGCAGAGCACCGGTGCAGGAGCCTGGAGCTGCACTGCTGCTTCCCTGCCCTAAACACCAGATCCCATGAGCCCTCCTGCTCCTGACATTCTTGCCCCCATCCCCACTGCAGCAGGGTCCTTCCAAACAAATTCCTACCCACCACACCAGGACAGGATTTGTGCCTGTCAGGCTCTGATCTCACTAGACAAACATCAACAGCTACTTTCTTGCACCTAAAAACGAAGGATTGTTATGTCATCTACAGAAGTGTCCAGTGGTGTTTAAGGGATGAGGGATCCCTCTGGAAGGGGCCCAGGCTCTGCAGACCCAGTGCTGGGACTGCCAGTCACACACACATCTCATGGGTAACATAAGGCACTAGATGTTTAAGAACACGAATCACCCCTCAGTTTTCAGGTCACAGAACTATTTCCCATACAAAGCACACTGGTACAGTTCCCCTAGCTGATTTTGGAAAACAAAACCACAACAACAGGCAGTTGATGCACACCATGTCACAACTACAATTTATTAACCTTGTTCTACCTCCCAGTGAGCTCCTAATTGTGGTGCTGCTTTCCAAAATCTTGTATAACTCCACAAGATGGTAAGAAACTGAGCTTTCCCCTCCATCTATCACTGCCTAACTTATAATTGCTTATTTACTGAAATAAATCTTCTTCTAAAGATGATCACATCTCCCTTAGCCACTTCTGTCACTTTGCCAGAGTGCTGCTGCCAGACTCTAGTGCCCTAGCAGCATGCTTCTGCAGGGACGCCTTTCAGGTTCTTCACACACTTGCAAACTGAGCGGAGAGCTCCCACCGTCCAGAGAGTAACAGCAAGTAGCACTCTGCCTCTGAATCTGAGCCATATCCGGCAGACATCACATGTGCAGGAATGCTCAGCAGGACAGGATGGAAAACGGCATCTCGCCTTCTGGCAGCTGTGACAATCACTGTTAGCACCCATGTGGAGCTAGGCCCTTTTCTCTTGCCACTGGAGTTTTGATTCAGTTGAGCAGTAGCAACTCCACATCAACAATTATATATTTTGTATTCAGTCATCTTCTTTTTTTTAAGTCTACTCAGATGGCAATAAAATTTAGTAAGTGAAGGTAGTTAATACCCAGTCCCATCTGGTTTCACATTATGAAGGTAAAGGAAACCACAAGGCATTAAAAACCACACCAAAAGGGATCTGTTAACAAAAATTAGATGTTTTCCACATGACACTGAAGTAAGTTCCTTTCCTTCTCCTTTCCAAATCTGTAAAAGGACTAAATGTTTGTGTTGAATGTAAAGAAGATTTTAATAGAAAAGCTGTATCAGGGAGAAAACTCAGAGAGAAAACAAACCACAACAAAATTTCCTGATCATCTTCAAGACACTTTTCAGAACCACACAGCACTAATTCAACAAAGCCAAACCAGTGGTTGCTTACCAATCTCCGTGCACAGCAACTGTGAGACTGCCAAAGTTTAACTGCAAATAATTTTGTCAAATATTCATTTTCTCAATACCACAGTATGACATTCCTTGTATAAACAGAAACGAGCATTTATTAAATCTAGTGTAAATGGCAAACTTCCTAATGCTATGCAGGTAAAGGGGCTTTTTTTCTGCTTTGCAAAACAATAGTCGCAGCTTTACTACTCCAGTAATCCTTTCTTCATGAATTCTTTAGATCCAGCCTAAACAGCAAATGGAGTTGTTGTTTTTTGGGATAAAAAATCCAAAGAATAAGAACAGAAATGTTCTGTTGCAGAGAATGAAGGACTCCAGACATACTCAGAATAGAGGTAACCTTGCGATTACAGTGCTTGATACTGCAGTCTGAATCATATAATACAGTAATTTTCAGTCTATTTATTAAAGAAATGTTTAAACCTAAACATAGGTTTAAAGTACAAAACAATCACAAGATTGATATCTGTCTGGGGATTTAAACCCATATGGATGACTACCCGTACCTCTGTGAGTCTTGCATTATTTCAGAGGTAAGGGCAGTCTGGTTATGCAGCTATTTGGTCAGAGGCATCTCGAATCTGTCTCTCTCTCTCCTGCTGATAATTGTGAAATTCCTGGCCTAGGAGATTCTCACAGAAAGGTACAGGGGGGTGTCCTAGGTTACAATGTAAGATGCAACCAAAAGCATGTATTCTATTACCATCTTCACAAGCTGTTAGAGCAGGTGGGGCAGTGTTTGTTATCTCCTACCATGACTCATCCCTGATAACTCCCTCCGGGGTCTATCTCTGTTAGTGGGCCATCAAGGACCCACCCCATGACTCACAGAATTACATCAGCCCATTGTGAGATGCTCCGCCCAGGGGGGAGGAGCCAAGCATTCCCACTTGGATATAATCCGGGGTTTGGAACAGCACAAGCAGCCCTTACCTACTGGGTTCCCAGAGGACAAGAGCTACACCATGAGACCGTGAGGTGAAGACCAGACCCTTGTACAGGATCACCGCTTCAACAGAACCACTTCATCTGGACTGCTACCACCACCCTGACTAACAGGGTGTCAGGTTGTATCCTGACTCTGTCAGTGTCCTTGTACTATTGCATTTATTTTAATGTTCCTATTAAATTATAATTCTGACTTGCAATCTCCCACTAGTTTGTTTTCAAACTAGTACAGAGGGGTGCAGGTTGCACACCAGGTGCAGAATGGCTTGGGTTGGCTGTTTTTGGCCTGTTGTTACCTTTCAGGCATGCCAGGATACCTCCAGTACGAGCAACATCACGCCTGATGAGTCAGAATTACTTTGGCCCCAAAATGCTTACAGTTGCTTTAAAGCTATTTTTAAAATCAGTAATTCATTTGAAAAAAATTGCCATTTTCCAAGCATTTCCTTCTCCATGGAATCCAAATGGAAAAAACAGTCTTCTGCCCAGAGAGTCACCTCTGCTCTTTTTTGAGAGCCTTGCTGTCTCTAGTGGGCCTCTGATGTTGGAAACACTACATCGGAGCTACTGAAAGTATGTTTTAAAAAATCTGATTACAGAAAGTGTTAGATAAAGGAAATGGATTCTTTGAATCAGACAAAGTTAACTGGTACTCATTTTGTTGTTTTTAATAATGGTTACAATAAGAAAGCTCAAAACTTGTTTATTGATAAATTACTTTCAACCCTTTACTCTTTCCCCAGCTTTTCTGGTTCTCCTTAGACTAATCATTTTAAGTAAGAAAAGTAGCTCTGATATCATAAGAACTATATAGGATTTAATTGTCCTTTATTCAAGTTTCTCCTCTTAAGAAATCACTATGTGCTTCATTATTAATACTAAAACCAGATGCCTCACTACTCTGATTAACTTTGTCTGAGCCAGAAATTGTCTTCCTTTTCCTCAAAGCACACATTACATTTCTAGTCAGAGTTCAGACTCCCATAAAACCTGATAAAGACATATTTCCTTCCCATATCTCAGACATATCGATTTATGCATATTCAGTGATTTGATTTATAAAGGGATTGAGAATAACTTAACTAAGATGTTCTCCACTTAAACAAGTTCCCAGAGGAACAAAATATTTGAGAAATAAGTAATATTCATAGTGTTTCATTCACTAGAAAGAATTTAAGAATTTTGAGTACATTAAATAAAGATTACAACTGGGGCACTGAGAAGAACAAGAACTGAGGCAAACCACTTCAAACACTTGCTTGAAAAAAAGGATCAAGTCTGCAAGTGCAGTTATACATTTATTCTATCTAAAGTAATCTGAGACACGTGGACAAAACCAGTCCTGACATGCTGTGAAGACAAGAAGCTCAAAAAACATGCTGAAAAAGACACAGGAGATACAAGGCATTACAAATTGGATGAACTCTTGCAGAGAAATGGGAGAGCAGTGCTGATTTTAAGCAACAGCTGGAAGTGCAGCTTCTTTAAACTAGTTCTCCTTCTGGCCCAGAAGCCCTTCATAATCTAGAGCTCTCACCACCCAAAGCCACACTAACACATAGCCCCATCAGCAGAGTCAGGGGGAGAAATTCATTCCAGTAAATAATACAAGGCGGTCCCTGCAACACTGATCTACCCGTCTGCCACGGCAGATCATAGCTTGACCTCTGGTCTGAGCCCTCAAAGGTGTCTCTGGAAGGAACAGCAAAGGAGTTGTGAGGAAAACTTTGGAGAAGCAGAATTTTGTGGATTCTCAGAGCTCCCTTCCAGCATGCAAGGCCACCAAGGGCAAATAAGAAAGCATCCTGGATCGATGCAAGAGGTCAGCACTATGTTTTTCAGGACCAGAAGAGAGCCTGATGTAAGAATCGAGACCGAGGTCACAGATGGGATGAGATATCACCATGCAGATGCAGCAAAAGGTCTCAATTTGAAAAGATTTCCTCCTAAAATAACCTGCGAGGTTTGGACACAGAATGGCTGTAAAATAAAGAAAGAAGCAAATGTCTGGGTTGTGTATGGTACTCTAGGTACAGCCCAAGAGATGGATGGGAAGGCAATATTGTCTACAACAACCCATGAAAGAGGAGGTAAATATGCTTGGTGTTGAGGGAATTAGAACTCCTACTCACGATGGGCCTTGATCTAGCTGATAGCTACAGAGACACTCCTGGAAATCATCTTGGAAAGATGGAAGACAGTGGTAAGGCAAACCTGCAATTCATCCACGCAGGGACAGAAAACTGGAGAAGATACTGAGAATCATATCAAAAGACACCAAAGAGAAGCCTCCTCTTAACTGGAAAGTTGGAGGATAAAGGAAGAGGATTTCCATGAAGACAAAGAGGTGTGAGAAGAGACTGAAGCAAAAACAGTAAATAGAGGTAAAATATTCAAGAGGAGGTGCAAGTGATGACAACATCTCAAAAACAAAAACTCTGGAAAATTAGAATTATTCTTAAAACTCATGAATATTTGTGAAATACATGAAATGTCCTGGTAATGGTATTGCTTTAAATTAACAAAAAACTTGAAAATAACTGTGAAGCACAAACTAGAGGCTACTGAAAATTGTCAGGGTTGATAGTTAAAATTTTAGCCACCTGATCATAGCATGCACATGAGGAAATTCAGTGTCACATTAATACCATGTGGTAGGATTGTGGCTAAGCTCATCTTTCAAAAGTTTATTATTACCGTGCCCAGTGGAACTATGCACAAGGATAAAAATTCATGAGTAGGAGTGTCTTTAATGATTTTGAGGCTTAATGTCTATTAATGTTTGAGTTTACAAAATGCCATGCCTGCCATTGGTAAAAAATATTGCAGGCACAGAAGGTGGACTAGCTACAGCAAAATCATTCATAAAATCACCAGTGAAATGGCAGGTGGCTGTATTGTTAATGACATTTCCAAAGCAGTTTTCATTTAAGAAAACTACTATGCCATAGTGAATGAACATTTCCCATGAAAGAGAATGTCAGCATGAAATGCACCTAGCAGAGAAGAATTCAGTAAATCTAGGAAATGTTTTGGTTTGTAATTTCTTTTATCTATAAAAAGAAGAAAAAAGAACTAATTTTTTTCTGACCTCAAAAAACTACTGAAAGGCAACAGGAAAACCACATCCCAAAGTGCTGCCAAATGAAAGGTGTGAAAACATGAATTTTAGTCCTACTTTTCTCAAGATTCAGACAATGTAGAAGGGGAAAGAGTTATTTTAGAACAGAGAAGCAGGCTAGATGGCTCCATGAGCCATGCAGATATGTTCCTTGGGTTGATCTACTCACCCTACAGCCTCAGGCAAAGCAGGACATATGCTCAGACTCTCTGGACAGAATCCCAAATTCAGAAAAATGGTCTGATTCTCAGTAACAGCTTAATTTCCTTTCCTGTCCAATTTATTTAGGGCATTCAGTAGATGACATGACTTCTGCAAACATGTAATTGCAAACTTTAAAATTCTTCCCTAGTTTCAAGCAAATGTCCTTAAGGAAGAAAAACATTCATCAATGGTGAATCGTATGTTTGCCCCTGAAACTGTCACTTCTTAACTCTAAAGTACCTGAAGGGAAAGTGTTTCATGCATGACCCTCAGTTGCAAAGGTTCTCTTATGCTTTAAAAGCCTTTAACTATATTTGCAGTGCCAAACTTGCAGCAGACAACTTTTTGGCCAGGGACCATCACTGAGTCTGACTCCTGAATGCAAGTGAATGTTCAGCTCTGAACAAAACAGACAGACCTCTGTATCACAGCATGTAACAACATTCTCTGCACAGAACTCCAAGTCCCTGAGAAGGTAGAAATAAAAAAAGAAATATAATTTTTTATATCCATATCAATAGCATACAGAAATGTTCCAACTCACTTTCAAAGTCTGACAGTTATTCATAATAATTCCTTTGAACATCTCCCAAATGTGCCCTGAACATCTCAAAATTAGAAGCAATATGGGAGTTATTTGTCAGAGGTATCCTTATGTTTATTTTTATTTGGTCTTTCTTGGTTGCAATACATTGTCAGGCAGTACACATTGAACTACATCAATGTACGAAAGGTCACACTGAAATATATCCTGGCAAATCTCTTTCTAGGGGGTTCACTTGCTAGTTGTACAACTACCCATCAGGAGAAATAATTCAAATCACACTTACTACAATGTCAGAAAACAAGGAAAAAAATCCTATTTAACTTCTTCAGGAAGCTGATGCATTTTGTACACCAGGTTAGGCTTTTGCAGGACAAAGCCTGGGCGAGATCCAAGGGCAATGGATTTAGACATTAATCTTCAGGAAAATCTGCCCTAGGACGCATTTCTATTTGAAAGGTGGTTTTAATTTATAATCTGTTATTCCATGGGTGTATCTACTCGGCTCTTTTCCTCTGCCTGAAATAAATCATACTATAACATCTCAGCAACCCTTACTCAGACATCAACAGCTTCAGAGTTGTCTTACCCTACTCACAAATGGAACAGATGCATCATTACAAGGCTTTTTTTCACTATATGTTTGTGGGTTTACTATACACAGACACTGTACAGAATATATAAAAGCACAAATAGCTGGAAGAGTGCTCACCATAAGTGAGAATATACAGTGGTTTTCCATTGGTATCCATAGTGGTTAGGCAAGGAGCTTTCGGTGAGATGGTCCCCCATCGCTGCAAGGCTGCTTCCAGGGAAGGCGGCCAGTTTGTAACCACACCTAATTGTTCCCCACGCATAGCCAACATCTGAGCTCCTTCTGGCTTTGGCTGGTTTGGATCTGGCTGTTGAACTTATGATTATGAAAAGATACACAGTTACCATGTGAATTCTATACCTTGTGTACACCTGCGTAATCAAGAGAATAAGTAACCTTTGCAAAATATTCTGAAAACAGTAACATGTAAGAAGGTATTGAGAAGCAAGAGAAATATAACAGAATAATTTACTTTTAACACAGATCAAGCAACTGAAGCACCTCAGGAATGAAAAGTCCTTGTTCTTACACTAGTTCTACAAGCAGGGAAAGAAACTGCTGAGGCAGCATGCATATATTTATCTTCAAAATAATCAACCTTTCTTTATTCCTAAAGAGAGATGGAGAATACTTTTTCCCTGGGAAAAATGCAGTAATGAGATGAACTGCAGGACTACTGACAAAAATGTACTCTAACAAGTAACAGATTGATTTAACTCATGTTCTGTTACATGTTTTCTTATAAATTCCTGTGAAGACTATTTAAATTTCCACATTCTGGCAAATCTTAATTCTCAAAGCACTGGTCTTTTTAAAAAAAGTTCCATTTATCGACTGTATCTTTTTTTCTATCTTACATTTAGTTCATTTTTCATACTTCACTGTTCCACAAAGGATGTGTAAAACATTTAACATGCTCCCTCACTAAGAGATTTTCTCATATTGGTGTTCAAAAGCAATGGCTGCAAGCCACAGCTGAATGTTCTCAAAACAAAGCTTCCCTGCGCTCTCTTCTGTCATTTCTTTGCAAGCAGAACCAGGAGCTGAGCAAACAAGAGACTTTTGACTCCACAGCACTGTGTCCAAGCTTACTACAAGTAATTTCCACTGAATACCAATGGTTTTTTGGTACTTGCCAGTACAGAGAGGGCTTACTTGGCTTTCTAGAAAGTCAACGTAGGAGACAAACATTTTACAGAGTTTTAATAAGCGATCCCCAAACCTTTTGAAAAACAGTCATTTTACCTTCTAACAATTCCTCAAAGTCATCTACAAAGAACTCTCGTAATGGTGGTCGTTTGGGCCGTTTTAGTGTATTGACCAGCTGCTGAATCTTTGCTGACACTCTGCTGCTCACTGGTACTCCTGCAGGACAGGGATCAATGGAGACATCAGTCGACGGCTACGCTGCACCCACCAGCCATCAAGTGGGGTAAGAAAAAGTCCAGGACTGCAAGGCCACCACAACTACAGTTTCATGCCATACCGTGACTCAAGTATTTAACATTAAAACATACAAGCAAAAAGGAACAATGATGCCTAATGTGAATAAAACCAATACAACAATGTCAGAGCGAGGTTGCAGAATTAGAGGGGAAACAGCACATAGACTGAGGGAGAGAAGCACAGTGGAAAAAATGTCCCTACAGCAAATGTCAGTACCCTGAGAGAATTCCCTCAGCAATGGTCAGTGAGAAAACTGGCACTCGCCCTCCCCATGATCACTGGCCATACCAACATTGTCTGACTAGACTGCAGCCCAGTGAGGAGTGTGGGTCATAGGCTCTGCCCCGTCATTTATTCTGGGTTATTTTTACACTGCAGGGGACACCCATCCAGTACCCACCTTAAACATGGTTCACGTCTTTGTATTACTTCAGCATGACCCTGTATTCTCTGAACATCCCTACAGCCAATCCCACCAGCCAGCAATCTCCAAGGGGAGTATGCTTGCCCATACAGCACTTTGGAAAACACAGCTCTGAGCAGCAGCCTGGGGCAAGGGGCATTTTTATAATATAGTCCCATCAATCACCTCCCCCTTCCTTTTCTCTAGTTGAGTGCAAAGCCTCTCCAATGTGCATGTCACCTGTTCCTGAACTAATAGCTTTCTGTCACTGCATTGCAGGAATTTCAACTTCTTACCCTTCCATAAGGTTGGCTCCAAAACTTTTACCAAGTGGCGTTTAGAGCTGAAGCTACTAAGTTTAGATGCAGTACACTTGGTCAACAACTCCATGCTGTGCTGAAATACTGTTTGGTAAGTTTTGGAAAAGAGGAGCGGTAAATAAGGAAGGGTTTACAAATAACTGTTTTTCAAAAAAAAAAAAAAAAAATCTCAAGAGAATAAAACTTCAAACGTCAATTTTCAAGATCCATCCTAGCATGTCACATTCTTTGCCATTTAAAAAAGCAGACTAGCTGTAACCAGACAGCATGATAATAGCAAATCTAAAGAGATTCTCTGGGGGTTTTTGCCAAACTTCTACAGGGAGTCAGCTCTGCTGATTAAGAAATATTTCTCTATGTTATCTTCATTGATATCAGTTTATTTTAGAACTGTAAAGGTGCTGCAACTTTGTGTTTACAAGTGAAAAGTGCCCGGAAAAAACCACAAAGAACACCCAAAAAACAAGAGCAGATGCATACAGTAACCACTAAAAAGGTCAGGATACTCAAAATAACCCCAGTTCTGCTTTGTGACATACCATCACCAGTCTCCATAAGCTCAGCATTGCCATACTTTGGTGCCACCCGTGCCGTTGATCCTTGTGGTCTTTCTACTTGTATTGAGTGTTCTGAGGTGTAAGTGGTAACATCTGGAGGGGCAGAATGATTTTCTGTGAAAAGTAAGTTAAAAGGTTTAACCGTGTAACTCTAGAGTCAAAAGGCAGAAAAGCAAAGGGCAGAGGAAAGGTGACCATTTGATTTTGTTTTTTCCCCCAACATCTGAACAGGCGTTAAAGTTAATGCACAAAATGATGGTACTGACCTATAATGTGTAGCATGATTTTAATAAATAAAGTTTGCACTGATTAAAACAGGGCTGTGTATCTGCAGTCACATAAGCGATAGGCTAAAAAAATTATACAATTAGGTTGTAGGTTCTCCACTGACATCTGATTTTACTTAAAGCTTGTGGGCATCTGCAAATAGAAGAGACCCAGAGAAATACACTTCTGGTGGATTATTGTGTTGGTTTTTCTAAGTAAAAAGAACACAGCATGTTGTCAATCACTTGCAAGTGCCAATGCATATCACTTTCATAACCTCTGTATTTTGAATATGTCAATTTTAGTTAAGAAAGGAAAAAAGTCAATCATAGCAGGTTTGGAAACCAGAGGCAAGAAACAAAATGTAAAGAAACATGAACTTTGCATTCTTCATGGACATTTGCTTGTCCACTATTTTTAGACAGAGATATTTCAATTCTTCCGCATAACAAAGCCTTGCCTTCCAGAAGGCAAACACGATTTGGTCTGACTCATGCCAGCACTGCTGAACAATTCCACAGAGCTAATCTTTCTCTTTCATGGCCTGATAACTCAGCATGCTACCACAGTTTGTCTTCCCATGTTTTCAAGCCTGAGTCTGTATTTCCTACGTATTTGTACTATTTTTATAGGTTGTCTCATAAATTTTTTGCAGGTTTTTATCCACATTAGATTAGATGGAGATAAACACCACAAGCAAATAACAACTTTTCTTTCAATTGACATAAATGATCCCCAGCAGCCTCTGAGTTACAAAAGAAGGCAGGTCGTCATTCTGCTGCCACAGAAGTGAAGAGAAACACATTCTATTTTACAACAGGGTAAGAGTGTCAAAATGCAAAAATTCTGGAAAAATGTCATCATGTTCCAGTACTGTTGTTAAGATGTGCTTTTTACTAAACCTTTTCTTTAAGCATTATGGTACTGTAAGTACTAGAACACCAACTTCTATAGTAAATTTAACTGCAAACATAATTATAAAGCATTTTCATTTTTATGAGTTTTGAACTTTGAAACACTGTGATTCTTGTGCATTCAATCCCAAAGTTATGCACCGTCTACACAGAAAACGAATTTTTTTTGCTGCACATACAGGAAAAGGATGCTATAATAGATGTTTATTTTGCATAGTTCTCATTTAAAGATAGCATTTGACAGACAATCATCATGAAAATTTAAGACATGACATGAATGTCCACAGCTGTTATTTAATGTTTATATTCATGACCATCATAAGGGCTCAATCCTATCACCCAATCATATTAGCTGGTTGAGGAAAGCACAAAATGGCTTTTTTTGAGCAACTCAAAATGTCTTGCATTCTACAAATGTCCAGTTGGAGCTTTTGCTTCTGATCATGTCCATTGTTACAATTTTACTGAAACAAATACCTTATATTGTGCTATAAGTGACCAATTGAAGTACAATAGATTGAACAATGAAGCTTATGCTGGTAATTGCTTGAATAATGTCTTCATTTTAAATTTCTTGTCATTATCAGCTATTTTAGACTCAGCACAATTTTTTGCCCTTTCCTGTTAAGTGGCAAGAGCTTTTTATAGATCATGATTGTATTACTCAATAACTAAGTCAATTAAAAAATGCTGATGTTTATCGTTCTCTTTACTTATAATGCAGTTTTGCTATGCATATGGGAGATCATGACTAAGAAAATAATTGTACTTAGTCAGCTATTAGTAACATGAGAAAGTATTTTTAAAGTGAGCTGTATTTGCTTACATCTTTCCAGTGAAGTATTTCCATCTTTCAGACTTTACAGGGCAAAGTGAATTGGAGTTAAAGATGAATTTTTTTTTAATGCATGGGGCAGAAAATACATGAGCAGGGATGCTCTCCCTTCAGAACTCTGTGCTTAAAACCAAATTCTTCTTTGTTACACGTGGTGCTGAGCAGGGGAAAAGAAAATAACAAGAGTCCTGCTCTTTTGTAAAAGGGCTTCCTTTTGAACAGACAGCACTTGCTCTTGAAGTTGCCTAAAAGAAACTCTCTACCCAAGGTTGCTACCACAGGTCAGTCAAGGAGTTCTAGTGCCCTGGCTGCCCAGCTGCTATTTACTTTTATCCAGAAGAAGAGGAATATTAAGGTTTGTCTTGACGTGTTCCTTTACAGAATCTGCTTAACAGATGTCTTATCATGGCAATATCTACAGTTTTAAGTTTCATCCATTGGATTTACAAATCTTCGGTCAGTTCGTGTCTCAGGGTCAGGCTTGGAGAAATGAAAATCATACAGACAAAACTTTGGTCTGAATGACTTCTAAAGAAAAAGATAATTGTTATGGTATGTGAAATGTACCCTTTTTTTTATATAGAACAGTCAATCCAAGCTTTGGCCATGAACACAATCTGTAGAGAGTTGCTTGGTCTTATGTCAGGTAACTCAAAGAATTGTTTGAGCTTTCATTAAGAATCATGATCCTGACACATCTGTTCACTAAAAACTAGAAACTGTGACAGCTGCATGACTTCAAAGCACTTCCTCCATCAAACATACATATTTGCGTCACCTCCTATTCCCATCTCTTCCAATATCCTTGCATTAGAAGATCACAGACAGAACAGCTGTTTCCAGTTAAGGCTCTCTTCATTTCTGCCACTGGAGCGACATCATTTACCCCATTTCATGAAGATCAGAAAGGCCCAACAAAGCAGAGCACGTTCATGTAGGGACAGAGCCCGTGCACTGACAAAGCCCCGTGTCTGAGGAGAAGCAAAGAAGGAGGAGGAATACTTTCAGTGGAGGTTTGGAAGCTCACATAAGCACCAGGTATTTGAAAAGTCTCTGAGAACTCAAAAAGCATTCCTGCAACACTGTACTTGAAGAAAATGCAGCTTTTACTCCCAAATAAGCTGGCTCTTCTGTTTGTCAGGGAAGGGAAATCTAGAGTCAGAGATGCAGCTCTTGTAGCTGGGTTTTTCTTGCACTGATGTCCACGTGACAGATTGTATTTTAAACTAGTCTCCTGTATAAGTTAACATTCCCCTCAGAACACAAGAATTTCCAAGTTGTCTGACAACTATCAGCCATGCTTATGGCACATGTTTTTATATTTATTTGATTAGCAATCTATGTAGCCTTTAATGTGGATAGAAGCCTTTGATTTTCAAACAGAAACATATTTGAAGCATTTAAAAGAAACATTAAATCCACCTGTAGGATCAAAACTTTGAAATGAGATTATTAACTTTATACAGATTTACAATCACAGGCAAGCACTGTGTTATTTTCATTGCGTGAACTTTGTGAGCTTTGGGCTGTGCTTTCTGTCCCTGATTTTTATATACATAGAAATCCAAACCATGTAATACCAACAAATGAAAGGTTAAAGATCTCAGAAATATGCACAGTACTGACCCAAAGAAGGGTCAGAACATTAGATATTTTTTACAGATTTCACTGGTTTGACCTCTAAATTCAAGAATTACTGAACACAACTGTGATACCTATGCATCAAACTGAAGATTTTCCCTATAGCTTAATGCAGACAGCTGAGCATTTTAAACCTGAGAATAAATATTAAAATGTTATCTATCCCAAACTAGAACTTTGGCCACAATAAAGCAGCAGCAGTCAAATTAAATGAACAGTATAACATTAAAAGCATGTAATATCTTATGCAAATTATCCAAATGATTCACAAAGATAACTCTGATTATATTATAGCCAAAGCTTTTTATCAAATCCCTTTTCAGGCCTGCATTAGTATACTTAAACTGGAAAAAATCTCCCTTTCATTCTGTGATGCACTCTGGAGGTAAAATCCTAGTGGAAATCAGAATGGAGGGCTTTTTTGGTTTATCATTAAGGTTTTCTCTGTTGCACTTGGAATTTGTATTTTTTAAAATTGGCACCTTCTGAGTATGGTCATACATGTTTACAGTTGATTTCTCTCTTGCAGGCTGGCCTGTCTCTGGAGAACAATTCCCTGGACCAAACAAACATCAAACCATGGTAACATATGTTCTTTGTGACCAAGAACAAACTGTCTCTGGTAGCTGAGGAGCTTTAAGGAACAGGATTACTTTTCTCTCTCATCTTCTCTCCTACCAAAGATGTTTATTCATTCACCATCACTGGCCCACTGCCTTGCACAGAGCCAGGCTTTCTGTAGGAATACTTCAAATCTATTACCTCTTAGAATACATTTAAATGCAAAATCTACCTTCTTGGATGGGAAAGAAACAAAATAGCAATTGAATTTCAAATTCTTAAAGAATGCCGCTCGCCCATGAAGAAATACATCTTAGAGTTATCAACTGTGCAGCTTCTCTTACATTTCCAGTGACTTTAGCAACAACAACTGATGGCAATCATAAGATCCCAGTTCATCACTCATATTTTGTGCCCAAATGACCTTTACATTACTACACCTCAACTACTGTCCAAGAAGAGTTGCAATTTAAGGTATCTTATTGTCAGAATGAATGAAAATATGCATACACTGAGGTAAACTCAGCTTCTTCCTTCAAGGGCAAGATCTTTCTAGTCAACAACAAGGCACAATAAAACAAGTATAAGAAATAGTAGTCTCCCTCTTCTGCAGAATAGTGCCACCTTAATTTAGCTCTATAAATGCTGTATTATTTACCACAAACTCAGTGATTATAAAAGAAGATTTACTGTGCCAGATTTAAAATTACTAAAATGTCAAATTATAAAGAAGCTATTTTTAAAGACACATTAAGACTCGGTGTGTGAGTAATGCAACCTTTCAGAGTTTGGATAAATTTAATTCTCTATGCTATAATTTCCTGTAGCATTTCAAGATGAAGTCACAGAAAATAATCAAATGCAATGATTAATGTGTTTCCAAGTGTATGTGTTTCTAAAACAAGGTTCTAAGCATTCATTTAGCATGAATTTATGAATACAATACGAGTTCTTCCCCCGACTGCAATTCAGCAGTTCCAGATCGTGATGAGAGGATTACTGAAAATACAGGTGTTACATCAAGCTATACTCATAGCAAAAACCAAGGGATATGTACTCCTGTTCCAGCACATAAAACCAGGAACACTGAAGAAGCTTTCATGTATCTCATTAAATATACTTGAAAAGGAAATGTCAGTTGAGGAACAGTCACATGAACTGTAGTAAGACAGTAGTAAGATTGCTTTATCTGTCCCAACACAGACTTCAACAGATTTTCAGTGAGAGCCCAAAATTCACACCCCAGCAAGAACATACCCAAAGCAAATGCCTGGTATGATAAGCAGCTGAAGAGTGAAGGGAAACCAAGCCCTGCTTTCCACATATCCAATCAAATAGCTGCCTCATGTCAATAAAGACTAGTGTCAATGGCACAGTATTCAGGAATTGTCTGTGAAGCTTAGCCCTAATGGAAAGAAAGCTTTGACTTCCTAGGATCTTTCCAAAGGAAATAAACAAGCTATTAATAACAACAGCTCCCTTCTCTGAAGCTATGTAATGGTTTCTCCCACGGAGTATAATCGCTAGATATCCCAGTTCAAATATTCTAAATTCAATTAAGGGCAGAAAAAATATGTTTAAGAGGACCACTGTTAACAGAATTATCAAAAATCACTCAAGCTATGTAATTAAAGTGGTGCAGCAGTGGGGGAAACTCATATGCAAGCAATCCCTAATGATGCATGCACTGATTTTCCTTACTGATGAATCCTACAGAGACCTTTATAGTGCTAAGTAATGGAAGTCATGCAACTGTACATTTCAAGGTATTTGGTAACTACTAGCTAGACCCTGTTTGCCACAACGTAAGTTTACCCTCAAATCTAAACTACTATTTTTTCCCCTCCTGAAATAGGAACGTAGGACTATCTCTCCATATAATATATGTAAATATTAAAAAGCAAAGAAGAAGCGCAGGAAAGACTTCTGTAAGGCTTCATATAGCAGCATCAACTGAAAATGAGAGTCAAAATTCATGTTAAATTGGACACACTCAATACATCTGTACACTGACCTATATGTGTTTGAGCCATAACATCAGCTAGTCTGTGTGCAGCACCACTGCCTCCGCTTTGTGTCGAGGAGGAGGAAGTGGTTGATGTGGTAGAGCCGTGGATCGCTTGACTGATCCAATGTTCCATGTTTATACTCCCCTGGCTTGAGGTGGGAGTTCCCTGGGAGTCGCCCTGTACAGAGCCTTCGTCTTCTGAACCAGAAGAAGTATCTAGTAATTAAAAACAGCCTGTTAGCTTGCACTGCTTTGGAGTTTTCTTAACAGAAATAACTCATATTCGTATCACAAATCTAAAGAAAGCACCATTGAGAAAATCTCAGGAAGGTAGGCAAACATAATGAGAAAACGGCAGTACTGAAAGCCCTGAAACTAAGTCAGTTGCTAACTGTGCACATCTCCTGCTCTAAGGTCAAGGCGTGTGTATTATCGTACAAAAAAGAAAAACAAAACCTTTATCATGTTAAACACAGAATCTTCTGAACATTCCCAGACAGGAGAGAATACAAAAAAAAACTTTCCCAAGCTCACTCCACAAAGTCTGTGAGACACTTTTACAATTGTACAAAGGCCAGTCCTCAGTGAAATGAGAGTCTCAGCTGGATTCAGTGAGTATGAGAAGCATGAGATATGAGGTATTTTCACAGCCTAGTAGATAAAAAGAGCAGATAAACTTGAAAAGGAATGGCACAACTAATTGCTAAGACAATGTTACATTACATTGCTAAGGAATAAACCAGAAACGTGAAGGGAACTTAGACTATCATAAAGAATGACAAGTTGGCCATAGTTAGGTCCTTGTAAGCCTAAAAGGATCGGTGCAAGCTAAGGTATCACCAAGGGCAAAGCACTCATGGGAACTGTCCCTGTTGACTTTTCCACTACTCAGTTCACCTTCTCTTCAAACATACCTCAGTTAAGCTCCGTGTGCATCAAATGACATTTCCATTACTATCTATGCTGACAGATTAGCAGTTCATAGCAGCACAAACAACCATTTTCAAAATTCTCATAAAAATAGAGAGATACTCACCCGGAGGTGTGTAGGCATCCATTGATGTTTGCACCACCAATGAACGTCGTTTTGAGGGCATGGGGACTGCCATTTTCCTTTCTTTATGTTTAGCAAGGGCTGCCTGCACTGCTTCCGTGTGGACATCTGGAAGGAAAGAGGTTTGAAGCCAGAGTTAGACAGAAAGGAGCTGTTCTTTGTGCATCCAGCACACCTGGTGCAGGTTTGTGTGTGTGCCAGCTGGGCTGACAGTGCACATCCCATGATGGAAGGCCAGGAACACATGGGATCTCGGAGGAACTGCAGGAGTTCTCCTCACTGCAGAAAAAGCAGCTACAGTGAAAAGTGCTGTACAACAAACAAGCCCTTTGAGCTGTTTGATATTTCCAGAACAGTGCTGCAGTATTTGAAGAGCAGGAATATCACTTCCCCAGAGCAAACCTTTGTTTAACCAGGAGCTGTTACTTCAGTGACCATTGTCATTTTCAGTGGAACTGTGGTGTGTTAATGTTGTCCATTTTTTAAATGGACAAGGTTTCCAATTTACACAAAAGTCACACAGAGTAAGTGAACATTTGCTTGAAGGGTAAGAGGTATGTAAAATGCCACAACAGAAATGGCAACAGGTCTCTCATTCCCAAATCCTTCTCCTGCCACTGTCACTTGGCATTATTCACAGAAAAATAAGTACTACATAAGGCTGGCCTGAGGTAGAATGAGGACAAAAACCACCCTAAGCACAGGCCTGTTGCTTTGCAGGCAGGTGCTGCACACTGCTCACACCAGCCCACTCCACAGTATCCAACAGATCCCTTCTCCTTGGGGATGTAGCCAGTGAACAGCTTCTCTACCTTTCACAGGTATTTATAGCTGCCTGCCTCCCAAAGTGTGAAAAAGGCTATTTATCATGTCTAAAAGATGTGAGTGCCTTTTTGATAATGACTTTGTTTTAAGCACCATTTTTTAATTACTACCATAACTACACATTGAAATAAGTCTGCCTTTAGTTTACCACCTTGCACTGTTTGTCTGCATATTTCTATGGATTTGGGACAAGACTCACATGAAGAGAATGTATGCAAAAGACATGGCAGCCAACAGAACCTTCTTGCGGCTAAAGAAGTTGCCACATACATTGACCATCTGACATCTTGCCTCTTAACCAGTTGCCACCGGTCAGCTGTAGAAAATACAGCAATTTGGGTGCATAATTTAGCTATTTCCATTTGTGAAGCAGGAGCATAGTGAATCAGGTCTAATCCAGAGTGATCCCACTTCCGCTGCTGCTGAATCTGCTTGAAGACCACCCTCACAGGCTGGGTTGGCAGCACGCAGTCATTCTCTTACTCCTGTATGGATGTGGTGGCAGCTCTGAATGGGCAGTGTGCCCCAAGAAAAGCAACAGGAAACAGAAGAGTGTGTGTGTGTGTATATATATATATATCTATCTCCTTATTTAAAGAAGGATTGGTTGAATCACATCTCTGTAAGTAACTTGTGAGTAACAACCTGGAAGGATGACTAGAAGCATTAGATGATAAGCTGCTGATAAGCTGCAGTGTCTCATTTCCAATAATGGTGTTTCCTATCTTCTGCCAGGGTTTAAGCACCTCTCACTAGAAGTACAACAGGGAAGAGCAAGAAAAAGAGCATTACCAGCTGCTTCTGAGTTGCTTTCTTTTCTTTTGTTTTAAATCATGAAGAGGATGAGCACAGCAGCAAAGCAAAGCAAGAAAAGCAAACAGCAAAGCTGGAAAACCATTCTCAAAAGACAAAAGAGCCATGCAGCCAATGGACCAAAATGAAGGAAGACCAATGTTATCATCAACCCAGAGAACAATTTCTCTCCTGTCATTACTTTAAAGTAGAAAGTTTAAGGTCTTTCTTATAATTAAAAACTGATGAAAAGTTTATGTGAAAAGTATCAGAAAATTTATGTGAAAAGTATCAGACTACGACAATAAACAATGTAAGTCTTTACCCAACAGCATGACCCCTAGACAAATTCCTACCTGCTCACTTCACACCAATGTCAATAAGGTACACAGGACAGAACATGGTCCCTAATAGTTTCTTACCTGTTAAAGAGGGAAAATTCTTGATTTTCCTTCAAAGGATAGCAATTAGATATCAAGCAGTAAAAAAAAAAAAAAAAAGAGCTTTCCCTTTATAAAACGCTCAACAAACCAACACTCTACAGCAATTCTTGGAACAAAAATAATTTTTTAGAAGAAAATAAATTTTGCTGATCAACACATGAGGAACTATTTGTATATTATTGTACATATGAGTGTTTTTTAACTTTGTCAGGACGGAGAATAAATTCTTCCAAAGTTTTTAAAAGGAGGACAGCTGACAGAAAATCATTAAAATGCCTAGTGACAGCTGGACACCGAATCATAACTTGTGAATTCTTTGATTTCTTTTTTGATGCTGTTTTGATGTAAGAAGGTAGACTCATCAGCTTAATTAAAAATACTCTGCAGGGTTTTAATTTTCAAATGAGTCCACAGGAGTCCAGGAATTCAATTGTTTTCTCAATAAGGCACATTCTTGATATGTTTATTTGTAATGGGCTACCATGGAATAAACCACACTATAAATTGCTAAAAAAACCAAACCCAAGCCTCACAGGAAAGCAAAAACAATGTCAAAGATAAGAAACTCTGAATAAACAAGAGGGAAGCTGACTAGGAAGAAGGAACATGCACACCTGCTCCCAGACCAGCCTGCAAGCTCAAATATTTAGAAGGCATTACTCTATGGAGGCTACCAAAAAACCCCAGGACACATATCCAGAAAATGCTGAGGACAGATAATCCAGAGATGGTCCAGGGAGCATCAACAAGAGTTTACAGGGTTTTAGGGTGGGAAGAATAAAATGCAGCATAAACAGTCAAGCCTGGGTGAAAAATTTTTCACAATGTTCTCTCTCAGGAATAAAACTCTTGGCTAAACAAAGTATCTCTCTATATATAAAGAATGGCTAAGAATTAGGTAAAGAACGAATAACTATATAATTAGGCATATAATGAATATATAGATTGTATGATCTTCCCTTTTGAATGAAAGCCTATTGGTGGGTTCTGAAGATGCTCTTAACCTGTCAGGACAGTCTTGTACTTGTACTTGTACCAAGTGGGACTTGGATAAGCTAATGGACAGCATTCAAGCCATTCATGCCTAGAGACCAAGACCCAAAGTACTGAGAAATCAGAGAGGTGAGGGAAAGGCAGACTGATACTTCAGAATTACACTTGAGAACAACTCATGGGTTACAATATCTATCCTGCAACCACAGCAAGACAAAAACAGTAAGGAGGTTTGTTCCCAGCAAATATCAGCTTCAGATACACACTTCGCACATACATGCTTTGCTTTTCTCTAGGTTTTAGCTTTGCTTTTCTGATCTACAAGCCAACTTTCTTATGTAGCACAGGGAATGATAACCAAAATGCAACTAACAATCTCTTATTGTACTTTAATGAATCATGGATTTAAATCCAAGTTGAAACGTACATTCGCCCCCAGTGCCCCTGGTGATCTGCTTCTCATGAGTTTGAACAGGAGTGTGGTAGCTCCTTCCCTTCACCTTGGTGAAAGATGGACTGTGGTGTCCATCATTCTGTATGTAACTCACTGCTTCCTCAAATCTGTCCCTAACAGCTACTGAAAAAATACAAGGAGACTTGCAGTAGGAATTTATACAATAGTAACTGGACACTCCTTGTTCTTTAAAGAATGGAAACCACATTTGCGATGCACATAGGGACAAAGTGCAAAGACATATCCAGGTTCCTTTGGGACAGGGAACTGCTATCCCCCCAAATCCCGTCATCACAAAGCAGTTTGTATTCTCCACATATCACGCACAGCATCAGCAGGAACATCATGTTAGAATTTCAAACCATCTCTGGTAGAGTGATGCCCCTGTCTTGCAGGTCTGACAAAAGTGTCTGAATTCCTTCTCAACCTACCCTGGCATGCTCAGACTAACTGAATTCATCATACTGTGATTGAGTATTGCTATAAAACACAGACTTCTCATTAATTTTTCCTGAAAAAAAATGTTCAAGTATGAAAACTTAGTCCAAAAACAACACAAAGAAGTGCTTGCATTAGAAAAAAAAATCACAAAAAGAACACTTCTCTGTATTTCCTTATAGTGCTGCTTGCTGTAATTTCTCATCTACTATAAACTTCTGATACAGTTTCAAATACAAATATACCTTGATGTAATTGCACTCAAGCCTTCTGAGAAAGTCCTGTGTCTACGTAGAAAAAACACGCTTTTAGGTGAAATGTTCTTTCATGTGACATTCTAACTACACTGTTACAGCTGATTAAACTACTCCAGATCCTGACCCTCCAAAGCTCTCCTGCAGGTAAAAAAATCATTTTACTCTTCCCACCTGGCTTTTCCACAAGAATGTCTTAACAGAAAATCTAGAGCACAGAGTAAAATATCACCACCTCTGTCTACAGTAGTAGGAACTAATGCACAGGGACTTATCTGCTGTTGTCCTCCACTGTTTTAGCTTGGCCAGCCACACATTGAACCCAATTTGTGTGTTTGTACTCAAAGAATCAATAAATGGGAAAGAGCAAAGCAACGTGCTTGGGAAAGCTCACTGTTTAACTTGTGCTTGTTGCTTAACACAAATCAACCTGGTGTTCAGCATTCAACCTGACGTATTTCTTATGGGCTGCAAACTGCAGACAAAACGGCTCTGTCCCCAGTCTTTTCCCTGTTGCATTCAAGCATTTTTACTTGTTTATTCTCTTCCTTTACTTTCTATGACAGGATAGAAAGGGCAAGCATACTTTTGGGAGTGAAGTCAGTAAATGAAATGGAAAGGAAGTGGAACTGTAAAAACAAGCAGTTGGTAAAGAGAAAGTTTCCTTTCAAAGAGCTAATGAGCTGTTATTATGCAACAGATGAGGTCTCAAAACAAAGGGCAGAGAAATTAAAACTGGCACAGAGAATGAGGGTCCACAAGTTCAGGCTCCCCGAGTGATGATGACCTATGGCTTTGGCCAATGAGCTCCATAACCAGAAACTCTCATCTATTGCAAATTCCTCATGCCATCAGCAGGATGAATTGCCCAGCTTTCCTGGGAGGTGCTCTGCTTAGTGCAGTCACTCTTTTCATCTGGTTTATCTCATAACTTGGCCCAGTGATGTGCTCCTGACTTAAGTGGAAAGGCTTAGGAAAAAAGCCAAACCCACTAAAACAGGCATTACTGCACAGCACCAGCTTGATATGGACACCTTTCTCAAAAGGGGTGACTGGGTGACAGAAGATGTTTGGGAGATAGCTGTATTAACTGCTGATAGGTGGGCAGTGGTCAAAGGTCAAACACTAATGCCCAGAAATACAGAAATAAATACTATTAATTTCAGACTCCTGATACTTTTGACTCCTTGTTCACAGTGTTCTTGAACCATTTATTCCATATGCTGTCAATGAGCCGAAATCTTTTTTGGGGGGAACACTACAAATTTTTATTTAGTCAGAAGTTGAGCTGGATGGTTTTAACTGGCTCTGGGATAATATAAATCTCTTTGGAACTTTTCATGAAGCCTTTTTCGGGGAGCATACTTTCTCTCCTCCTTGCACAAATATATGCATACTTAGAACAAGTGGTGACTTCCCTCTATGACAAGCTGCCCTCTCCTAGTCATTTCCTTTGGGGGAGACAGTATGTATGATCCTTCTAGGCTCAGCTGTCTCCACAAGCAAATCAGTCTTCCTTTCTTGAAGCAAAAAACAATTGTTGTGTGATGAACAAGGTCAGCCATTTCCTGCTCCACATATGGAGCCCTGCTGCAGCATCTTGTGTTTCTCTACAGCTGCTAGAAGAGCACTCTTCCGAAAAGTGCATCCTCGTTTGGCACCAAGCATAATCCTGACTCACCCTACCCCTTACACCCCATGAACAGGGATGCCCCATTCCTTACTTGGGCCGGAGAGATTGTCCTTTAAAGCTCTGAACTGTAACTGAGACATTTGAAATATGCTGCAAATTCCTAGTCCTCCTACAGACCTTTGCAGCTTTTAGCAGAATGAACTTGCTCCTTTTTCTTCAGATCTTCATTTTTAAAAGAATAAAAACCTATTCAACAAATTACAGTTGCATTCTTCCTCAAAGTGGAGGGGTGGTTACTTTTTTTTTTCCCTATATAAGTTTAACATGCCTCAGCAGCTTCCTTTATTCAATATTAGCTGCATTTGCTCCATAGGCATGTCAAACACTCAAAATACTGTAAGCAAAGCAGTACCTCCTCACAGATCAGGGATCTGGGTATGAGTTCTGCATGGATCAGAGAACAGGGCTTGCCTCCCATGGCAAGCAACAGCTACATTAAAAAATTCCACATTATAAAACTGTTCCTCACAGCCCTTGCATAAAATGCCTCAGCACACAAAAGAAAAACATTATCTTCTTTTGTACTTAAATCAGGACTTGCAGTTGTGTGTCAAGTAGTTCTCCTGCATCTCATTTACCACGCAGCCCTGTCTCTTTTTAAGACAAGAAATTAGACTGGCTGTAAACGGGAGTCATGCATTGCTAGAATCAAGATTGTAGAATCTAATTCTGCCTCTACTGCTGATAAAATACATTCCTTCTGCTGGTTTTGCTCACGTTTTCAGTTTCGCAGGAATTATAAAACCTTCATATGCAATCACCAGCTGTTTAAGAAACACAAATATGAAAAAACAAGCTGTTGCCTCATTTTTTCTGTACAGATGCAGAATTACCTAACAGAGTCCCTACCATCTTCTGCAGCCTGGTTTGCCTGTTGTGAGGTAATGGTACTACTGCCACCCCTCCTTTCAGGGGACTTACCCCTGGAAGAATAAAACTGCCTGGAGACAAACCTAGTTGTGGTCTGAATTCATCCATCTCTTCTGTTTCTTCCTTTTGGCTCATGTAATTCCTCTCATTCCTCTCCCCTGAGCTCTTTTGTCACCTTTTTTTTTGTGTTTTGAGCTAGCCATTGGAAACAATCTTTACTCCTTTGCATTAGGAGCCAATTCCTGGTAAAATGATGGATGACACAACTGGGAGTAAGACAGGCCTAAGGACGGAGAAGGTTCAGACTCCGTGCTTGTTACAAGATAGTCTTCAAACACAACTAACTCACTCAGAAAACGGCAGATTATTAAGATCACGAAGGCTGATGCTCGGCTCTAATGAGTTGAGAATGCCAAAGGATTTTTAATTAGAGGTTATTTATGTACAAATAATACACAGTTATGTCTTATTTATATTGCAGTAGAGGATCAGCCCTGAAGTCAGACAATTAACAAATAAGTGAAACCACAAATAAATCTCTGTCATAGGGAAGCAAGCATCTGGGATGGCATCAAGGAAAACAGCCGGAAGAACAGACAGAGGAAGCAATGGGAGCAAGGGCATTTTCTGCTGCATCAACACAGAGGGCAACAGAATAATCAAAACACTTTCTAGTTATTACAGGGAGACAGCTGATATTTTAGGAAAATAGCATCATCAAAGGTGAATTTTGGCTGAAAATTCTGGATAAGACAATGCTAAGTATAGCAATTGTATGCTAAGAAATTATACAGAGAGAAGGTTGTTAATTGCTGTCTTACAGGAAACCAGTAGTTGAAAGCACGAAAGTTGCTTATGAGTTTAATCAGAGCTTTGTTAGAGCTACCATGGAAACAAAGGATACACTGAGAATTCATTTCCTAATAAGTGACTTGTAAATACTCTGAATAGAGATAACTTGGTAGCTACATTTATTGGAAATGCAATCCGGACATACTAAATAGGGTGAAACATGGTAAATGTGGTATCATCAGAACAGATTACAGTTGGGTTTTGTCTTTTAGTTGTCCTGGCTTGACAGCACTGAGTTATTTTCAGGCAGATACAGGGCAAATGATTTCATGAAAGTTGCTGTGTTCATCCAACACAGATCAGTCCCTGGGAAATCATCTCACCCCTGGGAATGTGAAAGTAAGTGAATCCATATAATAACAGATCTTTGCTGTGGGTGATGCTATAATGAAGCAGTCTCAGAATACTCTCATAATCTCTCTGGATATTAAGATATGAAAGCACATGGCCCAAACAGTGTGACACCTAATTTCTCTCCATCTGGAAGCAGGTGTGCTATTAATTCTGAAATATGGCATTCACAACAGTCAACACACGATTGAATGCAAGAACAGCTGCTCTAAGATGACTCTCGTTTATAGGAGGGCTGTGGAGGTTACTAGCAGAAATAAAATGTTGCTTACCTTTCAAAAAACAACTTATGTGTGCAAGTTTCAGTCTTTGGGATGTTTAAGCTATATATACTAGGCCTCTGGCTTTACTGGGAACTGAGGATACACGGATATGCAGGGGAAAATTCTGCTGTGTTTCATGCATTTTGGGGCTGAATTTTGTTCATCTGTACCATTTTTTGCATTGAAAAGTCAGTGGTTTGGAAAAGATGTGCACTCCCATAAATGTGCCACTGGAAAAGACTTGGCTTTTCAAGGATGCTGCAGCCAACAAGCCCCACTGGTGCAGGAAGCTGGTGCGTGCACTCTGCAAAGGGCCATGCCATCCTTCAGCCAATGCTGAGCACCTCCCGAGCATCTTCTGTCCCCACGTGCTGCACACATGCACAAACCAGATGCTTGGAATGTTTTCATGTGGTCAAAAAGCTTAACTCTAAAGGAGAGAAGCATGGCTGTCATCTCCCACTTTGGCTGGCACGGCAGTAACCCATAATTCTGGGTGGAAGGAAGGAAGGAGCTCAACACATGGCTGGGAAAACTGTATGGGCAGGCTGCGAAACACAGAGCTTACAAGCTGGAAACAGAGGACACCAAAACAGCAGACTGAACTCTCTATGACTCCACTGCTGGTTTTGCTGAAAGGCATAGTTTTTGCTTTAATTTGGATTCTTCAGGTATTATAATAAAGTTAATTTTAAAACGTTTTTCTCAAAACTCTGAGTTTTAAAATTATATTAACTCTACCCAGAAGTGAAATAAAACCCCAACATGCAGGTCTCCCACTAATAATTTCCATCCCTCCATTTACTTATTATCCCATTTGTAATGCAATCTGGAAGTCAGCTTCACACAGTGATCTCATCTCAGGCCCCCTTACTATGCAATCTGAACTAAACTAACTTTATATTTGTTTCTCTCCAGAGATCCTCTAAGAATTTTCCTCAAGAGTTCTATACTTATCCTCACAAACTTTTTCTGCTGGGTCAAAAGCAAGGATGTGGTCATACAAATTACATATTCGCCAGAGTTTTTCTTCAACTTTTTTTGCCCTGATTGAGTTGTAAGCAAGCTTTGTAAGCAAGCTTAACTTTGTAAGCAAGCTAAATCAGATAGGAGATTATTAATTTCTGAAAAAGTCTGTTTACAGCCAGGCTAATGATTTCAAGTTAACTCTTACAAGTAACCCTCACTCATCTCAAGGGTTAAAATACTATTTGTTTTACGACAAGCCACATGAATACTTCTATGTAGTCCCACCCTAATAGATAGCACATTAATCGCATTCTCCTTTCTCCTTATTCTTTGGAGAAATGCTAAATGATGAGGGTTCAGTAAAAATGATTTCTCAGATCTTCCTATTCCATCCTTTACCATGCACAACTCACATAGTTTCATAGTGTAATCCTTTTTTGACAGTTCTGGCAGGATTGCAGAGCAAGATCTTGAATGTCCTTTCAAAACCACAAAATATAAGCTACCCGTATGTTTTCAAATCACCATGAGGTAAGCTGTAAAGACACAAAATGTCACCAACCTTTGTTAGGGCTCGTACACACACCTACCTCAGGGTAAATGAGAACGAATACGTGGCTAGAACAGAGCAGCTCAGCTACCAAAGGTCTGGTGCCAGCATCTCAAGGATTTGGGTCTACAGGGAACGTTCTTTCATTCCCAGCTACCTTATTTCAAATTACCCTCAAATCTGGCCTGGGATGATTTGTTCTGAAGTTTAACAATCTCATGCTCAGTATAAGTTGCTCTGTCTTTTTCCCTTTGAACACCAGTGTGGGAAAGGTGGCTCAGGAATTTGATCTGTGAGAGCAGTTAGGATGCATTTGTTTTGGCAGTACCTCCAAGTAGCTCCTATATTAAGATGTCTTTCAAAAGAAGTGATGAGTGCACTTGGAAAATGGGCTGTTCCCTGCAGTGGTGGGATCTCTGGGGCAGGGGCTGGCAGCTCTCCAAGTGTACCAGACCAATTTTTTCTTTCTCATCTCCACAACCTAAATGTATGGGGAAAAAAAATCAGCAGAAGAGAGTGAGAAGGGAGGTGCTCTTCCAGCTGGGAGTGCAGGTACCACAACCACCCTACAGGCCGTACTCTTCCTCCATGCTACCAGCTGAGAGATGTTGATTCCACAAATGGCATTTCTCCAAACACTCCACTTCTCAGCTCCCAGCTCTGTGCTCACCTGCTGCTGTGCCTTTTAAAACCTGTCCACTGAGTCCATGCGGTGCATGTGCTCTCATTTGCTGGTCTTTCCTCTAGGACACCATGAACCCCCAGCCACAGAGGCAGCACAATTTCACTTACACTGCTACTTCCCATATCATTCCTGACATCTGGAAAACTCAGTTTTTAGAGCTTATTGGTCTCATTTTTCTTAAGGATTATACTGCTCCAGGCAGTGCTCTGCTCATCTTCAAGGCCTATTACAAAGCTCATGAGAAACAAGAGACTTAATAACCTTGGCCCAACCCATTTGTCCCATCCTTATCTCATCAGAGGAGAATTCTGGTGCAGTAGAAATCTTAGAGACACTATCTCATTCCTAACACATGCAGGTACCTTTGAACATATTACACCACATTCCCTATCAATTAATGTAGCCCTTTTTTTCGTTTTTAGTATTTTATTGGTATACATTTTTTGTGTTATACCTCCTGGTTTTAGGTGGGGTTTTTTTCCTGACAAGTGTGGAAACAGTAAAAGCCAGGTCCTGGCACACAAGAAGGTGCTCTGGTTTTCAGCATCAGGACGGAGAACTCAAGCTTCTTGCTTTGGCCTAATCTAAAGGCCACATAGTGTCCTTTTGGAAAAATGAAGTTGGAAAGGACCTGATGTTTCAGTTCCTTGTGTGTTGAACACCCATCTGAGGGAGGATAACATACTTTTTCTCCGGAAAGGTGCTGAAGGTCCCTGAGGGAAAGTTTCTGAGCCCCCAGACCATGACCGGCTGGGAAACAAAGAACTGGGGGAGATTTATTGTGACCAAGAAAACAATTTCTGATCCCAAGGACCTGCCCAGTTGCCCATGGGCTCTGTCACCTGGCAGGGCCCCAGCAGCTGCTGCTGTACTGCACTGCAGCCTTTACGTGGCAGCAGAGCCCAGCTCAGCTCTGGCCACCACAACAGCAGCCACCGGCAAGAGGCCAAGCTCCAGCAGGACGGTCACCGCAGGGCTACACTGTGGACGGGCTACAGCTCACTGTTTTATGCACCAAATCAGTTAAGGCCATTCTTCCAAAAGCAAGATAGCCAGTATGATGGCATTTTAAATAATGGTGGCAGAAACTTCAGGTCCTCCTATGAGGGATTTCAGTGTTAGCAAGAGCAGAATGCAGCCACTGCTACCAGCGAGCAAACAGGTCCCTAGTGACTGTACAGAGGGACAACAGCCTCCGAAAATCTCAGCCTTCAACTGAGTTAGCTCATTCAGACAGCATGGCAAGAGTGTGAAAGCTAGGCTATTCAGATTACCCACTTGCCTACTCCACCACATAATTCCTATCTCCTTATCTCAACACACCATTCCAAGTCCATGGATCCGCGGCTTCCAAAAGTACCCGAGAAACCTAGTTTCTAAATGGCACTAAGGAGAGAAAAGCTGTATGGCCAACTGCAGCTACGTCTACATGACCATTATTAACTCATACTCCAGTCTGGGCCGACTTTGCAGTCCCGTCAGCAGACCAAGCCCAATGCTGACATCTATTCCACATGCAGAGCCACAAGTGCTGTGCAAGCCAGCTCTCCTCTGACTGAGCTTTCCTGCCTGAAAACCCACTAGGCCAGAAAAGCCTCTTGGCAAAAGTTACTGATCCAGCCTACAGCACCATTTGGCTTCAGTGTCATCTTGAGCCCCCAGATAACGTTATAGTACAAACATCAGATAAGGAATGGCAGTTGCTAAGAGAAAAACATTGCCATGGTCTACACTTGGCAAACCTTTCCAAATACTGTTTCTAAGTGAGTAAATACTAAGAGATTTTTTAATTCAGTAGTAAACAAATCAAAGAATGCTTTTGGATTAGTATCAGCTAAACTATGTGCCACATTTGTATAAAGTAAGTAATATAGCTTAACCCTGCACTAATTCAGTTACTACACTTTATAGCATTATCTGTTTCTTTAGACATCTGAAAAATGATCAAAGCCGACATTTTGAAACATAGTGGTTTCAGGCTCCCTTCCTGTATAAAAAGATGCAGCCAGGAAATTTTAAACCTTTATGGTTTTAAAGAATTAGAACAAATTTCCAGTGTAGGCTGAATTCTAAAATCGAATTATCTTGAAACAAAAAATTACCAGGAACATTGAGGGAAAAAAAATAGTGTCCACAAACTCAAGTGTCAATTTCATTTAAAACATGAAATCATAGAACCCAGGCTTTCAAAATTATAGTGCTGAAAAATTCAGCTACAACATTAATGAAATAATAATAATAAAAAAGATTGAAGGAAGAAAATAGGCAGGGATTAAAAATGTCACAGTATGACATTTTGCATAATACAAGAAAATAAGTTGAAGGTGATATTAGTGGCAGCAATGATTTTGAGTCTCCAAAGAGAGTTCGTTAAACAATCTTTGCTGACATCTAAATCCACATAAAAAGCAAAGGTATGGAAGGAGAACTGGATGACTCTCAGAATCTTAGACTTCCAATTAGGAAAACCTTACCAAGAAGAGACAGAAAAGGACTTTGATCAGAGTTGGAATGGGAGATCTGTTTGCAGATGTTAATTGAAATAAACTGTACGAAAACACTAAGGAAGGGAAATGTTTTCCTAGATGTGAATTCCTTATTGGTTAAAGAGTGTGCATTCATTTTGTTTTGGGCTTTTTCCAAGTAGATGTGCCAAATACGATAACAAACACTCACAATGGGTAACAGCTAGGATCTAACAATCACAATGGGATCAGAGCAGAGATGCTGAAGTATTAAGCACAGCAAAACAACAAGCAAAACAAAGACTTCTACCTGAAGCAAATCTGAATCTGAAAACAAGATAACCAGAATAAAATCTGACTTGCAAGTTTGCAACCTACAGTAATAATTGAGTAATTAAGAGACCAAGAAAGAAACAGACTTCTGATCTCACAGGGGCAATACATAGAAGGGGAGAACACAAGTCAGGGTAGGAACACTACACTGTATCTTAGCAAATCTCCTCTGAAAGTAAATTTGGAGAGGATCTGATAACTTTACAAAATTGAAAAGTATATTTACATTTACCTTCACTGGCATTTGTTACACTTGGTTTTCTTTTGAGGGAGTGAAGACGCAGGAGTTGTTCAAACCAATTTGCTGGAAAGCTCGGTGACTTGCTGAGGAGTCACGTTATACAGCAACCAAGCTCGGAATTCAAAGCCTTGCCAGAAGTCCCCAAAATGCTGTCAAGCTTTTCAGTTTTAACACCAAGGACATTTTCAGAACAGCAAGAAAGATCTGAATTTATAGTATAGTCCTGACTCTGCTAAAGTAAAATGCCTGCACTAATAACAGCCCTTTACACTGAATTCCTTACTTCTCAGCAACAAGGTTTATGTCTTTATTATTTATATATATGTATATGTGTAATTGCAACTCGCCCCATCCCTAAGACATCCCTAGGACTTTATGTACCCTTTCACTGAACAAATGCGTTCCTTTTAAGGCAGCAGGCAGCGACTGAAACCCAGGGGCAGCAACACCAACTCAGAGAGCACCCTTGGGGTCTCAGAAGACGCACACAGTGAAGATATGCATGATGTCTCCTTTTGCCCATCCCCAAACTGACTCGACATCTTAGTTTACAAATGGCAAGCATAGCTCAAGCAGATGACTTTCGACTCACAGTCAAATGCACATGTTTCTAACAGAACTGCTCTGGCGAGTCACAGCTTGGAGATTTGAGGACCATGTGTTGCACACCCACAAATTAGACAAGTTCAGGAATAGTATTTTTTTACCTATTTAAAAACACTGGGTAAAAATCAGACCATTTATAGTGTAATGCTGGAGAAGCTTCTAGGAGCTTATATATCAAGGAATTATTATGCAGATACCACAGCCATTATTCAACAAAAAATTGGCAACATCTACAGTATGAACCCAGGGTTTCTGAGGGGAGGAGGGAGTTTTAAAAATTTATCAGAATGGTCTGGACACACATGAACTTTCTCTGCCACATTCAGCATTTAATTTTCCTTTAAATGGGACTGGCAAGCTCTTTGACTAATGGAATGAACCAGAGATATGTTACAAAAGGTTTAATAAGGAGTTCTCTACAATTTTCCAGTCGTGTCAGCACAATGAGTCTGACTGCATCCAGCAAGAGGCATCTCTCAAACACAATCCAGAGCTTCCACAGTCAAATTTACTTTCCTTGAGACCTTCCATAACCATCAGGCCGTGGCTTCTGACTCTCAGCTCACCAGGGTCTCTCTGCCACAGAAGCTGATGGGTGCTGCTGTCTATGGCTCCCTTATTCTGCAGCTGCAAGAGCAGCACCAGGTGAACCAGTCCATGGCCTCAGGCTGCTATCTGAGGATGCTCATACTGCAGCAGCCCCTGAAGCAGTTCAAACAACAGCTGAGCACACCTACCCTTCATCCTATTAAGGTGTAGTACATGCAGTTTTCACCTTCAAAGCTAAGAGTAAAGAAGTTTCAGAACTCACTTTTCCTTTATGGAATCACAGAATTGTTAATGTTGGAAAGGATAACATTATCGAGACCAACCATTAGCCCAGCACCACCATGTTCACTACTAAACCACATCCCTAAGTGCCAAATCCACGTGCCTTTTGAACATTTTCAAGGATGGTCATTCCACCTCTTTGCTGGGCAGCCTGTTCCAATGGCTGACAACTCTTTTGGTGAAGAATTTTTTTCCTAATATCCAATCTAAACCTCCCCTGGCACAGCTTGAGGCCATTTTCTCTTGTCCTATCACTTGTTACTTGTGAAGAGAGGCTGAACCCCATCTGTCTCCAGTTTCCTTTCAGAGAGTTGTACAGAGTGATAAGGTTTCCCCAGAGCCTCCTTTTCTCCAGGGTAAACACCTCCAGCTCCCTCAGCTGCTCCTCATAAGACTTGTGCTCCAGACCCTTTGCCAGTTTCACTGCCCTTCTCTGGACATGCCCCAGCACCTCAATGTCTTTCTTGTTGTGAGAAGCCATTATAAACCAGTTTTAAACCAATCACTTCCTTCACTTTGTGTTACATCTGGAGCAGTATCATGAAGAAAGTTGGATCTCATTCACTTGGAAATGAGTTTTTACCCTTCTGTTCAGCTCTGAAATTAATTTTATCTTCCTTTAATCAGTGCTTCTATTTAGGGCATAATGATGTTCCCAACTTGCTATACTGAAAATTAAATATTTTTCTTATAGTATTACCAAACTGGAATCAGTACAGTAAAATTCAGCTGTGCCACAGAACCACAGACTGGAGAAGGTCAGCAGGAACCTCTGGAGACCATCCAGTCCAACTCCCTGCTCTAGGCAGGGTCATCTACAGCACACTGCTTGGGGCCACATCCAGTGGGGTTTTGAATAGCTCCAAGAATGGAGACACCACAACTTCTCTCAGCAACCTGTGCCAGTGCTCGACCTCTCTTAGAGAAAAAAAAAGCTTTTTCTTATGCTTAAATCAAATTCTTCATATTTTGGTTTTGCCAGCTGTCTCTTGTCTGACTCCAGCTTCTTTAATTTCCCCATCACGTAGCTTATACTGGGGATAAGATCCCCGTGAGCTTTCTCCAGGCGGTACAGCCCCAGCTCTCTCAGCTCTCCTCACATATCACAGGATCTATTTCTTAATCATCTGTGGTCTTTTGCTGGACTCACTCCAGTGCGTCCATATCCCTCTTGTACTGGGGAGCCCAGCACCGGGCTCAGCACTCCCAGTGTGCCTCACCAGCGCTGAGCAGAGGGAAGGGTCACCTCCCCTGACCTGCTGGCAGCATTCCTCTGAGTGCACCCCAGGAGGCTCTTGGCCTTCTTTGCCATAAGAGCACCCTCCTAGCTCATGTCCACCACAACTTTGCTGCCAAGCTGCTTTCCAGCAACCTGTCCAAGTGCAAGGGGTTATTTCTTCCCAGGTACTAGACTTTGCATTTCCCTTTTTCAAACTTCACTAGATTCCTGTTTGCCCACACTCCTCCAGCCTGCCCAGATCCCTCTAAATGGTATTACACCCGTGTGGTATATCAACCACTCCTTCCAATTTGGTATCATCTGCCAGTGCGTGAACAGGGCACTGTCTCACAGCAAGGTCACTAATGAAGCTATTAAGGGGTACTGGAGCCAGTATTCAGTCCCTACAGTACCCATTAGAGGCTGGTGTCCAGCTGGACTTCGTGCCACTCATCACAACTCTCTGAACTCAGTATTTCAGCCAATTTTCAGACCACTTTGCTGTCCACTTATCTAAACCACATTTCACCAGTTTGTCGAGGAGGATATTATGAAAGACACTGTCAAAAGCCTCACTAAAGTCAAAGCATACAACATCCACTGCTCTTCCCTCAACCTCCAGGGAAGTCATCTCATTGTAGAAGGTTATTGGGCAGATCAAGAATTGACCAGCCTACTAAGAGCACTTTGTAAATCCATGCTGTCTATTCCCAATCACTGCCTTGTCCATATATTTAAAAAGAGCTTCCAGCATTATTTGCTCCACCACCTGCTCAAGAGATTGAGAAGAGTCTGGCTGGCCTGTAGTTTTCCAGATCCTGTGTCCTGCTATTCCTGAAGACAGAAATGAACCTTGCTTTCTCTCAGTCTGCAGAAACCTCCTCTGACTGACAATCGCATTGGTCAGTGATGTATCCCCATCATGTCCCATGGACCTCTACTCATTCAGTTTGTTCAAATATTCCCCGTCCTGATTCTCCTTCACAGAGGGTAGGCTGTCATTGCTCAAGACTTTCCCATTGGTCTCAGATGCCTTGATTCCAGGACTCAAACACCATCAGTATAGACCAAAGCAAAGGATACATTAATTATCTTTGCCTTTTCCATGCCCTTTGTCACCCGGTCTCCTGCCCCATTCAGCATGTTTTCCTTACTCTTTCCTCTTTTACTAATGTGCCTGTAGAAGGCCTTTTTGCAGCCCTTCACACTCGCTGCCAGATCCAGTTCCAGATGTATCTTGGCTTTGTAACTCCACCCCTGCACGCTTGGACAGTGTCTCTGCATTTGCACAATGAGTGTTTCCCATATATAGCTACATGAGTTTACAACAAACTTCTTTTTAAAAAAGCGAGGAAGAGAACGAGACATTTCAAATTTTCATCCCAGTTCCGGGGTGTTCAGCTCCACTCACCCGATCTGTAGCGCTCATCCCGTGACCCTGAGGACCTGCGACGGTGATACCGAGAGGAAGAGGATGGAGTGACAGGAGTTCGACGTTCTTGTGGTAATGCCTGGTCCACCCCTGCATTAATGAAAAAAAACCAAACAGCTCATTCTGATTGAATTTTGGAAGGTTTATAGTGAGGAGGAGTTCAGCATACACTACGAGTAGAAAATGAACATTCAGTGCCTAAAGCGCGTCGTGTCAATCGGTTACACACTACTTGCCTCTGGTCAGCTTTTCTGATGTGGTTATTTTCCTGGTTGTCTCTAAAAAACCTTTTTTCCAGGGTCATGGACAACATAGAAAGAGCAAACAGACAGTAAGCTTGGCATTTTTTATTTCCACAAACAGATGACTTCTCATAAAGTAGTATTTAGGAAATATTTTAATGAGCTAATAAAGGCAGACACCATTGCAATGGATATTGAAACTTTCCTGCAAACTGGTTCCTAGGAAAACTTAGTATGTATCATCTAAAACCTCATCTGGTTGGATGATGTCAGGTGGTGACAACACAATACTAAACTGTGGAAACCAGTTCCTGTGGGAAGGGAACTATAGTAATATCTACAGTCATTTTTAGCTACCAATGGTCAGAAAGTAAACAATAACTGCATCAAACCAGGCTGAAAATAGTAATCTGTTCCAGCAAAACAACAAAAATAGCCTTGTAAACCTGCAGCATTTGAGTATGCTGAGCCTAAACATCCAGTATTTTAAGATTCAAACCTTTTATTAATCCCTTTCCCATAGCGAATTTGCTTTTTTTTTTAATAGCATTTACTTGAAAGCTTCTTAAGCTACAGTAGCAATATAACAGCAGCATCATAAAGAAACACTTCTAGAAACTGCTGTTCCTTGACAGCTTCCAGAGAAGAGTGAAGGCAATGACTCAAGCAGGAAAGTTCAAACAAACAATAGGAAAAGGAAGCAAACCTGCATCTGTAACAGTGGGATGATACGGTGCCCTGCTCTCTTCCAGAGAACAACCTGAGCAGACAAGCCCAGCTGATGCGCTCAGCTTTGAGCTAACAAAGCACAGAGCCTTGGGTGTGTTATGCATGGGGTAAAGAACCAGGAGTACCTGACAAAATTAAATTGATTCTTTCCTACAATTTTTTGCCTTTAAGAAGTAGTTATACATTGTGCACAACTGTAAGAACAGAAGTAAAACAGGTCCCTTGCACTTAAGGCTCAAATGTAGGACTAATAACTGGAAATTGGAGTCAACAAAACAATGCTTGGAAATTTGCTTGTATTTTTCAATTAAAACATAATGTACAAACTCTCCACTACTATTTCTGAATGGTTCAATGCCAGCTTATTGGAGAGGGATAAGAGTTTACATTTGTGGAAACAAGAATTTTTATGTAGACTAGAGACCAACCGAAAATCCTGTGATTGCTTCAGTCAGTCTCATTTGGGTTTCAATGGACTCTTTAAAAAGCATCTTTTGAAAAAAGTTGGCATTGTATGCTTATTTCTTTGTGAAAATAAACTGCACTCTAAATCCAGCTTCTCTCTTAAATCTTTGGATTATCAGCAATGTCAAGTCTGCTTTGATTTTGTGGAGAAATGGCTGGTTGGCTAAAAAACATGCTTGGAGTGAAATCTCATAGGCGCCTAAAGGACAGAATGAATCCATAAATTTTCCTCTACTCAGATTGCGATTAATAATTCACACTCTTAAATCAAATAAAATGTCTTCATTTAACTCCTCTGTCTCCACACTACAGTACTGTATCATTTCATTTGCTCTCACATCCCTTTATATTCTTTATGTCAGGTGAACCTGACTTCTAAATCACTGAAATAATCAAAAGGAGTACTTTCTCCTCACTTCCATATTCGGAATTTTTCCTTCTTTATTTGGCCACCCTGAAAATGAGCAATATACAATTAATAATATAACTAATTTTGACTGAAATTTTTCCAAAAACTATGTTTCAGTCTGTATGAGATGCTAAGCACCATTACTCATCTCAGTCCTTATCTACATCATCAGGAATGAAGTAATTTCTGGAAATCACGTATTTTCACAAAAATCCTAAAAAAACACACCCAAAAACTGTACACCTAACACTGACACTGTGTGACAGGGGTTTTGCTAAGAAAGCAGTGCCACATTTCCCAAGGCAAGTGACTTGTGTAGGGCAATGTCATGTGGAGAAAAACAAAGAAAGATCATTATGATGTTGCCACTGCAGTATAACATCATGATGATACCGGAAAAGGGGATTAACTGCATCTTCCAGACAACCAGACCACATGCAGTAGGCTTTAGAAACATCGAGGGGAAATTAAATTGTGAGGAAAAGCATCAGTTTCAGAGGTGCACAACTGCTGTAGGAGGGAAATCTTCCAAGCAGATCTGAAGGCCATTGGGCAAAATACATTCAAGCCTGTGGCTTCCTTCTCCTGGCTTAGTGACTGTGAGACACCTCAAGTGTCTCAGTCCCCTTTCTGCAGCTGTGGGCAGTGCACAAACTTTATTTTCCAGGTGTAAAATAAACAGTGCACATAAGGTAACAGCAAACACTGACCCTGTCATAGCAGAAGACAGCAGGACACCCAACTGGCCAGGCAGCACTGCTGCCCTCAGCACTCCCTGACACTGCCAAGGGCTCTTCCCTACGTCAGTTCACCATGGTGATTGTATTTTTACTACAGATACGTAAGTCTCTCATCAAATCTTAAAACCAAGAAACTTAAGCAAGTTTTATTTCCTTCTAGTTTGTATACATGTGTTTGTTCTCTTAAGTAAGTCAGTTCTGACCCAATGGGCAACATAAAGTTTCTTCATACAGTCGGGAAAGAGGGACCCCCAACTCATCATCCTGCACCAGTAGTCATTAAAGGCTATAGAAAACTAAATAAGAATATCAGAATGTCTTATGAGATCTGGGGGATCATTTGATGGCTTTACTTCCCACTTGTCCATATATACAAAAACAGTGAATAAATCCCTACCTGAGTGTGGAGCAGGACATGTGAACTTGGCTCACTGATAACACCAATTAAGATGAGGAAGTTAATTGTGTGCTAAAATAGAGGAGAAGCTCTCCATCAGCCACCTGTGGGGACACCTCTTTGTATTATGTTCCTCTAAGGTGAAAAAACAAAGCACTGCCCCACTTTGGAGAGACAGCAAGGAACTGGATGACAGCTCTCTACTGAAGGGGCTGGAGGATGAATTAGCTGGATTGCCTGGACTCACATCTTGGCTTCCTGCACACGCACTGGCTCCCATGGCACCAGCGACGGCGTGAGACAAAGGACACAATAGCAAGAACCTACACACTGCCATTCCTGAGCGATGGGTGGGAGTAAAAGCCATGCAGAATAATGAGCACCATGAAATCAGTGAAGTGTTGCCACAAGTAACAAAGCGGTGTTAACAGCCGAATTGTTCACCTCCATGACGGCTCCAGCAGTATAGTGCAGTAACAAGAATAAATTTTTTTTCACTTCTACTTCTGAACATAACTAAACCCAAAAAATTGATAGCTTTCACAGCCAGCACGAGGGTCCGTGAGTTAAGCGCTAATGCTTGTTCAAGTGCAGCTTCGCCCAGATGCGTTCGTGAATCGGCAGCATAATGGCTTGAGAATCCATACTTGGATCAATTCCTAAATTTAAGGAGGCGGCAAAGCAATGAATGGCTTTCCCAAAAGAAAAGACAGTGTCACGCCGGTGCCCTGTGCACAGACACATTCACAGTCACTGTCAAAGTGGCATAATTCTTAATAATGCCATGGTCTACCCCAGTCTTGCAGCTGAAGCAGGACTTTTAACAGGTAAGCGTGATTAGCACTAATGATTGACTCTTTGCAAGCCATGAAGAATTTCAGCAAAACATATGTGCCTGGAACACACTTTATATGAGAGGCTGAGAAATCAGTGCTTTATGGTCATCACATTACACACAGGCATCAGCAGGGGCACTGGAGCAAACAGATATGTTCCTAATACAAGTTAAAGCTCCTAATGTGGGATTCAGCTCACAGATTACGACACATATATTTAGGTGGCTACAAGAAGGTGCTTAAGACAAGCTCCCACTATGAAAAACAGAGACCTAGACCAGAACTCAGGATTCTAAACAAAGGTGTCAGATTTCTTTGCAGATGTTGTGGACTATGATACCCAGCTTGAACAGAATGGCATTGTCCCCTTTAAGTCCTGTTTTACGTGTGCTCACTCTGTGCAGATGTCTCCAGTACTGTAGGAAGTCCTGAACAGTATCAGACACCCATCTTCAGGCAACTCCGTAGGTCCACTGGAGCCTTGAGAGCTGTGCAAGTGGTCAGTGGAGGTATCTGCTTTGGAATAAACTGAAAAGCTCTTTGGGATTCATCAACTGAATTAACTATATCTCTTCACATAAGAATGGAAGCATAAATACAAGGTTCATAGGCAGACAACTTAATGCAGATATATCAATCCACAAATCCTAATCTGCAAGCTGGATCTTGTCTTGACTGCATTTAGCTAAAAAACGCAAGAGCCTCAGTAGAGCTATTTAAGCAATACCACTGCAAGCTGGATAGCTTTATTTCTAAGTGCATGGAAAGTACAAAACTGTCAGCTGGAAGCAGGTTTCACCTCTTTCTTTTTTTTTCTTCACCTCCTTGTTCCTCCTTTCTTTATTACTTCTTTTTGTAGCTAAATTGCGATCCTATGTGCTGATAACATGGCAATAGCTGCATTGCCCTCTCCAACAGAGGACAATTGTTTCCTTAATGACAGCTGACAAGCTGCTTTGATGAATCTCTTATTCCTATGTCTGTGTCAAACTTTTGCATCTAAAAATATGTAAAAGCTGAAATGTCTAACTGACAAGAAATAGAAAGCATTCTTAGACACAGGCTATATTTATTGTTCTAAAACTAACTTACAATGTGGGCCCCCAGGAGAGAGAGCTGTAGGATAAACCAAACAACTCCAGGGCCAGTGGGAAGGAAGGCAAACAGTGCTTGCAGTGCAGTTTTAAGAAACAGTATTTACTTTCCCTTCACAGTATTTCCTGAGCTTCTATGCAAGGGGTGATGGCTCAGCTTTAAAAGCAAAGCCAGGTATGAACACACCATGTATTTTGTAAACAGGCTAAATGTCACACCATCCCCATGGAACTCGTTACTTAGCATGGCATTTCACTCTTCCCATCAAATGTACAACTAAGTAATGAATTCACTGGATAAGCCAAGGGAGATTTAAAATGCAGTACTTCTAACCAAAGACATCCAGGAAAGTGGAGCCACTTTCTGCTACATAAATCTGGAAAAATGTTATTTCTGATTAGATTTGTTTAATTAAAAGTTTTTCCTTCACAGGTGAGCTTACTCTCAGTCCTGACTTAAAACAATGAACATACTTCAAATTGATCTTCTTTTCTTATTACAATTTCAATTTTGCCTTCCAGCATTTCCTTGAAAGGTTTAGCTTTCAGTTCAAGCTTAGCATGGGTATCGTGGGCTTCTTCTATCTCTCCTTTATCCCAGTGATGGTGGACATCACATTACTACTCCAGTGCACACGTGATGTTTGATTTCCATTTTTCTTTACACAGTCCCACAGCTGCAGCATACCATTTGAAGATTCTTTTTGGAGAATATGTAAAAGAAGACTACCTATTCACAAAGCAAACACATTCACCAAAGGGCTGGCCACCTCACACTATAGACAAATATGGGCAGCATTGTGAATTCCAACAGTTTCTCATTTTGAGCACACGGCTCTTCAGACACCTCCATGGGCTCCACCTCCTCTGCTCCAGCACTGGTTAAGCTCTAAGGCCCTCAGTGGTGTTTTTCCTTTCTACCATCTACTGTTCACCTCTGGCTGAGACACCTTTCCTCACCCATTTGTCATATTTTAGACCAACACTTCCATGTTTCTTTCTATGCTGTTATGTTCTGCAGATGCTCTCCAGGAACATCAACAGGCATTTCCTTGGAAATCTTCAAATTCTTTGAAAAACACGCCAACTCTGATGTGTACTAAAAATATCCTTCCCCTAAAAAACATCACACCAAGTGCTGAAATCACTACCTGCATTACTAACTGGTTTCATTATGTACTCATTTCTTCCCTTGCAACGACTTCTTTGCCTTACTATTAGAGTGAAAATGAAGGAAGGTATTTTTTTGCTCTGTATTTGAACAAGGGTTACTATTATGAGGTCTTGGTACAGAATAGGAAATAGAGATGCCATTAAAACCCAAAGAATGATAAAATGGTAACTGGACTCCCAGTCATGGTGGCAAAACCAAAACAGTAACCATCATACTTTAAGTGATGGCCTCAAGGGGTGCTTCTCAGAGGCTTTCAGTACCTTCTTTTTTATCCAAACTAAGCTCTGCAGGCATCCATCGAAACCATACTCTTTTTTTAAACGGAAGACTTACTAAGCATTTGTCTATGCATTATAGTTTCTCATCTGTGAAACATCTGTCACACTGTTTCAGGGATGTGCCCACATGTTGTGCAATGCATATGCCTTTCAATGAGATCCACATTCTCAACACACTTTGAAATGCCCCATCGTGGTTATCTCTTGGTAAGATCTTTGAGAATTAGGAAGGCAGATGTGAGAGGAATACTTATTTGTACTAATAAAATGAATACATGAGAGTATTTTTTCAGAATCAAATTTTGTTTAAACATTTCCTTGCAATCTTTGCAATCCAAATAATGTTGCAATCCAAATAATGTCTGTGGAAGGAAAAATGAAATTGTAATCACCAAGTTTACTTGGAGTGCCTTAAGACTCAGCAGCAGGAATAGTTGAAAGCGAAGGCATGCACACATACACATAGAAGGTATGCAAATATGTGAACAGATAACATATATATATTAATATATGTGTCATGCTAATAAGAGAGGCCATGGAAATCGGTTCCTGTAATTCTACAGAAAATTGTTTTTTCGTAAGGCAAAGGGATCTTCTGTGCAAATGTATTATCTCCTCTGCCCTGCATAGCTTGAAATGTTCCCAAGCTGGTGCTGTTGGGGCTCCAGCAGCAGGAGGTGCAGGGATCTGTCTCTCGGCCTGTGAAAGGAACAGCAGGTGCCTTTTAAGCACCACATCTCACAGATTTATTAGCCATAATAAATAAAGCACTGATGACTGGTCCACATGGTTACACTACAAATAGAGCTACACTGGTGGTACCAATGATGGGAAATTACAGAAAGCAATTTAGTGAAGACACAGCACTTGATTAAGAGAGAATGAACCACCCATGTCTAAGCTGTTAGAAGCAATGCTTAATTGATAACAACACTGTCTCTGTTCTGTGAATGAATAATCAAATTTCCTGGCAGAAGACTGGAAGCAAATTGGGCAAAACCATAGCTTATGGGGAATGCAGGTAATTTCCTTTTTTTTTCTTCTAGGGAAGGTTTCTCTTAGTAGTGTGCATGCAGCTGTCCACGTTATCTTACCCGGAACTGACTGATCGAATCGAGATAAAATTCCAAAAGTTATTCTGAAATAAATCCCTGTTTAAGTGGTTACTTCAGCTCTTGGCTGTCATGGCTCCTCTACAGAGGCAGTAAGAGAAAGGCCACTGCACAAGAGGGACTGGGATATATGTACAGACATAAAGGTCTGGACTCACTATTATTTTTAGATGTCTGACACACGGGCACGCTAAGAAAAGAAAAACTACTCTGCACACAGAACATCTCCAGCTACAAACTCACATCCTGAGAAAGCATCTTGAGGAAACAAAGCTGTACTTTTGTCTCCCTGACTTAAAGCAGGTGGGGATTTAATGGGAAAGAAAAAGGGGGCTCCCCCCATCCCTTCTCCCATTAACACTGCCAAATGCAGCATATCCGTTCCGGATTTCTGGATGTTTGACAGCCCGGCTGGAACAGTACAAATGTCCTTTGCATATGTGCATTCTGTGCAGCATCTGGATGTGTCAGACCTGCTGTGCATGCACTGGGGAGTCAGCCTGCAGATGTGCAGTGGATCTGGCACATCCCCTGTTTTTCACTGCACGTTTGCTGTACAGCATGTGACAATACGCTCTCTGGGATTGTCCTGTCAGAAACAGGGAGCCTAAGAGCCAGCTCCTACATCACCTAGAGGAGTATCAACCACATGGTTGCCTGGCTTTATCTTTCATTAATCCCACTCCTAACAGCTCTCCCTTTCTAAAATGACAGCATCCAAATAAGCATGACAAAAAGACCATAGATGTATGTGTGTTCAGATATGTCTACAGGCCTTCCACTGGTTACATTTATCACATGTAACACATTTTTATATCACTAACAGTGTTAAACCTGAAATTGCAAATTACATTAAATCCTTCCCATTTTGCAAAAAATCTCAGGCAGAGGAAGTTAACCTTGTCAGACTGAGGGAACCTGACCTAGAACAGCCCTGTGTAAGAGGAGAAATACAAACACAGTCAGAAGCCACTATAGATCTCCTCCATAGTATTATAGCAAATTGGTTTGAAAATTAGTGGAGAAGGGCTTCTGAAATAGATAATATTTTTACAGGTATGTCTTGTCCTGAGACAAGAACTGTAAATCTTATCTTCCCTCCAGCCATCTCTTACACCATGTCTGGATTGCCTGTGTGAGTGTGGACAAGCACGCAGGCAAGAGTGTGATGTCCTCCATGTCCCCACATGGTTGGCAAGAGAAAATCTGGTGTCTTGAGGGGCTGTGGATCCTCTGCAGCCTTCCTACAAATGCAAGGATAAAGCAGAATGCTTGCCACCAGCCACAGGTCCTGCCAGAGGGATGGGTATCTGGGAAGGGCACAGTTCTGCAGGCACGGCTGGAGTCATACCTTGTGAGTCCACACTGCAGAGATGTAGCCCTGCAGAATGGTCTTCCTTCAGCCTGCTCTACCAGCCTGATGCCTGTTCCTAGAAGTCAGTCTGCTTCTGAATGGCTCGGATGTGAGCAGAGCTCAGGCAGAGATCTCTACTTGAAAATAGCACAGAATTAGGGGTGCTTAGATTTTTACAGCTTCCTCCAGAATCTGGTGAGCTTGGTCCTGTTTAGAGCTCTATAAAAGGCAGTGCCAAAAAGGGAATTAGAAACACACGCCTTCCTGTGTTTCACCAGCTTATTGTATGCGACCTCCTCCAAAGCATCCATGGTATGGAAGCTAGAGAAGCGTTAGTATGTTCAAATGTTACTAAGAGCTATTCCTTCTCCCTTCCCATCACTTCACTCTGAGGCAGACAGAGTCAGCAACGGCCTTCCAGATGTTGGTTGTCCTGCCTTGCAACTGGCAGCCCCATGTCCATCCTACTGATGTAGGTATCTAACAGAGGCTTCCAGATGAGGCACAGTTATATACAGATAGGGACTGGAAAAGATACATTCATCGTGCTCACCAAAACGAAAATAAAAGAGAGGCCGGTTTCCTGCTGTGCTGGCTGCTCTCTCTCTAGCGGCCGCTTCCCGGATGTCACAGACACCAATGTTGGCAGTGCGGAGCATTCTTCTGGCAGCTCCTTCACTGTGTTGCAGTCTACACCGTACCGCGGCAGCTCCATTCGCTGCTGTAACAAGTTGAAAAAAACTAATTAATTCACGTCTAGTTTTTTTACATTTGTTACAGCAACGAGTGGAGCTGCTGCCCCCATGCAGTAGAGCACACACGCACACGCACGCACAGACACCACAGGACACCCACGGAGCCAACGCGGGTCGATGTTCCACTCTGCCAACATGGGCGTTAGGAATGTTAGCAAAGGTGCAGCGGGAGGACCGGATGTCCCAGAAGGGGGGAAATGCCTTTGGATTTCCTTTAGTTTGTTGAACGCAGTCACAGAATGCAAATTCCTGCCCTTTCCCAATGCCTCCAATCCCAGCAAAAGTCATGTCCGTTTCCATACTGGTTTAAAATATCTCTAAAACCTCTATTCCCTTATAACACCAAGATCCGAGACCATCAAAGTTTATAAATTCTTGCATTCCCCATCAAAACAGGTTACAAAAAAAATTAAAACAGAAAAGGCTAGTTGGTCATGTATGTGATTGTTGAGACATTAATAGGGGCTTACAAAAGGCAGCAGCTGTTTTGTCATCCTACTTCTTCCTGGAAAGGATTCATCTCCCCCTTCCTAGGGAACAGGGACTTGGAGCCGTTCAGACGAGTAAGGTCTTAAAAGGATTATATCAAATCGAACCTTTTCAAGTTTTGTCCAAAAATTAACACAACAAAACAAACAAAAAGTACAAAGACAGCAAAAGACCCAAGCACAAATAGTATCCGTTTCTGGAGGAAAATACTTTGATAGAGTAGAAGCAGTGTCTTCCACTATAATAAAATAATTCATTTAGCCATCAGCTAAATGATTGAGCTTAATATATTTACAAGAAAACAGTGGACAATATTTTAATACTTCTTTTTCTTGATCCTATTATAATCTTCCTTCACTTATCCATGTTTCACATTCCTTGTGCGGGATTTTCCGGCAACGGGTTGAGCAGAAAATGTTCATTCCATTTTCTCCCATCTTTAAAACAGCTCTAAGTCAGCTACATTCTCAATCATGACCTCTCCAAATTATTGAATGGACCTCACTGTAGGACTGGCTTCTCTGGATCCCTCTGCTTCTCCTTACAATGCAAAATTTAAGTATGACGGTAGAGACCTTGAAAGGTAAATCTGTGAGGCTTCTCCACGTTCACTCTTTCATCATTACATCCATATGAATCCCCAGCAGTTTCAGACATGGATATAGTTTGACCAGAAGACTGTGAGCTTTCTGGAGAAACAGCTCTATTTGCTTGTTTGAAGAAAGGAGAGTAACAACTAAAAAAAATAAACAGATTCTTGTACCAACTGCGCTGCTGCATTAACGATTGCTGTGAGGCTCTCCATAACCCAGCAAATCTAAGCAGGTCTCATGAGAACCAGCTGTGAAGACTAATGTATGTCTGATAGTCGGGTTAGACCAATAAATACCCAGAAATTTAATAAACTGCACCTCTGGTATTGTAATTCTGTTGATTTGATTTGCTTCATTCTCTAATGGCTCCCAATGGTTCAGGAATGTCACAGACACCCTCAAACCAGGCTGTATCACTTCAGAAAACAGAGGTGTCTGCAATACTGATCTCTTTTGTGGAGTTCCCACCAGTGGAGCAGACCAAGTGAAATCCAAAGGCACTAAATCAGCATTCTGCTATGGAGCTAGACAATATATATATAAACCTGATGGAGAGAGAACAAGGCAGTGCCTTCACACAGGAGCAGTTTAAATAAAACCCCATCAATTCCACTAAAAAGGAAGGATTCTGTAAGATAAGGAGGAAACTAGTGCTGAGGCCTGCAACAAAAACAAGGCTCAGAGAACAGCCAAGCCCAAGGAGAGCATCTGTAAGGTAAGGAGACCAGGAATGAATGGGCACACTCCTCTGAGACCAAGACAGAAGAGAGGTCTACACCAATAACTACAATTACTATTGAACTTACTATGATCCAGTGCCTCACAATTGAAAGAACTCTGGAAAGTTCTTATTTTTTTATATATATATATATATATATGAAATTATTCAATGAAGCAATACATTATTAAATTTAGTTTGAAGATATTTTTACACCTTTTGGGCAAGTGCATGCAGCCTATCCCTTAATACTAAAACCAGGTATGTGTAAAAGGTCAGCTGCCCACACGCCTTAGGACAAGCTGAACTCTAGGGTTCTTGATGGTCTCTCTAGTGTCTTCAAAAGTCAGACTTGGACAGGAAATCCAGAAATGAAAGAAGTTACAAAGATGCAAGGTTCTCTTCCACTCTTGTGCATACTTCTGTTCAGAAAACTTCACATGGCTGAGATGTTAATGAGTTAGGACATCAGGTTTTCCTTTGGATTCTTGCATTCCTTCCAACAAACAATGCCTCCCTAACAAGCCTAGGCTGATTTAATTTTCCAGACATGACTGCCAAACCCACACCAACGTATGTAAAAAATGTACACACACATCAAAGCGGACATATATATAAAGATACACATAAAATGGATAGAATAAGCTCATTCTGCATAACAATAGCTTTGTTTCTGCCACATATATTTCTTCAGAGATGCAGATTTCTACAGTGGCAACTATCAGTACACTTGACATCTTCATATATCGCAAGCACAGATACACATACCGGGAGGCTGTGGCAGGTAGGCCCCAATTAATTTTGATCTCTTCTTTTCATATCCCTTCTGTGTGATGTCACCTGCCAAGAAAAGAAAAGGAAAATCAATAAGATGTGGATAAAGACAGTGTCTAGCTGCCTAATGGCAGCACCATCAGCTGAGCCACCACTGCACTGCTCGTCTGTCCTGACAATTAGAACGAACACATGAAAAGCACAGAATGATCATTCCACCCAGAAAAAACTCAGTTTAGGCCAGAGCCATTCTGGTAAGAAAACACCCAACCTTGACTTATTTCAGCACCAAAGTCCAGCAGCAAAGAGTTTTAAAACCATTTTGGTGTGCTGCACACAAGCTTTCAAAAGCTGCAATGACCTTCATCAGGTTAATAAACAATAGATTATATAGAATGTGTGGGCTTGTAGTGGCTGGAAAAACACATTGCTGATTAGCATTTTCTATCATTAATGGGATTTTTTCTAATCGAGCATGTAAGGCACAAAAGACTTGAAACTGCTGCTATATCATTTCTGCAATATAAATGTTTTAGCTAATTTCTGAGCAGTACTGAGGAACAAAACCAAAACAAAACAGATCTACAACAGATCCACTAAAAAATAGTATCATAAAGAGTCTTTATCTGGCTTTCCACCTAAGTATCAAAAAAAAAATTTGGAGACAAATGTCTGTATTCCCTAAATTCAATTAAAATGACACTTCACCGTGTCTCAAGCTTCCTCAGGTAAGCTGTGTTTTTTTAATGTAAAGATTATTTCTCTGTAAAAGTTTTCTAACAAAAAATGATGCATAATTAGTCATTTAGAACAAAACATATACTTTTAATCTTCTTAGAGTTCGGGAGAGGTTTGGCACCAAAGCAGAGATACAGTCCTGACTCTGGAGCTAAACATTGAATTTAATATATGCATATATGCTTGTGTTCAAGATAAGGTGCTCCAGACTCTAAAAAGAGTGTTAGCTTTTACAATTAAAAAGATTTTTTAAATAACACCATATTCCCTGCCTTTTCAATAGGCCTATCTGTTACTGTGAGATTCATCATGCAGCTAAAGCTCCGTTGCAACATTGGACTTGTATGTTTGTAAAGGTTGAGGGCTTTGGAGGGTGGAAACCACAAAAAGAAGAGGAGCTTTGGCTGTAATGTCCAGCTGGACACAGCAACGTGAGCCTGTTTGTGCTCTTCCATCCCTGCGCTCAACCTTTACCTAAGGACACCGTTTGCCAAGGGAACAACACACTCATTTCAATCCCAGCTGCTCTGGCAAACAGATGCTAAATTGGCACCAGTGTCTGCTGCTCTGAAATCAATAACTACATAAAAACATCTTTAAATGCTACGCCTTGCTGAAACACCTTTTCTTGGGAACGGTTCCAGTAAGCGATAAGGAGGCAAAATTCTCCAAACCTCTCTGCCAGTGTCCTGAGCCAACCTCTCGCCCCTGCTCCAAAAACAGTCCTTAAAATAACACCTATACTCTTCACTACCATATCTCAAACTGCTCCACAAAAGAAGCCGGCTAAAATATCTGTGTTTTTGCATGAGGAGAGTGAGACTGAAGCACTTCAAATGATAACATTCCCATATTTACGCAGGGAAAAAGTGGCAGACTTGGCAAGAGGTCCTAAGCCTTTAAAGTTCAAACCCACTGACTTTTCAAGCACATTTCTTCCCATTTTGAACACTTCTGGCATGTGTTCAAGCTAGTGAAACAAGCTCCCTCTCCATTGTAATCATCAGCTTCTCACAAACCAGACAGTAACAATAGATACCACTTCATTAAAATGTTTTAATGAAAAAATGTGTTTGCTTTTATTTGAAAACTATAAAATGTGAACAAATTTTTCTTTCAAACTGTTGCTGAACAAATTATTATTGACTTCCTGTGCTCATCAACACCAAAGTCTCACACATTCCAGACATATCCTGAGTAAAAATTTTGCCTTCTTATTTTACTATTGCTCTTTTAGGAGAGCAGAGATACCCCATGGAGAACCACAGCTCCACTGTGGTATGTGCAAGCTGGCAGTGCCATTTTAGATATGAAACTATTAACAACAGGCGCTTCCACACACATGGGAGTACATACACATGCAAATCGATACCTCAAGCTATACATTCCAGACATGGCTCATGCAACCTGCACCCATTCCTGCCTTAAAGTTTCTTCCACTAGTTTATAAACCTATATTGTCCTTAATGGAACAAAATGACAGGAACAAGCAATTTCTTTGACACCAAAGTGGGAAAGATAAAAATCCAGTGTCATCTCTGGTCAGTAATAATCCTTCATTCAAATTGGTATCCAGACTCACTCTTTTGAAGTTTGCCATTAAAGAGTTACTCTGAGCAGAAACAATAGTGACTCCTTCCCCAGACCACTGACTCCACCAAAAAAATCACCAATAAATGAGTTTTTGAGACAATTTAATATGAAAATATTTCAGTTTCAAGAGCAAACAGCAAATTAATTTGGAATTATCACTAAACTTTCTATAATCATGTCCCTCATTTCCTAAGTCACCAACTATAAAAAACATGCAAAAGCAAAATATAAAATCTCCACAATTTTCATTGTAGCATCACTTTCACCATTTTGAGGTGGAAGGAAGTCAAGTGTATCATGAAGTCCAGGGAAGTACTATGCTTTATTTATCAGGATTAATGCTATTCGTATTCATTTGTGTTTTTTCAGGTAGACTGACTTTAGATTATAAACAGTAGCTCATTAACTATTAAAATACGACATACGTAAAACTATTGCATCTCAAAGCTATGTTGAACTCATTGTGTAAGCTCCTAATATGTACTAAGCACAGCTCACCAAAGGTTAGGTGAGCTTAAATGCTGTTCTTACCATAAATCACCATTCACTCAGTCTTCACTAAGACCTTTGGACTATGTCCTTACTTCCTTTGCAAATGACTGTGATAGTTTTACATCTATTATCTGAGGAGCAAACCCCTTTCCAGTTAGGTCCACACAGCTCATGTTCTTCCACAGTGCAATACTGCATTTAGTCTTGGCTTTTGGAGAGTATCAACAGGATAACAGGAACTATACTTTCTTGCCCTGGGAAGAAAGGATTTATGGTACCTTTCTATTTTTAACTAACTCTTCTCTTGAAAAGCCAGCAGACTCAAGGAGGTTAAAGGGTCTCACCCACAATGTCCTTGGAGCAGACAGTATGTGTTGGGTTTTCTACTCACTGTCCACAGTCTCTGCAAATTTAGGTCTCCTTGTTGCATCACTCTCTGGCTTTCCTCTCATGACACCCCTGCCTGCTTTTGCGTGCCATTTCCAAGCCAGGCTGCAATGCTGTACAAACACCTTGGGGAGGCAGGCTGGAATGAGCAGGGGACAAGGCTGGCAATGGGTTTAAGGGAAAAAGGCCAGGCCAGGATGGAAGGATGACGACAAGACTCCAGCACTAAGGTCGTGCAGGAGCAGAAGGAGCACATGGCTGAAGGGTGCTCTGGGGATGGGTGTCCCAGGGACAAGACACCATCACATAATGTCACACAGCTGAAAGGCGGCATCTCCGTTTAGCAGCTCCCTGCAGACCTCTGCTCTGTCTGCTTGTCTTCTGCCATGGCTCTCGCTCCATCCCGTGGCCTTGGCTCTGCTCCCAAGCGCTCTGTCCCGCTCTGCTACTTCTCAGCTTCATCCCACAGCTGGACCCCATCCTCCTCCTCATTCCTCTCCTCCCAGGCTGCATTCACTTCTCTGCACCCAAGGATCTCAGCCTCCTGCTTTCATCAGCACTCTCCAGGTTTTTTTCCCCTGGACAGGTTGCTCTTTCCCTCCTCCCTCCACTGGTGATCTGACAGGTTTCGACCATGGGAGGCCACAGGTGTATTCCCTGGGAGGTGCTGTGCCCGAGGGTCAGCAGGGGAGAGCAAAGCACAAGCCTGAGAGACGTGAACGCACCAACAGTGAGCACGTTATCCTGCCTTTTTCCATACTTAAAATTGGCTGTCCAAGGACTGCTGAACAACAGGCATGCAGTACACTGACTCTCTTTCACCAAAACAATTTCAATTCTAGTGAAACAAGTCTTAGAGAGTCTCTCCAGGCACAAGAGGGAAAATGCCACGTTTCCAATGAAAAGGACAGCATGAACAAAAGACCATCCACCCCTTCAAGGAGGAAGGTTGCCCAGTCGAGCCGAGTACAGGACCAGGGCTCTGCTGTAAGCCCACTGCCATCTCTTTTATTTGTGATTTGTGCCCCTGCTTCTGCAGCTTCCCCAGCTGCAGATGGCAATGCTCCCCGACGCCAGCGCCCGCAGACAACAAGTCTTCTGTAGCTATATTTAGCACAGCCGCGCTGGAGTGTAAGTTCATTCGACTATGCTCATCACAACTGTTACTGTTTGCATTAGACCCCGGGTTTTCTTTGGAAATTTACTGGGTTTTCCTCTTTCCTTCAAAAGTGCTGGATTTGTGCCTCGTCACAGAGACAGCGGTGTAAAGCTGGGGCAGGCGGGTCAGAGCAATGTAACTACAGCACAAACCCGCCACGAGCCAGAAAGGAACGTCAGATGATAGAGAGCCCCTGGGGATACTCCACGTTGGGCAAGACGCTCTGAGGAGCAAGAAATGCCTGTAAATGTTGAAGTCATTCCCATTATCCTATCCCCTTCCCAGGCCTCTCCATCCATTTGTATGTCATGTCCTACACTGAATCACACCTTAAAATGAAAAGGCACATTTTGTAATCGGCAAACTATTGACTTTTTAGTGTTTTGTTGAAGGGAAGGTTATTAAATGTGAAAATATTTCCACATGAAAATATCTGTGCATTTCCACCCTTCTTTAAAGCATTTGCATTTTCAAAGCTGAGAGTGGTTACAAACACTGGTACCACAGAAAAATAAGGTGCTGTGCTGCTTTCATGAAAGTAAAATTCTTGAAGCTGATATAGTACAGAAGTTTCATTTTCAACTGAAATACCTATCAGCTGACCTATTATCACTTCTGGAAACAAAGATGTCCAGTACTGAAGAACTGCTACTATGATATATGAAGTAAATGTATTCAAAATTATTGCATTATACAGGGGAGGGGGAAAAAAAAACCCAAAACCCAATACAGGCTAAATTTCACCACATCTTTCTTCTTTCCTGTAAGATCCCAAAAATTCTTACTGATCTCAGCCTTTTGCGACACAGCATAAGTAAAAAGCTCACGACAAAACCAGGGACCAAAATCACCTTGTTTAGTGCAGTGAAAACTCAATTTTATACTTCCTGATCTCAAAGCCTGACTGATGGTGCTGTTTTCACTATGCATACATGTTTTTAAAATGAAATTTCAGGCTGGGACTTTGAATGAGTTTAAGGCACTTACGGAAAAATCCACCATGGGAAATAATGCAATCAATAACTCCTCTCAAGCACAGACTAACACACAGAGCTTGCCGGAGAGTGTCTTTCCTTTGCCCATGATTTTCTGCCCTCTAAAGATTCAATTTTCTGTACGACTTGTTTATTGCTGATGACTCAAATTCAGTGTCAGCATCTTGGCAAGAGGGATTTGAACGAAACAAAGCTCCTCATAAAGAGAACTGTGAGTCATTTACGTCTCCCACTCATGATGCAGACAGTCTCCCTGTCTGGTCTCCCCAAAATATGCCAAGAGACCAAAGATTTCATTTTGGAGGGTGCAAGTACAGAGATACCAAAATTCCACAAATACATTTCATGCAACATGTACAAGTACACAAAAATATATATCAGGAGTAATTTTCTTTTCCAATGTCTTTTAAAAATGATATTTAACCACAGCAGCAGCTTAGAAAACTGCTCAGAACTGGGATGGAGAAACAAATGGCAAACTATGGCAGTGGGCAGAAAAATTAATGGGATCCCATTCTTTCAGTGCAATCAGTGCCATAAATTACAGAACTGCTCAAGTGCCTTTAAGGAGATTATGCTGTAGCTTAAAGGTTTCAATGACAATTTTACCCACCTATAGTTGATTTCCTCTTTCCCCCCAAGGATACATTTTGTTCCTGTTTGTTGCAAGTAAAGCCGAAAATGGCTGAATTTCAGTGAAAGATAAGGAAGAATGATCCATGTGCACTTAAAATGTGAAGCTTATAATTTTTCCTAAAGAGGGTTCTAATTCAGGAGAAAATATTTAAACAGATTATGCTATTAACAGAGAAGGTAAACTATTTTAACAGGGCTGAAATAAGAGATTCAAGGTCTTCTGAATTTTGAAAGTATTCCTGTTCAAAATAAATAATTTCTTCCCATTTGATAGAGAAATTAAGTATGTGCTGCATAACCTGCCAAGTGCTTAGTTTTAATCCAAACTCTACTGTTTTAAAGAAGCGTGTGAGCAGCAAATAATTATATATAGAAGCCATTTTTTAGTATCTCCACCTTGAATCCCAGAAGACCCCTTAATGAGTCTCCCCACTTTCTTTCTGGTCCCAAAGTCTCCAGAACATTTTTCCAATATTCAAAATATTCCTGGGCTTCAAAAGTAAAAAAAAAAAAAAAAGGGGAGAGGGACCCCACATGGAACCCCGAAACGCCTAATTCAAGGCAATTAAAGCAATCCCAGGGATTTTGTGACTCAGACTTTCTCGGGGCTGGCCGGGCTGGCAGCAGCGGTGCCTGCCAGTGGCGTGGCACTGGGCCAGGAGCCGGGCGAGCTGCCGGAGACCCCGCGCCTTTGAAGCCGCGGAACTGTGTGGTCCTCGGGCATCCCGGAGCTCCCCCGGAACGGGGAATTTGCGCAGCACTACTTTTATGGCCTGGATTATTGTAAAGTAAACAGAGGCTGGTTGAACAGTGAAGGTTTCCATTCTCAGTGTCAAGGGTTTATTTCATTATTTAAAGCTTTAACGAACACTTTATATAATGAAAGCAATCCTTGCCATTTTTGGAATTTTATGACTGTTAGGACCCTTCATAATGTTGTTTTCCTTCCTTTATTGCTTTATAAGGCTTATGGGGCACCCTTGAAGTGTATATCCTTTCCGCAGCTGCTGGAAGCTCATCTTTCATCTCTCCACTGGCTCTCCTGTTGCCTATGAGGCATTAGCCTGTTCTAGTTATTCTCCCTGTCTCTAAGGCAAACGGTGCAGAGTCAGATCTTGCTCAAGATAAAAATAAAATACAATTCTGAAAAGTATGCCTAAGGAAACATTCCTGATAAACGTTATTTAACAGGCAGGCTTTATATTTCAAGTTAGAAATGTTCCCTACAGAAAGATAATTACAGCAGTAATTCCACTTATCATTATTTAGAATTTACAGTTCAGAGCAAATCAGACATTTCCATAAATGCTGCACTGTGTACTGCAAATTTGTGTCCCGATTTTTTCCCAGCCCTGAAAATGCCTTGGAAAAAAAAAATACAGCAGCAGGAGGAGGAGGAATCCTAAAGGAGGGACATATAATGGATGTATGAAACAAAATAGAGAATACATATCCAAACAAGCCTGTGTGCATATTTGCTCCACTGGGTAGAAAAATATGTTCAAGGCTTTTCACAAGGAAAAACCTGCAATATCTAAGTAAAATGGTAAAATTCATTAATAGTGAAATTTCTTGGTTTTGCCGCTTCTCCAGGAAGAAGCCTATGAAAACAATTCTCCTGCTTGCAACCTTGTGCTTTTAACCATCTTTTCACTACTTTTGACATTACTAAGTTTAACCAAAAAAGTGCAAATGTGTTAATCTTCTTGGAAGAGAACACAAATCTTCCAAAAATCAACAGATTACTAAATCTTTCATCCATAATTTTGCTCCCAGTACATTGATGCAGCACAGTATGACTGCAGATCTCTTCCCAAATTTCAACTCAGAACAGAAATCTGGAACTCCTGTTTTCATATGCTGAAAAAAAAATAAAAGAACTGTTTTTACCTGATATATTGCAGCATTCTCCCTGTTGACTTGGGTTCACCATAAAGCTTTTGTATTACCAAATACTAGCTATGCTAGTCAATAATAGAACTGATTCTATCTACAATATCTAAAATAATGTTATTTTACCCTAATGTGGGTTAAAGACATTACGTTGATTTTAAAAATAGGTATTTAGAGCAGTTGTACTGTAGTATTAGAATGCCAAAATGTCCAAATCTCTTCCCACAGTTTTTGTAAAAATAGAACTTCTGGGGAAAAACACCAAAAAACCTCTTCATGCAAATGCAAATTTCCACATACTTTGACAGCTGGATGCAAAGAGAGAAAAGCACAGAAATCTTAACTACGATGGGAAAACTAAAGCAGGAATATTCCCTTTTAAAACAATGTGAAGACCACTAATGGTTGTGGAAGAATATTGAGGAGTTTTAAGTAGTTGTGCACAGGGACTGGAATTACCATGACAACTATGCTGAGTGACCATAACGTCTTCAAAAATGTATCACTTGGGAGATCATTGAGCTCAATAATCTGGTCTACAATTTTAATGCACCATGTTTTGCTACATGACACATACGACTTTCAAGAATTAAAAAAAAAATAATGATTTATGAAGGGAACATAAATGTCTTCCATGGCAATATTCACTTTATTTTTCCTGAAATGATGGTGCTTAGTTTACTAAATTCAGTAAGTAAGTTATTTCCCGTACTATCACAAACTTTGTTGCAAGCAAGGATCATAAATGCCTATTGCTCATAAAAGCCTGATACATCCATCATCTGCTTTCCTACTCCCAAGAGCTGAGAACCAATCCTCTCATAAGCTCAAAGTGCCTAAGGGTAATTAATGTGAACAATGCGATGCTCAAGGAAGCCTCCAGACATCTCCAAGTTCTGATAAGCAATTCTCCCAAAAACCTAACCCACATTCCTGCTGCCTTCATTCCAGTCCCCAGTAACTTCAGTTCTTTTTTCAAGCTTTCCAACAAGAGTAAAATAACTTGTTTCCTTCAAAAAAAGCCCCCACAAGTATAGAAACACGTTCATTTTAAAAGCATCCAAAAGGGAACGACCTCCTCAGACACACAGTCCAACAACCTGTTGGGTAAGAACAGCAGATCAGAGGGAACACCCTTGCTCTGAGTGATAAGCACTCTAGCAACAACATTGAATAGTTACTCACATCCTCTCTGTCTCAGCAGATTTTTAACTATTCTGTGCAAATGTACCTCATTTAGAGTTTGCTTCTTAAAATTGAAAGACAGCCATCAGTGGATTTACCTAAGACGTGAGATGTTGTTTCAAATCTTGAGGAGAAAGGAAGCTTAGTTTTATTATAAGCACATAAGGGCACTTACACGTGCCCTTATACATGAAGGCATCTTCACCAATTTTATTTTGTGAGACAGGCTGGACATGGTGCCAAGCATAAAGTCACGTAAATTTTACACAGTAAAAATTCCTACAGTATTTCTTCTTGGTTTTCAATGACTTTCTTGCTATGATGGCTGTGATGGACTCTTACGTTACTTCACCTGGGAACACAGGTTTGACTAAGCAGAAGAGCACTTACAACTTAGACACAGCAGGAGGTTGCATTCAGGTACATTTTATGAATCTAATCAACATCCTCTGATGCACATTCCACAGTCCAAATAATCCTAAGCAGGTGCAAAATTCTGTTACTCTTGCTCTATCTCTCACCCAGTTGAAAAGTAACCCTGATATTACTGCTAGACACAGAAAACACCACAGTCAGGAATTTCTGAACTGTAATACCACAGTACATAAATACTGACGCTGTCTTTCCAAGGAAATCCGCTCATAATTTTGTGCCTCAGTATTTCCCTTTAGCACATGAGGCACCAGCCCCAAAGCAGACCATCTGTATTTTACTTCTGTCCCACTGAAGGTCAGTGGTGAACTGCTGACTGGTGAGACAGACCACAGAGGCTGCCTGGGGAGTAAACAGAGAAGTCTGGAAGGGATGCCGTCCCTGAAGAAGCACTGTGGAGAGAAGAACTGTGGTTTTATTCATAAACCACGCTGCTCACCTTCACTTGAGGAAGAAGTGACCTCTCATTTTACCAACTTTATTCTTCAGGAGGTCTTAAAAGGTGTCAGACAAATACATGGCAATGTCTGGGTCACTGAGCCCCGTGTACTGCAGCAGAGCTTGTCAAACACTCTCAGGAAGAATTGAGTCTCATCTGGAATTAAATTCAGCTGTACTCTTTTTTTTTTTTTTTATTCAAGCTGCATTAGAATCCTCTTTACCATTCTGGGGGAATGTATTTCATTGATCTCAATATTTTCAACATGAAATAATTATTTTCCATTTAATCCTGGCTTTATACCACTGGCTTTCCTGGTTCCTTGGTAGACAAACTTCCTTTGTCTAAAAAAAGTGAACTACGCCAAAAAACCAAGAGATCAGCCAGTTTTGTAAAACTTACCTTACCAAAGATAATTCAGGTTGTGTTTTATCAAGTTTAAATTTACCTCCCTGTCTTTAATTTTTGGTTTTAGCATTCCAGTGCTGATATTATCTAGTTGCCTATTTCAGCAAATTTTTCTTCCACTGTTATTAATATATAATAACAACTACAAAAACTGTTTCTAAAAAGACAAAGGCTTCCCAAACTGCACAGTTCCTGGAAGTATTTATTTTCCTGCTAACATGAAAAAACTAAACACTCATTTCTATTAATATGCAGGTCAAAGAAAACCCAGTTCAGATTTTTAACCAAATCTGGGCCTGAAAACTAAGGAAAACGTATGCAGAGCAAAATGATCTACCTATCCTAGTGATGCAGGGTAAATTAAATCTGTCTCTGGTCTCAAGAAATCAGAAAAATTAATCCTTATTTTACAGCCTGCAAATGCAATTTAGGCTGATATGTTAAAATACATTTTGTTGACAGTCTATTTGATCCAACAGCCAGATATGACAAAACAAGCAGCTATTTAAAGGCCTTTGCAATACATGAACTGCAATTCATGTTAATAAGACACCCAGATCACTTCATCTTTTCTACGTAAAAAACTACATTTGAAAACTGTCACTAGTGTATTTCCACATGAACCAGAGGACTGAAATTCCACTTTTAAAAGAAATAACCTAAAATGCATTCATGTCATTTTCCCACTCCGTTCCACAAGGACCTCAAACAGCAAGATGAATTAACATCATTTGATTACTCAACTCAATTCCAAGCATGTTACTAAAGGAACAGAAAAGCCCAAAAGCAGCTCGCTGTTCTCCTGTTATGTGGGCAAAGTGTTTATGAAGCACTGGAAATATGCATCCTTTGACTCAAGGACTCCTATTACCCAAAGGCTGACTCAGATCCTACTCTCTTAAGCCTGCAAAACAACTTGAAAGGAAAAATAGTTGCATACCTTCAATTACCTCAAGACACAATCGATGTCCCTGTTCTCCACAGGTTTCACAATATTTGACAATTCCATTTTTCTCCCCTGCTGTTGTTCACCTCTGAAGGCTCCTAAAGGTCTGTAACATTATTACAGACCTAATGTGACAGCTCATACTGATGTTGGCACAAAGCAGCTGCTCTCATAGGAGGCATTACCCTCCAGAGCCTGTGAAATATGGCACTCAGAAATCTGCAAGCCTCTGCTATGTCCAGGGCACACACTTCCATGCAGCTGGAAAATCAGATCTCCATACTCTCATCCTTCTTTTTTCTCCATTTCCAGCTTACAACTTCTCCTGATCAAGATATGGAAATTTGCTGTGGTAAGCCAGATGTGCAAACATTTTCTTTTTTTCCTCAGTTCTGAGTTCATGATTTATTTCATACGTTAATGAGGTTATTCTGTGATTTCTGCAGCGTTTTCCCTCAGACTTCAAAAAATAATAAAGTATTTCAACCCAAAAAAAGCCACTAATTTCACATCCTTGTCACATTCTTTCCTGCAATACAGAGTACTTTTCAAAAAGAAGCTGGAATTAAATCATAGCTATACTTACTAAAATAAAAGCAAGCAAAATTTTACTTAGTGTTCATTTTCACCTGTGCTAGACGCCAAAACCAGCACTGCCTTTCTAACAAGCAGGCATTTGCAAAGGCTATTTCCCACAATGACAAGTTTCAGCACTTGAGTTTGGCTTTCACAGACAGGGCTGGGTGTTTACAGGTTTTTGAGAAAGCCCATGAATGTTTGTAACAGTATGTCAAAATATACTCTTCTGCTCTTGCTCTCCAATTGTCATGCGGCAAAAAGTAGCTAATTATTATCACAAATGTTTGTTAATTTGCTGGTTTGCAGGAATTCCCCTTGTGGCTTATTCATTTTGTGGCTCCACAGGTAAATTGGCAAACATGCCAGCCTGAGGACCGAAGGAACACCAATAACACACCTTACAAAACCCAGAACTCCATTTGCTTTTACATTTGTAATACAACTATACTTTAGAAGTGCCAATAAAGATTACTTAACATGCAGAAAAACAACAAGAGACTTGATTTAATAATCTGTTATTAAGTCCTAGCTGGGAAATAGAACTAGCAGAGCCTGGGAAGGTAGCTGTCTTTTAAGAAACTAAGAAATCAAGAATTAAGGTAGGATTTACACACTCTTGTAAATATTCACAAAACACTGAATTTTCAGCATAATTCAGATAGCACATCCACATAGATTGCTTTGGGCAAAGATGCATGTGACCAGCATCACACATCAGCTATCAGCCTTCGGCCTTGTTCTGCCATCCAAGATCCCCAGTCCTGCAGTTGTGCCCTCAGGCACCTGTTTGGCCCACAAACGCTGCTGACCCGAGTGCCCCACGTGAGTGGACAACTGTCCACTTAAACCTGACAAAACCACAGATGAAGTATCTGCTGAAGGTACACCATTGCTTGCTGTCCTACACAAGCAGATCCACACATCCAGACAGACCCCTGACTGTAAATCCACATGGGCAGAGGAACACATCATTCAGAGCAGCTGCTGGACCAGGTGATGCTTAAGAAGTAACTGGATAAACCTGAAACACTAGGCACAAACCACGCCTTAATTTTCTTCTGCTTATTTCTTACGCAGACTTGATATTTTCCTCATTCCTCTCTTCTTTCCAGTGGACTCTGATGCTGTAAGGCTGTGCCACAATCCCATTTTCAGTGATCTTTACTCTTATCTACATTCTTTTCCACCTTGCAAATAATCAGCTGCTCAGCTCTGCTTCACAGGTGTCCACACACTACCTGAGCACTGGCTGGCCTCACTCAGACCTGCAGACCCTGAAGCTGCATTGCAAAGGTCTTCAATCACCCCCTTGCTGTTTAATGTTCACAAGGTTTATAAGTTTTTTTAAATTTACATTTATTAATCATCTGCAATTTCAGGTCTTGCTCATCCTAACGTCCTCCTGGATCAGCTGAGTCCAGCTAAGGCTTTCCACGGCCGAGGCTGACACCAGACCTCGCAACTGCTCCCCTCTGCACACAGTTTGGAAGTTTCACTGCCTGGACCCACAAGAATTCCTCATCATTTCCGTATGATGCAATCACTAGTGTATGACTTCCTACCATGGTAGCACTGCAAAGCTGACCTCCCCATCTGAACATCTCCATTTTCACTGCAATCTTCCTTTTTGTAATTTAAACAAGAACAGCATAACCAGAATCAGATGCTTTCATTAACTAAAAGGTGATCCCCACCACAGTTATATAATTAAAACAGTGAGCAGCATCTGAAAATCTGTACATTTAAGATGGAAAGATCCATTGTCTTTGTGTCTTCCTGAAGGCAACTAAGGTTTCTGCCACTTTTCTAATAATGTCATGCTTTGGATGACTGAAGACATTCATTTTCATGGATGGAAAAGTGTAAGAAACACAGGAATGATCACACTGGATCCCATCCAGTGTCAAAAATGGAGGAATGGTCACATTGGATCCCTTCCAATGTTCTTTCATGTCTCTCAGCACATACAGTTACTTACAGGACATAGTAAGGCAAAGAGTTTCAAAGAGAAAATGTTAATAATCTACCCTCTTTCTCCTCACAGTGTCATTATATCAAAAGCTATTAGAGATTCACCTAAACCTCAGAGCACGACATTGCAAAACCACTGCCACAGCTCAGAGTACCTTTTGCCTCCCTAGGAAAACCTGAATCCTGTTTTGAACCTTGCCGAAATCTTGGCCTCAGTGAGTTTCAATGAAGAAATAATTCCACAATGTAATTACACTCAGTGTGAATTTGCCAACTTTTAAGTTATTTAAATATCCCCCTCCCCTCTGCCATGAAAAGTTCATGACATACCTTCGCTGCAGCATTCATTATTTGACACACTTTTGTCAGTTTCTCCTTGCAAGATAATTAATTCCAGATTTTCAAGACTCTTTAGATACAGGTTTTTTCCATGCCGTTCATCATTCTCACCCTGCTACCACAGTCACAGGTCAGTTCCCCTGTGGGTAATGCAAGGCAGTGGGTAGTGAAGGGAGAAACACTTGGATCATGCTCCAGCTCGGGGTTTCCCAGTGCTCCCAGTCTGTGGCTCCCAGCTGCCAGTCCTGTGCAGCACTGCCCAGGAACCCCAACTACTGACACCCATGTTCACATCTCTCTGCCAACCCAACTGTTTCCATCTCGAAAACTCTGAACACACACCTTTATCCCAGAGTCAATTTTTACAACCTCTTATCAGCTCCAAAACATAAGTTAAACTGAGGAAACTTGACATATCTACTTTTATAGAAAGGTGGTCCAAGGTCAGAGGTTTAAAAGGAAAATAAAAACCCATATATCCCACACAGAACATGTTTGGAGTACTTCATACATCCAAAAAAAAATATATGTATCATTTATTTCTATATTGCTAAAAGCTTTCCTTATAATGGTTGCAATTTCAGTACCATCAATCATTATGTCATCATAAGGACTGAGTTTTTCTGTTGGATTCTGTTCCAATTCTTCCAAAAAGAAAAATACCATCATACGCATTACACTCTTACTAACCTCTTCCCTACAACTTCCCTCCAAAAAGTGGTTAAGGTAGTGGCTAGTGTATAAATATTTCTAAATACCTTAGTGGCTTGTGATTTTAAACCTGATATACACATACAATTTCCTTTTCTTTATTTCTTTGAAATTATATGTACACACACACACATATAAAATAAAAATACAAGCAACTGAAACTAGAGAATCAAGAGCTGAAACTAGAGAGAGAAATGTAGCAGTCCAAACCTCACCAACAGCACATCTTCTCCCCAGTGACTATCAAATTACTTTTTGTTTAGGAAGCTGGAAGAAACAATCCCAGGACAGTTTCCTCTTAAATCTAAAAAACAATGCAGTCAAGCCTCTATACGCAAAAGATTTGCTGATTTCTTTAGACATGGCTACTCCTATACAAGAGTTCTCCATGAATACAGGATTACTGTCAAAAAATCAAATGCAAATGTTGTATCAATGAGCACCAATGTGAAATCAGTACCCATCTCAGTAACCTGGAGGAATAAAGTCCTTCCTTTTTCAACTTGCGTTTGCACTGGTGTTTAAGCACATGCCTTATGTAAAGGTATCTGAGACTTCTTTTGCACAAAATTATGATACAACATAAAACCACTAACTCTCTGGGCTCAAATTCTGCAAGGGCTCAAAATACAAGAGCATACTAAAGCTGTAACTTGGGTTGTGATTATAGGTACTCTGCAGGTATGTCCAGGTAAGACTGGCCCATGCCCTTAAAAATCTGGGCAAATTCAGGAGTAGCTCTGTAGGTATCTTTGCATACCAGAGGGCCACTGTTGGTAATGGTTGACTAAGGGAAGGAACATGGACAACCAGGATGCAAGTAAAATTTTTTTTAAAATCTATATTGACTACAGTGTTTTTATTAGGTTAAGTTCCCATTTGCCAAAAGAGCTCCTGTAAGGCTAACAACTCCTAGGAACAAACACTGAAATGTCTTTCTTTTAAATTACATTAATTTACAAAACTGCCTACTTCTGACCCAGAAGCCATCAATGTGTAGTGCTGACCTGTACCGTACCTTCAGGTGCACTATCACAGCATATTAGGTCACACAGAGCCTGGAACAGCCCCTTTTTTCTCCAGCTTCTAAGTATCACATAAGCAATGTGTAATAACAAGCAGTGCATTTGTACCTCCACTATGAAAAAGCACTTGCCCTGAGTTTTATACATCAGGCTGTGTATACATTTTTACACTTTAACCTCCACAAGCTGTATGTCAAACAGCCCCTTCAAAAATCACAAGTTTTTGCAAAGTCAGGCACTGCATAATGGCTTATTTCAGAAGTTACACTCTGCATACATATGTATGAAGAAATTACAGGAAAAAAAAGCAGTTCAGCTTGTTTGTCTTTTGGTCACCTAATCAAAAAGGTGATTGGATTCACTTTTACCATATCAACGAAGTCACTGGAGAGCAATCACAACTCTTTCTCCATGTGACAGATGAATGACCTTTGCCATGGCCTCAGCGAAAGACAAGCCCATGTTTTGTCCAGGTACACCAAGGCCACGGTTCCCTTCTGCTTGCACATGTAGGGAATATCAGATGTACTGCAGCAATGCTTGCTCTCTTTCCTCTCTTGCAGCATATCAAGGGGCTTATTTAATTTCTTTCATAGGAGACCAGGAGGACACCAGCCAGGAAAAGATGTAAGATATTAAGGATGCTTGCTATGCATGATCAGAAGGGGATACACAAAGTATCCTTTATTTCCCAAGGGAAATCACTGCCCTGCTGCAGCCAATTTAACACCACAACTGAAGATTACAGAGTGGGACACAGGCCTTACGCACATAAACCCCACACATGCCTCCCTGAAACTCAGTTCAGCAATTCTGTTCGCCAAAGAGTATCACAGATTTGTCTGAAGCTCACTACTGCCTTTCCTCCTCCAAAACAGTGTCATTTTGTGAATTCTCTTTCCCATCAGGATCAATTCAATGCACGTTATTCAGGACTATACCACCCACAACTTTACAGTCCTCTCTTCTTGACCTTATCTCTGTCCTACAGAAAATGGCACTGCTTGCTTTTATTTAAGAGTTTGCAAAGTCACTGATGGAGCCTCCATGGGTCCCAGAGATGTTATTACTATGGTTTACAGAGGATTTACACAACCAAACTTGCAGGCAGGCACTGCTTTCAACCATGAGGCTTCCACACAAAGCTGAACCTCAGCGACCTGAGTGCCTTGTGACCCTTTCTCCCCTTCATCTCCCTGCTAAAGCAGGAACCTTGGCAGTTCTCTGTCCCCACACAGCAAATGCAGGGCATTGCTAATACACTGGTGGATCTTCAGCAATGGATTCAGTAATGGATTCACCAGGTTCTGCTCCCACCAAGAGTGTTTACACAGTTTCCAGCAAATCTCATCAGTAAATCCTAGAAAGATTCTCAGGTAAGCAAGCTACTTACTTATCTGGCTACCCCCCCAACACAGGACCAACAGAATCTGATAAAACTTGGGATGCAGCCTCCTGCAAAGCTACGGGCTGCACTGGGTATCTGAAAAGAGTTGAAAATAATAGGATATATATTCATTATATATTTATTTTAAATAATAAATAAGTATATGAATATATAATCAATTAATACATTACTTATGATAACTGGAAATAAGTAAAACAATAATGGAAAGTCTGTGGTATAGTTGTCAAGACACTGAGCAAGCCTAAAATATAGAGCCATAGTAAACTTTAAAATTGAACAAAACTACCTTGTGTTCCAGAATAGGGAGGGAAGAGGGACATGGGGAACCCAGATATAACCTTGGCACCCAAACGGCATGTGGACTACCTACAGCTCCTCCTTTTAGCCTCAGCCTGTTCTCTTTCAGAGTATCCTAAATGGGAAAGGACCCACCGGGATCATTGAGCCCAACTCACAGCCCTGCACAGGATGTCCCAGGAGTCACACCCTGTGCCTGAAAGCATTATGCAAACACTTATTTCACTCTGTCAGGCTTGGTGCTGTGCCCTTGGGAGCCTGTTCCAGTGCCCAACCACCCTCCAGGGGAAGAACCTTTTTCTAATATCCAGCCTAAACCTTCCCTGACACAGCTTCAGGCCATTCCCTTGGGTCCTGTCAGTGGTCACCACAGAGCAGAGATCAGAGTCTGTTTGAAGTTATAGACAGCAATGAGGTCCCTGAAAGATATTAAGAGCAGAACTCTGCTGCTGCTCCCTTCTTAATCACAGGACACAAAGATCAAGGCATAGGATGAAGTCTGGTTATGGCTGAGAAAAAATGAGCTTCAGAAGAGTGAAGGAGATGGATTGCAGATCTGTGAATCTCCGCAAATAACACTATTTCTATTGTTCATGAAAATTCAAGGTTCCAAAGCAGTGTTACATTGGACAACACACAGGCTGCCTGTGTCCTCATTTATAAAAACCTAATTTAGTATTACACTTCCTCTTCTTTCAGCCACAGCCTGTGTTTCTTGCAAGCAGCAATCCCAGTATGGACTCAAAAAAAAAAAAAAAGCCTCTGAAAGCTCAGCTTTCTGAATACTGTTGTGTAGTTACTTGCATATGCAATTTGCTCTCACAGAAATAAATGCTAACGTGCTTGGAAAATGTGACTTCATTTTGTGATGTGAATGAGTTTTCCTGTATAAATCTCTCTATACAATCTTATGTTATCCTTTCTAAAAAACAGAAATTACTACTGCATTCTAGTTCCAGTTCCAGAGTGAATACTGAGATTTATACTCAGAGTTTTACCAGGGCATGACACAAGGGAACTGCTCTAACCTCCCCTCCCACATTTACTAACAACAGAAGTGTTTTGTTCATATCACATTCAGCATTTAAGATGGATGCATTTACTAAACAGAAAATAAAGTAATTGAAAGACTAGATAGTGAACAGACATTTCCATATCCTAGACAAATCCATCTAAGAAACCCTTGGCCATTGGTGTAGAAGGCTGTATCATGCTACTCATCACAACTTTATCTCATAAGAAAAAATTCAAGGAAGGTGATTTATCCCCAAACTCCCACCTCTCTGGCACCCAACCACAGGCAAGTTGATGGCAAATCACTGCTTTACATAAATCTTCCTTTTTCGTGCTCCAAAGAAAGATGAGGGAAAGTCAGAAAAAAATTAAAAACCAAAATAAATTATTCCTTGAAGGAGAGAACTACACAAGTAACTATAGATACATATTCATTTCAGAAAGCAATACTACAGAAGGACAATTTTATGAAGCAATAGCATCTGAGATTTTGCCTTCCTAAAGCAACTAACAGAAAGTATTTCACCTGTTTTGTATCTGCATGCATGTATAGGCCCTGCTGCTTGGCATGGGGATGCAGCTTAGATTCAAATCACACACCACCCAATATTGCAAAAGCCATGGAAATGACAGGCTCCGCACATCCATCTACCCACAAATCATTCAGATGAGATATGCAGTAGCCCTTGTCTCCTTCAGTCTGAGGCCACTGTACAGGATCATTTGCATTGCTATTCTGTACAAGACAGTAGCAATATCTCAATGCAAATGTTTCCATGTAAAATAGTAACTATCAACAGCATCATGGCACCATATCCTCTTGTTATACTTACTTCAGTACATGAGGAAATAAAATAAGTGTGACTTGCCAGAAGTCAAGTAGGCAGTCCATGGCAGCAGTGAGAACTGAATGCAGCTCTCCAGGTTGTGTATTACCCATAATATCAAACTACCCTTTAAAAAAAGTAGAAAATCTTTAAGAACATGATGTTTTTCTTCCCTTCTGATGATTAGATTCTGCATTCTCTTTTTCTTGCTTTCATAGGTCACCAGGCTACACAAACAGCTTATTCTGTATGTGTAAAAAAGGCAGCTTAAAAACACCTGTTCACTTTGGCTGGACTGAGACTGTACATCTCTTTCAAGTACAGAGGCTGACAATTCCTTGGGCTCCCTGATTATCTTTATGATCTATGGGATCATTTTGATTAATAACTGACAATGCTTTTCTGTAGTCCTGGCAAGGTTAGTTGCATATCATTACCAGCTCACTCACATTTTTGTCCAGGAAAAGCCATAGGAGCAAATACACTTGTGACATTCATGTCTTCTCTGATAAAGAAGAAAGGACCTGTCCCAAGAGGTTGCATTCAATCATCTCCACAGAGAGTAATATTAAATACTGAGCTGTGGTAAACATCACAGTCAGGCAAAAGAACATTAAAACAACAGGAAAAATCATCCTTATTCATCTCTTTTATACAGTAACATACCTACTGCAATTCAAGGAGATAAAAATGTGTGAATTATTGGGATTAAGCCTGTGAAATATAACTGGAAATAACCAGAAGGCAAAAGCAAACAGATAGCAGGAATGATTAGTAGAGATCGGAGAACCTCAAACCTACATCATCATATAAATTCATGGTGAGCCCATCCTGCAGTGCACTTAGTGAGAGTCACCTCACCCTAGAGAGTATGTATCAGGCAGACAGTGAGGGTGAACAGATCTGTTGAAACACTTCTGTCTATTGAAAGTCTACAAAAATGCATTCCTCCCAGAAGACGCAAGAGATTTCCATATAATCATGAATAGCAGATACATGGCAATACAGTGGTTTCCCATTTAATAAAACAGGAGAAATAAATATCCCAAGATAACTATTAAGCAGCAGATTTGAAAGAAACTGAATAAAGAAGTACTTTTCTACATGGCACATCACTCCCATATGGAACTGACTGCTCCAGCATGCACAGTAAGATTAGCTGCAAAAAGGGATCTACAGAAAAAGGAGGTCCAGACACATGTTGGACCAGACATAAAGCAACTTATGCCTCTCACTCTCAGAAACTAGGAGGCTCTATGAAGGGCAGAGCAACATTATACTCCACTTGTGCTGGGTTTTTCCCCTAATCATCCATCCCTAGGTGGTGAGTGAAGCAGCACAGGCTGTGCTGCTGAGATGAATGATTTCAGCAAGGCACTATGGCTCTTGTGGTGGAGTTCTCAGATCTTCTGTCTTCTCTCCTCCACTGAATCTGCTTCCAACCATGGGCACAGTGCAGAAGCTGCTGTCAGCATTGGCTTGTATTCTCCTGAAAATGGATAAGGATCAACTGCCATTGACCACTGAGGGAATCTCATCAAGAAGCCTGCAGCCTCCAGCAGGTCCCAGCTGGATCACTGCTAATTGCATCTCAGGTACTGCCTGGAGTGCAAAACAAGGTTGTCACCTCAGGCCTCCTCCATCATCTCTCCTTATCAGTCAGCATGTGTGAGGTCAATGGTGAAAAAAAAATCAGGAGGCTACGTGGACACTGCTGTCAAACTGCCAGGACCCAGTTTAAGGAGCAGGAGCAAACAGCAGTCTGTTTTCTCTAGGTTTTCTCCATGAGCGAATAATTTCTCCCTTCTCCTTGTAGATGATGTAACTCAAACTTTCACTCTTCCAAGAAGTAGAGAGTTGAAGGGACCTGTGCTATACAGGTCATTTTGGGCCCAGTTGTTTCATTAAGCAAGCAGACAAATCATATGAGTTGGGCACAGGAATTCCTGCTCCATTTGTGTGATTTTTGTTTATGCATGCAAAGCACTAGCATGGGTATTTCTGGCAAATGAAGGAGAATATAAATTAAAGTACATATTAATCACACACTTTATCTGCAATCTAAACTAGCAGGTATTTTCATTCTACATATGAACATATTCTTGAAGCGGCAAGATAGTAATTTAAAAGACAAGCAATTCAAAGCTTCCTCAGTTGACACTGCAGGTAATGAGATTTTTTTCCCCTGACATCTTGCGTTTCATCTTACCTCACAACTAAATTATTTAGTGTATTTTTAAATATATATATATGCATTCTAAACACTAAGCTGTGTATGACCTACTTATTTTGAGTTTTCAATTAAAAAATAGATATTCCAGGAAAAAACATATCCTATGCAAACGTCAGCTGAAGGAAGTCAATTTAATCCATGAAACAAAGACTTGTGAAGGTGAGACACATGCACCAGTAAGCATGAGAAATCTTTTGAACTGCAGTTCTAATTCGGAGAAATGGGTTTTCAATTAAAAAACAACATTTCCCATGTGACTCTCACAGTCACTAAAGCACATGACAGCTTCAGCTGGTATCAGTGTGGTGGCAGTGACAGGTCACCCCGCAAAGGATGTTGAATGTGCAGCTCATATATAATTGGCTTGATTGTAGGGATTTGCATATACAAAAAATACAGGCTGATGTGAAGACTTCATCAGCATGAAATGGAGGTGGTTGCATTCTCCATGCATGACCAAAGATGTGAGGACAGTCAAAGACTTTAATGTAATGAGAGTTTTTAACACTTTAATCACCTTTGCTGGGTGCATAAACAGACTGATAGGACAACAATGGAAGCTGAATTATCTGCAGGTTTTACTACTGCTAGATAGTTACCCTGTCCATGCCCTTCTTTCCTCTCACTAAAATAAAAATAAAAATCAGCTGAGCCAATTATAAAGGATTTTAAGTCTCTTGTAAAACAGAGCAAGTAGTTAACTTCCGAGAAGCTTCTAAAAGACTCTTTGAAGTCTGCAGAGGAAGTCTCCATCCATGGCAGCGCCTCTGAAAGCACACCTGTGGACAGGTAGAATGACCACTCTGGAGGGAAAATCACCCAAGGGACTTGTCAGAAGACTGGAACAAAAAGAAGAAGGAAAAAAGGTAGTTACATACAATTAACTCTCTCCTCCCTGCTGATCTGCAAGAGAGCTCAGGGTAAGTCCCACGCTGCCTTTGAAATGCTCACACACAGGATGGCTGGTAAAGGTAGTCCCATGTATGATGAAGGCAAAGGATGCTGCTTAAACCAAAGAATTTAGAACCCTGCTAAGAAGTTACATTGGGTTTAGGGCAAGCAGCGCTGAGGAAGGTACCATTATCTCAAGCAGGCATTTGGAGCCCTGCAATGAGCACAGAAGGGGTTTCATGGGTACAACTGATTTAGAAGTCTGCATTTAGAATGCAGAATTCTCCCCTTGTTGCTTTACACAATCCACTGGCATGGCTTTTTCATCTCCTGGAGATCCACAAGCCTTCACATCCCCATGCAAATGTACTCTATTCCTGCATATGAAGCATGAGTTCAAGTATTTCTGCATCTGGCTGCCTGTGCCAGTGCCCACACTGTGAGCTGCTGAGGGCAGAACTATTAAAAAAGAGGATTTACAATATTTTTAGAATATATAGCTTAATTTGATTTTGTTTGCCAATCTCTTTTACATTTTACTTGAAATCATAAAATACAAGTCAGAGAGGGGGAGGACAACTAATGTAAAATGAAAATTACAACTATGGCCAAGTTCACAAGAGTTTGATTTTGTAAAATAAAGACAGAAACCTAAAAGCACAGTCCTAGGTTTTCCTGGTAAGAAAGTGAGTGATTTTCCAGGCTGCACTGGATTTAAGATTTTAACAAAAATACGCCAGAAAGCAGGAAAAAGGTTACAGCCAGGAACATTTAAGTTCCTGTGCAGGCAAAAAAAAGCTATAAAGCATTATAATAGATGTGTTTAGAATGTGTAAAATGGAGAGCATGCATTTATTAGACATTGAAGCATGATTTCCAGCCTACACTTCAGAAACAAAATGGTAAAGCATTTCCAAAGTGTCTCACAACTAACATCAACCAAGAAACAAAAGGTGAAGCCATGTAACGGTTTCATACCCTCTTTCTCTGCACCTCTGAATCAAAAAGAATGGGAAGTTATTGCAGAAAGACATTTGTATAAGTAATTAAAATAAATCTTTTAAATAAACTTTCTTGATTCAATGGTTTCAGAAACATGAAGTTACACGACACTTCAGAAATTGTTTGACCTCCCCCATTCCTGAGCAAGACTAAAATAGAAGCTTACGGATTCAGAGCTGTCTCAGAAATATTATTTTGCCCATGCAATTTCTGCCTTTTCATTGCAATGCAATAAAAATGACCCTTTATCTATTAGAGAAGTATCTAATAATAATAATAATATTTAAATAGAAATATAAGATTGTAATCTAATAAAATAATCTAACAGAAAAAAGGTGCAAAAGTATTTCAGATAGTCATTAACCCTTCTTACAAGTCACTGCAATAAAGTGTTAAAATGGGAGCACATGATGCAATTTTACATGGTGAAGAACTGCACCCTTGCCAGCACCTTTTGAAGACAGAGAGGACCACGGAGTCAAAATAAAGCCCAGGAATTTTGCAGGGGGAAAAAACCAACCAGTGCACACTGAAATTAAAAAATAAGTCTGCGTGGTGTGCATGTGTTTACACACCTTAAGCTTTAAGATTGCTTCAATGGATGTTCAAAACTACAATTTCACTTCCCCCCTGAAGCACTGAGCTGGGAGCAGCTCTGGGTCCCCTTCCCCACAGTGACAACCAGGGTTCTGCCCCACACAAAGGCCTCCCAGTGAGCCAGGCAAACACGGCCACGTGCCTTTGCTGTCTGCTGGAGTGTGCCCACGTGGCTGTTCTGCTGGGAATTTAAATTAAGTAAGGAGTTCAGTGCACTGCCTGTGCCTGCAGTGGACAGTGGCTGTGGAACAGCAGATTCCAGCGGCGTTCCCAGCGCTGAGGGTCAGGTTAGGGCACGGGCTGGGGCTGCCAGTGCCCGCTGACAGGCTCTGCCACAGTGGCAGGGATGGCTGGGATGACAGGGCTCACTTCCACCAGGCACCTGGGACAAGGCACCAGGTTCTGCTCCCTCAGCACTACCCAGGGTTCAGGGTACCTGTTTTGTGCCACGGTATCGAACACATACACAAAATTTGTTCCTCATCCTTCAGTGCAGCCCTCATGATCCCATCCTGTGAACTGGGGGAAGAAGACCAGCACACGCAGACACAGATATGCACAAATAACTCCACCATCAGGCCAGGGAGAACCAAAGGAGCCGAAGCACCACGCAGGAGGAGATGGCCAGAGCTCCAGCAGGACAGCCCCTGCTCCTGCTGGTGTTTGCCACGCATGCAGTGCCAGAAAGAAGTGAGTATAAATTTACACTGTTATAATGGAAATTTCCCACAGCAGCTTTTACCACAGGGTAACAATAGGGTCCTATGAGAAATAAAAGCTTATTTGAGCTGGGTGATTTGCCAGCTCGGAACACAATGGCCCCTCTTCAGCAAAGGCGAGGTGTAATTTGATGTTTTTGCAACCAGGAAGGATGGTCCTTTCTCCAGAGCCCATGTGTAACTGAGGGCATGACTGCCAGGGGATGCAAACAGGCCGGCAGGAGCACAAAGCTCCCTCCATCACACATAAGGAGCAACCTCGAGCCACAGGCTGGACAAACAACAGCTTCTGCTTGGAAACAAAGCCGCCTTCATCGCCCCAAAACTGACGGCTCCTGTGACCCAGCGCAGGTTTCTCCTTGCCTGTCACATGAGGCAGAGCCCCAGTGTGCCCATTGTCAGCATGACCTTTCCCAAACAGAAGCCCAGTCAGCTTGCTGGGTGTCCAGGTCGGCTGCCCTTGCTGAAGACATGGGGAAAACAAGGAAAACACCAGCTCCCAGCCACGCTGTGGGTGTCTGATGTCACTGGTGGGATTTGGCCAGTGCTGGTCCCTCCCGGCTGCAGCTTTGGGTAGTTGCACCATGGAATAAAAGAGCAGACACAAGCATGGAGGAGTTGCACGGAGAAGTGAACGAGGATCGCAGCTGCTTCCCTGCAGTGTTGTTTAGAGCCCAGGCGAGGAGAAGAGTGGGAAAAAGTCACAACATCGTCCCCTCCAAAACTGTCCTCAGAAAAAAATCCCCCACTGTCAGAAATGCCATGCTCATGGAAAATGGGATGATAAAGAACTCTGTGGACATTGCAACCCAATAACCCAAAGCCCAGGTCATGCTGGAGGAGTCGCAACTTCTCCAGGAGCTGAGACAGGACCTAGGGAATCAACACATAATTTCTCTAATGACTTTTCTGCCCTTTGGCTTTTCCCTGTTCTTTTCACTAGCAAGAACTCCAAGACTGCCATTTGTGCACCAACTAAATTATATTTGCATTTCTTGTATTTGCTTTTATTTCTCCTGGATGGGTTGGCTTTGCTTTCACCATTTGAGAAGTAACAGAGGCAGGGAAGGGTCAGTGACCTAAGGGGCAAGTCCATCAAAGGAGGGGCAATCCAGCAAGAACAGGTGATTGCTTTAATTCAGCTCACACATATACCAGACATTAATTCAGCAGAATTAAAACTCATGGGAATTCTTATCAACAGCAACCAAAACCTCTCTTACAGCATTTGGTTTGACACTGATGGACTCAAAACCGAGGCGAGGCTAACCAAGGGTTTGCAGTTCTTTTCTGACAAGCCCAAACCTGATTTATTCAAACTGTGCTACGTCTGGATTCTGTACTGAAATCATACAAAAACTTCAGATTTGGGAGAATTTAAATTTGTGTTTATTCAGTTCCAGGAGGAAACAAAGTAGATGAGCACATACGCAGTGGAAAAGCTTAATTTCCAGGTATCCCGTAAAGGCTGCTCTCCTCTTCAGCTGGCTCTGCTCAGAAGTCCTCGTGAACTACCTGATCTGTGACCCGGCCTGCACCACAGCCTGCCTAAAACAGCATCTCCAACTCACTTCCAGGTGAAAGGTTCTTTCAATACAGCTCTTGCCCACCAAGTAACCCAATACAAAACAAGTTAATTTGCAGGTTAGGAACTTGGAAAGAATACAAACCCAGGCGGGCATTTGTCAAAGTCGTGTGGCAGTGCCAGCAGCGCCACCGAGCAGCGACCTTGACATGCATTACGTGCTTGCATCTGCAGTTTAACATGCATGACTTCCACAGAGGTCAATCATTCAAAGGCAAAATGTACAGTGCCTCTGTTCTTCAGTCGTTGTTTTGCTTTATAGCATTTACACACAGTACACACCCCATCCCAGAAAAAAATCTGTTCTCCATTAGCAAGAAGGTGATGCATGGAAGAGACTCACCATTTTTGGTCCTGCCTTTCACCTGGGTTATCAAGTGTTGCAGTTTTAAAATTTTACTTGTGTAAGCCTGATTTAACTAAATATTATCATAGAAGTCACAACTCAAGATTTCTGCCTTGGATTTTAAATGCCAGTGCTGTGATTTACTGGACATTGCTACGAATTCTTTATAGCAGTTAATTGTCATGGTGATACTTGATCTTTTTGTGTGTGGTACTTCAATTATTTTCAATACTTTAATGCAATATATATTCAAATAGCCAGTAATAGGCCAAGCAGCAGTAAAACTCTTGCCAAACCAAACAACTTTTGGCCTTAAGCCAAAAATCTACTTGGTCTCAACAATTTACTGCAATGTTCATTTAAATTCAGTATTCTTCCACCAACTTTCAATTGCATTGTTTGGTTATTTTTAGTTTATTCCTTCAGGTGAAAAACAGGTTTCATCAAATTCAACAGCAGCTGAAAAGATATGGAATTAACATCTTTTGAATTTCCAAGTCATAAAAGGTGAAATAATATTTATACTTTGTGTGGCTGCCTGATTTTTCACATTAGCATATCTGTGGTTTTTATCAATTTTTCTATTGTGCTCATTTTGCAAACATTCTACGCTTACTTAATAGTTTGTAAACAGAGGTAAGAGGTAATTAGCTGACAACAAACATGACTGAGGTTAAGCACGCATGAAATTATTTTCAAGATTGGAACCCAAATAAGTTAAGCTTAATTCAGGTCATTGTTAATAAAATTTTAAAACCCCACTATTTTTATGGATGTCTTTGAAATAAACTCTCTCACTTCTCTTTGATCTTCTTTGTTCTCTTCACCCTACTGCTTTACCAGTGACACTCAAAAGCTCAAGTCTGCATTTTTTAGATAGCAATACTGTAAAATTTATCTACAGCTTTCTAAACTGAAAAATAAAATTATTAAAATGGTGGCTCAGAACTTATTGCCCTCTCTTCCCCATACAGCAATAAAAAGCTTTTCCTTGGAGTAACAATATAAAAGCATTACAAATTTTTATTTCATCAAGTTGGCAGCTGCATATATGTCTTTAGACTGGTTAGGAAAGAAGATTGTTGGGAAAGTGGTAGCAATATATTTCTTCACTGTATATGACAATACTTCATTACAGCAGGACAATGCTCTTGTATTTGCACATATATCACTTCTCTCAAATTTCTACTCCTCTTTTCAGACCATTTTTTTGTGTGCATGTTTATTATATTTACATTGCATGTTGCACAGCATTACTCAATTTATGTCTGCCTAGGCCTGTAAATAAGCAAACAAGTGTATTCTTAAAAGTTATATTTACAGTAACATGACCAGCTGAATTTATTCTTCCGGCTACCAAGCTGAGCTTGTGAGATTCAACGCTTATCTTCCTACTGACCACAAAGATAGTTGTGCTCCAAATCTTGTGTCCATTCAAAAATAAATGAATCATAAGAAATTACAACGTAGTTGTTACATTAAGTCTTCCTTTTAATAAGAAAGAAAAAACATAGGCATACCAGGGCTGAAAGAACCACACAGGCAATCATGTGCAGTACTCCGCAGCCAGAAGTATCTATGCAATAGACAGTTCATAAGAGAAGTCTACAAAATACTTACTCCACTCTTTTGTTCATCACTTTCCTGTAAGCTTTTTAACCTTTTTGGTCTGTTTAAAACTGTCCCCTTCAAATGTAATCCAAAAAAATCCTACAGAAATTTCTAGAATGAGGAACACTAAGCCAAAGCAGATCTTGCCCTCATTACCTCTGTGACACCACCATGTCTCCTCTTACACCCCACATAATTCAAACATAAAGAAACCATTCCTAATACATGTTTTCGAGGAAATGTCCTCTTAGGAAGGAAGTCAGATGACCAGGTGGGTCAAGGGACTCTTCACACTTATTTTCCTGTGCTACTCTAGCACTTGCATCCCTTTTGCCCTGAATCAACATTGGCAGAGGACAGATACCTTCCCTCACAGAAGAGATAGGGCTTACACAACAGTAGAAAATCCATAAAAACACAGCTCTTAAGAAGTACATGTTATTACTAAAGGCATTAGGTTGAATATAAAAGAAAAGGAGCGTATGCGTAATTAAAAGGCTGCCCCTCATTCATGAGGTTTGAAAGCAAGAAAGAGCACCTTCCTCGAGGCTAGGAAACATGTTTTATGGAAGGTAATTGTGTAGAGAAGTACCACGTGTTCCTTGCTGAAAGCTGGTACTGATAACTGGGGGTAGATCCAGAGGCTGTGACAACTCTCCACAGCCAAAGCAAACACTGGCAGGCTGAGGATTTCTGGTGTGGCCTGCACACAGGTTGTGCTTATGGGGTCTTCTGGCCTATTTCCCCCCCAAAATCAATCTCACTTCAAGTTCAGTTCAGAACTCTTTGTGTATTTGAAAAACCACAGGCTTATTACACATCAAACAGTGCTTTCACCACCCAATTTCCAACCAAACTTGAAAATAAAAATTTTCACATAGCACCACACATGACTGGTACACTGGTATTTAAAATTGGAGCCTCTCATGTGTTTAAGCAGCTTTAAAAGCAGCAAACTTGCACAGGAAACTCTTTAAATATAGTATAGGTGTTACTGAAGAACCCTTTATGTTTAGCCTTGTGCTTCTAAGTCACACCAAGCAGTGCTTCACGGCAGCCACTTTTCTTTTGGTCCAATTCGGCAAGACTTTGGTGTTACTCAATCTAGTGTAAATTCTACAGCTGGTCCTAGAGCATTCTGCCAGCTGGGGAAAGCAGAAACAAACCTCTTTATTTTCAGTTGAAAACAGAAAGCCTAAGAAATGTTTATTTGGGAGTAAAAAAAAAAAACAAAACATCCCCACTATTTTTAAATCTTATTCGGCTTGACATTTCAGCAGGGCCATGTTCTGCCCCACACAAGGGTGTGAGGCTGTCACATTTCCCCATGTGGAGACAAGCCCAGCTGGTTCCCAGTCATCACAACGCTGCTCCATGGAAGTATGAGGTATGCAACGACTGCCTCTGGCAACTCCAAAGGAGAGACCTTCACATTTAAAAGCCATCAGGCTGCATTCCCAAAGATTTGATAGGCAGGGAAGCCTGCAGAGGAGTTCAGCTGGTGATTTGCTCTTCCTCCCTTAAACTGATGTGAATATCCTCCAACAGGAGCCTCACCCTCCAAACAGGGAATGTCTACCTGGCCACTGGAGTTCTCCTCCGGCATGATGGTGGGAGGCTCTGGAGCGGGGTCTGGAGAAGGCAGACACACAGGAGGCATCGCCCCTGCTGCTCAGGCACACCACTCCAACCTCTCCAGCACCAACCTCCATTTAAAGCCCAACACTCACTTTTAAACACTTTTTTCTCCCCTAGCACATATAATTTTGAAAAGCACAAAGCCATTTGCAAAGGTTTTTTTCCCACATTTCCCTTTTCATTGTTGCAATTTAACAGGAGGGTGGGCAGCAGGATTGCCTGCAGGTGGGAGGGGAGGAGGAGCAGCAAACACTTTGCCTTTCCCAAGCACTCCCTGATTTTGTGTACCCCACACCGGGAGGTCAAGGCCAGTGATGCACATGCAGCAGGACAGGTTTCTCCAGGGGCTCGGTGCCGCACGCAGCGCTCAGCAGCCTGTGAGAGGAAATCAATGAGAGCTCTCCCCGGGCTCGGCGCTCCCCGGCCCCGCCGCATTGCTCTCCACGGCCTCTGTACTTGAGCAAAGAGCGCGGTCCTTTGTGCCACCACCGCCGCGAAAGCCACTACAGCAGCCGAACAGCGCGAGGTGGCATCGATAACTAAGGCTACAGGAACAGCTTCCACAGCTCGGTGAGAGAAATACAGGCAAAGTATTGCAGCTAAGCCCCATTTCATCACTGCTGATGCAGAATGGTGCCTGGGCTCTTCTAGCATTAAACACTGGATGCATTGCTACATTTTCATGTTGCTAAATTATCAGATATGCCTGCCTGAAACACGTAATACCTTTTCTAGTGGCAGAAACCCAGCAGTCATCACACAGGTCTCCCTGTCATGCTGTAGCCTTTAGATAGTGGACTCTGAAATGCCAAAACCCATCCCTCTTATTCTTTCCATGACTGTTTCCTGTAGGGTGGCTTTATCTGCTGGGACAGCACAGTATTTTTTCCTGAAGAAGCTGATATTGTTTACTCTGTCTCCTTTTGAAAACAGGTTCTTTCCATTATGCATTTTCTATTGATATTATTCTCTTATTATAGACGTAATTTGGCCAATAATAGTATTTTTCTTAGGGTTTGTTTTTTTGCAAATGTCTATGTAATGTAGGTTTTCCCAAATTTATTTAATCCTTTTCTATTTTTCAGTAAGTTCTGGCATTGGTATTGGCTCTGCATATTCTGGCATTGGCTCTGCATATTGATTGTAACATAGCTTGTGCAGAACAGCACAATACCAGCAAAAAAACTTGTTTAAATATATACTCCTGTTAATTTTTTCTTTGCCTGTATGTAATTAGAAAGCAAGAAGAGTCAGGAGCCATGACTGGGATCATCTGATGAGACTAGAGCCAGCTGCTCAGCTGGCTACAGGGCAGTCACAGAGGCAGGCACAGGACAAGCAGCTGGCACATCCCAGTATCTTTTTTTTGTCAGATATTCAAGTAAGACCCTTCTTTCCAGTGAGTTTCCTTCTCGAAGCGCTAAACTAATTGAGAGGAATGGAACAGAGCATAAGGAGGATATAGCTTGGGCTCCAGCCCCACTGCAGATGGGATAGCCTGGAAATCAGTGGATGAAGCCCAGGAAAAATCCTCCCCTTGGGCCAGCAGCCCTGGAAACCCAGTGGGAGAGCCAGGATGCTCACAAAGGCTGAGGTTTGGCAAGGCAGGCTGGGTGTTCAGCCTCATCAGTGGATTGATTCTATATTCTCCAAAGGGATGATGCATATGCCTGCAGAGGGAAGAAAAACCATGCCCCAGTAGCAGCCACGCCCTGGCCAGTCCTGTATTTTATCTGTGGGACTTCTTTAGTTCAACCTAACCATGTTATTGTAGGCTTGCACATTTAAAGGCAGTCATCTGCTAATCTGTAACAATTATAGTTCAACTATTTGTGAAGTCTGTTAAAAAAAAAGTAAAATGTAAGCTTCTCTTAGTGCTCAAAAAAAAAAAAAAGTCCAGCAAAAAGAGTAACCCAGCAATACCTAATGACCCAAGAGGATGAGGATAAAGAAGTTATCAATTGCGAGGTGAAAGCATTAAGCAGTGAAAACAAATTATAAACTTACTTCAGTATTGTGGACACACAGACAAAAGCCAGATGTTGGTACAATAAACACCACAATCTTTGGAATTAAGAGCAGAAACATTCAGTTTTAAATCAAAATGATAATGTTTCACTTCACCATGCAGGTGTTTAACCTTCCAGGCTTCACCCTACTTTCATTTTGTCTTTGAAAGGACAGACATGTTAAAGCAGAAAACTTTTCTGCATGGACAACTTCAAAACATACTTGTTCAATAGTCCCATTATGCAAAACTTTGGAAAACTCCTTTCCTTGCCAGCAGATGCTGGTAGCGGCCGAAGGCACTTAACCTCTCCACTGCCACACGTGTGATCAGACCATTCCCAGGCACAAACAGGACATCAAGGGACTGCTCCCAGCCACCCTGCACCAGCCCTCACTCACAGCACCTCCCATTACAGTGCAGCAACGAAATCCAATGCATTTTGACTTACCCAGGGGCTATTCCAGAAAAACAAAATTTAAAATGTGTCTCAAACTCTTTATAGATCTGGTATCAAAGTCATTCACAGCCCATTATGAAATCACGTACTTTACTTTTAAGACCTGAATCAAGCTATTTTATGCACGTCCAAAGACTTCATTCCCACCTCAGAGAGCTTTTAGCTTTCCTGGTACCCAGTCTGCCTCAAAGCCCCGTGCTGGGCACTTTACAGCTCAGGGAACACTGAGTTCATTGCTCAGTGCAGGGGCAGCAGCCACCCCAGCCCTGCCTTCTCACTGCCACACTCCTGGCAGAGGAAGCCAGCAGGTACTTAGAAAATATAAATAATCGTTTTGATTCAACCCAAATGCTGCTCTGCGACATCACTTCCCTGAATAATGTGTCCTAGTGTGCCACTTTGTTTTTCTCTCTTACATTATTTATCCTGTAAAGAGTTCTGCTGTGGGAGATGCAGAAAGCTGCAGTCAAATAACAAAGCACAATCAAATAACTGTGTTTCTCAGAAGGGAGGCATCAGAGATGCAATTCTAACAAGACCTGGTCATTTTTTAAATTCCAGGTTTTTTCAAGCAAGATAATCTGGTACAATATTTAAGTACAAAATTAAAATAAATAAACTGGGAATAAGACGAAAGGGCTCTTGACTTGTTTTCTTTCATTTAATGGTTTCAGAATTTGCAGGCAGATGGTAAAGTTGGGTTTTATATGCTTAGGGCCCCAAACTATGATGCATTGTCCGGACAACAGAAAGATTTGAAAGAGATTCTGTTGCCTAGCATGTTTTATTTAATGCAGTACAGCAGCAGGGACAAAACAGAAGACATTTGCCCACTGGTAGTAAATGGTTGAACTTTAATATTGGTTTGTCTGGATGATCCTCTCTTTGCAAGCTCCCGGTGCAATCCACTGTGGGTAATTACACCTTCGGTATCTGGCAGAATGAGAAATATCTGTGTTGGAAATAAAAAGCAGCCAACAGGGAAGAAGAAAAAGATGTAGTGCTTACAAAACTATTAAAGGCACTTAAACAGCCATGTAACAAAAAAATGGGAAAATCTTTGTAAGCCAACAGTCATAGCAACTCCTTTCAAGTGTTCCTTTCAGTCCTTTACAATATCAAAAATTAGGTGACACGGTACCATAAAAACTAAAATCTCACCAAAATAAATACCTTGGGAAAGAAGCAAGTAGTTATATTAAATGGGAGTGAACCAAGCAAGTTCTTTTATGGAACCCTGGAAGGCAAAGGTTGCCTGTAAACATGAAAGCAACACAGATCACCAGTAAGCAATGCCATGTTATCTATCATTTTATGGTTATGTGGACCATAAACACTTTAAAGAACGAGTATAAATGCCTGGTGAGATGTCCATGAAAAGGGAAAAAAGCAGAGCTCCTTTGATGGAAGGAGCTGGGGGAGGTACTCTGGGCAGTTTAGAAATGAAGATGAGGAGTTTTTTTTTAATTTGGTCCTGACATTGGATTCATGATACTTAATTTTAGCCATATATATGCTTGACATTTGTTCTGCAGTAATGATTGATGCTTCCTCTAGAATCAGCAATAAGAGACAGGCACTTTCAGTTGGTGATTCACTGGATCCTAAAATAGGTTTATAAAACAGGAATCTCCAGGGATGATTCCATCCACATCCACTGACTAGGACTGAACTTAGCAGCTGAAGTTAAATGAAATAAATTCTGTTTGAATTTACCAATCGCAGCACAGGAATATCTGCCAACCACAGAATAAGAAATAAAGCTGAGGAAATGAGTTATAGTGAAAAAGCCACATTTTTTGGCATGCTTCATCTTCTAATAATTAGGATTTTTGGATTCATGCAACTACACCCATGTAAAAAAACCCATGTGATTTCATTCTGTAAAATTGTCTATATATATAGTTTTCTTCCTCAAAATGTAAGCAGTTCCTAAAGGCATCATATTATGCACCACTCTTTCTTCCCAAATTTGGTTTTATCTGGCAAGTGTGTATTGTGTTCCTCTACTGGCAGTAGATCCCCACTTCCTTGGGAAACCTTGAAAAAACCTCTCACATGCACTCACTCTTCCTAATGTAACCCAGTGCATAAATGTAAGGATGTCTGCTTAAGTCCACTAGTCCAACTTCTGACAAATTACAGTGGCAGAATTAACAGATCTAAAGAAATTACAAAAATATTAAAAGGTATTACTAAAAAACACTATATCCAAGTACTGATACTTTAACTTTTTAATCACACAGTTTAGGTAAAAGGTCATAGGAAAGTTAAAATAATAAGTAACACAATCAGATCACTCATTGTGCAGCATCAATTTTAAATTTCTAGAGCTACGGAATCATAAAGAAAGCCATAAGCTTGTAGGAATGCCCAACTTACTTTTATGCAACTAAAATGAATATACTGAAGAATAAAACAGACTGTGTAATTTCAGGAAGCTGCTTCTCTACAAATGTCCATGCAAAAGTCATGTATACATGCAAAGCAACACAGAACTCTTCATTTCTCTTTCTTTATGTAACTTTAGGTCAGATAGTGGGGTTTTTTGTTTTGTTTTGTGCATTTTTTTCTTAAAAAACATAACAGCTTTACATACAACAATGTATTTTCTGAAATGTAAGAGGGCTGAAGGATTAACAGATTAAGCAAAATAAAAGGAAGTATTAAGACAAAAGAGAAGAAACAATCAGCAACAATATTGTGAAGAGAGAGATTGTTCCACCCAATACTAGCAATGGTAAACATCCACCATCAATAAAAGAACTCCTGGGACTTACTAACTCTGCACTAATGGAACATTAATGGGCCTTGCACAGACCTCTCATCTGCAAGAATCTTCATTGCACAAACAAGACACATCATGAAAATTCAAAGTTCTCATTGTATAATCTGTGGCAGAGAAGACCTTTACGGATTTTTTTTTTAAAATATGTGTAAAATGTTTTACAGGATACACCATATGCATATTTCTTCAAAATGCCATCAGCCAATGCTGAACATTCACCATCTTCAAAAAGAAAGCCAGATACACATAAGAAAAGAAAAACTATTTCCAATAAAAAGATTACAGGCAGTAAAATATGTATATAAACTGGAAGTCAGTTACACCCTTCTGAGGAAACTCTGTATATCCTGCAGTAGGGCAGCATCCATCCCCCCTGAGCCCCCCAGCAGCACCCCCAGCCAGAGCAGCCTGGCATGGGGACCTAGTTAAACGTGCCCAGCAGCATTCTTCGAATGCAATGGGATGTGGCCAGATGGCTTGAAGGCACGTCTAGAATCCACCAATTCTGCTGGAACCAGAAAATACCCCCTTCTGAGTGGTACGTAGTGATCTCAACTGATCCAGAGAGAAGAAGGGCTGCTGGAGTATAAAAAAAGCCTTTCCCACCAGTTATTATCCTGTAATACGATGTATTTTTTCCACACTTTGGGAAGTACTCCCTATTCAGGGAAGCAGCGTGGCAGCTGCTATTAAAATTTGACCTCTGTGATATTAAGATAATAGTTTTTGACATAGCCATACTAAATGTCATTCCTCATTCTTCCATGTCACTACCAGTAAATCAATATCAGAAACTAATTTATTGCTGGCAGAAAAGTCCTCCTGTCTTTTGACTGACATAAATTAACGAGCTAAATAACATAAAATTATATGAAGTCAACTGCTATTTGCATTAGTCCTGCAGAGGTCACAAAGCAGATGGAATGCATACCTGGCAAAGTCCCATACCAATGGCAAAGTTTAGTTTACATGTAAAATATAAAGCAGGCTATTTTTATTACAAGGAGTTTTACATTCCTCCTCTGCTTCAACAGGCTGGTCCTGCTCTGGCCTCACCAGGGCTACACTGACACTGCTGCAGTCAACAGGGGTTGTCTCACTGCTGCGTGAGACAAAAAAAAAGCATGAAATGCATAGCTAAGGGCTAAAGCTTGGGGGGAAAAAACAACAACAAGGAAAACAAACAAACCAACCAAAAAAATCCAATAATGTTGCAAAGGATTGGCAGCATTCTGCTGAATTAGAGCTGAAGCTCCCACTTGCAGCTTGGCTGTCCGTAAATAGCGGAGAGCAGCTACGCCAGGCAGCCAATGGAGGCTTTCTCACAGTCACCATACACTGCCCAAGCTGCAAAAAATCAAACCCTTTCCCAGCAGCTTTGCTGACCACCAAGGACTTTCCAGCCAATTGTCAAGTACAGCCCTTCCCAGTGGGATAATAAACACTGCATCCCCCACATGCCCCCCGCCGGAGCCTTAAATATCCATTTTTATATAAAAATAGAGGAGCTGTTTTGCATCAGGTGACTGCCTGAGTTGTTTGGAGGAGTGTATGACAGTCTCAAGGCTACGAAAGGAGCCTTCACGCCCACTGCCTGTCCCTAATTAAGGCGAAATAAGTGCTCCTGTCACGTACGCCCCAGCCACACAAAGAACTCCAGTATGACGTAGAAGACAGCGTGCATAGATGAAAGGGAAATTTAAAAGGCAGCACAGCCCTGGTTTTCTTACTAGCACCATCAAAAAGGAAGGAAGAAACAGTGTCAAAGAGCAGTGGCATTTAGAGGCAGAGATCCCCAAAACAATACTTTTGTAATGAAAGACCTGCAGGTCCAAAAACTTCTTGGTTCCCTGCAAATATTTTGGTTTAGTACATGCTGTTACATTACCCCACAAAACATCTCCCAACCTTTCTTTTTTCCCTATATAAGTTAAAAACAGCTGATAGAAAATTCAACCATTTTCTTTTTTTTTTTTTAAACTAAACCTCAAATTGAAGGATTCTGGCATACTAATGCATTTCAAAACAGGAATGTTGCAAGCAGAAATGGAACTCATGCTTTGACGTTAGCATGGAAGCATTCCTACCTAAAATAAAAGAAGCTACCGCCTTGATTTAGCAAGCGCTTACTTTCACATTATTAAATTATGATTTTATCTATGCAGAAATTCCTTTGTATCCTGAAGAACAGCTTGTTACATCTACCTACATCAGCTGACCAAACCTGGACGTCCTTGGTGATTGCACAGCCTTTGTTAAACTATATATAATCACAGTTAGGTATTTTGGCAAAACATCCCAGAAGTAAAAGTAGAGAGGAGATTTGTATACTTTCACAGATTACTACATTTTCTGTAGCTGTTCACTGACACTTTATTTCCATGTGTTTGACATGCAGCATTTTCACCCTGAGGAGCACCAGCATTTGCTGCCTCCTGAGTAAAGAGTTTCCCAGCTTCCTTCAAAAGTTATAGGTTGCATTCCAGGGTTTGGCTTCTGCTTAAAATAAGTCAGTTTTGAGCTGTTCCCTTAAAAGAGAACTGGGAAGTTAAAGGGGTTTTTCTCCACCTGAGGCCCAGATAAATCCATGTATATAAATCTAGAGGCTCCGCAAAAGGATCGTCTCTGCAGCAAAAGGGGTGAAGGATCTAACACACTGCACACAAACCTACAGAAATTATGCAGTCCTTCAGCAGCTGTATATGAGCTGGAGAAAAAGTACAGAACAGGGGGAAAAAAACAAATAAAAGCATGATTCTGGGCCAGGAAAGGCAGAAGCAGGAGAGAGGGGGCCCTGAAATGACAACCAGCACTACGCAGTGATGGAATGGAAGCTGAGGGAGAAGAGGCTGCCACCTGGGGTGAACGTGAAGAAGGATTAAAAAAATCATTCTATCTCATATGTTAAAGTTGGAAAGCATCAGCTCTCACTCCTAGGGCAGGTCCCATGCACCATCACCGCCAAAACCCTCCCCAGACAACTCCCTATGCAGAGCAATGTTTTTTCTGTGGAGCAAATTAAAAACTGAACCTGAAGCACTGCTGCCTGCAAGCTCTACATACAGGAAACACGACTACTCTGGTTGTGGCTTTTTCACCAGCACAAACCATCCTACAGATATTCAATGGGGTAACCATGTGTAAGCAAACCCTGAAAAAGATTTAGTTAATTTTAGCTCCAGAGAATCAACTTCCACCCCAAGCAATCATGCGCTGCTCCACAGCCTTTTTCCCTCATGGTTTTCACATTTTTTTTCCAGCTCCCTCTGCATGAAAGTAGCCTTAATCCCCCATGCTTCCTGAATGCCCCATTAAATACAAGTTATTCTACAAGCTTTACACATCACATAGCTTAAAATGTCATTAAACTCGAGAGTTTACTGCAGGGTGCTCAGACCTGGGTTTTCAGTGGCGATGCTGAGTAGGTAGTGCTAAGCAGGGCTGTGTATTAATAAATTTGTTCATCAAGTGCTCAGTTTAAGATCCAAGTAGCAGATACATCATTCATTACTCCAAATGAAATCACTGACAGAATTTAAAAATATATGCAAGACTTCTCCAAGAAAGAAAGAAATATAGACCACTACTTGCTTATAGACCACTTACTTACAGAAAGAAAGCAGAATATAGACCACTACTTGCCCTTCATGCTAAATTAATAATCTACACAATTAAATGCTTGCAATTAACAGCCATTTATTATTTTTGCAGAGTATTTCTGTAATTGCTAATGTAGTATAAAAATCATGAAAACTGTCTGGGGGTTCATTTGAGAGATTTATTAAAATTTTACACTGCCTTACAACAAGTACCACCAAAATGGAACAATGTCTACAGGAAAAAAACTACAGACATTTAATTACTGAGCAAGGTTTTAATCAAACCTTTCTATTTTCCTTCATGGTAACAAAAGAGATGTTTCGGCACTGGGCCAGAAAATAACTGTAAATTTGCATGTTCTTTACTTCCGAAGAAAAGAGGTTAAAAATTCATCTTTAGCTCAATGTAGTAATTATTTAAAATCTCTGACATGAACTGTTGAAAAGTTAAATGTATTTAAAATTTAAATATGAAACGAGGAAAAATGGGATAACAAGGAAAAAGGACCACTTCTCCACAGGCTCTTTATGGATTAGTATTTTTCATAACATCAGGTAAACAGATTCCTAAAATACAGTATGGTTTTCAAAGCCCCACAGCTCATCTCTCTGGGTCCTGCAGCCAGCCCAGCCCAGTGCAGAAAGGCTTGGCACAAATTCTGCACACCTGAGACTTCCAGTCAAGGAGTTTCCAAGTGAAACATAAAAACTTCTGCATTTCTTCAGTTGTGGAGCATTTTAACTCCTTGGCAAGGTTGGAGAAACCTTTCCCATAACAGGAATGGTCTAAACGCTGTCGCCTAATTATACAATATATTGAAATCTGTGACCGTGTAAGTGATCCACTGACATTTAGTCACACACAGATTCAGCCACATCTGGCCTGCAATACTGAATTCTTCCATCTGCAGCCTCTGCTTAAAAAATGTATGAACTAAGCCAACTGCAAAGGTCTGTTCTGCAGACATTGTCAGTAGCTCACACCTCCTCCATCCCACAAACACAGATGATGGTCCTAACTGCTACAGGGCATAGAAATAAAGTTCAAAAACTTCCTAAAGAAAGAAACTTGCATGAAGAATTTGCAGTGTTTTCTATGCTTTTTAAAGTATACAGATTTAATCTAAGTACCATTCTATTTTTCCATTCTTGCATCACCAAGGTAACAACATTAATCTTTGGGGTTTTTTATTAATTTTTTTTTTTTTAGAAAAGAAGTGAATCTTTCTCAAAGTAGGGCAACAAGGTAGAAAATTGTAAGAAAAACTAAGAGAAAAATTTGTCTAGCATCATAATAACTTCAGTTTGTACATTTTTTTACAATCACTGTGCACACATTGATCAGAAAGATCTCAAATAATTCAAATAAAGATTACATTACTACAAATGTAACATGTATCAAGAACACAACACTTGGCCAATGACTTTGAAAACAAAGCTCTAAGCTGTAACCTGAGTTCTGAATGAAAAGGAAGTCAGCCAAAGTAGCATTACAGCAATTACCTTTAATACACTCCCATCTCCCAGAAACCTCCAGCAGTTACACCTTGTGCATTCAAGTGAGTTATCTCCACTCTCACAACTAATTTACAGAAGTGACTGAGGCTCTCTTGGGTGGGAAGAGACTCATTCTCACAGATAATTTTGTTCCGCTACTGCACATTAACAGGTTTTGTACATTTAAATGTAGGAAAAAAACTCTGCTCTTTAGGAAAGACAACCTATGTGAGTCAATCTCTCAGCTGGATGTGTGCAGTAAATTAAGGGTGCAGATCATCGTGGTGAGCAACCTCTGCGGGCAGCACATGTCCCTCCACGCCAGGAGACACCTGCCTTCCTTCAGAGCAGCTTTCCACTCCCAGTCTGAACTCTCCTCCTCATTTCTGTGCAGAAACACCATCATTTGGTTGCTCCCCTGACCTACTTACTCAATAGCGCATCTTTTCCTTCCGGAAGAAACTTAACACTACTGATAAGAAGCTAAAAACAAGACAAAGAATGCTCTATACAAATTGCAGCTGAAAAAGATACTTGGAATTAAAAATAAGACAGATTTGCTAAGTTTTCTAATGTATCTGCAAAATGGGGTGTGCTTACATTCCATGAACAGGAAACTGGCTGCAGTTTGAAATAACAATACTGGAAAAATAGTAAGAGCTGAAGAAGCAGAAGACCGAGCAAAAAGAGTTAAATCTGCAGTGCTTTAGAAAAGCACACATGAACTGCAAGAGAGCCACCCTGACAGAGGCCATAATGCTCCAGGATGGTATTCCTGCTCCACCACTGGCACCAGCAGAGGAAGATGCTTAAGCTCATGCTTAAGCCCTCAGCTGACCCTGGTAGCTACAGTTATCAGTTTGACAGCCTGCCATTCCAATTCAGCAGACAACAGCCAAGCACAAGCACAATATTCACATGCTTAAAATTAGTCGTGCTCAAGTGCTTCAAGGTATTGGTTCCACATCCCATCTCATTGTTTAATTAAACCATCACGTTGCTCAGGTCATTGGTATTTTTGAGCACCAAGGAAGGTTTAAATGACTGTCATAACTTGCTCCTCTGTTCCTAAAAATACAGCAGGAAGATGCTTTAAAATGACAAAATGTTATGAACTATTTTGATGCATTTACCAGTTCTCACTATTTCAGCTGATTGCTGTCAACTGAGTCTGAGTGTATCTGCCAGCCAAACTGATAGCAGATATCGAGGCACCACGGAAAATGTTCCTGCACTGCATGGTGCTATGGATGGTATGTATGTGTGGCACTGTGACACCTCACATGGTTAGATAGGACAAGTCAGTATATTTAAAGGTGTTAGAAGTTAATACATGTGCCAAACATCACGTGGTGGTCTCTTTCTTTGGCTGGCTTAGCTGTGGTGAAGCCATCTTGCCTAAAAAACAGCTCGGTTTAAAGTTCTGCTTTTCACCTTGGCACGGCCTAAACTCCTGTAGTTCCTGTTCGTTCCTGTGTAAATTTATTCCTGCAAGTTCAAAAGACACAGATGTCTGTTGGTGGGGGAGACAAGTATAGTCTAAATCAGAGCTCATGATTGCTGCTCTAGCACTGGATCAGGAATGAAATGGCATCAATCACAAAACCCGCAGGCTTCCAGCTTACCCTCCTGTAGGATCTGGTCCTTTCCTTCCTGAGCAGGCAACAAATCAAAAATCACAGGGTCTTCGCTTCCCTGATTAAAACATATTTCATCAAAACACACTGAATCTAAGCACCAGGATTTAAAGGTGATATCAACAGTTCATTGCAATTGGAATGGGGGTGAAATTGGATCAGAGCACACTGGGGAGCTGGTTGTATAAAGGCTGTGTGCTACCAAGTTGTGCATACCTATACTCAGGTCATTTTGTGCTTTCTAAAGCCCATAAAAGATTTTTTTATTGTTGTTTTTCTAACTTGGAGCATATAAATGGAAGTTTATGATAGGATTTAGCAATTTAGGAGGAAGTAGCATAGTCAGGTGTGTGCTCCCTTTATAAGAAACTGGTTTTGGCTTTGTTACTACGTATTTTCATTTCATAAATTTTACTGAAGATTTTTTCAACGAAAGATCCTATTGAAGCAAAAAACTCTAGAAATGTTTATTAAAATTGTATTTTGCTGTCATGCTTTCATATACTACACCAGTAAAATATAATCACACCTTCTCCCAGCACTACTTAAGTTTCTAAAGCAATCCTTCAGAATGCGGACATTTCTTTTGATTGCTTTTTGCCCAGAATAAATATGAAAGCTGCTTAAGAGCTTGGAATTGCAAAACACTTGGTGCACTTCTACCAAGACCTTTTGAAGATGAAGGTGGGCTGGCTGAGTCTGGTGCCCTGAGCCAGCCAAATGTCAGGCAACTCTACCTGAGTGCAGGGTAGCCACGTCACTGCTGTGTGTCACAGAACACCGCCAGCTGCCTGGCAGGCAGGGTGTACAGCCAGCAGAGCCCCATCCTGCCCCCCCAACACACCCCCTAAAGCAGTTCTCCTCTAAAATCTATTACTAATAGTTATTGCCCTGCAAAGGCATTCCTTAGCTTACACTTCCCACTCAGAAATGAAAACCGAATTTCTTCTCTTCCACTGCTACGCAAAGTTTTAGCAAAAAAATCAAAACAAAACAAACCCACCCAACAATGAAACCATATGGGGAGCAGAAAAACGGACCACAAACATTTTTTCTTAGTTCAGGATGATCTAGAAGATCAATGGGACATAAATTATTTGTGAGTCGAGCTATTTCTGAAAACTCTATTGAATGTTACATCAAAGGCAAAGCAAAAAGCCCATAACAAGCAGTTCAAAATAATTTCCCCTAACCTCCTTCAGTCACTGAATTCTCAGGTGTTTCTTCTAATGGAAATAAAAATATTTCTATTTGCGTCATTTCCAAACTGATGTTCATGATTTAAACTCATCACTCCTTACGTATTCAAGGTGACTCCAAAGTGTCATGATATCTTCCGTGTATGCTGCAACACGCAGGCACCATGTGTGGGGTATTAAAAATGCTATGTATGCTTTCCTTTATTACATCTTTACTTCATTTTGCTTTAAAATTACTTTTTATATTACAGGATGCTGTTCACAGATACAACCACAGCTATATAATTTTGCACCACAAACCCCAAGAAGCAGCTTTCAAAATACAAAGCAAAGGGCAAACCACTAGGCTAGAGTTTACTATAAGACATTAATTTTATGGAAAACAATGAAAACGGGTGGAAAAAACACTTCTTTGTGTACAACAGATTTGACATGACAGAAGTAAACATTCTTGACCCTTCCTCATGCAAGTCCTTTGCCTGCCTAGAATCTCAGTGTTAGAGGCATTTCCAGAGATTAATGGAAAACCCAGTTCATACAAACGGTGTGACTCTCCCTCCGCAGGGCCCACGACGCCTCGTGCAAGGTTCTCAAATTTAAATAAGGATGTGACCAGCATCTCTGCTCTGGCAGAGGGAAATTACACATCAAGTATTACAATGTTCCCCCTACAACCCTTCTTTTTTCCTAAAACAGCTTTAAAAATAACTGGACACTAATAATTTGGATGAAAAGCAAGCCAGTTACCCTGGAGAAAGTAAAACAGGCACACAATTTTATACAGTAAAATACGTTCTCTTTTTGTGCTCAACACACTAATGCTAAACGTAAGAATTTTGCTATTCATGTACTTCATACTCAGTAACATTACCTTAAGGTAACATTTTTCTCTTATTTTTAATGATCAATACGAAATAAGATAAAGTTATGTTTGATTTCTTCACTTGTGGTTGAAAAGGAGAGCACATTTGTTTTTAACTAGATTGTTGGCCTTTGTCAAAACTTGCTAAAGCCAATTCTGAATCCTTTCCTGCTTCTGAATGCCTCAAGGCCTTCTGGAATTAGGGTGCTGCTGGAGTGCCAAGGGGCAAAAGGAAAATTGCTGGTTTGGAGCACCTTGGACAGCCAAGGTCACTTTTGGTGGCAGTGTACAGAAAATCCATCACCTTGCTATCTATGCTTCAAGGAAGTAATACTTTTCTAAATGTCTGAAAGAGTGCAAACTTTGACCAGCTTAGAAAAGATACAGTTAATTAGTCCTGTTGTACTTGCTATAAGCTGGTATTTCCAACTGCAGAAGGCCCTAGATGTCCACTCTGTGTCCCAAAGTGCTGCGGTACCTGTTCCTGTTTCTCCAACAAACAGTGCATTACAATTCTGGCTGTTGCCATCTGGCAATAACTGTTTGAGTCCAAATTTCACAAATCCCCGTTGTTCTTAATTATCTGGGGCCTATTCTGTAAGCATACAAATTATCATGCCGAGTAATTTGATGTACTATATCTAAATTAGATTCCTTTGACAGAAAAATCTTGGAAGTCACTGCACAATTCAACTCCTCAACACGTATCAGTATGCATGCCATAAGTTACGATTAGCTGATTATAGTTATTTTCCTTTTAACTTGTTTTAAAGTTTCACAGGAACAGAAAAGTTGGAGGTAAGCTTTGTCCCTTAACACTCAAGAGCTACCTCCAGCACACTCACCAGCCCAAAAAACAGCCCAGTGTTTATATTTAAATTTATAGTTGTATGTTTCTATTTACACTATATTTAGTACAAAATTAACACCAGCGTTGCTCAATAAACACCATTTGTACATGTTGACATACCTGCTTTGGGGAAATTTGACTTTTCGTGATGTCTGCACGCATTTAAGTGTGCATGATCACCTAAGTATCATTTTCAATTTCAATAAAAGCATGTATATGAGGATTAGACTGCTATGAACACTGCAGTGCAGATCTAAATAACTCAGTCTGCCAAACTAGTGTTACTATGGAAACAAAACTAATGTACTGTGACCACAGCTCTGACTGCATTACTTAAGACCATCTGGTTAAAACAAATATTTTCGTGGCACAGTATTTGTTCTTAATTGTGTACTGATAGTTTTTCTTTTTTTTTTTAACATGCACAAATATATTACCTTTTTTTGGTATTACTATACTCTCTTTAGGTTTTCACAATGCTGCCCGTGATTTGAGTTATATTTAACATGCTTATGAATAAATCCACATCTCTGAGTTAAGCAAGACTGGATGAAGGTTAACGGTCTGGAGTTCCCTGCTCTCTTGCACCGTGTTTTAAACGAGGCATTTTTTCATATTCCTGCACCACAGCACCACTGAAGAAACACTTTACGCCATCTGTTCTCCCTGGGAACACCGTGGTGCCGAAAAGCAAAGCTGAGCAATGAGCTCCCATCCACCCCATCCCAGCTCCCTGACTGCACTGGGGGTGCAAAGCACCTTCCAAATCCACTGGCAGCTCCGCCAGCAGCTCCTTGCTAGAAAGAGTCAGAGGGTTCCAAAGTGGTTTATTTTACTTCGAAGCATTTTTCAGAGTAATAACTCATTGCCTGTCTCCAGCCTGGGGAAATTTAATATTCTGAATTGAGATGTGTCACTGCAGATACTGTTCAGATAAGAAATCAAATGCTTTCGCAGCTCAATTCAGATTGACTGGATTGTCAGCAATAGCAACACAGAACGGTGAGGACCACTTTTCCTACCTGTTTCTAAAACTGGAAAGATTTTTCATTCCAGGGAAACATTAAATTAACGAACTAGTAAACAAGTAGATCACTTTTTCATTTCAGTGTTTCTACAGAACTGCAGTATTTAGTTCCTACTTAACCAGGAATATACATATATGTATAATAAATATATATAAAAATATAACTATAATTAACTAACTATATATATATATACACATATGGTGGGGGTTCTCAGGGGTTTTTTGATGGTGGGTTGACCATGGCTGGATGCCAGGTGACCACCAAAGCCTCTCTTTCCACTCCCCTCATCAGATAATACAAAGAAAAGCTCATGAGTCAAGATAAGGACAGGGAGAGATCACTCACCAGTTACCACCACAGGCTAAACAGACTCACCTTGGAGAAATTCGTTTAATTTATGACCAACCAAGTGAGAGCAGGGTAATGAGAGATCAAACCAAACTTTAAAACACCTTCCCTGCATCCCTCCCTTCTTCCTGAGCTTAACTTCACTCCTGAATTCTCTACCTCCTCCCCCGTAGTGGCACAGGGGAACAGGGAATGGGGGTTGTGGCGAGTGTGTCCACAAAAACATAAGTCATTCCCACAATGCAAGTTTGTCTATTCTTGCAAGCTCCACGGAGAAACCATGTATTGCAAGGACAGGCTTCCAGACTGCATTCTTGAACTGCATTATAAATTTGAGGACTTAAGAAAAACTGAACCCAGTTGGTTTTCCAATGATGAAAGGAACTAAATGTTGTCCATTATGACAACGAGGCTTTTCTGGCTGTCACAGTCCTTGGCCGTAGAGGTAGATTCATTCTCTTGGCCTCAGCTTGAGTGTTCCTTAAAGATATGACTTGGAGAGGCAGATTTATTGTGGTGTGGATTATCCATGCTGCTGGAGGTGTGAAAAGTGCAGGGGCTAATACTGGTGAAGTGACCTGCAATCTTCTTTAGGCAGCTCTGTTACACAAAGCCTGTGAGACCTGCAGTCGGGAGGGAGGGAGGGAGAGAGGGGGCTCTGCCTGGGAAAGGCAGCAAAGACACCAATTCCCTTCTGTCACCAGGAACTGGTGCTCCATCAGTGCAGCTGGAGGGCACTTTTGGCAAGAGCTGTGGTAAATGCACAGCAGATTTAAGGAATTGTGGATGATACCATAAAGAAAACCCAGAGCAATTAATGTACTGCTCTATTTGTTTGTGTGTCCATCTGCACATTTTATCTGGACACACTATCATGGCATGTGGGAACTGGTAAGGCCTCAAATTATATGAGGTACTGTATTCTGATCTTGGAAACCATGGCAGAAAGTTAAGAATTCAGCTAGAGCCTCCACCTTTTTATGAAATATACATCTAAGGAAAATATTCACGTCCTAAATTATGTGCTTCTGAATGCCACCACTGGAGACAGAAGAAGGAAAGTAGTTCTCAGTACAGAGCTCCTTCAGATTCCCCAGGGCAATGCTTTTTGGAACAACTTTTGCTCAATCCTGCCAATATTTAACTTTTTTTTTTTTTCTAATTGAGAAAATGATGGGAAGAAGATTATTTTTTTAAAGATCACAAATGTTAAGGAAGCACAATCTTTCTAGTTCATAATTACAGCCTTGTATCAGATTGTCAACCACGTATCAGTCAAGCATTTCTTATCATTAAGAAATGGGTAATTGCAGCAGATGATTGAAGGAAATCAGTCAATCTCTCTAACAAAAAAATCTATGTCTCCATTTATCAGATGGGTATAGGAAAGTGAGCATCAAATTCTGGCTAAAGACTCCAAGAAAACATGCTGGGAGCTAAAAGCAATATAATTAAGAGGTGATTACAGAAGAGCTTTACCTACAGCAGGGCGTGCAAAGCACCACACCTCCCCGTGCAACACAGAGATCACCCTCCTGCCAGGAGCTTCTAGCATGGCTGCTAGGAAAGCATCCTCACAGGGAACACTTCCAAAGGGTCCTGCTAGCGAGGTGGGAGCCACCACAGCCAAGAGCTTCCCTTCTACAGCCAACAGCTACACAGACATCCAACAATGTGCGCAGAGAGCTGGCACTGGACCGCAGGGCTGCCCTCGCCTCTCCTCCCGTCCTCTGGGCTGAGTTTCAAAGAAAGACATTAAAATAAACTTGCTCCTCCAAAACTGACAATTGATGCTGGAGATGCTACCACCTGATGACTTGGTAAAGAGACAGGAAAGAGGAAAGAGGAGCTACACTGACTCCAAGACTGTTAAAAGCTGAATTACATTTGGCTGACAGAACAAAAAAAAAGCAAACTAAGTTCTGTGCTACGGATGATCGGAGGGTAGATAACTAAGAGAGCAGGATAGGGAAAATCTCCAGCAGTTTTTATCATCTTTGCAAGGACACATAAATAAGCAGAATACTTAACAAAAGAAATCCTGTTACACTTAACTATGTTTCCATTAATGACTGACATAGTTTATGCCAAGGCAATGGTGACTTCATTATATGTCATGTCTTAGTAGGAGTTTCACAAAATTTAAACTAAGCTGTGTTAATTTGAGACACAGCATCCACATGTCCAGCATGGCAGAGAAAAGAGGGAAAAATCAGGAGAGATCTGATCTCTGCATCAGGAAATCTCTGCATATTCCCCCTCCCTACCCAGGGCAGAGCCACAATACAACAGGATCATCCACCTTCAGACTAAATTTATGGAATCAAATTTCTTTGGACTTAAAAGAATATCCTACAGATTCCTCAAGTCCATTGAAAGTATATCTGCTTTTAGCTTATCAGAACATGAATGTGACTGTGTTTCTAGTCCAGTTTGGCAAGCATCCGAGTACTGGTGTGATGACAAAATCAGATCAGCTCTGATTTCTCCTGACACTCTGCTTTGATGTGACAAGCATTGATACAAGAAGTTCCCATACTTCATTCACTGTTTCAGGTGGCCTCCCCAGTTGCGAGGATGACGAAAATAAGAAATTCTGTGGGCAGATCAGGAGGAAAGTGCAAGGCTCACCTGGCCTGCTCAGCTCTCCAGTCTCTGCCAGGAAGGGTGTCCGCACAGCAAGTCTGACCCCAGCTCTGCCCACTCCCCGGCCCCCCAGCTGCCCCTCCAGCAGGGAGCTCCAGCTTCCCTGGAGACAACAGAGACAACCTGTCCCAGCCTTTGCCACCTGCTTTACTACCTCTGGCCCTTGGACATTCCACCTGTCCTTCTCTGACTCTTAATTTCACTCCACATTCTTTGTACTTAAGGGAGAGTATTTGAAAGAAAAATTCTGATTGTAGCTTATCTTCAGAGTCCACACCTTGAGTCACCCCACGAAGGTGTGAATATATGCTTATGTGGATGAACACACAACATGAATTTTGCATCATTGCCCTCTTTTTTCCTCTTCTCTGCTGCTTCTCATCACCTCACTTTAGACTGTGAACCCTTCAGTCCACATAGCATGTCTTGTCACGTCTAGGAAAAAATCTTATTTCTATCCCACTTTCCATTTTCATGTACCTTTCTTGCTTGTTGTGTACTCTTCATCTACATGTCACTACCAACAGCTTGATTAACTCCATTTCTGGCAAATTGTTTTTGCAAGGGAGAAGAAACAATACAGTGAAAGTAAAGGAGTATCTGCACTAAAGAAGTAACTTATAAGATTAACATTATTGGATTTGTGCTGAGGGATTTCAGACACCACCGTGTCATGGATGCTTCCTTTGAAGAACAAAACATATTTTCACCCAACAGCCAGAACCTTGGCCTCTGCCTGGACTCCAACTCAACTTGTTCCTCTCCATCTTAGATCAAGAACTTGCCCAAGGCATCCCTCCAATTTCACTGGAGCATATACACAGCACTAAGGGTTTTTAATGGGATTACAATGGTCCTGGGGTATAAAGAGAATAGAGTCACACATGAATAGCTGAGGACTCAAGTTTGCTTGCAGATAAATGGAATTCAGAATCCTCAAATAACAATTCCATAAGGAGTAAAACTTCCTAACCACAAAATACATGAGGTTTAGAAATTACATACACCCATATGAATTTATTGCTCCCCTATTTTCACTTTTTATGTATAGGCAAATATCTGCAGATTCCTAACTTTGAAAATCAGACACAACCTCACAGACCAGTATTTGGAATTTTTCCTTTTTTTCACAATAAAATGGGAACATATAATTTCTAGTAACTTATAATATCTGTAAGAAAATGCAGTAAGTACAAAAAGTGCCTGCTTAAGCAAAAAATTCTGGATACCCTAACCCAGAAGCCTACACTTGGACCACCCATTATTTAATAACATGCCTTTGGCAAGCTCTGTTGATTCTTGCTAAGAATACTTTCTTTAAAATAGAAAAGGATTAACAGAAAGTTAAATCTTCAGTGCTTGACACATGAAGATCACCAAGGAAACTGTACTTATTTGACTTGAGGAGAACAGTGCGTAGATTTAAGGACAAAGCATGCACGGGATTCTTCATGAGCTTTGTTTTGCTTGCATTGAAATGGAGACTATGTAAACCCCGATCTTCAACTTCTAAAATATATTTTTAAATGCTTAACATACATTGTGCCCACAATACGTATAGAAATGACTCCAATGTGTAGGTACTAATGAAAATTATTTATGACAGTCCTCCCAAACACAGCTTCTTTCACCCTGAATCATGTGCTTGAGGCACCACTTGTGTATTCCTATGGGGAAACTCCACCTCAGCAACCTGGACAAGTGCTCCAGCTCCATCTGAGGGGAAAGCAGCCACATCAGTCTAATTTACAGCCTTGTCTACATTTGTCTACATTCCTCAGCATTCAAATATGTTGTCTTTAAAAAAATACACTTTTCCCCCCTCATTCTTTCCTTTTCCTTCAAGTAAAACACTTTCCAAATGGAATGTGAAACTAAAAGCTCTTCATGCCTATCCAGCTTTAATTTTCCTGTAAATTATTTGCTGTTGACAATCTAAATGTACTTTTCAAAGAAATTTCACTATTTCAACATTTGATGCTTAAGTTTTACATACTGCATTTTATATTAAAAAAGAAGAAGAAAAAGTATCAGATGTCTCTCCTTGAACTTTTCAGTTAAATCCCGGAGTGACACACCCAGGGAGTTACTTGCTTGAAGCATGAAACACAATTAGGGTAAATGCAGGCATGTCCAAGTGTCCAGAGGTATCTATTTCTGACTGTTAACATTCCACAGAGTTTCTTGCTCTATTATAAACTTGAGCTCTGCCACAGAGCTCCCAGCTACCATAGCAAGCAAGAACTATTTGATATCATTAACTGCAACAGCATTTTCATCTTGCTAGAACTGACTGGAATGTCTGCAGGAAGCCCTGATCTGCAGTCCAACATGATTCCATCAGTTTCCATGATATCCTAAATTAAGTTTTGAGGAGACTATTAACAAGAAATGTAAATACCTGCCCTTGGACTATCTTCATGGCTCACATACCATGCTGCAACCCTTTCACCAGACATTAACAGAATAATCTGTATTTAAAAACACACTCCCAGTTCCTAACAGGAGGAGTACAGCCTGATGGCAGAAGTAATGGAGAGAAAAATGGAAAGAAAGTGGAGAAGGAGAGTCAAGTGACAAGAAGAAATAAAATGTAATGGGATAACTGAAAGGAAACATTTGCATTACTTTTTTTCTGCAATTCTCTTTGGCCAAAACTTCTTGTTCAGTACTTGTAATTTATACATGCTGCACAAAACAGTCATATGATCATCACCCTAGCATATAATGTTAAATGTGTTGACGTAGGTGTTGGTCTCAAAGCTTTTCCCCCCTGGTGTTGAGCAATCACACCTCCTTTCAGACACTGTCCTGCCCATTCATTTTGGCAAAGGAGATCAGTGCTGAGCCTCAGCCCTGGGAACAGCTGCTAAAAGGAAGGAACAATAGCAACAGAAGCCTTGTTCCTGTATTTAATAGGAGGGACCCATAAACTCAAAGAGGAATTAGTGACAAATCAGATCTGCTGGTTAAATGACTGTCAAAATAATCTCCATTTGCTAGAGAACATGTACGTCAGAATTCACCCAAGAAGAGCGACAACAAACTGGGAAGGTGTGTGTCCAGATATCTGAGCTGCAGAGGTGATGAAGATCCTAGAGACCTGACTCTCAAGCAGACAGCATCTATTATCACGAAGCACGTAACATGACTACAAAAGGAACTATTTCTCTAGAGTTTTCTTTCTCATGAACTTTTCCTTACTGTTTGGAGGAGGTTTTAGTGTAGGAGAAGAGCAGAGGACTGAGAGTCCTGTATTCGAGACATGGACTTTTTCTTCAAGTCACATGGCCAAACTGGTGAGACAGGAACTAGAAAAATGGGCACTGTGGGTGGAAAATTGACTGTATCCTCGACTCAAAGGATGGTGGCCACTGGTAAAAGTCCAACTAGTGGCCAGTTTCTAGCAGTGTCAGAGGGACTGACATTGGGGCCAACACTGCTGGATGTCTCCATGAATCACCTGAACAGTGGGACAGAGTATGCCCTCAGCAAGGTCGTGCTTGGGACCACGTAGGTGGTCAGTGTGGTGGAGGAATGGTCTGTCAGGAGCCTCCTGAAGCTCACTATGACAAGTGAGAAGTCCTGCATCCCATACGGAATGACCCTATAGAAATATAAGCAGGGGGGACCGACTGGCAAGGAAGCAGCTTTGCAAAAAAAACCCTGAGCGGTCTGGTGAACCAAAGTGGGCAACACGAGTCAGCTGTATGCCCCTGTGGCAGGGAGGGATGGCTGCACACAGCTGTATTACCAACTGTAGACAGCAGGCTTACAGAAATTATTATTTGCCTCTATATGGCATTTTTGACGACATTTTTAGAATATTGTGCCAGTCTCAAACAAGACCATAGGAGGAATGCCACAGAAGGTTAAGTGAAGTCTTGATGTTTTAATGTGATCAGCTTCACTGCATCAATTAATGACATTTCAGCCTACAGATCTCCATCAGGAAAGAAGGCACCTCTATGAGCACTAAGAAAATACCTCTATGAACACTAAGAAAATAGTGTTCGATACTGATTGCTCAAGATAGTATTAAGTAAAATCTTTTACAGAATTTAGAAATTTCTCCTATGATTCTTCAGTTTGTTTGCATCGAAAAGTAATCTATTCAAATGTTTGAGCAAAGCAGTTGAGCTGATGGCCAAGGTTTATCTAATCCTGGACCATAAGGTGTTGCAGAACAATCATCTGATCAAGAAAAGAGAAATAACATGTTACTTATGCTAATGACCATATAGCCAGTCTCTCTGAATCATAATGATTAATCATCCCATGGAACAGGTGTAATGAATTATTCCTGAATTACTCTCAGGATTTCAACCATGTATGAAAACATGCAAAAAACAATTACAAGTGGCAGGCAGGAAAGGAAAACAATGGCAATATTTTGTTCATATACTATTTCTGAACACTAAACTGGCCTGAAATCTATTAATTAGATGTTCACAGTAATTCCTTCATGCAAACTGATTCATAACACTGTTGCCAATTCTTCCAGCCACAAACAGGTCATTCTCATAACAGCACAGCTCTGTTTATCTTGGCCACCCTGTCAGGAGCAGAAGCACAGGCAGTACAGCCAAAACTGAATCAGGATTTACACACTTTTATTGAGAAACCTAATTTTTACAATTTGCCCAAATCATCGGTTACTTTATGTCCTGCAATACTGCTACCATCAGCATTAATAAATAATCTTGGCTTCAGCCTCCAGGTTGTGAGATTGATGTGTACCATGCTCATGTTCCTCCTCCCTTTTTTTTTTGACTTCTAGTGTATGCCAAAGCCCCACCCCTTGAGGATTACTGATTTACTTAAAAGGGGAGGGGAGACAGGGAAGAGAGAGAGGTGGTATTGTCACACCATCACTGGAGAACAGAAAGCAAACAAAAAAGGAAAAGACACAGGGTCCAGCCCCCACCTACTGAAGCTGCTGCTCATCTGCTGCAAGGATTGCACTCCAGGCAAGATCAGGATGATTGCCAACATGACAGGTAAATACTGAAACAGCCTCCATCAAGGAAGATCCTCCATCCCCTATGCAGTGCTCACATACCTGCTTGATTCTTCTGTTACCCACTAATCCACAGTAGCTGTTCAATGGCAGTGAGCAACAGTACATAGTAGTCAAGAAGAGGAAATAACTAATTTGCTTGTGGCTCATTGAGAATTTTGCCAAAACATCAGTCAATCCTGTTATAGTCACTGATGTGTAAAAAAACAAATGGTCTTCAGTAATGACAAAAAAAAAGCAAAACTGTCTTCCATAAACCCTACAAATAACATACTCTAAAAATTACTTTTTCTGCTCTAGTTAAAAAATGTGATTAAAGCCATATTTCTGTGTAAAAGTGAATACCCGTACATTAGTACAGGATTTGTTGCATTGAATTCATGAGTTCAGCCACACTTGAGGACATTGTGTGGTGTGGCAGAAACCAGAATGCAGGTGGAACAAGAGAACTCCCCTTCCTCAGAGGGCAGAGCGTGTTCCCAGGCAGGTCATTCACATTGTGGTGGTCTATGTGACCTTGGCTTACCTTCCAGAGCACGTGCCCAAAGCTTAGCTGGGATAAGCAAAACTGATCAAATGAAGGCCATTCCTAATGCAAACTGAAATGGATTACAAAGTTTTCCTTGTGAATGGATGGGATTAAGCCTTATTCTCACACCTGATTTTGAAAAGGCTGGTACTATCAAAGTTAGTTCAAAACCCTTTTCCTGCATGAACATCCTCTACAACCTTAGGAAATCACATCACCTGCCCTTTGAATTTTGCTTTCTGGCTGTGAAGAGTAGCATTTTTCCATCATCTGTTACCTGAGCTTCATTACAACAGCAATTACATTATTATCTGCAAGACTCTCACATGGGTCAGAAAAGCAGTACATTTAAGGAGACAGATGAGAAGTTTATAAAGGAAGACACCTCCTCTTTCCCCAAGAAATAAACAGTGGTTATTGCAGACAAATTAAAGTCATTCCAATTTCTGTTCATGTGCCACTATTTTAACAGCAATGAAGGGATGCTGTGTGAGGCATGTGAGTTTGCCATTTGTTTGCTGCTATTTAGAATTTAAAAAAAACCAAAAACCAAGTTGCACAAATTGGTGATTGATACTAGGAAAATGTATTGAAACAGTTCCTGGTAGGCACCAGGAGGCTCTGCCCATCTGGCCCTGGCTCCTCCAGTGCATTCAATGCTGCCAGGAATCCAAATCTGTAATTACAGCTACCCAGTGCATGAAACACCCACGCTCCTTTGCCTTCTATTTTCTGTATTCACAAAGTAAAGCTTCTCCTGCAGCTGGCTGCTCCCTCAGAGCCCACAAAGCCTGAGCCACACGCCGTGTACGTGACGGGGCACCCAGAGCCTCAGGGACCCGGTGCTGAGATGCCCCACTTTGGCTCCAGCCTCCTTGCCCAGCGCGTGGCTGGTCCTCACATCCCTCCACTGTCTCCCCACTCTCTGCAAAAGCTGTGGGGACAGCACCGAGCTGGCTCCTCGCAGAGACCGTGCTCCTGAAAACCCAGGGCCAGGAGAGAAGGCAGCCTGTTATTTCAAGTGACCCAGCAACAAATCATTCATTATTACGGGGCAGCCCAATGCCAACAGTGCACTGCAGGCACAGGATCCTGTGCCAGATGAGAATACAGAAGGCAAGGAGCACGAAAGCATCGTGACCAGAATCTGAGATGCAGAATCTGATGAGGGACCGCAGCCCTTCCAGTGAGATGAACTGCCAGCAGCATTAATGAAATGCAAGTACGTAGCTTATGGCACAGAGCACTAGAAGTACTGAACTGAGAAAGGGAAGCATTTCCACAGCCATAAAGGGCTACAAATAGAACTGGGATTTATAGCAAGCGGTTCCTAGTGCAGAAGCACAGCTCCTGGATGATATTTTCACGTGAAGAGCAATAATTGGTGTTACATATCAGGTAACTGCACACAGTGCAACAGCTTCTCTTCCTCTTCTGCAACTCCTAAGTCACGAGCTGGGCCCTCTGCTTTTCTGATAAAGCTTCCAAAATCTCAGGAGGAATCCCCTTCCCAAATACAAGCTCATTGCTCAGATCTAACCTCACTGGAAGTCTGTTCTGACTGCAGTCTGTAGAGCACCTGTTAAACACCACATCTACAAGGTTGTTTTGTTCTTCTGTCTGAGTTTATCAGTGCAAATACCCATTTTGTTTAGATGCTTTCATCGCTGGAACCTATGCAACTACAGCAAGGGTCACAGAAGCACACTGGTATCTAGACATAATCTTAGACACTGAGGATCAATAAGTGTATCTGGTACTCCTCTACCCTACCTCCCTTTCCTTAAAAGGGGTATATGAGATGGAGAAGCCAGGAACACACGTGCTGCAAGTGGTATTGCTAACAGCTCTGAGAAATGCTCCTGCCTGGTAAGAACAGCAATGGATTTCTGCAGTAACTCAAGCACTGAAGGTCTGATTCTGTTGGTCAGATTCTGTAAGAAAAATAAGTTTTATGCAGGAAGTTATTTCAAAACAATGCAGCAATTTGTGAATTAGGAAAAAGAAAATCCCAGCAAATGTAAATTTACCACCTTTCTCAGTAGAAAACCTGGCTGCTGCAGTTCATTATTTCTGAAATTCTATTATTAGTCTTTGCACTGCCGCAGACTTCTCTGCTGGTATCAAGGCCCTGTTCTGCAGAACATATAATTGTGAAAAGACATCAAGTCATGTTAGGGAAGAAAACCCATAGAAGTTACAAGTAGGAGTACAAAAATATTAGTGCCAGGACAGAAACTACAAAGACTACTGCAGAATTGCCTTAGTTCATCAATATTACCTTTACATACTTCATCACACTGTAACCTTACATGACGTGTGTTACAATGTGATATTTTATGATTCCAAGGTTACAGAATTCCTGATTTCAGCATCCCATCACATAAAATAACCATGTCCTAAAATAAAAATCTCTTCCTGACGTTCATGTGGCTGTAAGTCTATACTCATTTCCTTCACTTCAAGCTTTGCAGAACAATTGCTGCAATTTTCTCAGTGAAGAAATAGAAAACAAAGAATTAGTATCAAACGTTGGAGATCAATTTTCACAGACCCCATTGCTTGATAATTTAAATGCTAAGTACTGCAGCCAATTAGTCTAGACTGAAGTATTTGATGGGGGCAAAATTTAGGTTAACAAATACTGCATAATATTATCTGAATAATATAGAGCAGACTTCCTACAAAGATGAATTTTGAATCTGCCCATTATATGAAACAGGTGCAAAGAGTGCGTGGGAGAGGTGAATTCATCCCTCCTCTAAATGGCAGTATAAAATAAAATTAGGATATAAAATTTGGGGGTGTCTCACAGGGCAGTTTTTAATTATATACTTAGCAGCATCTTTGCATATAATCATTACCTCAGCCTCCTCGTTTGCATGTATATATTCTTTTGTGCTATGATCAAAGAACAAAGGTTAAATCCTTCTGAAACTCTATTCAAGCAGTGAAAATTGAAAACAGCTATTTTGAGGCTTTGAGCTTTTTTGTGTGTTTTCCAACTGTCTGTATAATCTGCTTAAAATTCTGTTTACTTGTTAAACCATGTATTCATAGTGTGATATCGCAGAGCACAGGTGAACCAGCAGAGTTTTAAGGAGGACCCTTTCAATGGTCCTCCCATGGAAGAGGAAGAAACAGAATGAGGTCTCCAGCTGGGACACTGGCTGGCTGCTGAAGGACTTCCACCAGATCTTCACCCCTCCCATTCTTCTCCCACACCCAGTTTTGGTTTGCAAGGAAGGGTTTGGTATGAGAACACTGGAATTGCTGTCTAGTCTTCTGTTGCCATGTTCATGGCACACAAATGAAGTCCCTTCTCTGTCCTGACAGCAATGGATAAACATCCAGCCTTGGCAGCTGGGGCGGATGGGAATTGATGGAGAAGCAGAGCCATGCTGGTGCCAGTGAGGAATGATGAGACTGGGTCTGCTGGGGCCATGGGGCTGCTTTCACTCACTTCCTTCCCAGAAAATGTCTGGCTTCTGAGCTTTTCTTCTTCCTCTATTGCCAGCAGCTGACCTGTATGAACATCAAGCTGTATGTTATGGCCCTTCAATATTCCTGGCTACCTCTGAGGAAGTCCTCAGTGCCCAGTTAGAATTCCTGGTTTGTGTTTGGGCCTAGGTTAACATTGAAAATAACCCATGTACTGCAAACTTCCTCCTTTTCTCTAAATAGAAGCTGGCAGGACCTGAGCAAGGCTTGAAAACTTTAGAATAAGACAAAGGAAGATGAACTACTGAGTAAATGAAAGCCTACAGGGCACATGGCATGGAAACAGCTCAGCAATCCCTCATGTTAACAAAACCCGGACAGATGTATTTCTGTAACATGTCCAGCTCATCCTTGTGACACATCACCAAAAACAAGAGAATATTGAGACAGAGGGTGTCAACACACAAATACCACATTCACACAGGTCACAGCACCAAGAAGTATTTCAGGGTTCATCTAGCACCAGACATCTAAATTCACCTGCCATCCCAACCTATCAAACTGACTCAAATGTTAACTGCTGGAGAAAACCTCTTCCTTCTTCCAATCACAGGTTCCTGAAGCAATAGCCACTGAAGGCTGGAGGAGATTCTGTGTCTGGGTTAGTAACCACTTTTTAGTAAAGAAAAATTTTAGCAGTTTAAACTGTTACTTTGCAGCCCTGCAAAAATGAAAAGATACCAGCTCAGCTCTTCCCTACAACCTCCTGATGATCTGAACATATGGAATGAACTTCCTTTCTGTCCCAGACACACAACCTTTAATATCAGTTATGAACAGCACACCAGCAGGGTATTTTCCAGGACTGGGGAGCCACATCAGTTATTTCTACTGCACCACAACCCATTATGAAGAGGATGGCCCAGTTCCGCCTTTCTCAACAGACCCATGGCTCAGGTCTGCCACAAGATGTATTTGAAATTTCAGTTACCAAAGGGCTATTTAGATTTTCACTGATAGTTAATTACTTTCCATTATGTACATGGAGAAAGATGCATAATGGGTGGATTGACTGGAAAATACTACAATTAAAAAAGGTTTTTGACTAGTAAAAGGCTCTAGAGAGCTCCTCACTGGACACATCCTTTTACACTGCTAATCCTCTGGATAGATTCATTCTGTCCAGGTTTAGTCTATGTCAGATTTGCTAGGGATAAAGTGAGGATGACTCGGGAGCAACACTCAGATGCACTGTTCAGCTTCAGCCTCTTCCACAGTCTTCTTTTAAAAGAGTGGGAGATTAGGAATGAGCAGCAGAGAAGGAAGCCCAGCAGGATGTGAAACACCAGGTGAGGCTCTCTGTCTACGACGCTCAACATTAATAGCTTCTTGGAAAGAAAGAAGAATTTGAACATCCTATTTCTGTCATGCAGTGCCAAGGCAGACATGGATTTTGGATGGGGATGTTGGAGCATTTCTTTTTACTCCACCAACTCTGTCCTTCTTTCAAGAAATGTTTCCACCATATGGTAGAAAGAGCCATAAAATCACAGAAAATATCATCTGGATATTTAGTCAACTGCTGTTTCCAGAAATTCTGGTATCCTCAGTCATATAGGAAAAAGGCAGTAAAAGTAGGGCTTCACCTGCAAGTCTAAAGGCCCTCTGGCATTCTGGCCTTTTCAAAAGACTGGCTGAAACTAGGTTAAAATCTTCAATTAAAAAATGGCAATTCACTGAATACATATTCAGGATTCTGAGGTTAAAGAACACCCGTTTGCTACATTTGACCCTTTCCATCTAAATACCAAAGGTCCAATTTTTACAATTATTGTGTCCACACACACACACAACTCTCCTCCTGAAGGAGGGCTGCAGATGCTCAGTGACATCTGAAAAACAAACTACTTAGCAAAGGAAGAGCCTATAAATTAGAACAACATGAAAGAAATTATCCAAAGGGCAGCATGTCATGCACTCTACACTACTGGAGTACTACCGTCACTGTAAATTTTCCCTCATTTTCCCCTTAAGAGCTATCAGTACGTCTTGATGACTGCAAAGGCACACAGGCATGTGTCTCCTGCCTTCCAACACCTTTCCAACATTTCAGGTTTCCTACACAGCACCTGTCTGAAGTTCACTGCATCACTCCTGCTTCCTTCAGCACCTGCCTCCTACATTCAGAGGAAAAGAAGCTCAGCTATAGTGCACTGCAGCACACAGATTTTATACAACAAATTTATTTTACATGAAATTACTCTTGGAGACATAGAAAGAAAGTGGAGAGAATAAAGCCAAAGGAGCCAACATTCTAGGCAGGCAGAAGTGTACAAAATATACTCTTAAGTACAATTTAAACCCCTTCATAAAGCAAACAAACAAAGAAAAACTCAAAGTGATACAATGCAGTGTAATTCAAGCCTAATGTTGCAAACACTAAAAAATCAGCAAATGAAGTAAATGCTTCACGTGGCTCTTTCACTATACTGCGCATAGAAAGCATCTTGGAAAAATATACTAAAAATTTGCATGTTTTCCTGCTCACGATGGCAAAATTTTAGTCTGATGATCTTCTGTCATTTCAGAAAAAAACATGTGCCATAAAATGAATAGTAAGAGGAAACTAATTAGAGTTTGCACCTATGCAGAAAACACAATTCAATCTCTTAAATAATTAAAAGCATTTCTGGGTGTCAGCTTATCTTATTGTTATCAAAAAAAATCAGTTTGTATTGCAGCTGAGATTAATATTTTTAGTATCTGAATGGAAACAAATGTGGAAGCGAATGCCTATTAAAACTGTGTGATGGCCTACGGCTTTATAAATAACCACATCCCCTCGCTGCCAGTTGCAGTGATGACTACGGATACAGCATGCTAAGTTATTCCATCACAAGTCACACGCTCGTGGGAGCACTGCAAAGTGAAGATCAAGGTTAAATAGTTAGCAGGGATTTCTAAGAGGGAAGATGGCTGTGTGACCTTGGAGCTCTGACAGGCTCCAACCCAGGAAAACACGGTACGTAAGGAATCAGGTGTTACCCACGTTCTTCACGGGAGAATTTTTTTTTAATTAGATACAAAGCATTTCATGTCTAAAAGGCCAACTAGGAAAGTCAAGAGTTCACAGCAAAATGTGTGCTGTTTCTAAAAGTCCCCCGCATTAAATGTTACAGAATAGATGCTTTACCCCCAAATTCAGTGCTTGTGCTCATCTGATATAAAAAACTCTCCTGCACTGAAACCCTAATGGAGGCACTTTTGAAAAAGACTCACAGCACCTATTTTCACTAGAAGGTGTGCAGCTGCTTTGCAGTATTTCCCAAAAAACTAGCACCATTCTCATGAATGGTTTCCCAATGTGAGCTGATTAATATTACAGCTAACAGCACTGTCCCAAACTTCGCCTGGAATTTCCTCCCTCTAACTGTTGCACTAAAGATGCATTTTCATAATCCAGGCACGAAGGTGACTTCTGCCAAGCAGAGGAAGGGACTGCAGCTTGACAGGGTGCCGGCTCCCCTTGGCTCATTCAGGGGCCAGAAAAGCAACTCAGCGAGGCTGTGTCTTACAGAGCGCCAAAGGAAAGAGGCCAGGAAACTTCGTGCTGGGATTTCTCCCAGGTTTAACTCTGTATATTCATCCACAGCTTCCCATGAGTCAAAGCAAAGCTGAGACTGCCTGGCATGGCTGCAGACCTGGTAGCAGGCACAGCCCTGCGTTCTGCCCAAGTCTCTCTCTCCTGGCAGATTCCAACTGTCCTTCCCTCCTGTCCTCACCTCCTACCTCATCCAAACCATCCCAACATTTGCGTCGAGCAGCCTGAGCACTCCCTCCCAGAAAGGTACCTCTTGAGAGGCTTAAAAACTTGGCAAAAATTAGATTTTTAGCCCAGAAAAAAAGATTTTTAGAAGGTAAGACCCTGTTATGGGTTACCGATATGTGAAAAAGGCATGGCTATAATGAGTAAAAAGAAATTCCACCTTGTTCTTTATTTCAGAACCAGCCTGAACAGTTCTGGAGGCAGTTTTCACACTGGAAGCTGTTCCAATGGAAATGTTGGTGTAGCCAAAATGAAAGGAAGCTCTGCTACAACGTCCAATGGTATTTCCATTAGTTTTATTACCCCTATCTCTACCTAACACAATGCCTTTAAAAATTATTAAAAGCAGTAAAATGCCTGTATTTTTCTTTCCTTGTCTATGGAAGAACACAACATCAACCAAACCAATTTCTTTAACTAAAATGACACTTTTGACATCTCATTATAGTTTGACAACCACTTAGTTTGCCTTCAAATCAACACCCTCTATGTTTCTAACTACATGTAGCACAACATGGCTGGGGATGACCCGTGTTTACATTTTCTAAGCCCAACTCACTCTGCTTTCTGAACGGTTAGAAATTAGAGCTGCTAAGAACAACAACAAAAAAAGCTACTATTTGTTTCTAAGTTATTATCAGAAGACAAGCTTCAGATCACTCCAACCTTAATAACTACTGCCAGAGTTGTTTCTACCCATTAGTAGTTGTCAACAGATTGGTTTCACTTAATGGGCAGCCAAACTCAGCTTCACTGAACAGCATTTCCCTGGGAAAAAAAAACAGAGTTTGCAAACCTTCACATGAAGAAAATGAACAGGATGCGTGCAGTAACAAGTACTTAAAAAATGAAATGCAATCTGCTCACAAAACTGCAGTATATAGTTTTGTTCTCCTACGTTTTTAGCAATTCCTGTTGTCTAGCTGTGTATTCCAGTTGGCAAAAACAATACAACCAATATCCTGAGACAGCAGAATTTTGATGAAATTCATAAATAAAACTAAGTTGAAAAATAACTTGAATTTTTTTTTTTTTTTTTAGTACAGCTCCAACTCTTTTTTTAAGGAGATCACGAGTAGTTTGACATACCTGATCATAATAAGACATGGAGGAAAACTGCTTTTCAAAAAGAAAAAATAATCAAACTATCCCAAACCGCTCCCCTACCTGCTGGGCTATTTGTTTCATGACCACAGCAGAGCAAAGGGTTATATAGTCAGAACAACAAGCCACTACACTTGTAATTCAGCTCATTTCTCTTAACCTGACAGAAAGCTACTGGAAAATGTATGGTGGCTTCTTTTTTTTCTTTTTCTAATTAATTCCAAAATTGAATTGAAACTAAAGGAGGAGAAAGAGTAAATGAGCTATAGCAGAGGTAGCCCTGCCCTTCACACACTGCATCCTGGGATGCCTTGCAAGAACTCTGCCCTGACTTCATACAGAGATGTGAATGCTCGGCACTGGGCTGGAGATTGAACCTCTAATTAAGTATCTGTGGGAGAGCACGGAGTCTCCCTCTCTCCCTGGTGATGCCCAGCAGTCAGAGAGCAGACAGAGGCAACCACTGCAGCACGTCTGCAAAGCTTTCTCTTGGCAGCCTGAGCAGTTGCTATTTTCCCTTTATATTTTTAATGTGAGGTGTGCATGTCGGCGTGTGTGTGTTTTGCTTCTGTTATAAACCGGTTTTAACGCATGAACAAAGCCTGGGGTGAAGTGATGGGGAAGGACTGGAGGAGGATGCTTTTGAAAAATGGGGTTTGATAGCTGGATCACTGAGCATCTGTTATTTGTATATGGTCTCATTTACATTGAAGAGGAAATACAACAGTAACACAGCAACTCATGGATACAGGAGCAGTGTCCACAAGTAGATGGGGATGCCTCTCATGCTCTGTTTGGTGTCTGGGTCTGGGTTTAGAAGCTTGTTCAGAAGCAAAAGAGCTTTAGTCCCCTCCCCCTGCTTCATGTACACCATTCCTTTACAGAAACAGTGTCTGCAGATGAACACTGGCTGCCAAAAATGTGACAAATTCAAACAGACAAGCTCTCATAATTACCAGAGAAATCTGTACACAAAGGAGGAAAGGGAACTATGCTCCATGGAAAAAAAAAAAAGTCCAAACATCATATATGAAAACAAGACAAAGGGAGCTATTGTTGAAATGAGTCTTGCCAGTTCCCAAAACATTTGATTTTCCTTTTACCCTTAGCTTTAAGTGAATACCTTTTTTTTTTTGTAAAAATAAAATCATTCTGTATTTCTTCTATCTAAGAGAAAGAAAAATAAAAAATAAGAAAATCAGCCTCTCCACCAACCCTTCCCCATGCAGCACACAAGTCTAAAGAAAATGTGACTTCACATCTGAAAATACTTTAATTCAGAAAAAAAACAGTATCACAAAACTACTAAAGGCATGGAGTTGTCCTACTGAGCAGCATCTAGGCCTCAGCAGTACAAATTTAATAACCACCCCACTGCCTCAGAATCAACATCCAGGACTTTTTGTTGCAGTCACAGAGCAGCAGAGCAGTAGGTCAGGCTGAAAGGCTTCAGCTGTCATACAGGAGTTATCTTTACTCAAACAACACTGAAAGATTCAAGTGGAATATTATATCACGATCCTGAACCTCTTTTCAAGATTTTGCACGTTGCAGACGGCGGTGCCTCCTGCCTTGCCCCAGCATCCTGCAGCAAATCACACTCCCAAATACAAAGGCAGCATCATCCCATTCCCATGGCCAGACACACTCTCCCATCATCCTGGTAACACTGATTATATCACACACTCATCGCCATTATCTCTCCACTGAAAGCTGATTTTAAAAAAATGACTTTTTCATATTATGGTTCCTTCCACTGTAAATCATTAACAAGAACTTATTTTCTGACCTCATCCAACTTTACTTCTTTGGTTTTTTTTAACCATTTCTCCTTTTTTTTTTTTTTTAATTACTCCTTGAAGTAACTCTGAATCTAACCACTTCCATTTAGTATCTATGTGAACAGCAGAAAACAGTAATATTGCCATTTTTCTCTAATGAAGTTTTCTATTTTATTTCAGGTTTGTAGGTAGGATTTTCAAGAGAATCCCACTCTGCTCAACAGATACACATACAGGTTTTACAGGCCGTTCTGTTATGGGTAATGTACCTACCACACCACTTCAAAACGATGCCAGTATGCCAAAAATGCAGTACTACTACTTTGAGACTATTTCATAACAGTTCATGAAAAGAAACTGGATCACAAAACATGTTATTGCCATTACCTGTGGAAGTCATTACTGTGGGGCCTAAGGACGGCTGCAAAGCAGCTTCACACGCCAGCGGAAAACCTTTCACATCCACTGGCTGCTCCTAACGAGTCAGCCTGGGCCAGCACCACCACAATTAACCACAATGATTTCCTCTTCTCAACACAAATCTCTCCACGGAAATTTGCTCCATGCTAATGCCTAAAACTGATTTTTAACACTACAGATGAGACATAAACAAAATGAGTTTATCTTCTCAGAAGAAAACATTTCAGGGCCTATCCAGTGGTTTCAAGATTAGAAAAGAGCTAATTCTGCCAAAATAATTCCATTTATTTCTCTGATTTTCAGAGGAATGCTTTGCTGATATTTCTAACCTGCACACTTCTTTTCTAACTCTCTTCAGAAATGGATAATCAATCACAAAAATCACCCTGTTCAGAACCTGTGATGTTGGGATGCCCAAGAGACAGGTGGGATTAGCATGCTCCTGATTATAACAGTCACACATCAATTTGCAAGGTCTTCAAAATCTGGAAATCTTTTGACTGGCATATATTGCGCAAGAATAGAAATTGTCTTTACACTGATTACATCATATATTGCTCAGGATCTGCAACTTGCCCTCAAAATGGCCAGTGTCATGAATTGGTAAGGATTATTGTTAACCTTCACACTTGTAGACTGAACAAACAGACTGTATTTTTCTCAGAGCATATATTACCAGCACTAAATATGATGTTTTGGAACATTCACACAAAAACATCAAAGGTTGATTTTGCTTTTTAATATTGGAAGGGTATTTATTGAGTTGCTTTGTTATAATATTTTGGCACTTATCAAGCAGAAATTTGAGATGAAATACATAACACTAATGTAACAATGTTTTCTGTGAAATATAAAATAATCTGACACATTCTTCTCTCCACCATATGAAAAGTAATTCAACTACAATCTCTACTAGATTTATATTACTCTCTGAATTAAATAGAACTGTTTGATTTTTTCCCCTTTTCTAGTTTAAAACAAAAGAAACAGAAAACCACAAAAACCTAAACCAAGAAATCCATTTAACATTGCCAGCTTAACAAAGTTGTTTGGATGTACTATCAATTACTCTCTCTAGCCCCACAGTCACATATTAAGAAATCTTTAGGAAACATTGCAAAGGAGTAGTACAAGAAATGCACAGCTGCAAAATGCAAAGAAAGTATCCTCCAAGGCAGGAAACTAAACTTCCAGGACTGTCTTGTTCTGATGGTTTTCAGTTCTGCAGAGCTTTCTATTTTTCTCTTCTTCAATTTAGCCCTGGGAAGCTGTTGTGGGAGGTATAATCTATTTGATGGAGATTTTTTTCCCTCCAGATTGTAACCAAAAATAGATGATGAGAGGGAAAAAAAAAGAAAAAAAAGAAAATCTCATGTAAATAGCCTCAGAAGATGTGATTTACAAAAGAAAAAACCTGCCAGCCACAGATTAAACCACACTATATTTGTTCTGAAACAGAATTAAAATGAATAGCATCATTAACTGCATCTGCTAAGAAGCCATCCTGCTTCTGTACAGAGTGAGTTTCTACTGAGGAAGATTCCTTGCCCACATCTCATCCATGGAGTGTGTGGGATAGAAACACACACTGGCTGTGGTCTCTTGTTTCAGACAACTGAAGATGACAGAAGACAAGGAGAGGAACATACTAAAACGGGTTCACCACAAGAAGAGGATTATATAACCTTAGATATAATTTGTACAAGCAATGAAGAGGGATAAAAAGAGGAATGAAGGCATTCAGCAAATGACATACACACACACACACACACACACACACACATACACACACACAAAAAAATATGAGAAAAAGCTCACCACTTCAAAACCCAATAATAAACAATAAAACTCCATTATATTACAGTATCAGGACTGTCAAGCAAGTCTGTAGATGTTAATAAAGTTATGTACTTCTTTAGACTGAAATGCAACACAGAAATAGCTAAAATACTTTGCAGATGGGAACAAGGCTACTAAGTCTGCTCTTGATTCTATGTTTGCTCTTAGAAACCCTGACCATGCATTAAAAGGAAACAGAACAGGTTCTTTATTTAACTTATTCTTAAAAATTGATACCATAAAGACCAAGTAAACCAAATGGAATACAAGTCTGTTCCCACATTACTGGGCAGAGGTGCCGGGTAGAGTTTGTCTCTATCTTTTTCAATTACTCATCAACCATATAAATAGTCCTTAATATATTTCCACTTTCAGAGTTGTACATGACAGTTTCAGTGCTGAAGAAACATGGAGGTATCTTTGTCTAAACCACGACACTGCAACAGGCTGTGGTCTGCACCCACCCTATGTCTGTGGGATAATAAAGTCAAACCAAATAAAAGCATCTTTGACAAAAAAGGAAGAATTATTTTCAATTTTAAATTTGAAATTTCAGTTGAAAAAATATGGTCAGACAGAAGGACAAAGTGCATTTCTTTCCAAATTTCTTTCCAAAACCAAACAAACTACTGAACATCTACTTCAGAGGCAGCAGAGCTGAGCTATGTGTCCCAGCCAATGCATGACCTATGCAAACTTTCCCTGATGTTACACAGCAATAGCTTATTCAATCTCCTCTTTAAATCAAGAAAGCTTGTCAGCAATCAAGGGGTTAAATCCCTCTTCTCATCTTCCTCCTCTCCTCAGCTTCCCACACAAGACTGAACCTATTTCATAAATGAGAGCTGTCCTCCTACGTAAGATTCATATTAATAAAATCACTCTTGGAGGATCACAGGCTCCATCTATCCCAGCACACCAAGCAGTGCCAGGGAATGCTCTCGGGAAAAGGAACCTGATGGTCTGCACTCTCACGGTGGGAGATGGCCCCTGGCAGCACCTGGCCCCAAACCAAGCAGTGCTGTCCCAAGCCAGTCTCTGGCCATCCATCAGCTGGGATGTGACCAGCCTGTTTCGGAGTGTAAGGCTCAGCGGTGCTGGCTGGGGCTCTGCTGTGCCAGCTGGCCCCGCTGCCAGGGCAGCCACAGCCTTTCCATGCACAGAGAAAGGCCAGCACCACGCAGGGTGTGCAGCCTTGGAGCTCCAGCTGCTGTACATTTAGGTGTCTTTACCAGTCTCGTGTACAGCCCTTGGACAGCAGAACCAGCTCCATGGTACCTGCTCCCCACAAGTTAGCTCTCCGCTGACAATGGATACTGTCAGCATTTCCAGCAGAGACAATGCACCGTAACACTGGTGAGGGATCTCCTGGGGGTCAGGAAAAAACACCTGTCATCAACTTAGTAGTGTAAAAAACCCAATGAGTTTAACTGTGGGAAATGTGTTCTGTTTGCGTTAGTCAGTACACAAATCTGGGTGAAACAGAAGCAAACCACTATTTAAAATGGACTTTATGAATGCGTAACACAGGCTCTAGATGACAGTGCCTTCTACAGCTGCACTGAGCTGGGGGACAGCACTTCAGGAAAGGCATTCAAAAATGCCTGCATTGTAACCCTTTAAAAGGACAAATCAAGATCTTTTCTTGCACCCAAAAAAACCTTTGCCATACATAAGAGAAATCAGACAAGTGCTACTGGATTTGATTCTATTGTTTCAATAAAATACAAATGTAAAGAGGGCAGGACAAGGGATCTGAGGGCATTATTATCCTCACCAGCCAATACTCCATGATATGGAGCTCACAGGACTCAAACCTGTATCGCTCCTAGGTCTGTCACACATCCCCCATGGTCAGGGTTGTCTGCAAAAGCTGACAGTGGAGAAGACTGGTTTTAACACTAACTTCTGCCATCACTTGCCTTAGCACCTGGAGTGAAGACAGAGGGGGAAGCCACACACACAGGGATCTCTGGTACAGCAGATGAAAGAGCACAGTCCATGTTCAGCCTTCCCTTTGGACCTGAGCACCAGGGGTACTACAGACAGTCAGGAAACAACCTACAGCTGGCCAGCTCCAGTATTGCCAGTGGTGTAACTGGGCAGACTCAGGCTGCAGGACAGGCACTGAGGTATTCTGGGCCATGACAGATGAGATGCAAAAGTTGAAGGTGTTACTGCCAAGTCTTATCATCGTTTCCCAAAGCCTTTGTTCAGCCTTTCTGCTGGAGGTGGCAAAACCAACATGGTGTGTGCCCCAGCCAAGGGCACCAGCACCTCAAACTGTCCCTGTGAATCCCATCCTCTGTAATTACAGTCGGTGATGAAGATGCAGCTCTCAAGACACAGAGGGCAATTAATTACCAGAATTGACATTGCTGGTTTTAAGTATCACACCAAACATGCATTAACAAAAGGCAGCACTGTATCATATATTTTTGGATCAGAACACTCAATCAGTACATGTAGAATACAGGAACATTAGGTAAAAGCAACAACAATTTGAAAAATATGATCTAAAAATCAAGCTTAGAGAGAAATGGAGTTTTCTTTTTCCAGATGACCGGTATAACACGAAGTGACTTAACTCATCTGACAAGATGGATTACAGCTGGCCCCTTATCTCTTGGCCTGCTTAGTAACATGAAAGGAAAAGAAAAACAATGCATTAATTGATGGTGGAAAACGTTTTTCTTCCTAATGGTTTCCAGCCAGAATTTTTGAGCCTGAGCCATTTCCCAAATAACGGCTAGCATTTGTGTACACATTACTTTCTTTCATGTGACAAGGAAATGTAATTTTTCTTTGAAAACATACTCATTAAGGAAGCAAACCCCTTCCCCCCCTCAGAAGCCTTTGCACCCCATTCATAAGTGTGACACAGTATGATCACTTTAAAAGTCTGGACGAACCGCAGATCCTTTGAAAACTCCCACAGCAGAGACACAGCCATGTGCCTACTCTCCAATGCCCTCTATTAGATCAGCCCTACCCGGTATTTTAAGGTTATTTGCAATGCGACAACCATCAGAGATCTCAATCAGGTTGAGAGTTATTCTAGGAATCAGATTAAAAAAAAATCAAAGAAACCAATGATTATCACAAATAATTGAAAGGAGCAGGCATCATTAATACAGTCATAATATTACATAGGTTGATTATATGCTCAGAAGTCACTTGGAAGTATTTATTTTCTCTGATAGATGCTTTTCAGCTCAGTTTCACAGAGCCCTTTCAAGGAAAGGAGGTGCACAAAGGGAGTTGCAGATGATTGTGCTGTACTTCTCACCAGCCTCGGCACCTGGGGAGATGCGAGTGTGACGGCGGATGAAATGCAGCGCGGCGAGGTGAGCAGCAGTGCACCTGAAATTCCCTTCTCTACTACCAACATGTGGATCCTCAGAAGACAAACTCAACTGCAAAAGGGCTCAGTGAAAGTCTCCAGCCACTGTATGCTGTGTATACTGGAAGCAGAAAACAAATACTTAAGGAAACATAGCTCAAGACAGTGTGTCCTGTAAGTCTGTGCCACACTGTTGGCGATGCCTTGGGTTGAACAAATCCATCTGCTTGAGCCTCGTTTTTCTTGCCCTCCAGTGAGATACAGCTCAGACCACGGAGAGCATGGTATCTCTCCAACACAGGGGCCTGAGCTGGTGCCAGAACAGCAACCATTTAGCACATGACCAGAAGAAATTAAGATTTTTTTTTTTCTATTACAGCAAGAACTGCTTGGTCTCCCTGCTTGGGCTGCACCCCAGGAGAGAGTTAAAAGAAACGGCAACTGCAATAGAGTTCCCTGCCTGAGACTAAAGCTGAAACTCAGTTTTACTTGGAAACAGATGCATTATGAATGTGCAGGCATGCAAAATTAATTTAAACCCACCCTGAAAACAGGGAGCTGAAAGATGCTCCCTTGTGGAAGCAATCCCAGCAGTGCTGCCATGCCAAGCACTGCCTACCTGACTGGGCAGAATGGCATGTTGAACACCCACCACTTAGAGCAAAGACAAGGCTGATGCTGCACATCAATTCCTATCATTCTATTCATAACCCCAGTGCTGTGTACCAGCTGTGTGGGGCAAGGTACACTTCCCTACTCTCTCTCTCACTGATGGATCAGTGGAAAGCTCGTGCTGCAGATTTCAGTGATTACCAACAATTATCACATAAGGCTGGCAACCACCCATAAGAATGCAGCCACCAACTCTTCCGTCAGGTATGACCACAAACTGGGGATCCAAAGAAGTCCAGTCCTCTGTTGTGGTGGATCTTACAAGATCTTACAGATATCTGTAATTTGGGAGGGCCTCACAGAATGCTGTATTTTTCAGGTGATAGCGAGGTATCTGAGAAGTACACTTATTCCTGTCAGCAGCTCTCTGAAACATTTAAAAGTTCATTTTAAGAGTAATAAATATATTTCATAACCATCCCAAGGGAGTTTTTCCTCTTCAATAAAGCTGCTGTACTTGGCAAGGAAGCGGTGTGACATTTTTCCCCCAAAGGCTTTGGAGTGATAAATGATAGCTAAAATGAAATTTTCTATTAGTCTTTAAGCCTTTGCAGGATGGGCTTTAAGAAGAAAGGTTTGGATTAGAAGTCCAAATTTAAAAATCCTGAAATGTAAATATTAAGAGTACTTGAAACACAGATACGACTGATACACAGAGATTAAACTAATTTAAGGCAAACTACCAGACAACTCTTTGGTTGAGAGACAACTGAGGGATTGGAGATACCTCTTACTGACTTTCACAAACCTCTGAAAATGCACCATAAACTAAACGAAGATAACCTTATTAAAACACTGTGACATTTCATTGATACTGAGTTGCATTCAGATATTAAAACAGTTCAAGTATCTTTCAGCACACTCTAGAAAGATGTTTGTTCTTGAATGAGCTCACTTGAAGTACACATAGAAAGAGTAAAATTATCAGCCTGAGGGTTTGACATTTTTAGAATCTAGAAATAACAAGTTAACATCCAAAATCTTAAGTTTAGGTCACCAAATTATGAAGGTTTTAAAAAAATCAAATTGGATTATTTCTCTTGTGGTTTTGAACTGTTAGCTATATATGTGACTCACATTTTCAAAACTTTTAATGTAAACATAATTTTATTTTGGTTTTAATGGAAACCAATTGTGAATTGTGAGATAGAATCTCACAATTTACCAGGCTGGCTGGGTGTTAAGAAAAATGTTCCGAAACGTCACAGTTAACTCTTCTTGACAGCTTAGTGTGGAATTTAGCTATATTCAAAAACTGCATTGACCCATGACAACCTTACTGAGGTGGCACTATTTATGTCTCTCAAATTCCTGTGAAAATGCCTGACCATTATGGTCACTTCGACTAAAGTTAGTTCTGGATCTGGAGTCTTTTCTGAGAGAGTGAAGTCTTGGCTGCACACTGCAGATGCCAGTCAGTCATTCCAAAGGGTCACAGCAGCTTGTGACAGCACCCAGTGTGAGGAAATTCGTGAGATTCACCGTCAGGTCTGAAGCTGAGAATCAGGACTAAAGAGCAGTATGGGAATTAATCTTTTCAATACCTCCTAAGTGAAATAACAAGATACACAATGGTTGATTACACTGAAAAATGTACTTTTAGAAAACATAATACATAATAATTTTTAAGCCTACACAACAAATTTACAAGAGGCAAGAACTTCAGCTTTACCACTGTAGTCACCAACATCCTGAGCTGCAAATGGAGAATCAAACCAGTCAGTGCCCTTAACATCCATTTGGATTCATTTCCTGGGTATCCCACTCCCATTCCTAGCAAAACTCAGTAACTGAAAATAACTGAAGTCAAATGTTTTCTGTTTTCTAACCTGAAAACATCTGTCACACTGAAAGACATTTCCACAGGTGATCAAATGAGGCAGGGGAGCAGTTTATCAGACACACTCACCACCTGGTCACTGGTTCCAGTCCAGACTGAAATTGATAGTCCGTGTTTAAAAAAAAGAAAAAGAAAAAGAAAAACCACTAAAACAGCCTGAAGTTTCCAGCAGCTGTTCAGTAGTACTTATTATACTCCCTGGTAACAGTAAACTATTTGTACAATCTCCCTGTACAAAATGTGGCATTAAAATAAAACCTTGGCCAAAATTACTAACATTTCAGTCCAGACAAGATTATTCACATGCCTAAAGTCTCCTGTCTTGGAGAATGAAGACCAAGATGTGTTTCTACCCAAATGGCCACAATTTTACAGCAGATGCTGCTGAACTCCAGCAACATCCAGACTGTGGCTCTGGGCTGCATCTTTCTATCAATTATAATCTGTATTTTCACATGATATAGATCACGAGGGTCTAATGCACACAGCCAACAACAGACTGCATTGATCTACAGTCAGACATATGTGTCGAGTCCCACAGACTCCTTTTGGGGGAAAGTCCTTACAAAACTGAATTCCCAATGTCAGGCTGCTACTGACCTGGCTCTCCAGAGGCTCCGCTTGGCTGCCAGCTCACCCAGTCCCTGCTCCCCACGCCGTGTCTGCCTCCACCACTACACCAGTGATAATGGTTCCAGGCACTTCCAGCCAGAGCCCAACTATCAGTGAACGTTCCTAAGTGCTGGCTCATCTTATACAAAGCACAGAATGGGAAATACACTTTACTCAAAGTTTGGTATTTCTGAAAGCAGTGAAAAGCACCTGAACGCACCCAGGTAAGGAAGAGTACAGCCCATAAATTTCTGTCAGTGTCGTGCTTATAACAAAAATCAGGAGAAATCTTACTCCAGAGCAGGGTTCCCATTACCCTCAGAGGCAGATGGAGGTACCACATACAGAAAACACCCGATACTTGACACTGAATTACTGCAATAACTACATGGCATATGCAACATCAAAAATTGTGCCTGGGCACTGGTACCCCACAGAACCACTGTGCACCGTGTTTGGGGACAGGACCACAGGCAGCATTCACATGGCACAACCCTACTTGGCAGCTGTTTTTCTGTTTGCTTGTTTGTTTGTTTGTTTGTTTTCTGGGAGGGCAGAATGACTAACTCAGTAGTCCCTGTTTGCACAGTCTCATAACAGGGCTTCGAAGTGTGAACTGCCCATTTAGGGCAATTTTTTTTTTTTTTTTTTTTTTTTTTTACCTGGGATCTCAAGGTAACATTTACATGCCCTAAATACCAATTCCTTAGTATACTTTTAGCACAATTAGGTAATCAAGCAGAGCTAAAGTCATGTATTTCAGCCAAGCAGCCATTAACTACTGGGACCAGCAGCATTAGCAGTTAGGAGTTTATTTTAGGGAACAAGGATAAAACCTTTCTCCTGATCCATAAACAACCCCATTGGAGAGTGTATACAAAATCAGAAGGACATTAATATTAAATGAGAAACAACAATGAGACAAAAAGATGTGACATAAAAAACCAAAAATTTCAACCAGAAGACAAACTTACTGAATGTGAAAGAAGGCAAGAAAGAGGGAAGCAGAAAGATCATCTAGAATTCTTTAAACAGAACCAAAGGCATTTTGAATAGTTACATTTTAACTAAGGTAGAAATAACTGGATGAAATTCCATGACCAGTGTGATACAAGAGAACAGACCAGGAAAGACCAAGAGGATCGAAGGTTGCTTTCTAGCTTTAAAACCTAAGACCCTACAAACAGAAAAGGAAAGAAGCTTGATTGGCAGCAATGGAGACATAGCAATACAAAATGTTATTTCAGGCAGAGAAAACATACTGCCAAAAATAGTAACAAAATATGTCTGACATATGCATATACATGCTCTGTTCTCCACTACTCACATGAGTACTTACGTATTTAATGCACAATTTGGCAGGAAAAAAAACAACACAAAAGGATACAGTGGTTCCCAAGGGAATTGCTTCACAGGTAAGCTTGGGAAAATAGGAAAATCCTCAGATTTGGCTGGTCTGCAGCCCTGCCCAGAGCGCCAATACCGAGGGCACAGCCCAGCAGTTCCTTGGGTTACAGAGGTATCTGCCTCAGCCACCTCAGCCTTGCTCCACCATGCCCAGGGTGTGCAAGAGAGAGGCACCACCAAGGAAAGGGCTGGCCCGAGAACAAGTTGTTCCAGCTGCTCACAGCTGCTGGACACTCCCTTGGGATTTGGTGACAGCTGGCACAGGTTGGGTAGCCAGCACTTCTCAATAAACAAAGAAACGTGTAAAGGATAAAACATAGACTGAGAGTTCTGACAAAATCATGGTCAGCAGCAATCAGCTCCGTCGTGTTACATCAAGCAGAAAGAAGCACCGGAAGCCTTTCTGGAGAGTTTGGACACAAAAACTGCAACACAAGTACGAACTGTCACTGCTGGATACCTTCAACTCAGTATTTTTATCACACATTAGGAGCAAATTTATCCCAGAAGTTAAAAAGAAATACTGCATGCAAAGCAATGCTTACAAAGCTATATTGCTGCTGGCTTTAGTGACAACCTCACTGGATGTATTCGTAAAGTGAGGAATCAGGCTTTTGGGAGAGTGTGCTCCAGCCTCCAGGAAACCTGCTGCTGTAGGGTAGGATTGAAGAAGCCCCTGAATCCTGATGAACTGCACACCAAAGGCTGTGCCTAAGTCAATTTGCACAGTACAACTACAGTGATAGGAAAACAAAACTGCTTACACCCAAGAGCTCTGATTCCCTCTGAGTAACCCACCTCCCCAAGGAATCTCGAGCACCAACTCCTCCTCCCTGAGGGTCCTGCTGACTTCCTACAACAACTGCCAAGTACAAGTCTCCACGTGCAAGATTTGCCACAGTCTATCCTAAATAAAGAGCAAATGCAGTACTTCAGAAATTGCCAAAAATACACAATGAAACTATCACAGTATTTTATTAAATCAAATCTTTAAGATTATTGTTGTGCAGTTTACTGTAGAGCATTTTGAAGCAAGTACCACAGAAGCCATTGCCTGTGCTGTGCCTACACAGATGAATATATGCAAAAGCCTGCGGCTCGTGAAGGTACAGTCACAGGAAAAAAAAGAAAACGGAACAGAACCAGGAACCAAACTCCCACATATTTGCCTTTTTCAGCTAATCCTGCTAATAATAGCACAATTGTTTCCTTGTAAAGGAATGCAGGGAGACTTAATTATTGAAGTAAAACTTGATGCTTTTAAGGCTGGGGGGAAAAAATGAAACCACTTTCCTGTATTTCCTAGCCTTTAGCACAAGGACTGTACTTAGAAACAGAGATCTCAAATTTAGCATTTGGTGTCACTGGAGATTTTAAAGCTATCACTCTCCTCTTTTCTTCTTCCCAGATCACCCACCATCACCACAGCACACCAGCTCCCAAGAAAAGAAAGCAGTAATTTCTGAATTGCTGATGTAAATTTTTGTACAGTAAGAGGGGGTGAAGTCAAGAAAGAAGCCTTGACTCTCCAATGTCTGTACTGAAATCAAAGTGCCATTCACAAACAACTGGTCTTATATCTTGCTCTCCATTCCTCTACTGCCTCCAGCACTCGCAGAACTTGTAAACCATCTTGCATTCAGGTTATTTTTTTGAGTACTTCAGATGGTGGAACAAAGATATGGCAACCATAACTTCAGTTTCACATTTGGAGTGTGATGGCCAAAGCTCCAGGACACTCAGTGTGGTGACCTGGTATGGTACTGTTAGTCTGTAACAACCACAGTAAGACCCAGACCACATCAGACTTCAGACAACTCTGAAATAAAATGATAATATAAAGGGGGTTTTTCCCCTTCAGTTCTAAATTTAAAATCATTAAGCCACAAAACCTATAAAGCTGGGAACTAACATTATCATATACTTGCAAATTCAAGGAAGTAGACAGAGTGCTGAGGCTAAGCTGTATTTAATTTCTGCCCACCTGTCACTAGCTTTGGTGTGATATGTCATCCTGGATAAAAAAAAAAGAGGTAGCAGGTAGCTACTTTCTTTCTGTTGAAAAGGAAAAAAACCTTTCCCATGTTCTTGAGCACCGCATCTATTGAAATGCACAAGTAAACATTAAAATAATTATAACTAACAGCAGTAGTTTCATTTATTTATGATGAATAAAACATGATGGAGAGCTGTCATAAAAAAAGACAGAGATCTAATCTCTGAAGACACACAAGTGCATTTCCTGTTCATGTCAATAAGAATAAACAGCCCTGTGCAAAGCCCAATGAATTTACTGGGGCTTAAGTGCCTCTGTCATATAAGACAAAAATTACTTAATATTATGTGTTTCACATACAAAATGAAGGGAAAGAAAGGGGGAAGATGAAGGAGTAATAGCAGGAAACATTAGGAATATTCATTAAATTCAAATTTGGATGTATACTCCATTTTTTCTAAGTTTTCATGATCAGTGAAAAAAATCAATATTCCTAACCCCACAGGAAAACTGCTTAGAGCGGGGCGTTTCTGCTAAAAAAAAAATTATTCTGAAAGACATCTCTAATAATCTGTTTTCAGCAAACAGGAAATTCAATGGACTAAAGAGGTTACTTGTATCCTAAATTTTTATTGATATTTTATCCAATCTTAGCCTGCTATTTGTTTCTTCAATGGTTCGGTGTGAAAAGAAACACCACCACACACACAAAACTACACAATGGGCAACAACTGGTTTCCTGCAGGACACACATTACTAATTCCATGCAATTGCACAATAGCCAATTACCACATTTTGGAAATACAAACAGGTGTTCAGCCTGCAAAGTACCTGAATATTCCTTCCACATTCTTCAGCTTTGCTAGACCTCAGGTGAAACCTGGCAATCAGCTCTGGGCACTACACATTATCTCAGCACCTCCTAAAGCAGTCTGGAGTTACTTAACAAGGAATGACAGAGGTCCAGAATGTTTCATCTCTGTCCTTTTTAGTGGCCAGGTAAAGGCTTTATAAATCACCCAAATGAGATATTATGCAGCTGATTCCAGACAAGAGCAAGGAACAGACTGGACAATCTCTCTAGGTCAGTCCAAACCCTATTTCCTAAGAACATTAGCAGTAAAGTTTCTTTCTGCAATCCCAAGTGAAATGGCTTTGACCTAAGGACCATAAACCTCAACAAATCCCACTTTCTATTGCTACCATAAATTCCACATCCATTGCAGTGCACCAGCCCAAGGATCTCAGCAATACAAGCCCAAGCTGCACAGCAAACAGTTGCCAAAGCCAGGCTTCTCAAAATGAGGAGTTACCACATTGTGCATGAGAGAAAATAGAGAACTTCAAAGACAAATGGTGACAGCTCCAGTAACATTTCAGATCCACGTAAGAAGTGAGATGATTGCTGACATCTGAACATCTTCTGACAAGCAGTTCCATTAAAGAAAACGGAAGGAATTATTTTAACATATTCTGGGGGGAGGGAAAACCAAACTATTTTTAAATTCACAGTTAGCAAAGTCCCACTTTATTCATGAAGGTTAGCCACGGAAAACCAGTCTAATGGTCTAAACAGTGTGCTGATGCTCAGAAAAGCAGATATGAGAAAACCACCTTTTCTTAATAGACATGCTCTACATGTGACACCTAGATTAGCCCTGGCTGCTTTAGAGATTAAAATTACTTTTCTCCTCATTTGCAGCTCTTTGCAATGCAAAATCCAACAGAAACTGAAAGCAGGAACTAGACTGTTTCTGGGTCATACACTATTAGACCTGTTAGTTAAATACCAGTTGCAAAGCTGCTATTCCTGGTTGGAATGTGTGAGCCACAAAAAACATGGCCTGACATTCAATTTATAGGGTTGGCACTTTGGCATCTGGAGACAGGACAAATTTTTCATAGATGATGCATATTTCAGCTATTTTAAAGCTAGAAGTCTTTAAAAGGCCCTGAATAAGGAATGCCATTTTCAAAGAACCAGTATTCAGACTTTTGTCACATATTAGGCACTCCTTTAACCTACAAATTTTCACAATCTTATGCTCAATTTGTAGAAACAAGCAACCAAGAAATCACATTGACCAAAATGCTCTATTTTGACAATAAACCAATAACTGTACATTATTGAAAATAAGAAACTTATTTTCAATAAAATGCAAGGCTCTTGAGACTCTGGCCTGCAGTATAGAGCTCTCTGAAACTAAAGTGATCTGTTATATGAAAGAAATACTTTACCAGGTAATTAAACTTCTTCCTCTGCACTAAGAAAAAGAGATTCAGGAAGAAATCAATTCCGGACTGATGTCTGCAGGGATGTTTTCAAATGCATTGTTTCTGTAGAAAATTTACGTGCTTATTACATTTACAAAGGCCTTTGATTTCCTTAAGGACTTGAAATGTTAAATTATTTCCCCCCTGGTTCTAGTTTCTATTATTTTTGACTGCTTCAAGAGAATAAACAGGTCACTTTGCTCATTGCTTCAGCCACGTGATACCGTAAGACTGACCAAAATTAACAAAACACAAAAGATTTAACGAGGAAGAAAGAACACAGGAACTGACTTTAATTGGGATCACTACATTCTGCAGAACTAAAGGAAAGCTATAATATAGAAAACTGCTTTAGAGGAAAGTACAAAGGAGTCAGGGTCTGGCAAGCAAATGTGATACACATGTGGTGAGGCAGTCTGTCATCCATCTTCCTAGATGGAGATCTCTTTGTTGTTCTGCTGGGACAGTTTGTAGATGTCCAACTTGCAGAGTGTGCAAGAAAGAATAGGTGCACTTCTAACAAAAAATAGTGATGTTCGTAAAATACAAAGAGATTCAGGGACCAGCCCCGAAAACAGGGATGTTCTTGGTTGTCAGGGTAACGTGATCACCCCAGACAACAGAGACGTCAGCAGGAATCTGCAGCACACACTTGGTACCCAAGCACACAAGTCTTCCTGCTTCCCTTTTGTAATTAAGCCACAAAGGGATATAGGTAACTGTTGCTAAGGTGGGGCTCAGTCTTTTGTCTATGTTAGGGATCCAAGAAAACCAAGAATCTGGTTGATGCTTAAAAAACAGTCTTTACTGGTGTTACCCATCCAACTTTCCGCCATTAATTAGAAGAATCAACAGACAGCAGAAAAACAAAGTGAACCATAAGAGACAACCCTTCTGTTTAATGTAGCAGTGTCCAGCAAACGTGGTAAGATCCAACAAAGCACAAAATATTACTGTTATTTTCTTTAGGGTAACACTCATGTAGCTTTGCTTTCATTAGGTCAGATGCCCATTGTGTGCATTCTCCCAAGAAGCTAATGAACAGTTTTCCAGTTTTCTGCAGCCTCACCTCTTGAAAGCTACATTGCCTTCTCCATCAAACCAACAGGCTTCACATCACCACTCAGCTGCAAATATACAAAGATTCTGATATGCAATAGAATAAATGACCAGATGAACAAGTCTTGCTTGTCTGCCTTGCTGATGATCCCATAAAACAAATAAAGTGAAGTCACATGTCTGATGAAAGTAAAAATGTGCAAATTGTGAAGGATTTTTATTAATACGAGTGGATATAGTCCACTGATCCCACAGCATTACCAATGTGTGCTCACAGATCGCCCTTCTACTGCATTCTGCACAATTGGTGTTTTGGATAGACTGTTGTGGATTTACTAGGCAGGTACCTAAACATCACCAAGCCTCCCATTCATTTCCCCTTCCAGTGAGACAGGGGAAAGAACTGGGGAAAAAAAAGCAACTTTCATGGGCTGAGATAAAGACAGTTTAATAGGACAGGAATTGAAGTACTAGTAGTAATAATAATAATATTAATAATAATCAAAAATACAAAACAAGTGATGCACAATGCAGTTGCTCTCCACCTGCTGACCAATGCCCAGACAGGTGCCAAGTGCAGCCCTTGGCTGATTTTTTCCCTAATTTTTACACTGAACATGACCCCAAACAGTGGGATACCCCTCTGGTCAGTTGGGGTCAGCTGTTCCAGCTGTGTCCCCTTCCAGCCTCTTGTGCACCCCCAGGCTCCTCACTGGTGGGGTGGGGTGAGAGGCAGAAAAGGCCTTGGCACTGTGTAAACACTGCTCAGCAACAATTAAAACATCACTGTATTATCAACATTATTCTCATCCAAAATCCCAAACACAGCACTGTACTAGCTACTAGGAAGAAAATTAACTCTATCCCAGCTGAAACCACGACACCCTGAAAACATTTTCAGAAAGCTATCTAGCTGAAAAGAATTCCCATGGAGTTGAAAACATTAAATATTCTGAATTTTGAATATTAAAGTTGACAGAATAGCCTCATGGGTTTTTAATCTTACTCTATGTCACTGCTGTTGTTTTCTTTGAAGACTATCTTCCTAAAAAAGAAAAAAGTATTTAAACCACTTTATTTAAATCCCTCTAGAGGCTAGACCAGCTCTTTAGCACTATGGAGTGAATAAAACATTCAGTCACCAAATGGGACACATGTTAATGGTTGTGCAGGAGGAGGAAATAACATGTTTTTTGAAAGAATACAACTAAGTTTATTTTTTCATTGTTCTGATATTAAAAGACAATTTATACTCAGCAAGGATTAATGAAAGAGGGAGATTAAAACAAGTAGATGGAGAAAAGCCTCAGGAAAAAAGATGGAAAAACATGACTTAAATTTCCAGAGTAGCAAGTTGTACACTCAATGTAGGTTAACATCTGCGCTTTTACTCCCAACCATTGTTGGGATTCTTTGCAGCCAATTTTGCAACACAGCCCTGCCCCAGCTGGTGAAAGATCCTGTTTCTTCACTCCTGGAGCCCAAGAAACTTAGCTGTGCTTGCCTTTCCCTCTTCCCTCCCTGGATATGTCATAAGTTGGCCAGTTTGTATTGAGGGCTAATAGGTCATATGCAATAAATGAAAATCTTTCCACAACAGTTTCACAGTCAATACAAGACACCAGTGAGCTTTCTCTGTTCTACTTGAAACTGAGTTGGTGTTGCTAGCATAAATATTTACTTTATATCCATAAACACACGTACACCTTCCCACACACACCCCTGTGACCATTATGTAGCTACATAGCTCATATTACCCACCTACAAGTAGAGAAGTTTTTCAGGTTATAACCTGAGATGTCTATTAGCAGATGTAGGAAACCAATGCCCTGAAACAGCAGCTGGCACTGAAGCTACCTAGAAAACAGCCATACCCTCAGATCATATCCTGCTTTGCATAGTTTACAGATGATCAATAATCTCAGGTTTGCCTCATCAGTATGGGGATGGCACTTCCCACATTTAGGCAGAAAACACCCTTTGCTGTCCCCGTGTGCTTCCCTCCCTGCCTCAGCCCAGCAGGTCCCCCCTCTCCGAGCCACACCCCAGAGCTGCTGGGGAAGGAGCCCCGGGGGTTCCATCAGTGCTGCTGCAGGACTGACCACAGAAGAATCAGGATAGCCAGGGAACAACTCAGCCAACACATGAGCCAGGTAACAAATATAAGCTACAAATAATAACGTTCAGTTCGTGTTTGACAGCAATCATCGCATGCATTACAGACAATAAAAAAAATAGTTTTTATGTCTCTTTTTGTTTGTTTCATATTAAAAAGCTCTTTAAACCTCTTGCACAATTGCTGCTCTACCCTGTGATCTAAAATACAAACCAAACGCTGGCAAGGCCAAGCCATTAAGTTTTAAGTCCACATCAAATACTTCTCTGGAGTTCTTCAGGTGATAACAGATTATAACCTTTTTTTAATCATCATATTGCTTTCAATTCCACTTGACTAACATCAGACAGCAAAAGCAGCTCAACACCTTTCTTAGAGGAGCTCTGCCACCACCTGGCACAAGGCAGGTGGGGATTATAGACAGCATGAACCAGAGTTTAAAATGCCCCTAAAATAACATGAAATCAGAGCTGGATCTCAAAATCACTTCAGATTTCTGGCTGCCCTTATGATTTCTCACCTAACCTAAAAGTAGAGCTTTGTCTCCATGCTTGGCTACACAAGATGAAATTACTACAAAATTTTAGGAGTTAGAAAATAGTAAGACATTACAGCTCATATTCAGTTCTTCAAAGCAAAAAATCATGGGGGGAGAGTCAAAATCCAATGAAGTTAATTCCTTAACTGGGAGTTTATCTGGGAGGTGTATACATGTAGGCAATGATCTTAGAAAACTTTATAGGTGATCTCAACATGCATTTGTGAACATGGTCAGGTATGATTCCTCTCTTCTGAACTCTTAGATACTTACTGAATTCCCAAATAAGAGTGAAGTCAAAGAACTGGTAGACATATTAGAAGGAATCAGATGGTTATTAATCTTATACACAGAATGAGTGATATGATTTGTGGGATCCTTAACACAAAATTCCCAGGCTTCACTTGAAGGCCTTATCCTAAGTACCCTGCTGCAGAAGGACATCTATTCATATCCCGGAAGACAAGAGTAACAGACGTAGCTCGGGAGAGGATTAGGCTAAATATAGCTAATATTGGTTTAAAACATATCTACAATCAAATCTTGATTTGCATCAGTCTTCACTAATTGGCTCACATGCATCCAGGTTCCTGTGTGCAGTATAAGTAGCTGTACTCAACTGCTGAATTTATTATGATTTCCATTAAAAAAATGACCCCTGGCACAATTGGTACCGGTGACCCTTCATGGTTTTGTTACTAGCTGCCAAAGGGTACAAGCTGGACAGCTGCAGGAGAAGGGTCTGGCCAATGCACTGGCTTGGAGTTTTTATGTTATTCCACAGCCTACACCCTCTCCTTCCATCCAACAGGTCTCTCTTTCTCTCTCCGCTATGGACCTCACGCCTTCCTGGTTTTGCTGATTGACTGTTCTAGGCTTCTTATTTTTCTACTAAAATGTCAAGAGCTAGAAGTTAGTTAGTTATCAGTCATTTATCTCTGTGACATGAGGTGTTTTACATGTATGCATTCAAGTCTGTCTGTCTGACACTAGGATCAAGGATGATCTCTGCCTCCCCCTTTCAAGCACAAAAGCAATCAACGCAAATACTTTAATAGTAATGTCATAGCCATTCATCATTCCTGATCTTAAAACTTAAGATCTCTGCTTTGAAGGGAGAACAGGTTAAATGACAGTACTGCCCCCCTCTGTAATTATGTCCCTTTTGTGGCAAGTTTTTTGGTATACAACAGCTGGTTTTATGACTATTAATGCTGCACGATGACTACAAAAAATCTGACCTGAATGGGATAAAACCAAACCAGCTGTTTCATCTCCTTTCATCTATTCACATCTCAAAGGGGGCTTTGTGCCCCATCGATTTCCACCGAAGAGCTGAAAAATCACGTGTCACAACAGGGGCCCGACGTATGTGGGTCATGGAATAGCCGGCAATCCAGAGCCCCGCCGACGGAAATCTCTGCCCAGCCCATCCTCCCCCGCTTAATCTCACCAGGATGAATTGGCACCGAGGAAAACAACGAGCACTCACTCGCTCCTCTTAATTTCCACGGCGCATAAACACAGAAATGAGACAGCCAGCGCGTTCAGTTGTAGAATCTGCCCTGAGAGTGCAGATGAGCAGTAGGAATGGAAAGGGTTTTAGTCTCCAAAATAAGAAAAACAGAATCCAAATTTAGATCCATTACGTTGTTTCTGCACAGAATATAGAAATCACTCTCCTTATCTACCACAGCAAATGACTTCTCCCAGCCCTCTCCCTGACAGCCTCCTTAGTTACCCTGGTTTCACAAACCATACTTCTGTCACCTAAGCAGATACAACAGTGCTGCCCACCAACTCAAGATGACAAAAGCTCAAAACCAGAACATTTTAATTACGGATCTCTTTTATTTTTACTTGCAAAGAATAATAATTAGAGAGCGAAAGAAGCCCACGCAAACCCCAAAACATCCCACAGACACTCCGTGGACTTCAACAAGGTTCACCCATAGTTCCCATTTAATGATCCCAGATGCCATTACTGGCAAAGCTTGGAACTAAAACAATTTTACAGAACGATCCCAAGTACAAACTTAACTACCTAAGACACTGCAATGGTTAATTAGTACAGCTTTGACTTGAGATGACACTGCCAGAAGATTATACATGTAAAGTACGTTTTAAGGTATTATTTAGCCATGGCTCTGACATGGCTGACTCTTTTCTCCTCAAACAGCAGTAATTACATTTTAACAAAAAGCCATTCAATACATCACCTTATGTAGCCTGAAGAAAATGAATCATTCAAATAAATGTTTATTTTCAACAGACATAACTACTAAAATAGGATGCAAAGAACATGTATGAGCAACATTATAACTGACTGCTGTGTTTCCTGTATTTTGTCAGTGTAACAATCAACAGTGTGGTACCTCATATGTCCTTTAGTGAGTTAAGGAATCAGTCAACTTTATAGCGAAGCACAGCTGTTAATTGAACACGTGCCAATAGTGGCACCTTGCATGGAGGGCAATCCTGACCTTGCACAGACAGGACTCACTGAGACCAACAGCCTGGGTGCCAACCCTGCAGCAGCTCCAGTGGAACCAGTGAGACTTCCCTGGCCTCTGGGAACTCTGAAGCGTGTGTATGCAACACAACTCAGCAGAGACAGGGGTGTCTTGAATCTGGAAGCACCTTGGCACAGAGTCAGTATCCCATGAAACTAGACAGGAGTGAAGAGCCTGGAGGGGAACGGTGGAATACAGAGCACAAACACCCAGAAGGCAGCAAATAATTAGCCTCAAGAGCAAAGCCTAAACGAAAATCCTCTCTGCTTTTCAGACCGACACACATCACCAGGGAACTGTGCCAGTGTGCATCACAGCATCTCCCTCTGCACAGACAGTCAAAAACATTGCCCTAAAACTTTGTATTGTACTGCTCCAAGCCGCAATTTCAGGGCTGCTCTGAGTTTTATTTGGATCACAGGGCAGGATTGTTGTCCCTCCTCTCCACACCAAAATGCTACAGTGGTAAAGCTCTCCTCAGAGTAACAACCTGACACGCTCATATGTAAGTGAAGAAAATTGCATTCACACCACTATACCAAGAAAAAAACACACATCTTTGTTAATTAACATTATTTACATAAAATGTGATTTCGATGGCTTCCTACAACTGGCCTTAAGCTAACAGGTCTGCCACAGGGCAATGCAGAACTTCACACTGCTCCAGATCTCAGTGTTTCAGGGCTGAAGCTTTCAGGAGGCCTGTGCACACTTTGGGTGACATCGGCATCAAAGGAGTCCTTAAAGGGACCAAGGCGAAGAACAACAGTACTCAGATTTCTAAAATATCTAATATGCAACTTATTGTGCAATTTTATCAGCTGCAGCACTTTTACACAGTCTTTCATCTCAAGTCTTGTGTTAATGGCTCTACCAATAATTTACAAAAAATCCCTAAATTGGAGAAATTATGTAGTAAACATTACAAACAACTTCTTTGCGATTCTTCTAATACACTGCAAAAATTAATCCCCAAGTAGAGAAAAAACAAAGCAAAGCAAACCATTTGCACAGTCCTGTTGGAGTAATTCCTCTGCAGTAACCATTCTTTGCAGAATCAATGTTTTAGTGTTACAACTTGTGATGTTCTATTAAAGCCATGGAGACAGAAACTCTATAAAATACATTTCAACATTAAATAAAAAACTAGTTGCAAGCAACAGATTTTTATTTTATCTGAACTAGCCACAAATTTTCATCTGACACCAAAGCCCCCTCATTTTTAGCATTATGTAGGCAATGAAGGTGGATGATAAATTGTAGCCATATCAGATACACATTAGAAACAAAAATATTTTAAAGTATCATGGGGAACCACTGAAGTTTTGATGATGGATACAAAGATAACAGTAAATAATTTCCAACTTGGCAGAACAACTCAAATCAATCTGTTATGGAGATTAAACACTTGGAAGCTTATTTGCACATACCTGTGTTACTACATAACAAAAATAAAACCGGAGACAAATATTTCAAACATCCAATGCTTTCACTAGTTCCTTCTATCTTACATGCTCTGTAACATGTGAAAGCATCAAGGATAAAATACATGATCCCTCTTCTGAAGGTAGAAGATCAAAAGTTAGATTTTCACTGCTCTAATACAGTCTTAAAGGGGTACGTAGTCCAAGCAGATACATGCTTGCATGTTTCCCTTCCTAACCTTCTCAAATCCAAGCTAGGAAATGGGGATTAAAGATCAAGGCAGCCTCGAGCCACAAACAGGTGGGCAAGGGAAATGTGTGAACCTCAGACACCTGTCCCAAGGGTGCCCTCTGACATGGCAGAATGCATTATTATTGCAGCTGATAATTCACTTCTGCAATCCCCCATGCAAATGCAATGAGTCCTGGTGTATCTGCAAGGCCACCTTGGCTACTGCTGGCCACACACACCGGAGCCACCCACCCCACTGCACTGGGGCGGTGTCGGAGTCGGTCCCCTCGCAGCACCACCCGCTGCCCCAGGTGCACGGTGAGCCCTGGGTGAGTCACCCTCGGCAGGCGCCTGCTTCCCTCCTAAGTACCGGGAACTAGAAATAGAGCCAGAAGGACCGGTTCCGACAGAGGCACCTCAGAGCTGGGCATCTGAGTGAAGGGAGACGAATCCTCCTCTTCACCTCTGAGTCACGGTTCCTCCCCAGATTTTCACCTGAGGCTGCACAACTACGTAACGCCCACAGGCAGGACTTAAAATACATCCTGGCCGAGAGCAATCTGTAAAACAGGAGGATACAAAATTTGACAGTTTTATCATAAATAGCCCGTAGGCCTTCTAAAAAGGAGCCATGCAGGGAAAACAATTACTGCCAGATAACCGTGTTTCAATGGGAGTGCAGATCTCCTCTGAAAATTAACTTCACAGACATGTTGTAGGGATATGTTTATTGCTCCTCGGTGATAAAAATAAAACTATCACTTAATTTGACTGCCAGGGCTGAAACCTCCATCAAAGCTTCAACTCCCTGGTTTACACAGCACCATTAGCCCCATTGCTAACATCACATTAGCACTGCCATCCTACGAGATGCAAAAGTCAAGCTAAAAATTGCTTTGGTGCCCAAAATAAACAGACAATACTTGAAGCTGCAGAGAGAAAACATTTCTGTTGTAACAATTTTACCCTGTCATATTAACAGACCATAAATAGATCTAAAAATATTTACTGAAGGCCAAATTCTGCAGAGCTGAATTTACCCAGTGGTGTTATGTAAGAAAGGGTTTCAGAAATGCACTAAATGGGGCTGATGTTACAGCTCTAGAAATAATGTCTTCCCTTTTCATACATTCCACTTTTTTTCTCAGTTCCTTAAACTGATAAACTTGCAGTGATGTTTTGCTCTTCAAACAAATCTCCAGTACCTGATGATGATGAGTTGGAATGAAAACTGGCACTTGCGGCCCCTTTATGCCAGTCTTTCCTCCCTCGTCCAAAAACAGTTCTGCTGTAAACGCAACCAAAAATTACAGAAGGGCAGATTTAACTGAAACAGTCTTCAAAGATGATGAATTTAAATCTCCCTGAAAAACTTTTATCATTGTCATTTAATTTCACTGAGAAGATCTACAGTACTTGAAATAATTTGGCAAGTATAATGGATTAGCGAACTGGTGACACGAGACAGAGACGATCCGGGCCAGGCATTTCTGCCAGCTGCCCATCCTGCTGCCTGCCTGTCTGGGGTCCCACACACCCAGCTCCACAGGTTGCTAAAAGTAACTCCTGAATTTATCCCACACCGAGGCACAGTAAAGTCAGTGGCACTGACAGTGAAGGAGCAAGTTGCTCTTGTATACCACATTTTACTCTTAAATGAAGACAGCCCTTACTTTGAGGCCTACAACCAAGCATACTGTAGTTCCTTTACTATAATGACAACGATAATAGCAGAATACGTCTAAAACCAGTAGAAAGTTAGCAACAGTAACTCCATGGTAAAATTCATTTTTCTCAGAGCACAGGGAAGTTTTTCTCACCCACAACTTCCCACCAGTACAAGCAACATGTTCAATGGCACATGTGGAAAGAGTCTCCAAAGCCAGAGAAGACAGAAAGAAGACTCCTCACTGTTAACATTCCCCTTTACTTCTACCTCCACACAGGAGGGGACCAGGGTAGACACCCAGGCAAGAGCTCACAACAGCAAAGCTTCCCCAAGGCACAAGATTCAAGACCCTATTCCTGCGAGCTCCATAGGGACTCATAGGGTTTGCTGGCCACATCCCCATTTCCCTGCAAAGCCATAGATGTCACCAACAGAGGAGGGGGGATGCTCCACATCGCAACTCTAAAAGCAGTTCTAATTCTCTCCCCAGAGAATCTCATTTAAAACAAAACCAGTGTTGTTAAACCACCATGATTTGCTTGCTACAAGACAGAACTTCCAGGCTGCTCTCCGTGACCTAACTCAAGTGGTGACATGGATGTCCAAGCCCTTCTGGTTCATGCCAGCAGGTGGAACAGTGTTTGACCAAGAGGGATCAAGTCCCCTTCGCTCAGCAATGGCAACAGCAGCTGAAATGCTGCCATGCAAAGACCTTTCTTGAGACAACCCAGGTTTTGGGTTCCGCCTCACACAGATGAGCATCCAGCCTTTGGTATGGTGTTTCAACTAGTGCAGTATCAGGGTCAAATGATACCAAGGAACATAATAAAAAGCAGAAAACATTTCTAAATCACTGTTTCACACAACAGTCTATTGAGAGAGGATATGAAGTCTGACTCACTGTAATCTTCATACATTTAATGGATTTTTCCACACTCCAGTTGGGCTCCATACCAACAGGAAGAAGGTTATTTTCCTCAGTGAAGATCATTAACAATTCATATGCAGCAGTTTCTGCCATATGTGGCTCGTCAGCTGACTGCCTTGATCTGTTAACCAGTCTGCTGGTGGGGTTCTTCTAGCTTAAATGAGGAGCACATTATTTTATAGTTTTAATAATATTACCAAAAATGATACTAAAGTCATTTGCTGTGAAAGAAATGTTGCTTTTATTCAGAAAAAAGGTTGTTAAACCATCCTCTACCTAAATGTGTTGCTCACTTTTTTCTCATTCTCCTCTATGCTTGCGGGGGAAGAAAGAGATGTGGGAGGACATTTCCAAGACATAAAAAGCTTCAGAAGTTTCCAATTGGTACTATGCACTGATAAAACCTTGTGTCAATTGGCCAGAAAACAAGACAAGAGAGAAAAGGGGGAAAATTTGTAGTAAAGAACAGTTCTCCCACTTCCTTCCAATCACTGCTGAGTTCACTGAGAAAGGGTAAAAAAGTATCTTTCCATCAACACAGAAAAAGCAGATTTCAAAGCAGTTTTCTACAAATATCAGCACTATCTCTACTGCACTTCCTCCCTGCACTGAATCACCATTTTGCAAATATCCAAGTTTTGGTTAAACATGAGCAATTATAAGAAGCACAGCAAAAGAGGAAATCATGATTTCACTTCAGCCTTATGCAAAGTTATACTTACAGAAATCAATGAAAATTTTGTTGTGGAATGAGAAAAAAAATGCATTTTACATTTCTCCAAGCTACTTACAGTCTGTGCTCCATCTCAGATGATGACACTGTCACAAGACTCTGGTCTACAGTCCAGCAAATTTGTCATTTAATGATGGTTCCCCTACTCCACAATCAAGCACATACATTCTGGCCCTTTAGTTGATACAGTACTGACTTAATCTTCTCTTCATAATACATATAGACTACTGTACTTTCAACATGTATTTCTAATCTGTTCATCTCAGAGTCCCAGAGCTGTCTATATGCATCACAGAAGCAAAATTGGCTTTGGCAAGGAAATAAAAACCTCTTCAAAAGAAAGCACCAAGAGAAATCAATGCATCCATGCAGTCAGGTGGTTTGGGCCAGAACAGATCAGTTTCCAGAAAAAAGTGATGGATCAAATATGATCTTCAGTTATTATGTCTACTCTTCAGATTCCTAATCCTACCTCATGAAACCTGTATCTACTTCAGAAGAATGGTAAACTGAATTATTCCAAACCCAGTTAACGGTTTCTGCAGTGACAAAAAAACACCAGAGTTCCTAAGCGGCACAAAGATACTGCCAGAAAACAAGTCAAAGGAATTTTGGCCATTTTCCTATAACATTTGAACAGCCTGAAATACAAATTTTACAAACACAGAAAAGGGTCATAAAGAACCATTCCAGCTGTGTTTGTTTTGAAAAGAAACTTGTTTTAAAATAAAATTTAATCGTGGAGTCAGAACTAGAAAGATGGGGAAGGTCTAGCACAGGCGACTCCAGGGTTCTGCTCTTCACCTCTCATGGAGTTTGGGGCAAACTGTGAATCTCCACAGCATAGTCAACACCCCTCACTCTTCATCTGCCTGAGGGGATTTGAAATGCAGCGACAAAGCTGAGATGTAATAGGCAGCATTTTTAGTCCAAATGCGAATGGTTTAGTTAAACCTGAGTTACAAGATTTTGATATTTTATTAAGATTCTTCACACCATATTCAAGGGGTTGCTCCAGAGATTAGTAAGAAGTATTTTTGCTGCCTTAGACAATGGAAGAGATTAAGTTATACCAATTCTTTATGTGTGTTGGTGTTCTAACATTTCCTTGGCATAGAGAGCCAAATTAACTAACTGCATTTTTCAGGAGTAGCTCTTAAGATGGTTTTAACAATGACCTTGTTGTATTACCAAATATCTATCTCTGAAATAAAAAAATAAATTCTGACAGCCCTGGGAAGCTGAATACCATTACTAGATCAAGACTTAAGGAATTTGTTTTATGGTACAGTAATAACATGGCATATTGTTAGCAAGATGATATCAGCTTAGTGGTCACAAGAACAAAAGTGAAATCAAGTTAAGATTGTTTCTCTGAAAGGAAAAGATGACTTGACAGACAGTAATCAAGAGTTATTTTGTAAATGGATTTGCTGATGCTTTCCAAAGGCATCAAAAAGGCTTAAGTTATTTAAAATAAAAATTATACTGTTTCATTCTTAAATAGTTTTCTTCTCACTTTAATTTGTAATTAAAGTGGATATTATGATATACATATAACACGCAAGAAGAACTCTTCTGGCCTTATTTTTGGAAAATTTCAAACCTGTTCCTACTTCTAATAAAGAAAATGAAAGCAAGATTTCTGTTCCAATAAAACAGCACTGAGATTTATTTTCAGTTTGACTGAATATTCAGGTAACACTGAAGAAATTATTTCAGTGGGACTGAAGAAAGGAAATTAGCCAAGAGCTGGGGGCCAGCTTCTACAATGGTTTAATGGATTTGAGATTTCCTTTCTGATGGATTGATGCTGATACACTTTGAACCCATTTAGAATTAAGTCTTCTTTTGTCCCTACACTGTTGATTAGCTTCAGCTTCTGAGCTGGAATGAGCAGCAGGGAAAGGCCGAAGACCTTGCATCTTGATCATGCAAACAAAAGCATGTTTGAGTAAGACTGATCAGTACTGGAAATATGTGAGCAAGATGAGGCAATATTTTTCCAAGTAACCAACCTCCTCCAGAAGGAAAATGTGATCCTGAGGTCTCATATTAAGACAACATGCCTCATAAAAAATTATTCTTAAGAGCAGCCTAAAATTATGAAGCCTCCAAAACTTTATGTGATATTGTTGCAGCATTTGTAAGATCTGATTCACGGATTGAAGTGCAATCCCCTTCTGCTTCAGCTCACCAGCTGAAAACACATCCCCATGACAACCCGGGAGCCACGGAGGAGAGCACAACACCCAACCTACTGCCAGGCACTGCCGGAGCCCTCCTCCAAACAGGGATGTGCCAACCCACAGGAGCACATTTCTGTCACTGCTATGGGGTCTGGACACGTGTGCGTCACCCTGGATTAGAAAATTTAAACGAGAATGGCATTAGGGGCATGCCAACAACCCTAACACTCAGCCAACCTTTTAACTCCAACAGTGACAATACCATCTCTGCAAGCTAATATATTATCTGTTTGTACAGACTGGGTGGAAAAAAAGCGTTATTTAGATGCCTAAATGTCTATCTCCCGCTTGAGCAGAATCAGTGACCAACCCAAACTTGCAGTATGAATCCATTACATCTCAGACCAGGGAAGCTGGTTTTCCTCCTCAACAATATGCAAAAGAAATCTGCTAATGGTAAGGTTTCAGTTGAACAAAACATTACAACTGCATTTGTCTAGATCAACACTGCAGACAGATTATATTAATTTCACCACTAAAAGCAAAATAATTAGCTACATTTATCACAAATGACATCAAGCACTGTGCATCTCAGCAGTTGTACTGCTCCTTCAATTATTCTGCCTCTCTCTGTTACATAAGCTCTACTTTTCAGCTCCAGGTGATACAAGAAAAACCCAAATTCATGTCACTTTTATAGTCTACATTATAGCACAGAGACAAAGAAAAATATGTTGGGAAAAATCGGGAAAATCACCTGCTGTACTATTTTGCAGTAGTTCCACTTCAGTAATTTCATGAACATAGTCTCATGATCCACACTGGGCAAGGACTAAATGGGTTTGGCAATCGGAGTTACCTAAGCATTGAAATGATCCCTGGTTAAAATAAAACATGACTGTAATAAGTTCAAGGTAGTTGGTACTTGTGTGCACTATTTCATCCTCACCAAATACGACAATTAACTCACATGGTGAAATTCCAACTGAAAAGAAACCAAGAGCAAAACCTCATTACCTTGAGGCCATGATGACCTTTAACTCTCCTAAAAAGACTGCAAAAATCCTGTTAAAACAGAGTCCCCTTATTACAACATCATGGTGAGTACATACAATTTGCCATGTATTTTCTTGGGTGAGTACATACAACTTGCCACATATTTTCTTGACCATTATTTCCAGAAATTGGTTCTGGAAAACAAGTCCTTCCATCTCTGTCTTCAGGGGCTGGCAGGCTTACAATTCAACTCTTCCCAGAAAGCATAAAATCACAATCAACAGAGTTCAGCTGGCATTTGGTGTCAGCTAAACAGAGACAAAGCTGTTGGTCAAATATTCCACAGCTATTGCTGCGTAGCTCTTAAAAATTTCTCATGTTTAAAACTAGAGTACAAGATTGAAACTTGGTACTTTCTAACACGGTATTTTTCTGTCATCTCTCCTGACAATTTGTTCTGGCTTGTGTGCATCATACTTCCTATTATTTCTTAATAAAGTAAGTTCACAGTATTCATAAATTCATACCAGTGGAATTAATGACAACAGTTCTCACTGGGAAGTCAGGCTCTAACTCTTCAACATCTTCCATATCCCTTAACCCCTCCTTGTCCATTCCCACATTCATCACCTGTCATGTGAACCAAATCCACCTGCAAGAAGAGGCTGACAAAGCTGGTTACTGCAATTTAGAGTGACACTGCTATGTATGCGCCCTTCAGAGGCCTTTTAGGACACACCAGCTTGAAAGTTAACAGGCACCTCCAGGTGCCTCCTGGGAAACAACACATGGATGATACCATGGAGTACCAGCCAGCTTCTGGGAGCTGCCCCAGCTCCAGGCCAGCGCCAGGACCTGGCGGCCGCGCTCAGGGAGAGCCCACGCACTACCTGTGCCCAGCAGCCTGCAAATCCCATCTGTCTCCTTGACAAGCAATTTCACATTCTTTCTAGGAAGGATTTTAGGACAACTGCCAAAACACACTCCTTGCTTTGTTTCTGCCTCGTGCTGTCACCACAAGGCCACATGGGATGGCTGGAGAGGGGCACCTACCACAGAGCAAATACAAGTACCTGGGATTTCCTAATGGACATGCAACCAGTGCAGGACACGCAGGCAAAAGCAGGCCAAGAAGCCACCCAGGGAGCCAGAGCTGTTGTTGCACATGAGAGTGTGGAGTTGGTACCACCAGCTCACACTGTGTATTCATCCCGCCCCATCAAGTGCCACAGTCTGCACGGGCTGTTTTGAATGTTGCACCAAGTGCATTCTGGGGTGAAAGTCTAATTTTTCAAGGAAAATTAGACACACAAGGACTCACATTAATTACAGGTTCTGGGCACTAATCCATGCAGACAGGTGCAGAAACCACAAGTTTACTGCTGCTTCGAGAGTTTTGCGATGGCAAGCCAGAATCAGTGCATCTCCTGTCCCAGGATACAAGAGCTTCTGTGTCTAAACAACAAGAGCGAAGCAGCACAAAATAACAAACATTCACATGTGAGTGCTGCTCGGAACTTAACTCCGAGAGAAACCCTGCTGGCTCTGTTACCGACAAACCGCTCTCCTGGCCTTTTTCAGTCTTTGAATTTACTTCATATATTCATTTTATCAAACAAATAAGAGCTCTGCCACTGAAATGACCAGTCTAAACACACAAGGGTTTTTAGAGAAAGTTTTTATTAGCTCTTTTTAAAGAGTCAGAACAGGCTAAAACAGCATTCCTACTAATGAGTCACATTGGTGGGCTGCAAGAAAAGTATCTTTGAACACCACCAACAAAAACAGTCTTCAGAAGAGGCTGCTTACCATTACACTCTACCAGATAAAGCTTGGAGAACTTGTCTGAAAAGGTTACTGCGTTCTCCATTCCCACCACCTGCACCTACACTGGTGGGACCGAGGTCAATCTGAGAAGTGACAGCTTTCCTGCTTCTACTGAGACCAAGACCCAACTGTAAGGCCCCTGTTCTGGCTGAGTAAACACAACTCCCTCTGAGGACAAAAAAACCTCATTTGGGTCATTAGGCAGAGGCATTGCTACTGAAGGTGTTTCTCTCCTCCAGCAGCTGAGCTCAATGCCATGTTCCCAGCCTTTGCCAGCTCAAAAAATACCACCAGTTTCAGGTGTCCAACTGACTGCCAAGGCAGACACACAAGGCAGTTGCATTTTGGAAGACAGATACGGATGAAGGTTCCATATACTCCTTTCACCCATTCCTGCAGCTGCAACACATCCAAGAGGGAGGCCAACAGGTGAATTCCCACAGGCACTCAAAGGGACAAAATCAGGAGAACATATTTCACAATCACTGAATCCCTTTTCTCTTCTTCCTGATCAACAGCCCAGACCTTGGAAATACCTTCAAAACAAAACAGGACCAGCACAAACCCTAAAATGAATTATTTTGACCACTAAAAGCCAAAGATGGGCACATTATAACTTCCCATACACCTTTCCCTCAACCAGGCCCTTAATGTGTTTTCAATTATGTGAATAATTTGCATAATTTACATTAGTAATTACTAATAATAATATTAGTAATTAGTACATACAGTACAGGTTTTTTTCAGCTGGTCAGAATTAGTATTAACTTGAAAAAGTCTGCTGTCACAATGATTTCATTTCTGAAGGCAACCCCCTAAGCCTCTCTGGTCTCAATAGTTTAGTTTGATTTATCTAGGACAAATCTAGGGCAAATTTAGTGTAATTTGGAGCTAAAAAGGCATTCTGAACCTAGCATTTTTACTCGTATTTCAACATCACAGTTGGGAAGTTCAAACACACAAGACAAATACAAGCTCAAGTCCAAAAAATCTTCACTGTGTACAACCGCTACAATTCAGGCATAAACAATCCACTGTGCCACAGCATCTCTGATTCCAACCCTTTTTTTGTAGGGAATTATGTAACATTTCTTCATCCAAAACATATTATTCTACTCCTTTCCCACCTGACCAGATCCAGCCTGCTGCAGCTACAGAATTTACACAAACCCCACAAGTGCTCATAAAGTACCAATTATAATCACATTCTTTTTAATTTCCCCTGTTCCAGTCCTTGCCATTTTTTAGGAGATGGGCCAAAAGCTCTTCAAAAGGATCTAGTTACTGTACAACAGTCCTGTTCAAGTCAGGAAGAGATACAGATGGCCTTCAGTGATTTCTTGTGTTCAAGGGATGCCAGCTCAGAGAACAATTGTGAATGGTTGAAAGACTGACTTAAAAACATCTTGATAAACAAATACACCAATAACCCTTAAATGATTTTGTTTGCCAATAACTAAATGCATTTAGCTTTCCAAAGCTGAAATGCCAAGGATGCAAATGTTCATTAAAATCTAAAGGCACTAAAATCAATACAAGACACAACACTAGTTAAATTAGCATAGTCTAGAGCTCAAAAGGACAAAAAGATCTACAAATCTCCATTCTTGTTTAAATTGCATTGCATGTTAAATTCTGCTGCTTACAAGCCAAACACTGTGTGCTTCACTGATACTAAATTGTCCCAATGATGTCAATAAAAATATTTCTGTAATGAAATAAAAATAATTCAGCTCTATGCGAATAGAAAACTTCATCCAGGGAAAAACGTTTCTTCTTTAAATATCACATGAAAATGTAAATTAGGCAGTGGGCTGGTGCCTGCCATGTAGTTTAAATGAAGACAACCAAGGCAGATTTAATTTTGAATGCTAGGAAACTAGGGTGCCTTCTGTAGATTTGAGAAAATACAATACCGAAGTACCAGTATGACTTACCGAGCAAGCAACTGGTACTTCAAGATATGGTAGGCAGTGAAGATGCTTCAGCAGTGTTCAGGAACATCCTTACAAGCACCTATAGGGACACTTTAACTCAGTGCCTAAAGTTTCCTATATTTCTGGGCAATATGCAAAACATTTCTAGCATATAAGTAGATAAATACCTTGCAAGAAACTTCTGCTCCTACAACAAGAAAATACAACCCCACAAGCTGAAAGGGCTGTGAAATGAACTTTAATTGCACTGAAGCCAACACTGCCCTCTTAACATCAGTAAGCGGTCACAGACCTTTGGGTGCAGACCAAAATGGAGACGAGACTGAAACCCCTCTGGGATGAGAGGAAGGGTTCCCCAGGTGTCCCTGCTGCTGTCCCTGCCCACGGTGCTCGTGCTGTCAACCCTGCAGGGAGCATCCAACATGTCCCACCTGGGGTGGCATCCCAGAGGGATTGGCCTTCCTAGGTGTGTTGAGCAAAACAGCTCCCAGCAAGTTTAGAACTGGGAATGTGTTGGTTCGTTCCCTTTCTCTTCCGGACATGTTAGGGACCCAGGAATAGAAGAACATACCTGGAAATTATCTGAAATGCAGTCCAGCCATGAAAAAATGCTCTGGTTTTTCTTGTTTTCCCTTCTAGAAAGCAAGTCTTGTAAGAGAATCAGCTATGGTACATCCCTGCATCAGAGTGGTGTCTGTGATGCATCTATCTACAATCAGTCTGGAATTGGATAGCTGTAAAATCTGCAAAGCAGCTTTTGGAGCTGAAAGGCCCTTGAAGTCTGAAGTAAAAGGACTTATTCTGACTACAACAAACAAATCCTATTCCAGCTGTAACAAAGGAATCCATTCTTTCTTGCATGAAAAGCCATGTATTTAAAAAAAAAAAATCCTTCTTTTCTACCTTGCTGGTTATATATACAGTACTTAAAAAAACTTTAAAATCCACTTATCAGGTTACTTGGATTTCTAGAATACACAGAAGTTCAAGTCAGAATTCCTGTCCCATTTTTCCATTGTCTGGCAATAGAAAGAGTCACTGAGTCCATCCATCTGGGGCCTGATCAGAAACCTTGCAAAAATCAATAGTGAGATTCTCTGGCTAGGATGTCTCAGTTTTGTCAAATGAATCCATCTCATTAATCTGATTTCCACTCCTAGACAATGGATAGAGACAGACACTCCTGGACTAAAATTCACTTGACCCTCAGATGTCTAAAAAAAGGATCAGGTGAATCGTGTCCAAGAAAAGACTGTTCTTTCCCTTTGATTACATAGGGATCCTAGTATGATTTGATCAGAGGTAGACACCCAAACTGCTATCTAACCTTATACAAGATGATTCACAGCTTCAATAGCTTTGACGGAGTCCACCCAAGGCCTCTGCACAACCATTAGCAAAAATAAACCAATATTCTCCACTCAAATGCCAGGACCCATCAGAGTCAGGGTAAGGACTAAATGTACCCCTTCGGCCCTACTGCTACACAAGGCTGAGCTATCACAACCAGTCTGGAACCTTTTGTTCTATGGGAAGTCTCTTTCATGTTCTGTATCACATTTCAAAAGAACAGACAGAAGAGAGATGCCAAAACAGAACCATTTTGTTTCAATACCATTTTTTTTAAATTAAATTCTACATGCAATACAAGCTGTAATGCGTTGGACGGAAAATTTCTGTCCAAGTAGCAGGAATGCATGAAAATCCCAGCTCGTGACAAACCACACTGTGGTGCCCTGATTCCTGTGTGATCTGGGTGATCCTACAGCAAACAGCAGGTAACCTCCAAAGCTTGATACAGTTTGCTCTCACACAGATAGCTTCATATAAAGGCCCTAGCTATTACCAGGTGGTGCTTCTGGGTGTATCTGCATGGAGAATATTCCCTCCACAAGCTTACACAATTATGCTTCTGCAATGTTACAATAGCCAACAGGACAGTCAGTATACAGCATATTTACATTTATTTTCAAGAAACAGGTGAAAGGATGCACACAGGTTAGACAAATTAAACAGTTCAACAAAAACCACAGGTATTCTGCATTTCATTCTTTCTAAATTAATAATTCAAAGATGCTGAGCACTTGCATTTCTTACCAACAGCAGTGGAGCTGCTTCTTGAGTGCACTCAAAAGACATTTATCACTGGTACAATAAGGAGGATATTATTTGAGTGATGACCTGGAGAGGCCTTATCCTGCAAGATGCCAAGTGCTTCCTGTGGTTTGAGAGTGACTCTTGTGTAGCCATGAGATCTGTCAACACTACAATACACACACCTTCCTTACCCTGCCACCCCCTCTGTGATGTCTGCTCACCAGGACTTTTTCTGACCCTGGAATGTAAAGTCTTTGGGGTAAAAACCACTTCTTTTTATACTTTTGTATAATAAACTGGAGTGACTGGGCCTGACACTGACTGTATTAAACATAAATAAAGATCAGCACCGCACATCTATATCGCTCCTTCAGGAGAGATTAATTAGAACCATTCATATAATGACAGGGCTCCTTCTGTCTCACCTCAAATGTCACCAAGGTAGCTCAGACTAGATATATCATTTTATTTTTGACCCTGCCTGTTCCTACCTGGTGGAGATAATAATGCATCTCATGTACCAGCTTTCATTTCTCATGTCTACTTATATTGTAAACTCTTATGACTGCCCCTGCCTCTTACTTTCCACAACACTCAACAACAGTGGTTAGAACTAGAAAATTAAAGGATCTACACCATTTATTCTCTCCAGATCAGAAAAATGCCCAAGGTGGCTTAGCAAGACTAGATCTCTTACACACCTATGGCAGTATACTCCTACCTAGTAAACAGCCCAGATAAAAGCATAAAAGACGTACTAAGAAGACCAGGGGAGGGAATGAGGATGACAATGCAGCAGCCAGTAAACCTGAAAGTCCCTTGAAGGAAACCACTGACACTGGTGGTGCAAATAGTACTCTGTTTCAAAGGTCCTGACAGAGGGGTTTTTTTAATTTAAATTCCCAGATTGCACATAAAGCTTCAGGAAATTGGAAGATTTCTTCTGTTGGGTAGGAACACATCCGTCACCATGCACCAGGATTTGATAGCATTAAAACAACAGGTCTTGCACTGGCTTGAATACATTATAAAGTAACACTCCACTTAAATAATGAAGTGTTGCAATACCCCTGGCAAAACACTAATCTATGCAGTGAAAGCCAGGCAAGAAGAAAAATGTGTCTTACCACATAGTAAATAAATTTCAAGTGTTTAGTAAACCTTTATAAACAACAAGACTTGAATGCCATGACAAACGTAGCACTGAATCAGCCCGGAGGAACGGCAGGTTGAGGAAGCACAACCCACCTTGGGGCAGAGGGCTCACCATGTGCAAGGACACCCTCCCAAGACTGATGACTGGGATGCAAACAGTACATGAAGAATCAAACCTTCTCTGCTCTTGCAGGCCCTCAGCCTGATGTAAAGAGGAGTAGATGGAACTCAGACCATTTTCTCCTGCGTGGCTATGAAATCCTGAAACTCCCTGCCATGGATAGGATAGTGTGGGCAAGGCAAGGCAGGATTTTTGGGTGGTCCAGGAGAAGGGAGAAGAGGCTGTATCACTTGCATCAGGGCCTACTGGTCAGCCACCTTTAAATTTAAATAAAAAATAATTTTTAAAAAGACATCATATTTCATGACAAGGATGTAGTCAAACAAGCTTGGTAAAACACAAGGGCCCCTTGTGACAATGGACATAATACAGATGTCAAAAATGGCACAGCTAACTATTTATAACTGTAAAATCAGGGATTTAATTGCCCCAATGATCAAAGAGGTAAAAATTACTCTTTACAAAAAATGTTTCAGGTTCCACTGTGTGGATCCAGACAGCTCTTATCTGTGAAACTCTGTAACATCTCAATTACCAATGCCACAGAGACCAGACCAGCTTCTCAGCTGTACAATGTGGCCCAAGACTATAACCCTGTGCCAAAATGCAAATCGACTGTCCCATTGTTAATGATATAGAAATGCTAAATTTTTGGCAAGTTAACAATAAAGAGAATTTGAATTACATACATTAATACACTAGGGCAGTATGCATTGCAACCCCCCAGACACATCAGCAACTGTATATTTTAGGCTTCGGAGATACTTCTTTTTCCACAGTTGGAAGGTCTGAAAAAATACATTAGGGCATAAGCTGTCATCTGTCTTAAATGATAGCGAGGTTTTTTGGAGGTTAATAATTTTGGGGTTATTATTCTCAAACACAGTTCTTATTAAAATAGGTTTTTATAAAAACATACACAATGACAATTCCTGGGTGTATTTAAATAAAATACGACTGTATACTGGGGATTCTGTGAAGAGCTTTTACCACTATTTATGGTATAAAGTGTTTCTTCATCTCACAACTACAACATACATGAGAAAGAGAAAGACATATCTAGGTCCTGCTACTAAAATTATCTATCAGGATAAAGCAGCTCTGATCTCAGGGTGTATTTTCTGACTTGCCTTTAGCTAAGACATTCTTTCTATGGAAGGCAAGCTAAGAAAACCCAGCCTAAAGCTGCATGTGAAGCTGTGAGCCGTGCTGCCTCATCTGTTCCCTTCAGGCATTAAGCAGGAGAAGGAGCAGCCACCCAAGACACGTTCCCATTCGGTTTGACTCAATTGCTGAATATAAACTTTCATTTCTCTGCTTGAGGAGCTCTGACCATTCTTAATTGCCACTTATTTTCCAGATCACTAATTAGGTTTTGCAACACTCAATTCTTAGAAAAAGCATTGCCAAGATCAATAACTTGTCTGATCTCCTGCTTTTTTCATACTTAAACTTTACTCAACCAAGGTTTTCCAGGCTTTCTTTTGAAACTGTCCCGGTTTGAGAAACCCCAAGACATAAACCATTGTGCAAAATGTTACTCCTAAATTCTGAATTCTTCTAAAAGTTTAACAAAATAAAATAAGCAATTCTCTTTCTTTAAATAGTGTGAAACTGAAGGAGGACAAGCTTACCTCCTGACACACAGAGTCCAAAACATTTAATTTATGCCCAGCACAAAGTAGAAGACAGGAGATTAAGTGTATACACTTCTGAATTAAAGATGAATACATATAACCAGAAATTCCATTAATATTTACAACAAAGGACTACAAATAATTATCAAATGCCCCATTCTAAAATGCAGCATTTAATCTGATGTGTCCAACAGTTACAGTTTGTGCCATAAATTGTTGCAATCATCTTAATTAAATATACAGTATTACTTGTGTGAGATGGTTATGTTCACTCGAAAATTAAATATACTGCAGCTGTTAGTGCACTGGTTACATTTTTGATACCATCCTCCCCTTTTCAGCATAAAACTGCAAATGCAGGAGAGCATTTTCCACCTTCTTCCAGCTCTGGGAACACCAATGCCTACATTTCACTCAAGCACGGGCAGCCTCATTTCAGCCAGTGGGAATACTTGCAAGTTTAAATTTAAGCAGAATCATGGCTTAGCTGTTCACGTGTAATAGTCAGAACATAAATCACACTAAAACAAAAAAACCAACCTGTTAAATTTTTTATTTCTGCCAAAACTGGCCATCATTGCAGCCTGCTGATCACAACCTTGAACTGAACCCACACTAGACACCATTGCTTTTAGGCCCAAGACTTTTTTCCAAAGCACAAAATTATTCCAATGAATTGCATGGAAAAAAGGCAATGTCTTCTTCCCAAACATTGTTATTTAAACCCTGTAGGGAACACATTCTTGGGGCTTATTGTATGGGGCTCACTCCATTAAAAAATGCAATTATAGAATGAAAATAGAGGTCAGGAGCAACTGGCCAAGGAATTTAAGAAGTGTTTATACTGGCAAGGATGAAGCATAACAAACCACCCCATTGGGAACATGCTGGCACTTGTGACTGAAAGGACACCTCTGTCTCCATCGCAGCTACCACAGTATTTATTAACAACAGATATGCAGCGTATGGAAGGAAAGACTTGCTCAAACCCTAATCCATTGCCATGCAATATGCAAAACCCGACCCTTTAAGAAGTACCTAAAAGCCTCCTGTCCTGGAGAACAACCTGTCCTGAAGAAATAAAAACTGTAACATTACCCAGAAAACACTGAGTGAGCAGTAGTCACAAACAGAAATAAAGTGAAAGTCGTTCTTCCTTCAATTCTGGATCGCCAGGGAAACGCCCCTGTGAACACCACTGGGCATCCCATTCTCGAGGTAACTTGTATGAAACAAAACCACCAGCTACCAATGAATCAAATTAATCTTTTACTTTCTTACCACAAAATGTTGTTTTCAAATAAAGTAACCCTTACTGTGCATAGCTACACAGTAATACTTAAAACTCAGTTAAATTTTTGAGTTGGAATGTATTATCACTCAATAAGAACTACACTAATCACTGTAATTAAGTCCCTATTTAAACAATTATTTTGGTATTAAAACTGTTTTCCACAGCCTTAGTTTTAATGCTATTAATCCACTGTGAAGTTCTTTTCATTAAGCAAGAACAAAACTTTTGTTGAGAAACTTCTTAATCACACAGTAAACATGTTGGTTCTAATGCTGACATTTATGTTCTTAACAAGAAAATCTGTTTCATTTACTTTGGATAACAAGGAGACTTTTGACACTGTTACATCGCACCGCACCAAGCATTTTGCTTTGCAAAAGACAGAGAATTCAATTCTAATTACAGCCACCTACACTTGAATAATCCCAAGTAAACCTGTGGACCTGTACAAATGTAACCAAGCAAAGAATGGCCACAATTTTGCAAGACCAAGTTTCCCCATCAGAGTGCGGCAGCAATACCGCACCTGAGGAGCAATAACGAGGTTCATTTAAAATCATCACCATGGGTCTTCCCTGGTTTTCCTGTCACTGATCTAAGATACAACAGACAACGTAATTTCAAAATTCTAACTAAGACCAAAAGGGAAGCAGCAATCAGAAAGCATTGTGGTGTCTGAGCTATTGACTCTAACTTTCCAACCCAGCCTCCTTCTTTCAACCTACACAGTGAATTAAGAGTGTATTCCTTAAATACTGATCAGTTCTGTCTGTAGTTATGTTCTTCTTACAAGATTACTGCAATAAACTTTTCCACATTGAATTTTACCTTCACTGAATGAAAATTAATTAGGCGCACACTAAACAGCATCCAAAATTCAGAGCTTATAAAAGTTTAAATGCCGTATGTAGACCCTGTTGAAGTCTTTCGGTTAATTAACTCCTTTTCTCTTGCAGTGCATGCCACATGCTTTAGATAATTTTAGCCACTTTATTTTCAGTAAATGTTTCCATTTCCAATGTGCAAGAAGCAATATTCAAAAGACTAAACTGTTTGTGCCTCCACAAGTTATGACCTTAAAATACAAGAACTCCTTAGTTATATTATCTTTGGTTGCAGCTTCTGACTTCTGTCTCATGACTTCTATTACACAATCAAAAAGTACAAGGTAGCAATATTTTTAATATAGCATATATACACAATTATTTACATCCCCAAGCTATTGAAAAGGTCTTTATTAAGTGTGAAATGCCAATGTTTTATTACAGCTGCCACTAACATTCAGGTGTAGTCACAACCTACTTCATTGTGTGTTGTGAGTAAACTAATCCCTGAGGGGTCCTGTTATGGTCAGGCTTACACAGGGCAAAGCAGAGGGCTCAAAGAATTTTAGATATTGAGCAAAAGTGAGCTTGACAGACACCCAGCACTTCAATAAAATCCAAGAAGGAAAAAGAAGAAACAGTCATTCTTTGGCAATGTTACACAGAATTTGCATGCATGTATGGACTACACTCCTACCACGTGTGGGAAAAAAAAAGACAATTATGGCAACCCACTGATAGTTGAAAATGTGGTTAGTTCAATGTAAAAACTAGTTTGCAATATCTTTAATTATAACTACAAAAGAGGAGGAATAGGACAGGACAGGACAGGACAGGACAGGACAGGACAGGACGAGATGATAGGATAGGATAGGATAGGATAGGATAGGATAGGATAGGATAGGATAGGATAGGATAGGATAGGATAGGATAGGATAGGATAGTTCATTGGGAAGGGACCTACAAGGATCATCTAGGCCAACTGCAATATGCCAGTCTTTCCAGCAGACCTGGAAACTGAAGGTTTTTCATAGCTGATGCATCAGTCATTAAACATTGCTCACCACAAAAGAAACAGCACTGTTTTCCTTTAATAAAAATTCTTTTTCAGCACAGTGAGTAATTTTAGGCTTCAGCAACTTGCATTCTCATTTTCAATAGAGCTAGTAATATGTCAAATTTCACTTTCAAAAACCAGCACAGTATGATGAACCTACACAGAAAAGGTATTTGAAACAGAAATCTCCAGCTGCATTGGGATCATCACCATTTCAATAAAAAAAATTATTCTTGCAGGGAGAAACACAGCAGGTGTTGGAGTTCTCACACTGCACAGGAGCCTCCAGAACAGCAACCTCCAGGCTCTGGACTGTTCTGTTGTATTGACAGTTCTTAACTGATAAAGCTTTATCACTGCTAATGAAAAGTGGTAATAAGGAGCAGGCAGGGGAAGACAAAAAACTCAAAGAAAATGGTATCATTCAGGTGTTACTGATGGGAAAGACATCACTTGTGTGACATATGAAGTCATGGGGGTGGGGGGGGTAACACAACAGTAAAACTGCTACTCCTACATTCAAATGTATACAATGCTACCAAACCCCAAATCTTAAAAAATCCCAAAATCCCAAAAATGGAAAGAGTCACGGATCTGCCAAATTTTGCTTTGCCAGCTTGGGGAATGACATCAGTGTGACTCACCGTGCACAAGCCGAAGAGGCAGAAAGACAGCTCAGAAGGGAGAGAGGAGGGAGGAAGAGGAGCTATTCAGTAACTCTCCTGCTCCACATCGCAGCAGTCATTTACACATTTATGTTCCTGTGCCTTCATTTTCAAATGAAGAAGACATGCTATATTTAGCTCAAATCTTTTCTCGTGACACATTTTAAAGTCTCAGTGGCAAGTTGGATGGAAAAGCAGTGCAATTAGGAGTTAAAAATCTAATTGCAAAGGGTCTGTGAAAATACACAATCCTGAAATTGCATCTTATGGATAAACACATTTGGTTCAGAAAACCCAGGTGGCTCATGTTAACCTTGTGAATTGATCCTATACAGAATAATCTTGCTGCTTAATCCCATGCTTCAAAACAATCTTGAAAACATAACTTCACTTTTTAGATACCCTATTTCCATAGTATATGGAAGCAGTAACCAAAGCCATCTCACAAATCAGGTTCTCCTGACTGTACATACACTGAGATGATGCAACTTTTTTTATACTATTTTTCCCCTAATAACAATAGTGTAATTCCACCTCTGGCAACCACCTTATGAAGCATGTTTTTCCTTTTAGTCTTCTGTTTTGCCATTTAGACTCCCTGGAGTCCATACAAAAACCCTACAATTAATTACACAGGAAGAAGTTGCAACATAAACACTGGTTATTCCTTAGGAGAAAGCAGCAGCAGTGTTAAATTAAAAGACTAAGATCCAGTGGCCACAGATAATGAACCATTACAACATACACATCTCTAAAGCTGTGTACATTGCAACACTGTAGCAGCTGAGCCATGTGAAGTCCAGCACCAACTCAATTCAAGGTAGGAGAATGCCACCTTAAACATCCCTCTGTATGACAGCTGCAAATAACCTCACTTGACGCCTTCATTAACAAACTGGCTAGCTGAAAGAAATTACACTGTGTAACAGAATTCGAAAAGACAACAGACACAGTTCAAATACTGTGTATTTCTTTTTCCCACTATTCTACAGGAAGGTAAACACAAGTACTACACATAACAATAGACTCAACTAACCCCGACAAAATCACACTTGTGGGGCTGTGGGTGGTGATGATGAGAGGCCAGAAAAGGAGAGTTATCTTTCCTCTCACAGACTTTCATCAGTTTTTCCATCCTGAGTCAAAACCAAAAACTAGGACAGTTATATTTTCTTATGATCAGATAACTATACACTACGATACTTCTGGTATAACAGAGGTATTCCATCAAGTGTGAGGTTTCTTTGTTTTGTCAAGATCATGAATGGATTTCCAACTTTTTTAAACCTTTACCACCAAATATACCCTTCTCTACACAAGCATGGACATTTTGTAATGATAAACCAAATCCTGGATATTTACAATAAGAAAAAATCATCTGCTTGAAAACTAGTTGCAGTAGGACCCAGGTGAATTTCCTTCCTGCTGCCATTGCTGCTGAACTCCACCTGGTATCTGGCTACTAAAGCAGATTCTGAGTGTAACACTCTGAAAGATCTCATTAGTTTTCCCACAGCAATTTTCTTCCTCGATTTATAAGACCTCTGTAAAAAGTACAGTGATACAATACCTGTTAAAAGCATGGGGAACAGGAATGCATACTATCTATTAAAATACATCCCAGACAAGAGAAAGCAAATTGCAATATTTTCAACTCCCTTTTTTGGATGAATCTGCTCTTAAATGCCATTTCCTAATCTCTTGTTCTCACTTTATTCAGTTGTTTTGGAGTCAGGACAGAAATAGCCACGAATACATATTTCAATTTTTTAACGTTTGAGATATTTTGTAACTGCATTAATTTCTCACTCCACCTCTTCACATCTCAAAGTCACAGTAGAAAGCTGAAGAGAGAAACAGTACACAGAAAATCGGGAACATTTTAATTCCCTATTGTTCAAATGAAGCTTGAATCCTTCAGATATAGATGTACTGAGCTTCTCAAACTGTACAACTCTTCTGGCTATGTGCTGGTTCTTCCTTATTCCTGGATGCTGTTGCCTACTGAGACACTTCATTTGAATGTTGAAGAGTGGTTAAAAGGCAAAAACCCAACAAATATTAATGTAGTCTCAGAGAGACAGGAAGTCAATGCAAAAACTGGAGCTCCCCAGTTGCCTGGCACATCACTTTCCTTAAGAACTACTTACAGGATTTTACAGGAATTTCACCTAATTATTTACAGGAATGAATGAACTGTTACACAGGATGAAGCCAAAGGTTCATCTAATTGAGGATATTTTCTCTAGCAGTTTCATATTTTATCTAACTTTTGGAATTATTATTCCCTCTCTTGTGAACACAGAAAACTCATGGGGATTCACAGAAATTATCGTTCAGTGGGTTAAAAAAGAATCAAACTAAAACAAAAGGAAGGACCTTTCCACACAAACAAAATCATTAAATTGTGAAACTCTGTGCTGCAGAGGCCAAAAGTATAAATGGTTTTATGGAAAAAATTCAGGGGAAGTAAGTTCATCGCTGACTATTGACCAAGATGACCAAGCTAACAGCTCGGAAAGCCTCCGGCTGGCCAACTGCGGGAAGTTCAGGGGATTCACCAGGGAAGCACTGCCCTGTGCTTACCCCTTCCTAACGCTATCTGTGCTGGCCAGGAACATGCTGGGCTTGTCGGATCCAATACATCTCTTCCTGTGACTGAAAACAGCAACAAGGAGTCTGCAGCTCAAACGCCTGAAAACTTTCATGTTATTCAGCCCCGGTGCACGATTTCCCCCTTTGTGTGGTTAACAGCTAACATTAACCTGTGTGGTGATGTGTGAGCAGCCAAAGGGGTTAGAAAGGTCCACCTGGCCTTTCACAAGGCTCTGCATTCAACCCATTTGTTTAAGTACAAAACCACCGAATGGATATAGATTCAAAAATATTTCTATGGGTGGAGAGCCTTCCTAATTTTGTGCAGTGCCAGACGATTCACATCCTGAAACACAGGAAAGAATTTTCCCTACACCTACTTAAGCTGAGTTTCTCAAACTTGTATGAACACCTCCCAAAGTCATGGGCAGTAAGTACAGACGGTTTAGGGATGTCCATACAAATAGGCTGTAGCAAGCTATGCTGCCAACTGACTCACCAATATCTTTGCAACTGCTTTGCTCAGAGATCTAAGTGAACGCTGCATTCACATATACCAGCATCTGGTAGCCCCCACATTAGCTCTTTGTATCAATTCACTGAATCATAAAGGAATTGGGGTTTTTGGGAACCACCTAGTCCAATCCTCCTCTACCCAAAGCAGAACTGCTCAGAGCAAATTGCACAGGACTATGACCAGTTGGGTTTTGAATAGCCCTAAAGATGGAGGGGTCTGTACTTTGTTTATTGTCCTTTAGAAGAATTTCCTGTATTTCAGTTTGTGCCCATTCCCTCTTGTCCTATCACTGGATATCATGATAAGAGCCTGGCTCCAGCTTCTTTACTCCCCCAACAGATCAGCCCCACCTTTCTCAATTCACAGACAGAAGTCAAAACTCAGAAAACCTAAAAAGAAGCAAAAATAAAGCTTCACTGCCTGATCCTGGACTAAAAAGGCAGTGGTCTTAAGTGCCTATCTCAGCTGTCTGATCACTGCAGTTTGTATGGCCATCTCATCCACCAGCAAGTACCACTGAGGCTGAGCAGCTGCAAAGCAGTGTGGTTGTAAGGGAGGAAGGGAGCAGCAAACTCTCTCTCAGGCAGAAAACTTGCAGCAGGTCTCATAAGATATTTAAAACTCCAGATGATCTATTAAAGTAAAATAATCAAACACCAGCAACAACTTTTAACATCCCCAGAAGACAGACTATTCAATACAAGAAGACAAAATTACTGCTATTTGATATTTTACTCCTCCAATAAAGTATTTATAATGTAGCCCCACAATACCACACAATATAAAAATACACCGTCCCTTTCACAAAAGCAATTAAATAAATAAAATATAAACCAACTCAGTACCCTCCAGGCACTCAGACCAGCAGACCCAGATTCTCCATCATGGTCCTTTATCCAAGCACGCTTACACACCCACAAGCACCCCCCTCTCTTGTCTGTCTCTTCCATGGACATTTAAGTCCCATTTATATCCCAGTGCTTCCCTGCACCGTTTTTTGCATTAATTTTAATGATTAACGGCAATTGGTAGTGAAATATCAATGCCGTCAAACACATCTATTACTCTTTCTTGAAGCTGGACTGGGAAAGATGTTTTCCAGCTGTTTCAGTGCAGACAGTTTTTAAAACCACGTTCCCCTAACCAGTCAGCTCATCAGTCAAACACACCTATTCTGCGCCAAAGAGCAGCCCTGAATCTCAGAGGTACAAAAGGTGGCTGAAAGAAGGCAGGTGTCAAAAAAGGCTAATCCAAACCCTTAACCCTCCTCTTCCCCAACTTCCTCTTCCCAAAATTCAAGTATCAGTATTTTTCCAGTAGTATAAGACTGTTTCAAAGCTCAACACTGGCACTTTCCTAAGACTACTGAAGGATACTTCTTTCTTTTAATTTGTGAGCAGAAACACTTTAGCAATATAGTTGGAATGAACAAAAAACAGTAAGTTGGAAGAAAAAATATAACTGTGCAATGAGGCACAAAATGCCCTGACAAAAAGAGAAATACTCCCAGAAATGACTCTGATAATAAAATTATTTTTAAAATGTCATGTACCTAAGAGAAAGACCAATAAATTATGATCCTCATGGGTGCAGCAAGTCTGCTCTTCAGTTTTAAAACACAAGGACCTAAGGAGTTGGCCCAGAAACACAGAGCATAAACCAACTTTGAGGAAAAACTCTAGAACTCAAAATTTTTAATTTGTGCTCCCTCTCCTGTTATACTCCATAAAAACATGAGTTCATACCGAAAATAGAAAAATGAATACAGGAAAAGGATGGTGCAAAAGTTAAAGAGGAACATTCCCATAAATTAACACACTGACAAACCTATGTAGATAAGATGAAGTAAAATGACAACGTGGTGGAGTCTCCAGGGCATTAGACAGCTTCCACTTAAAATTGCCATGTGGTGTCAAAAATCGTCATTGCTTCTGAGCAATGAGTTACAGTAGCATAAGCTTTTCTATTCACAAATAATCTTCCACGGGGAAACTCCCCATCTATACAATTCTTTTTCTTTTTTGTTAGCAGGATATTGACCTAAAAATTGAACAAACTAAATTAGAAAGGTATTTTTTGCTACAAACCCACATTTCTGGATCCCATTCAAGGCAGCTCTCCAGGGCATTCCCAGTTCTCCGTCCTTCCCGGAAGGCAGGACAAGCTCCAGCCTGTGCGGGAAGGAGAGGGCGCTTGGCTTTGCTGCTCCCCTGCTGTCAGAACAGCTCCCCCATGCAAAGAGCTTGTCAATCAGTGACAGATTATAAAAAGGAAGTGAAATGTCACATTCCTGCAAGAACGTGGGCACAAGTGAGCTTACCTAGAAAACTGGGATAAGCACAGCTACTGACCTGTTAAGTCAACAAGGTCAGAAAAACCACAAACCCCTGTGCCTACAGGCAGGCTTTCAGCAGTTTCATGCTTCCCCTTGGCATTTCCAGGCATGACCCCATGGGTAATGCTGAGGTGAGAGGGATAAGGAAGTGGGTGATTTATTCTCAGACAACCTTGACCCTCTCCTTCAGAGTAAATGAAGACTCTCTACCATGCAATGCAGTGCCAGATGTGGATGGGACACAGGGAGGATGCTACCCAAATACATTTATTGCCTTACAAAGAATTTTAAGGCATTAGTTTTAATAACCACAAATTTTCAAATAGTGCTCCTCAGCACCTGGAATGTGAATGGAAGGTATGGAAGCAGCTGAGGTAACACGAGTTGCCAAGTAATCTGACTTGGACAAGATTCAAGGCACCTAAAATTGGTCTCACTGATTTTACATTCTTGGCAGGAGAAACTTGATTAAGAAAACCATTTTTCACTAGTTACTGTTTTTAATAAATAGCCTACTACTTGTAGCCTACAGAAACTGGTATAGTGACTAAGAGTGGGTGAAGCAGAAGAGAGGATGACTTGCTAGGGAGTTGTTATTATTAGACATCTGATGTCAGAGCAATGATGGTTACCTCTGTGAAAACACTGCTCCTGAGCACGACAAGGTTCATCTCTCAGGGAGGGACATGAGCAGATGGAGACATCAGCAGACCCCCCTGCTGTTCTCTGGGGAATATTAATCCACTCTTCCCATTTTAAAACAATATTCAAATAATACATGACATATCCTCTATAGGACCTACAAAAGCATGAAGGTGGGATGGTTTGCCCACAAACATTGTGACCACCCCCTCTGACATGGCCAGAGGTGGTCCAAACCACTGTTGCAGGGCAGCCTGGATATATCCTACTGTTTGCAAAAACCTTTCATCTTTGACAAGGTAGTGAATGGATCTTCTCACATCTGATACCATCTGCTGGCACTTGCCAAATCAGAAAGAAAAAAAAAGCACCCGACTAGAGTGAGGAAGGTAATTTCTGTTCTAAGGAAAGCTTTATCTTCTCAGACATTTGAAAAGCTTACTGAAAATCCAAGAGCAGCAGGATGGATAGCTTGTTAGAAAACCATTATGTTGATAGAGAACATCTGAATTTTGAGAACAGCACATTAAGCCTAAACTCAAGTAGTCCACTAGAAATGAGAAACCTTCTGCAAATGGAATCCAGACAGACAGAGAGCATGGATAAAATAAATCTTGGCAATCACTACCTCTGTACTGAACCTTTACCTTTCAAGGGATAAAACATAATACATTCATAGAACTGAAGGCAATAATACCCTAGTTTTAGTCAGATAGATGGCTGCCTCCTGAGCACTGGTCTGTGCACTCAGCCACACCTCAGGCACAGCCTGCAGTGCCCACAGCCCCCAGAGCTGCTCAGCTGCACAACTGCCGACAGCTCCTCTCTTCCTATTGCTTCTCCAGCTTCCCTCCAGTCCCCTCCTCCCCAAATCAGGAACAGGGTCCGTCTGTCAGCACATCCTGAATTAAGCAGTCTGTTTGGTTTCTCATCTTCCACACACAATCACGCATTTGTCTTCAGCTGGAGACATGGGGTGAAGTCAAAGTCAGGAGACTGATCTCCACGGTCAAGTAATCAAGATAATTTTAGCTCATAAACCGATGTTCAGCTCTACTCCAGCCGACTTAAGAAAATTTTTAAGCTTTTGCATCAGACAGAAGGCCAGGGACTGACAGTGTCCTCATTTCTGCACTGGAAAGTCACTCCCACCCAAGTAGCTGGGACTGGTTGTGGCAACATAGGGATGTCAGCAGCCAACCAGCACACCCTGCCACCAGCAAGTTGTCTCCATCTGGTAGATTTTTAACTGTCCTTTGGCACTTTCAGCTGAATTAGGTCCCTGGCTTACTTTAACAAGTTATCCAGTACTTACAATAGCTTAAATTCTACTAATCTGCTGGAGTCATTTTTGGCAAGTAGCAAAAACAGTGAATCATCCCACATTATCCCAGAGAGACTTCATAAATAAATCCTCCTATCTGAGGAGAACTTGCTGAAGGCTTTTTTATATGAAGGAAACTATTTCGGTCCTGTAAATAAGTAACAATGATTCAGTCCAACAAATGAGCCATTTGCTTTTTCATGCTGATCTTTACTGGGGAATGATAGGGCTGGAATACCACCGTACACCTCCAAATTTCATTCATTCCCCTCCAGCAACCTACCAAGAGAGAGAGAAAAACTGATAGAAACTCTCTTTTTTCACATGTTTTCAACTGAGTCCTGTGTGTCATCATTTTTATTTTAAAAGCCTCCCAAGGCAGAGGTGACTCAGCAGTCATTACCTCAGACATCAACATAAAATTAGAGACGTTATAACAATTATGTCAATTAAATTAGCTAGACATCTTTAGCAATTCTGATTATAACCAGATATTAAATTTCAGAGTAATCTGAATTGCAATCAAAGCCCATATTTACATCCTAGACGAATGCCAGATAGAAATGTCAATTAATTTGTATATATTGTTTGAAAGACCAATTATGATCATCAGGCACAGTGTTAGACAGTAGCTGTACAAGTCGCAAACAATCTGATTTCTTTTCAAAGAATGAGTTTGCCAATTTCCCTCTTTCTGCATTTTCAGATTTATTTGCTTATTATTTTGTAGGTGGAAAAAAGGAAAATACACCTATTTCAATAAAAGGCTTAGGTTTTCTTCAAAATGTTAAATAAGCTCTCAAATCCCGTAAGCCTATAATGTGCATTGCTGATGGCATATTAACTCTAATAATTAGTCTTTGTTAGCAAAGTAAGCTGTACGAATTTTGCTGAAGTATAAAAGTCATTAAACAATGAGCATCTGTCATAAAACGGTGCAATACATCATGCACAAAATCTCCAGTCTGTTCAGCCAATGGTGAAGGTCCTCTCCCTCTGTCCATGATGGGATTTCTGAGCAATGAATGGGGCTTTCTCTTCAACATAATCCTTTCCTAATTTAGCGTCAGGATTTTATGATGCAATTCTTCTATTCTGAAGCTCAAACTATTTCAAATCTCTCTTCACAAAAATAAAACATTAATAACTCTGTCTTTTTGACATGCAAGTTTTGTAAACATTGAATTGCCTTTCTTTCCAGAAGACAATACCAACAAACACTTTCTCTTTGCCATCTAATGTCTTTATATACTTACAGGGGTAAAGAGTATCTATAAAATTGCAGCTGACATACAAATACGTTGGAAGGTCTGACACTCACTCGGAGCTCGTGGAGAACTAAACAGCCTGTCAAGCCGTTTAGCAGCAAATTGGATACCTTATTGTTCTAAATAGGATTGAAACAGGACCTGCATCGTTGTACTGAATTAGGAGTGACAATGCAGATTACTCAATTTTAAAAGGAAGAGAAAGAAATAACTGGACCTGAAACATAAAAAGGGGGTTACAGTCTCTCACCTAAAAACCCTCCATAAGCAGAGAGGGGCTTTTTTCCTTATAAATACATTTTTTAATGTAGACAGGTAGATTTTCTTTACACACAGGTAAAGAAAAAATTATCCCCGTGGTATTTTTACAGGAAATTCACTGTTGGAGAATAATTGGGTGGAAATATTCTCTCTCTGGTTGTAACTCGCTGTCACAAAGCTCATTCCTACAAACCCAGAACACAGCACTGATCTCTCCAGTGTGTACAAGGCCTCAGTTAGCAGTTGGGAAAACCAAAGATTTAAACACAGGGGCACAGTTCTGCACCAAATAGGAGGATGGGGGACAACCAACTTTACACAAACACACCCCAAACCACCACCATCAACAACACCATTAAGTTTCCAAAGTTTCCACACATGAAATGACTGTAGGTAAAACAAAAAAACCTCACCCTAAAATACCACTAGTTCTAAATTTGCCAACTTCATTCCTATTTCTGTCCCTAGCATTACACAGACAGCCTCTGCTCAGAGTGCAACATCACCATGTGGGGAGCGGCCCCTATTAACTGGCAAAGCAGGCAAGCAGAGCTGAGCACAGCCCTGCAGACAGACTGACTGCACCATGCAAACCTATCTCTCATGGTTCTTAACATGAGTTCGATGGCATAGTTAAAATGCATAATTACACACAAACGTAATTTTGGATAGTGAAAATGCCGGTTTGTTACGTGCTGTTTTAAAGGAAAAGAAAACTATTTTGACAACAGGACTTCAGAGTGGTATTTTTAGAATTCACATACGGCACAGCATTTCAGCCAAAGAAAGAAAGCAGCAAAATATTTCTAAGCTGAAATATCAGTGTATTTGTGCTCCATATACCTGACTCATTAAAATCTCAAATTGCTCAACTTCAATCTTCCACACAGTTAAACAATGCTTTTTTTTGCTTTATGCATTTTCTTATCTGCAATAAAAATGCTTCATTCCATGTTCTTCCTATATGAATCCTAAATAACCTTTTCATTAAACACAATTTTCTGCTATCACGATTTACACTGCAGTATCCTTCTGCTCAGCCTCCTTTTTTTTTTTGCAAAATAGATCTGGAATATCAGATTGGACTAGTCAGCTGTTTGGTTCAATATCCCATCCCTGACAACAGGGACTTATAAACGTAAAGCTGTAGTGAAGCTCCAGGAAACCACTACACAATAATCTGCTCTTGGAAAAATTTCTTCATAAAACTCATTTATTTTCAACTAGTCTCAGCTCCCAGGCATGAGAGTATATATCTGTAATCCCCACCACTTACTTTACTTGCTATAATTGAAGCCTCTTTCTGCTTACTTCACCTGACTGCTACTATGTTGTACATATGTTTTCTTGGAATAACTTCACAGAACTCGCAGATTAATTTTATATTATGTGTGGGTTTTGCTTCTTTTTTTGTTGAGTTTACCCACACCTCGGTGATCCCTGCGTGATGCTCCCTGTGATCACAACTGTCACCTCCCTGAGCGTGTTCTCGGGACTTGGATGCTCGGACAGATCTAAGGGATGCCTTTGAACACAGGTCTGGCAGGATCCACGACTGTTTGCAAGCAGATGGCACATTTGCCACCAGGCTTAACCAAGGCTGAACTGTGTATTGCTAATGAGGTCTTGTCACAGAGGAACTGCAAAACCGCCCCTCCGCCCTTGGCTGGATTATCTGACCTACCCACATTCCTCAGATGCACAGGACACAACTGCTGCTTGTAACATTTCAAACACAATAGTAAGAAATCCAATGACTCTTATAGCTCCTGGCCCTTCCCAAAATCATTTTAAACATTTAACTGTCCAACCATGTGCAAAATGGCCTTGAGGCTGCGAAACAATTGATGACACGTAAGTCATATGAATGAACAATATTGAGTGTGATCCTTTAATGGCATAGGGCTTTCTAAATAAGATACACCACTCTTCAAATCAGGTGGAAAGAATACCTCTAGTCTGGAAGTGTCCAAAGCACATTTCCTGACTTGTGTACTTGTGAACAGTACACAAAAAAAAGATTTTCACTAACTGTGAAAGGCACAGACACTGGAGCTTCTTTGCATTAAACAGAACATGGTAATAACAAAAATTCCTAGAGGCTGTCAGCCTACTTTGCTTGTCAACTGAGCCTTTAAAAGCAAGTGAAGACAAATTAGGATAACACCAGAAATTAAAATACTGTATTTTACAAACTATTAAAAATGTCAACTCATGATCCATGCTGTGGCCTTGGATATGAAAGATAAAAGGAAAGGCCTTCACATAAGGAGAGAATTCAGAGTTTAAGTAAATTTCACCTCATCACTGAAGGCATGCAAATGAATGTAATTAACCAGGTCTCATTAGCAAGGTTCACTCTAATTTATAGTCTTACTTTCAGTTTTTCTCTGAGTCTCCCAAAGATAAAGATCAAAAAAGGAGGTCAAACTGAAAGGTTTGTCTTACATCCACAACCAGTTCTTCAGTAAAATTAAAATGGGACACAAGTGTCATAGTTGGTGACAGCCATTCCAAGTGTGTCCAAGACTCCACTGACTCAGTTTAAAGCTATATTCCAACCCCAGTTCCTCCCTAAGTACAACATAAACCACCAGCAGTTCATTTTGCAACATAAACCAGAGTATGATTCCTCTTCAACAAAATGCCTTAATGTTTTTATTTCAGCTTTTTCTATTAGGGCCAGTAATGTAATTTGGGACAAAATTTTCAAGTGCTGCAAAATTTAACATTTTATTCAGATTTTAATGACAAAGCTCTTGAGGACATGATATGTTGGGTTACCTTTTTGCTTAACAAAGTAATAAATCAGGAGTAAATGGATTATAAAAATTCCATTGTAATTCTGACCCAATTTAACCGACTTTTTTTACATAATTGCTTCAACAGACACTACTTCCCCACACAAAGGCCAGGACTAAGGACAACAGTTGGGGATTGCATGGGAAAGGAACGAGCACAGTGCACTGGCTGTTAAGTACTCTACAAGAGACCAGCCGACTTCTTCTCACCATGGCACTTCAATTATTTGGTACAAACAGGCAGTACCTCCGCAGTGTCTGAACTACATTTATTAGGTTTATCCTTTCTCACCTCGTTACTGCTCTCCAACTAAATACATTTAAGGTTTTGCAAGTCTACATCTAACTTACTTTGCTATTTCCAAAGGCACTGTCTCACTATAATACCTGCTACAGAGAGCGAGCACGTAACTGCTGCTTGGCAAAGCCTGGGATGGAGACTGGAGCACGTGCATCAGCCATGCTTTCCCATACCAATTTTCCTTCCATTCTACTCTAGCCATTCTGCTAAAAAAAAAAAAGGCCAATGCCAAAATCACAAGCTCAGAGCCTTTTAATCAGGGAAGAAATAAAAGCTTAGTTCATTCACATGGTTAAACACAGTAGGATCCTGCTCCCTTTACAATCCTAATAGTGACACATGGAATGAGTTTTTTTCTTAATTTGGTTCAAATCCACAGAAAAATGAAGCCGATCTCTAGAAATCATCCTAGCCTGCTTCTGGACACCATTATTTTCCATCAGGAATACATGTTGAAAAGGGACTTTTGCTGGTCAGTTCTTGCTCCTTGCATTACTTGATTCTACCCATTACCTCTGCAGCAGGGAAGGGAACAAAAAATTATCAGAGAGAAATGATACAGTCTTTGTAATCCAATGGAAATGTCAATGATCATTAAGTAAGGAGGGATTTTACAAGCAGAAGTCTGTGTTTTCAAGTTCAAATGTTCCAGTTTTTATTCAGAGTGATTACAGGCTTGATCCTTATGCAATTATTTGCTCTGTTAGGCACAAATTTTCAATGGCTTTCTCAGTCATTACAGTCAGCACTTGAAATAAATGGCAACACTGTCTAAGAATGGAACACAGAAGTTCCCTCTTAAAGCAGGTGGCATCAGCACTCTCAAAAAGTGTTCAGTGTTTCCAGTGATCCAGCTGATGTCAATGTCAGGACTTAATCTTCTCCTTTCAAGCGAGTAAGTGCTACCAGGACCTTTCATACCTTTCAACCCTTGCTAAAGGCTCCCCTCGACCTCTGACCACTCTTTTCTTACCTCTGAGCAGCTCGATCACACACCAGGCAGCTACTTCCAGTACAGTGAGCTTGGTTCACATCTTTCCTTTTTCCAACACAGGAAACTAAAGAAGAACTGAAGGACTGAACCTTCCCTGACACACTCCACTATTCACTGCTTTTTACCATTTATTTTTCAGCTGGTGTCTGCTGTGTAACCAGGAAGCTCATCCAGTGGCTCCTACCTTGTGCTCCCCATACGGACGAGTAACGTAGCTCAGGGTCTGAACCACGCTGTCATTCAGATGTCACACACAGCCAGCCAGCCTCTGCTGACAAAGAATAGCCATGACCCCAAAGGGGATCTGCTAGGAGAGCTTTACATGGAAGGAGACCTAGCCCTTCAGTAGTATCACTGAGTCACAGCCCCTTTCACTGTGACCTGTCCCAGCATGACACTGTCCCAGCCTCATGACCTGGAGTCTCTCACATCAGCCTGCTGAATTCTGAGCATCCAGCTCTTGGGTTTGGACTGACTTGCAGAAGGAAGCATCCCTTGCTCCCTTCTCGTTTCCTTTGTGGATCTATGTTCAAAAACGTGAAAGGCCAGAGCCAGACATGCTATTGAGCAGCCTTGAACTCAATCCATGGGTTGTAAAAGAAAGCCTTTATACCATTATGCAGGAAAACAAAAGAAGAAACACTTGAAAGTATTCCTTCACTTTCCTTGGACAGAGGAAAGTAACTCTCTTTGTCCCCAGACTCCATTCAGTTCTGTCAGATAGGAACCTTCTGAATAAAACAGCCGCCCCATACCACACACGAACTTCTGACAGAATAGGCTGCACTTAAGAATGGAAAAACAAAGAAAAAACTTACTCGTTTTTTAGTGGGTTTTGAAACCACAGTCAGGCATTTCAGCTTGTAGGCTCAAGTTTAAACCTGGAGATCCAAACAGAAGTACAGCCCTAAAATTGGAGAGACACTTGTGCAGCTGGCCATTGGATGAATGCAAAGAAAGGAAAACACTTGAACCCAAAGTCTGCTTCTCTGAAAACAAATCCTGTATTATTTCTTTGCAAACTAACCTCTGATGAGGTTCTGGCGAGCACGTTAAGCAGCACACCCTGCATCTGCCAGCTCCAGTCAAATTAACACAGAGCCCCATGACAGTGACTAAGAGCAAGCATGAAACTGGCCTGAATACAGAAGTGCTCACAGTTTTTAAAGAAATGGATAATGGGTAATTTGTAGGAGTTGGTTGTCAAATTATATATTTAGGGGAGTTTTTTGTATGCAAGCTAATAATAGGCTTAAGCCTGTAACTTGCACTAGGAATAATGATTAAAGTAGCAAGCTTTGGCAGCTTCCGTCTGAAGGACTCTCTCAGCTGAACTCCTCCCACAGTCACAGCAAATCCTAAGAGATATCTTAGGAGTGGATAATATGAATCACCACTTTTTTAAAGCAAGAAGGATAATGCAGATTGGCAACCATTTTTTTTTTTAAAAGAGCTAAAACCTGTCATGAAATAAAATCACTGCTGACCCACAGGAAGCCACTGGCACAGCCACTGATTAAAAGAATCTCATAAAACACATTCAGGGATGTTACATCCTTAACTCTGAATGATTTTTTGCCATTTTAGATGAAAAACTGTACTACAGTTTCAGTCTCACTAATTTGACCAAGTAATTTTTGAAACTGTCTGAAAACATAAAGATCTACTTAATCTTTTTAGTGATCAATACCACTGTATTAGACAGAAGATTATGCAATAGATTTAGTAAAAGTTAATAGAGAGCTATTTGTGAAACCAAAATGGTGACTTGCCTGGATACATATAAAAGGGAAATTAGTATTAAGAGGTGATGTGGCAAGCTTAGGACTGCTCAGGTAGTAAAAAACTAACGCCCTTAAAGAAAACAATAAAGAAGTAATTTTCACTTTCATAAAACCACGATTGATAAAGAACTGTCTGAATATCTAAAGCATGCATGCAGTGAAAAGACAAAAATTCAATCCTGAACCTTATTTGAGCCTTGCCCATTCATCAAATTCACATCCTGATAATAGGATTGGTTTAGAAAGAGCAACCAACAGTGAAATGCTGAAATTATTTCAAGAGATCTTTATAGCATATTACCTTACAATGTACTCTTTCAGCAATTCGGGGGCCAGGCAAGAGCTTTTTTGACTGTTTTAAAGATACTGGGGTTTAGCAGCATTTATAAGCAAGGCTTGTGTTCTGTTGGAGCTGTATAGAGGCAAATTGCTGCATACTGGGACTCCCCAGTAACCTCCATCTGTCTTCCACCTGCTTCCAGTGCAGGGGATGGTAGCAGGGACTGCCTGATTTATTTTTTTTTTTTCATAAACACAGAAGCACACAAGAAAAGGAAACTCAAGAAATTAGCAACCATAGTGGGTAACAAACATTTTAGCTAAAAGGAATCCTCTACAAGAAGCAACCAGGCTTTGGACAAATGCTACCACCAAATTAAGATTTGGTTGCTTTGCATAAACACATTTATTCATCACAAAAAATCAAACCCATAATGCTGAGCATTAGAAACAAAGTGTGAATCTTAGTGCAGACCTAAGTTGTTAACTCTTCCAGAACACTTTTTCCATTTAGTAAAATACCCACTGCCACTATAAATTGCTGAAGTGAAAAAAGTAGCCAGAAATAAAGGCACACTATTTTTAGTTTTTCTTGTCATTGCTGTTAAGTACAAACATTTCCAGCCTGCAACCAAAAGAATAATTTATGTCAGAGGAAAAGAAAATAGTAAGAAGAATTTGAAGACATTTCATAACTTTAATATTTAATTCTTAAATATAATAAACACACATTAGATGATTGCAACAATATGCCTACTTAAGTGACTTATTTCAGCTAAATGAAAAGGTTAATTACAAGGCTTGGATAATTATGCAAAATGAAAAAAAATACAAAAACCTATCATGAATCTTAAAGATGACATCTTTATTTCAAGACTAAAGACACAAACCTTGTTTACACATTACAAATTAGTATGTGCTCATTTTATGAGATGGTGCCAAAAAGAAGGTCATGATTAGAGCAGTAAGGAACAACTAACATTAGTCAGATTCTACTTTATTCAGATCAGGAAAGAAAAAGTGAGTATAAACCAATTTCATCCTTCAAGCATAGAGGTTACTTCAAGGACATTAAACAGAAGAGAAGTGCATATTTTCATCAGCAACTCACTCAGTAAAACGCGTTCAGTCTATCACAAGCAAAATCAAACTGATGACTGCTTGACACTGTTATGAATCAAGTGGCTGGATTACTGCCCAATGCAACATTTTTCATCTCTACCTGAAAACAAAAGCAGTAAACCAGGTAGGCAACTCCAACCCTTCATATAAACGGGTATTTGTCTCTACTTAATTCACGAGCTGACTTTTGTTTACCTGGCCATGTGCATCTTTTGACCCAAGTGTGGACAGACCCAAATGTCCCAGGCATGGCCAGTCCAGCCACACTGATTCCAGTGGGACTCCTTCCAATTTGCTAAAAGCATAGGACTCCTACAGTGCAGGGTCAGAGAAAAGCAGCTCAGGACTCAGAAAAGGGCAGCCTTGCCTAAGCCCTACACCTCAAACACTGCCTGACCACTTGCTACAGTGCATTACCAATCCAAGGACATCCATAAGATATTCCAGGTCCGGAGCTAAATGGGTACAACAATGCGAGCCAAATGGGTACTGATGCCTTAGGATTTTAGCTTTTATATTTTTCATATCTTGTAATGCTTTAGAGTGTAACTCTAAGACTCCACATAGCCTGTTAGCTGCTGTTGTCCCATTCTGGTCAGACAAAACAAATCCTCTCTACGCCTGAACTTCAAGGACACCTCACTGTCCCAGGCCCTGAAATATGTAAACAATGCCATTAAGGGGGGGAGGGGGGGGTTGGAAACGAACAAATTTGGGGTAATGACTTCATTACCTGAAATTGTAATTGGAGAAGTAACCCCGATATGCAATAGACCGAATTTATAAAAGTATGAAAAACTCGTGACCAGTCGACCATTTTGGGTGTAGCCTTTCTGAAGGCTTTTGACTGCCCAAAGAGTACCTTGGAGGCCCTTCAATAAATACCTGCTTTTATCCTCTTAATTTTGTCTAGCCTGGGTTTTTAGGTAGCCCCATCAAGGCATCATTACAACTATCCTGTGAAGGAAGAACTGCTTGTGCAGGAAACAAAGCAGGAGGAATAAGTATTGGAAGACTCACAGCTTTGCCACTTGGCTACGGAAGCCACAGCCATGTGCAGCAATGAGCCCTGAGCAAGGAACCCAGCAGCTGAAAACGCTCAGCCCTCCAAGCTGCAGCGACTGTTCCTGAGAACAGACCCACAGTTGTCAACGTTAACACAATTTCACACTGTCTCTAATCACATTTTAATTTTAAAATAGCACATTTCCAATGGTGCATTTCTATTCCTTCCCGTTTTACATGGAATTTGCATTTCTTAGAAGCAACTGGCTTCTCTGGGCTCACACACTTTGCTTGAGTCATACACTAAAACCTGCTCTGCTGTTAAACGGCCGTTCCCTTTTCATTAGATCCAACAGGAACCAGAAATGCAAACGCACCAAACTAAAAAGGGTAGGTTTGCATCTGATTCTTTGCAGACACAAAATAACAAGCAAATATAAATGTATCAAAAAGTAGCAATGAAAGCAACATTTTCTTCCAAGTCCTCACTCTTATTTTTCAGTACTTGATTGCCTAGAAACCACGATAAATGAAGCTCTAAGAATACAATAACTAGAAAAATGATTGCAGCACAGAACAGGTAATTTGCATTCTATATTTAGCACATATGCATATGTTAGTGCTGACACGAACACCTATTAGAAATGCCTAAAAGTGTCTCAACCAGAGCTTTTGCAACTAAGTTTTTCATGGTAAACACAAGATGAAATACTTAATATTCAGAGTTTATAGTTTGGAAGAGCTTACATCTCAGACTGTTCATCACAGTTTATCATAAATGCACAACAGGTTTTATGTTAGCCAGTGCATGGAAATACCTTGAAGCTACCAGCTTTAGAGAAATACATAAACAATTATTTGTTCGTATTTAAGGAACAAATGGAGATACATTCCTAGACTGGTAGATTAAAGATACAAGATTAGAACCTGTCTCTCCTCCCTCTGGAGCGGGGAACACAAGAGGATTTGCTAACAGACAGATAAATCAGCATCACTTTCAGGATGAAAGCACCACATTTGCACTAGTAAGGAAGATGCTAAAAAATAAATATAATTAAGTCTACAGAGTAGCACCTAAGATGGGAAGGTATTGGATTTCCACAAACTTGGGAAATTACTTGCTCTCTGTGGCAAAAGGCAGGAGCTCTGCCTTCTTCTCTCTGCCACATGGTAGATGAAGTGGGGAGAAGGACAACCTGTGACTCCAGCCCTGTGCTGGGCTTCCCAAGGACTTGTGCTAAAGACCTGGAGGTGAGGAGGCAGTATCTTGCTGGGAGTACAGTTTGTCATCCTGAGACAAGCACTCCTGCCTTAAGAAACTTATAGTTGGGATGAAACTCCCTCACCCCAAACTAAAATGGCATCTTAACACAGGAAAAAATCCTGCGTTATATCAGGAATCACCTTAAAACTGGTTCTGAAGGAGCAGCTGATGAGCCTTCTCAGCTGAGGGGAATACTGAGACACAAGCCCATGCAATTACCACCACACTAATTCCTTCACTGTGTTTGGGGCACCTCAGCAGAGAGCAGAGAAGCAGCACAGCACCATTTGAAGGGCAGAACTCAGCACAGCAAGCTGCCAGTGCTGCAGTGTGGTCCCCTGCCATGCCTTGGAGGGCACGAACCAGAGCAGCCTCTCCCCTCAGCACGGGGCAGCCGCAGCCAAACCTCCCCGCAGAGACAGAGCCGCGCCGGCCGTGCTGGGGAAGCGCTGCAGACACCCCACCAACAGGGAACACTTCCAGAAGGGCCTAATGCTTCACAAGCTCCATTACCACAGGAAATCAATGAGGCCTGCCCTTCCAAGCCATTCATAAAATTAAACCTAACATGGTGTCAAGTACACACTGAAAACAACAAGAGAGGAAAACAAAAATTCAAAGCATCTCTCTCTGATCTCCTGAGCTAAATAATCCAAGATCCTGCAGAGAACAGACATGCTGTAAGATGAATTTAGGCTGACACTGCTGAGATGTAGGATGATGCTTTTCTTTCAGTAGACCCTTCAACAAAAATCTTCTGATGTTTTTCCTCATCAGGTAACCAATTTGCATTACTATTAGCTAGCCACACAGTTCAGAAAACTTGCTTCACATTTCAAATTCATATATCCTGCCAAAATGTACTTCAAGTGTAGGTGTAAGAAGAGAAAAATATAGCCTTTTTATTTTTGAAAAGAAAGAAAATATGAAACAGGGAAAATATTACTTAAACAGTGGAATATAATTAATCACCAGGTTCATTTAAAACAAGACACATTATAACCAATTCTCCACCGAAATCTATTTTACTTTAAAAACAAAAAAAAAGACTGCCAGGTTTGCTCTGCCCATTTGCCTTCAGAACTGCTACCAATTCTGCCTCCTAACACTAATGAAATGGGCAGGAGAACGAAACATTGTCCCCTTACTACCTTTTATGGTAGAAGCAATACACAACATCAATCAACGTTCTCTCAAGGAAGTCCGAAGGAACTTCCAATCCTTCATCAGTCTGGTTTGAGTGTGAGTGTTCCTTTGCCACTGCAAGAAGAGTCTGAACCTGAACCACAACAGTTCTATCAGCAGTGATGACCATGCCTCCATCAGGGTGGTTTTGCTACAAAGTGGTGATTCCTCTTTTGCTACCAAGCAGAGAGCACAGATGCTGACAATTTTAAGACTTTTTTCTGGACTAGTACACAGTTTTCTACGGGCACTATGTAAAAATACTTAAATGTTTGTGACTGGTGTTTGTTTTAGAGTAACTGAAAGTATCTTACTGGATCTGCAGAGGAGGCAAAGCAACAACTGAATCAAGCACCTTCGTTCCCCCCAGTCCAGCCACTTTGATTATACGATCCAGAAACTGCTTTTTCAGGCTTTTAATTTCTGCTAGCTGAAAAGATTTATGACAGTAACACACATCATGATACAGTTCCTAACAACTTGACAAAGAAATACACTGTTGATATTGCCCACAATTACTTCAATCACTTTGCCTTCCCTTAGAACATCTGGATATGAACACTTGAGCACCTACAGACAGAAATCTTCTCACTCTGACAGGCAAAGCTTCAATATAAAATTTCCGTAACGAATTTCTTACTGCACCGTGATCCTGAATAAACATCTCTTAGAGCACTTCACTACTAACTCCAGAAAGTGTCATAGATACCTTACCAATAAAATAGTCACCAAATCTACACCTCCACAGTATCTGAAAACAGTAGCTGTTAGTGGAATTTCTACTTACAATATAACACTGAGTTAGCAAATGGAAACAAACACTACAAACAGAATAAGCCCTGCTCCTAAAAGAATTCTGTGGCTCAGGCAAGAACTGAAAACATGTTTATGAAGACTCTCTGTCCACATAACCTTTCTAGAAACACAATCTTTTTATGAAATATGTGATTCCTGTTTATGCTCTATATTACATGAGGATGTCATGCTCAGAAAGAAATGGCAGCTTCAGTAAAGTACATCAAGAGAAATCCAAGAGCTTATTCTGCCTATCTGTTTTGATCTGCTGAGAGTTCCTAAGACACAGGGCATTTTGTCACTCTGAAGATATTTTTAAGTAGAAGCCATGTACATTTTCCACAGAAAAAGAAATCAGGAAAAAAAAAGTATCATGCACTTAATGACTAATTAAGATAACAAACTGAAGGAATTTTCACACCTCATTGGGCGAAGGACTTTTTACAGAATAATCCCTGAAAGTTTTACTTGGAACCTTTACAGAATTGTATTATCCTTTCAGAAAGCCTGTAACTGGGAATCTGCAAGTAATTGGTAATGGCCTCAATGCCTGTTCGTAAATAATGAACTTAGTTTTTCCTAACTCCTACACCTCATGCTCTAAGAAATTGCATAGTAAGCTAATTCATCACTATGCAATGTACAGAGGAAGATAATTAAAGAATCTACCTTTTATTTATTGATCGATTTCTTAGTTTAGTCACAAAAGGGACTGTGCCTACATGAACTGAGTATGCCTTCACAGTCATCAGAAATAACCAAACGAGCTATAGGGCAGGACCTTCAAGGTCCTAGTCTCTGTAATACAAACTTACACATAAATTCTACTGAAGAAGTTAAGTTTCATCAATAACCCCCCCATGACACCACACACAAACCCAAGGCCACCAAGACGAGGCAATGGTGAATTGCAATGGGCTTCCTAAACGCAAGGCAGAGGATTCTCACAGAAAGCTTCAAAGTAACTAAAATAGTGCCAGTCTCACTCATCTTATTCATGGGGAACAGCCTTTTAGGAAAAGAAGTCACATTACATCCTCTGCTTATTTTGTGAAAGAAGCAAGGTGGGAAAATGGAGCTCAACCCTGAAGACAACTTCACTAGTAATAATACTTTTAAGCATTACAATGCAACTCCCAGAGCTTTCCTTTTGTCAGACAGTAAGTCAATATTAAATATTATCAGTTATGTCTGTAGGAAATGCTAAAGAGTAAACTAATAACTCAATTTCAGTCCAAAACTAAGGAAAGGAATCATAGAAAGAGCAGTAATTCAAATGCCTGATTTCTCCTTAGAGTATAAAGAGGTATCAAAGCTGAGATTTGTGAAGTTAGGAAGAAAGTTAAGCTCTACAATAAAGAGAAGATAATCCCATGTATTCGATGAGCCACTGACCCATTTCCTATCCACTGACCCATTTCCTATTTATATGATCCTCATTTAAATAGACCTGCCTCTCTTACCAATGCACAAATCACACCAATATTGCAAACACCTGGCAACGTTGCTGAGGGCCAGAGACGTACCTCATTCCCATTCTGCACACCAGGAAGTGGTGTCAGAGCTGTCTGCAGCAGAAACTCAACCTGAGGCTTTCTACCTCCTAGGCTAACTCCCTAGGCACGGAAAATCCCTCCTTGTTAAGGAGACCTGTTACAGTAATACACAAAGTCCCTGGCATCATGTTATCTGAGGGTTAAGATCTCTAGATAATGCAGGTCACTTCAGTTTGCAATTCAACCCCTTTGCCAGAACAGATTTATTTTCTAGCTTACACCAATTAACCCAGTTAGATAGATTTAATCCATTATTGGGGTGGGAAGTTGCCACAAGGTGCAAGAAAAACTGAAACACCCTCCAGAGTTTTCTTCCGGGATGAAGTCTTACAAGGCAAAAACACAGGATGCACCAGTGTGACAGCATCAGAGGGAAGGAAGCCAAAATATTAGCTGTGGCATACAGATTTGGAAAGACAGGTTATGATAATTGCTTTTATACAGACACTTTGGCATAGTACTATTTGAGATTAATGAACAGAGATAAGATTTAACAAAATCAGTTCCACCTGTTGCTCTGCTCTGGCTCAAACACATATTTAGAAGGAAGTGCCTCCAAATAGTAGTGAGCACTGGGAAGAAAAAGGACCCTTGAAGTCCTAAACCTGCCACAAACCAGATGCAGATGGAAAATTGATCTTCTATCCTTCATCCGTTTGACTGAAGGCAGAAATTGACTTCCTGCAAGTTATTAATTAAATTTACTGGACAAAAATTAATCCTTTGTGTGTGGCCATCACATTATTTTTCATTATTCAAAAGACAGAAATAATACTGTTCTAGATCACTTCACCTTCATTTTCCCAGTCCTGGAAGAGGGTATACTGAAGTGCTATCCACATCAGGCGAAGCCATTAACAGTGGCATCAGTTATTGCTCCTGTTCTTGCTTCTGGGTTAATTCCTCTCCGACCTAAGCTCCAGCTTTCCTAAAAGCAGCTATTCATTAAAGAAGTTCAGATAAAGCAAAAGGGACTTCATTCATGAGGTAAACACAAATGAAGCTTAGACCAGCACTTGGACCACATCATCTGTAGTGAATGAAGTAACAGAAGGAGCTTCAAAAATAGGAGTGCAATAAATGCCTGTTAAGGACTCATCCTGGCAGCAGTTGTTGTCCGTGTTGGAAAATGCCCCCTCCAGCTCGGACGCAGCTGGGGCAGCTCTGCTGCAGAGGGGACAGTGTGTGGCTGAGCCCTGGTCCCACACTTGGGCTCGAGAGGCAGCCTTGGGCTGGAGCTGCTGCTCCAGGAAGAGGAGTTCACAGTCCATGACATTTGTACAGTGCAGAAGGATGGGACAGTCACCATCACAAACTCAGAGAAAAAATGAAAGAAAAATGGCCAAATTTTTCAGAGACGAAAATCATTATCAGTCCACCTTACATTGCCTATGAAAATGTTCTCAAGAACCAGGAGAAATGTTAGTTTAAAACTACAACAGACATAGCAATGTGCACATCACAGGAACTGCTTTATACAGCCCCATTGTTGGAAAAGGTGGTTGTTACCATCCCATCTCTCAAAGGTTTAACTACACTCACCACTACCAGCCACTGAAAATTACTTGCTTGCTTGGGCATAAGAAAGACAAGATGGTATTACAGGTTTTGGTGTAAAGAACCCTCTCCCTGAGCATTTCCAAGTGACCAAAGACTCTACAGGCTCAGCTCTGCTCCGTATTTCATGAGGAACAAAATATCTGAGAGCAGATTTTCATGTATTCCCCATTTGTCCATACACAGCTTCACAAAAATGCACCCTGCAAACACTGGCATGCCAATCATTCGTGCTCACAAACACATTTCTTTTCTGCTGGCACAAGCAGGTTACCTGCAGCTACCTTTTCTGTGCATTGGTCAGCGTATGGAAAATTTAACACTGTGAAAAACAAGTCCCTCAGATTAGAAAACAGACTGCAACAAAGCAAGAATTGAATTGGCTGATTATCTCAATATGTGGTTTTAATTACCTCTAACTCATAGCAGTCTGCTCATTTGCATCCTTCAGACGAGACCTTAAATATCCATACCCTCTGTGCCTGCCTTGGACAAAGAAGATAGCTTGGGGCTTTTTGGAAAAAAAACAGATTCCTGCCTCGTTTTACTTGGCTGCTACAGTCCTCTGAGGTGGCTGCAATTCAATAAAGCCATAGGGCTTGCAGCTTGGGAATTAGGATGGAAATTGTTACATGAATGCAAATACTGTTCTTGGTCTTTTCTTGAAAAAAGCACCTATTTACTCAACAGCCTTAAAAATTAAATGAGGTTCTAATTAAGGAACAATAAGACACAAAGAAAAAAACAAAACCTGACAAGAGTAGCCCAAAAGACACAATTTAAGATTAAACAGATCAAATAACCAAGTTATCATTTAAACCAAAGTTATCTAAAAAGGAACCAAAAGAATAAAGTGAAGACAGAATTTTAAATGAGCTTGGCAGTCAAGAGAAAAGCAGAGAAAATGAAAGACAAGGTATAAGACCTTCGCCACAGGAGCTGATTGGAGTTTATTAGTGAATGAAACCCCAGTTTAACAAAAATGCATTATTACAGTCTGAATGTGCCTAGCTCTTTGTAGGGCACCCAGAGAGGATTAATCTCCTGCCCCACCTCCTTTTACACAGTAGCCACAATGCGGCCCTTCAAGTCTGACTACTGCAAAATGCCAGTCAATTTTTATGGGAAGTTGCACCTTCAAAATTACATTTCATGGCATCTTCTTACTTCAGATAAAACAAATATTCCTTTAGTTATGCCACGCTCACAAGAACACCAGCTCTGAAGCACCTGAAGGTTTGAATGCTACACAGCAGACATATTACCCCATTGGTTTTAGGCACCTGAATTAAGTGTTTTAAATTACTGGCAAGGCACTGCTGCAGCTTACAGCCAAAGCACAGTATGGAACCTGACAAGTGTATCTGAAATCCGGTAATTTTAACCTAGTTGTCACTTCACACTACAGCTAATCAGCTTCCTCAAACATGTCATAACTATCTATTGCATTTTTAGAAGCCCTCACCTTCCCTTGCTCTTATAAGAACCCTCTCCCAAGCCACAAGTCCGAGGATGAGGACAGGTGCAAAGTAAGCCCATTACTTAAGAAAGGAAAATCACTTTTAATTGCCAGGTTGCAGCCTTAGCTGCAGAAATGCATAGACGTGTAATTTTGATCTCTGCCTGAAGATATGCTTGGCACTAGGGCAGTCTTCAGCGACACCAGGCTGTTTCAGACTGCAGGGTGGCAGGATCCTGGTTGACAACTGCAGAGTTTTGGATGCAGGGAGGGCAGAAGGGGCTCCAGCTCCCAGCTGGGTCAGCCAGCAGCCCCTGCAGAGAACAGCTCTGCCCAGGGAGGGAGAGGCCTCTCCATCTCCACAGGAGGCTGCACCTATGAAGAAGTTTAAAGCCCCTGAAGATCTGCCCAATAAAATCAATTCCAACTCTGTGGAAATAAACCTTAAATTTGCTACTAAAAGCCAACTCTATTTCCTTCTTGCTGGAGTAAGGATTTCTGCACTGTTTTGTTTGAAGTGGTTAGTCACATACCAGGCGATAACACTGGAGAAGATAAAAAAAAATAAACAGCAACAATGAACAGTTCTAAACAAACCAGGATGGTTTCACACAATGCTGGCAGCCAGAGAGAGAACTCAGAGGGTAAAAGCAGCAGGTAAAGTCATGGGCTCCAGGCTTGCTTTGCCTTAATTGACAAGCTTGTTTAGAAACAAACTGGCAAATAGAGTGACCTCTCCCCCCTGCCCTTACATGCTTATCGTGTTTTGACTAAAACGTTGTTTTCAAAAGATGAGCAAGTTCCCAGCACCACCTCATTAATCCCTCTGCCACTGTTTTCTTGAAGAAAAGTGCACCAATGGTACATCCTACAAGTTTCATTTCTTTGTTAACAATTATGCTATAGAAATAGTTTCTTCATATTAAATGTTGGCAGGGCAGTTCTAAAAGAACCAGTAGCCAAACACTGCACTTAACACCTGCTATTTTAATAACCACCTCTACTTCCACTGAACAGGCTGTTCAATTTAATAGACATTTGTAAAATTCTAATATATCTTGTGACTGGCACCCATCTCTCTCTATTTTATCTCATTTGAGGTTTCTGGCTCGGTATAATTTTGTAGAAATGGTAGCTATAGTTTTCCAAGACAGTGTTGAATTTGAAAAATTAAGATACACACCACACAATTCGAAGACAAGATAAAAAGCACCTCCATTCACAACTGTAGCTGACTGTTCCTACTCCGCAGGACACTTCCATCGCTAACTACCCACCCTCTCCTCTTTTTAAATAAGGCTGCAGCTGGTCTCCAAGAGGTTCTAAATTAAGGCAGGAATGTGGTACAAAGTGCATGTGCATGAATTCAGATCTCTCCACACCCACTGAAATGCATCTTCAGAGAAACAAAAGCCCAGTACACCAAGGGATGGAGAAATCAGCACTTGTGCTCCATGACACCCATCTTAAAAAGCAACTGCTAAATGTGTCTCAGGAGTTAACTCGTCCACCTCAACAACTCTTAACCATTGTTAGTAAGAAACATAGCATATTAAATAATACATATTCTATTTCATCTTGTGCTCTTCCATGGAGCATGGAGTAATAAGGTACTGCAAAAATTCAAGAGAATACAGAGCTGGAGATTGTAAATTACATCAATAAACATATCTGTAAATAATATGAAATAAAGATAAATAAAACAGTCTTTTAAAGGACTGTGGTCTCAAAGAGAAGTGGAACAGTGTTCAGAAATAGACAATATTTATCTTAGAATATCTTTGCATGTTGGAAGGAAAAGATCAGATCAATGCATGTGTACTCCACTAATGGCCAAACCCACCAATCAACATCCACTTGTGTGCTGTAGGGGCTTTTTCCTTAATTCCAGGAGCAAAACAAAGCCTCCTGAAAGTGAGGTGAAATGCCTTTGCACCTCCTGTGGATACTTTCACATATACAAAACATGTCTCTGTGTTTCTCTCACTTCCATTTCAATCGGACATAGGACACAGACAAGCATGTGATGGAAGACGGAGCAAAGTCTTTCCTTAGCCACTTACCAACTGACCACGTGTATTAACCTCACACTCTGAGCCTATGATCCCACTTACCTCCCCCAGATGCTAACCGCCCTTCTCACATCTCTCTTGCATTCCCCGCAGGCTTCCATTTCTCCTCCCTTCTTACTCCTCTTGCTGTTAGCATGTCTCCTGCTTCACCAGCAGCTTCTGGTTTTGCACTTGCCATGGTTTAACAAGGGCTTCCCACCTCTGCCACTCCTACAGCTCCTGCTCTTCCAGTACTGCACTGACACACTCTCTGTAGAGCCTTGCTGCTGACTGGATCAAAAACTAACCCAGCCACACAACAATTCTGCAGTTTTCAAGCCAGATCAATCCCCTGGCACAGAGAGGCAGGGACGGCACACCAGCAAGTGCCTGGGAAAAGGGAGCAGCAGGAATCACCGCAGAAAGCTGGTTTACCACTGAACTGCAGCCCTAGGCTGGGCTCTCCCTACTCCCACCCCCCCATGGAGGTCATGGAGTTCTTTCCATGACCACCGTTCCCCACCTGGCTGCACTGGCAACTCTCACCTGGAGTTCCTCATCCTGCAAGTCTCACTCAGCACTTTGCTAGCAGTGACATGTGCAGGTCAAATCTCTTTCCCAATAACCTATATTAAAATCGCGCAGCTCAGTGCCAGATTTTAAAGCTTGATAACTTACACATTTTGTTTATTAAAGAGATGGAAGTGAAAATAGATGAAATCTGGATAGGCATACTCTCATGTTATTCATACTAGCATATATCCAAATCACCATTCACTTCCGTGCATATGTAAACTGATGATGGATAAGATTAAAAGTCCTTTTTTAAAGAATTCCTATTAAAAACTGAATTAGTGAAAAATTCCCAGATTACTAAGCCATTACACAGTCTGACTCAATTTTGATCTATATTGATTTAATGATATTTCTTGGAGCTAAAACTAACTGATATGTTATTATGTATTTCCAGAAAATAAAGGAACTAGAAATCTAGTGGTACAGGTTAATCAAACTGTCAACAAACCTTCTTTGCTGCATAGCATAATCCACACTGCAATCTCAAAATACATTACAGAGCATTTTATAATGCAAATAAATTTGAGCAGGTTTTTTTTATATACAAAACACTGTCACCTCTAAGGCACTACAATATTGTACCAGAGTTGGAATTTCTACTTGAGATGCTGCATGTGTTTGAACTTGAGCAGAGTTCAAAAGCCCAAGGCACGCTGGTTGAGCTGGGATGATCAGAACCTCAGCTAAAACTTCACTGGTTACATCCACATCCTAAATGCAAAACTGCTACAGAGCATTGCTGTGCCACAACACACAGGCAATGGGACCAACCAGACCTGGGTGGAAATTTCAAAAGCTCAGTTTATTTGCTTTTTCCTGAGGAAGTTATACGAAAAAATTCAAACTGGATTCAAAACAGAGGGAGAGGGAACTCCACTGGGTCAAGCCTCACCTCAGTCACACCATCTTTACAACCATTACAACTCCTATTTATTCACAAACAGAATTTCAACTGAAATGGAGGCGACCCAGCAAAGGGTCTGCCAGAGAAGGGAAGCTGATAGTCTTTAAATTGGTGGTTTCAAATACCTTGCTACACTGTATGGAGGCTGCTTTTATACCCTCTCCAGTCTCATTCATGATGCTCAATGACAAAACTGCAATGCTAAGCATTGCTTGGGCCATGAATCATAGTGTAGAGCAGTCATTCACACAGAAAATGCATGTCTTACTGATTCAACAGCCTGAAGAGAGCACACCCCTGTCCTACAAGGTAACTTAAATTATTTGTTTAAATTAAACGTGACCCTCAAGGCAGTGAGCTTGCTTTCAGATTTCAGATAATAACACAGGCCCTGGTTTCAAGTGCCATTGAAATCAGTGCAAAGATTCAGAAACACTTCCCAAGGCTTTGGATTGAGCTCATGGAATGCCGGATCCCATCTGAGCCTACTCATTACCACCAGCAGTCTCAGGGGCAGAAAAGCAGAAACAAGGGACTACAGAGGACTCCAATTACATAGCACAGTGTCAGGGCCCAGCAACTGGTCAGCCAGGCTACAAAACACCAAGTATTTGACCTCTTTTTTGTTGAAGAAGTACGTATTTCTGCAATCCTTATTTGGAATTACTAAGGACAGGAAGGATAATGCCATCTCATTTCAAGCCCTTTGGCACACAATGTCAAAACACAGACAAATTCATATCTCCCACCACACAACTCTAATTCTACTTCCAAAATTCACCTCCACAGAAGCTGTGCAAATCTAATGTCTCTCTAAAGTCAGTGATGACTGACAACATCAGATCACAGGAAACCTTATGCCAAAATCAATAAAATACACATGAAATTCCTGTGGATACTCAAAATAAATTAAATTGTGTCTATGGATAAATTGCAATATTTTAAGATTTAATATATTTAACATTGTTGTACTCTCACTTTAAAGAAGTCTACACATCAAAGTGGAAGGTACCATCCTAGCTACATATTTTGTTGTTAAAATTAACTAATCCTCCTACAATAGTATCACCCAGAGACCCGAACTGACACGATGCATTCTGTATCTTCTGCAGCAAAAGGCAGGCAGAACAGAAAATAACAAAACATGGAAATGTGTTGCTAGGGTAAGACGTCATGGAAACCAAATGTATTGCACTTCAATAGTGTGCCATTCTGTATGTGCTTTAACACACAGAAATACTTCATTTTCTCCAAAGTTTAATCATTTGCCTTTGGTGGATTTAGATTCGATTTTTTTTTTTTTATAGCACACCCTGAGTTTAAATTCAAAATGTGTTAACCGAATATTGTCTTTGTCTTAGATTTTAATCTCTACCACTCAATAAGGGTGATGGGATAGTATAGATCCAATTTGGGCAGAATTTTTCTGCTAGAGTCTTGCAGAATCATATCCCAAAATGCCATGAGAATTATCAGTTCAGATCAGATGCATCTCTCTTCTCTCACCCTCTCAGTTTCTGAAGCCCCAAGGACACTCTGAAGGAGAACAAATGAAAACGAAAATTTAGTTGCTGTTCAGAGCCTCAGGGGACTTTTCTATTGATGTCTCTGGAGAGTAGGGAGCTAAGGTGGGAAAAGGTTTTCAAGAGAGAGAATTTTCCAGCAATGCATTTCAGGCACAGCCTGAAATGGTCTTCTCTCTGTTAAAAAATCCATTAAAGGTTCAAAAAACTTCCAGTCTTTCAAAGATTACATTCCCTCTGCACACGTTAAATTACAATATCATGGGTTCCTAAACAGTAAGCCCCTGTTTGCTAGCTACAGCAACAGAATGTAAAAAAGGCATGTTGCCACTTTGTAAGAGCACATCTCACTATGAAGCCACATATCCAATACACAGTATTTTCAGGATGCTTGCCCATTTTGAAACCAAGGCACAAAACGAAGTTAAATGACCTTAGAATACCTGAACACAGTCTCCAGAATGTCATGCTGTCACTTCCCAGCTAGGGAGCTGTATTTTTAACATCTACTAAATACATTTCATCATTGCTAAAATGCAAAGACACTGTGTACAGCATTATCACATAGTGTGATCACTACCATATTTTCCTCTAGTCATAATAATAATAATAATAATAATAATATTACCATTATAGTAATCTTCATCATAATACAAGTGATTCTGCTTGTTAGAATTTGAATGGCAGACACTTCACATTGTCAAAAAGATCCCTTTTCCTCCACCTGCTGCTATCTGATGGAGCACCAGAAGTACCATTGTGATGTAACCTAAAGCTTCCCTCTAAGATTCGGGCTTTGATTAGGAAAAAGAAGTTGGGCTGTGTTAAAACCCATTTCCATGCATTTCCCAACAGACCTTTTACTTTGCCTGAATATTGGGTAAAACTGTCCTTGTACAGAATGCGTATCTTCTGAAAAACAAACTTCTTCTAGACAGGACATGATACTACTTCAAAGCACACCATAAGAATCAACAGATTTGCATGTGGCTTTGGGAACAGGATAAGGTCTCACCCACAGCCCCAGACTTGCAGCTTGCAGAATTATAAGCATTAGGAGAGCAGGAAGTAGGGCTGAAAAGGATTTCATGGTAAGTCCTTCATTAGTCCTGGCAGCATCTGAGAATTGGTCTGAACACTGAGCAAGTTTCTTCACTGCATTTGTATGTATTTCTACGGCTTAAATATATCCAAGCGTGGCATTTCCATGATCTCTTCTAATCAAGCTCATTTTGGGAAATATCCAAAACAGGAGTGGCAACAAATGAGCTGGAGTTAGAGCACACCACAAGACAACTACAGTACAGCCCAGAAGGCAAAAACGCTTTTTTTTTGAAGACTGAGAGATTTTCCTTTGGAACCATTTCCAGATATTGTCACCTTTTTAAATGGAAAGATGACTGCAAGTCTGACTACTTGCTATCAGAATGTCAGCATTCCTGCAGCATCCAAAAGCTACAAAGGGCATTCTTTGATCCCGTTAATATGGAAATGAGGGCACAGAGAGTGCTTTCTTTAAAGAAAAACAGCTGTATCAATAAAAGCTATTTGTGAAAGTGATGAAAAATTTTCTCAACAAAATTATATTTAAGTTCTTTAAGCTGAAAATGCTGAAAACTCCTTATTTTAAGAGATACTGCAGAATCCTCTTTTTGATGAGCGATCATGTACAGCCATGGAAGTGGTTTGCCCACATTTTCCATGTGCCAGCCTCACACAGAGTACTGCCAGATCTCCTGGGGGAGATCTCTGACTAACATCACATGAAAGCAGAATAGCTCATGTGAAAGATATTCAGGATCTAACTTCAGTAGGGAAAATCAGCGAGGAAAAAAGGGTACAACTTACCTTTACCGGCAAAAGTTGGGAAGAAGGACCCTTCAGGTTAAAGCCTGCCAGTAAATATAAAGTAGCATTTGCTTTCTTACCAAATGATGCCCAGGGAGATTTCTAAGCAGTTCCTCCCTTCTTCACAGCTGTGGCCTTGGTCTGTTCCTGAGAAGAGCCTTCCTAGCACCAGAGTGGCTCTGTGCAGGGCACCAGATGAAAACAAGAGGAACACGGGAAAAGGAGGGATGTCAGCTCACTACCAGCACCGGCTGAACCCTGTGAAAAAGGCTATGATGGGAAGAGCCAGGCACACTACGCAGAGCAAATCCATGGCTCTGGAGGACAGCCCCCAAGCTGATGGGACAGCAGAGAATCTGGCAACCAACAAGCACTCAGAGGGTACCACGTCAGTAAGGAAATCAGTCCTCGATTTTAGTTTCTGTTCCCACTGCAGACCCACTCCTCTGCTGCCTGTTTGCTCTGAACCCTTCAGAGCAGGAGCTGGTACTTGTGCAGCCCTTGCACAACAGCACCCAGATTGTAGCTGCTCTCCACACCTCACTGCAGCAATGATGAATTAGTCTCTGTCAAGTTCAACAGATGATAATGAAGTGAAAAGAAGAGAGTGAGAATGCTCTGATATTAGAATTAGGTAATTTTTTAAGTAGCAATAGCGAGGCCTTTGTTACTAGCAAGGATCTAGAGCATCCCTTCAACAGCTTGTCTTTGTTTAAAGCTTTGTTTCCTGGAAGTGAGAAAGTAACAAAGAAAAGGCCATAAATAATTGTTCAAGACATTAACTCTTTTCTCCCCTGCAGCTTTTAAAAGCAGTACAAGCTATAAACTACCCTATAAACAGATCTTGAGCTTCCTGTGACAACTGCAGTGTCAAGCAAAGCCTGGCAGTGTGCAACAGTATTAAGTTTTCCACTCCTGTTTTGAATATGGATACAGTTTCAGACTCCCGTAGAGTCTATTTAACAAGTTTTCTCTTTTATTGGGTCTCTGTTCCAATTATCTTTATATTGGTCTTATTTATTGTAGAATATTGTGTTGTGTTGTTCACATGCTTTTGGGGTACGCAGTGTGTGAAATACTGCTCTATGCAACACAGGATTTCCATTTGTTTTTGCAACTGCAGACAGCAAATACTATCAAGCTACAACACTATTCAGAAGCTGCACACCTCCTTGCACAGACAGTGTAACAGACAGAAGTTTATAGCATGTCAACTATAAATTTACTTTTATTTTACTTAACATTTCCCTTCTCCATATAAATGATTCTGCACTCATAATTAATTGACCATACGTATTTATGCAGCATGTACACACATCATACCCACCACCACTTTAATGATTACTGCTAAAAATCTGTGGTATTAAAAAAACTAGTCACACTCCACATAAAAAAAAGAGGAGCTATGTACTACTTAACAAACAGTAAGGTCACAATCTCCATCTGGCCAAAAAGCATGTCATAACAAAAAGGAACAGCTGGAACTTGTACTGCAGAGTTCTGCACTGCCTTTATTTTTCTATATATGTATTTAGCACTTTCCAAAATCATCTTAGCAGGACGTTTTAAGACTAATAACATCATCAGTTATATCAAAGACATATTACTTAACTACTTCTATTGCATATTTCAAGTGGTTTTATGGTGCCTTTCAGTATGATTTTATTCACATCACTCAATCTGCCTACTAATAGCCACTCGTTAGGAGTTGTTAAGACACTTATCAGGCAAGGCACAAGCTACCCACTGACACAGTTCCAGTCCTCTCTTACAGAGAAGGCCATGCCAGCAACCAGGCGGCCAATCCAGGAAAGGACAGTTTTTTATAGCTCTAGTAATTTTAAGGGAAAAAAAAAAAACCAAACAGAAAAACAGATTTTCAAGGCTTTGTCTTCATGCTCAGTAGCAGACATTTACTGCAACTGATATTTAGAGACTGAGATCTATAAAATGTTCATAATAATACTTCCTTAAGTTTCCTCTGCAGTCTAAACCCTGGAGTAAAAATATAGAATGAGCAAGCAGAGAGAGACGTATTACCAGTGCTGTTAATGTATTCATCCTCACAAACAAATGCATTATAATTCTGTCTGTATGATAAGGCAGCACGAAAAACTTCTCTAGAATAATAATCCATTCAGTGATACTCTCACATTGATATGCTTCTGTGATTTTGACATTTTTAGTTAATTAAAAATTGATAGTAAAACAAGTAAGCATTTGCTCTGAGTGTCCAAGTGTCGAAGAAATTGACATTTTGTTAAATGAACACTCACTTTTCTAGAATATTCAGTTGAGATTTAGTAATACTCATCTTCTAGCATGAGCAAATGCTCTTGCATTTGAACAACACTGGTGCTGTACACATTACAGTGCACGCAGAGCCCTGCATGGCTCCCAGGCTGCTGGGGAGAAACGTCTGTGCAAGCAGCAGTGAACCTGGTAAGGATGGAATCACACCCATTCCTCTGCTGATACCCACCCCACCACTGGGACTAAACCCAGGCTCCAAGGGAACAGATGAAACCTTTGCCTTGACTTTGCCTGAGCTAAGACTCACTCAGAAGTTTCAGCTGGGGAAAATGTGGTCTATAAATTTTGTCTTGAAGGGATATAGGATATATTTACATCATTCCACATTATTTATGATTGAGCCTTGCACTCACCAAAACCAAGGATGCTCCCAACAAGAAAAATGAAAGAAAAATAGGTCAGTCTCCACTGCACAAATTTTGAAAGCTTCACATTGAGCTATCACACAAAGAGTAAGAAAAGAGAAACCACATCATTTCCTCACATATCCAGAGGTAATATGACAATTTGATGTCTGATTTTCACACTGGACAAAATCAGCATCTTCTTAAGCTTCCTGTTGATATAAGGTATTTACAAAATTGGATCACCTTTAGTCTCCATTTGTCAAGTCATCAGACCATAATACTTTTGGAGTAAGACTGAAAACAGACATTGATGTTCAATCTGCTTAGAAGTGGTTTGCAATAAGTTACCATTTGTCTACAATATTAATTTGTATCCAACAAACCTGGATTAAAAGTATAAATATGATATAATTTAAAAATACAATTAAAATTTCCCCATACTTCTCAATCCTTCTAACAAAATCCACAAATGTGAACTCAATACACTATCTGAAGGTCAAACAGCTTTTTAAGCCAACAGAGTCATAGAAGGCTTCTAAAATCAATAAGACATATAAAACTGATTGCAGCCTTATAAAAAGCCTCAAATCTTTTAGCCTGGGGGACACAAATATAGCATTTCACGCTGTAAGCAATTTCCTGGGAATGTAGGCCAGTTTACCTTTGCACTGTGAAGGGGTTTTTTGCATCTCTAGACTACGAGTAACTGCAGTGGTTATTTAGGGAGCAGACAACTCCACAAGGCACAGTGTAAGACCAAGAATAGCAGCTCTTTGCGGCTAAGACGCGGTGTCACACGTGGGTCACCCCACACCTTGTGAGCAAACAGCCTGGCTTTGCTTTGAGGATGGGATGATTTGTCTCCAAGGAAAAAGGATGCAGGGAAAAATAACTTAATGGAAGTGGGGGGGTGGTAGTAGCTGATGTAAACATTCAATCTCAAACCCTGGCTCCCCAGTGAACCATTTCCAAAGACCTTACCAACACTCCAGATAAGATGGCAAACGAGTGTAGGTGTTCCAAGCTCTCTGCACCCAACTGCCCCCCATGGATGGCCAATAGTGCTACTGCAGCAGCAGGTTTTCACGAGAACAGTCATGTGAAATCCACAAAAAATGGCCTAGGTGTGATGTCAGGACACCCTCACGCCTTCAGCAAAGCCCTGTTCATGCTCAGAGGTGCAGTCATGCATCCGAGGGATCAGACCCTTCTGACTGGTCTTGGCCAGGTGACTCCAAAACCGTCAGGCACCTTTTATATTCAGTTTGCAGAGCCCACACTATGTCCAAAAATGTTCAAATCACATTAAGCTTCTAGGTGGTTTTTGAAGACGAAACTGATAAAATGGGCATGTGTGCTGTTAAAATGCTGTTAAAAATTTTAATAACATGATTTTTTTTAATATAAACAAGCAAATTCACACTTTCCACAAGTCAATCATCTTTGACTAAAAAGGACTCAGAGGAAACACCAAATAATGCCAACTAATCCCAAATTTTAGGGATCATTCCTTTAAACCTTGCAGTTACAACATCAGTGAGCAGATGCAGAAGGTATTGAAATTCTCCCACTGCTGCTGGGGGTGCAGGCAGAATGCTCTTCCAATGAATTCAAGAATATCTTTGATACTTTCCGCATCAAAACAATGCCAGTTAGAACACTGACATTTAAACCTGTGGCTGTCAGCAGAGCTAGGACACAGCTAAATTTACTCTGTGGATATGCCCTACACAGTAATCTACAGAGGAAGGGAAAATACTAACATAGAAGGTAGAAGGTGTATCTGTAACACTGTTATGATTTTGAAGATGTGCTGAAACAGGAAGGATGATATGAAATGTTGTCATAGCAGATCTTTATAGAGAACCCAAAGGAAGATAATGCTGCCCAGAATCAGCGCAGAAAACATGAATGTTAATAAGACTTTTTTTCCATCCGGATTTCTGGCCTGATACTGTGTGACACTGTTTTCTGCAACACAATGCACTATTTCAAACACGAAAAGAAACACTGTCCACTGAAAATTAATATGTGGTAAGAACATTCCTTTGCAAGACGTAAGTGATTTAATAATGAGATTTGGGGTTATGTCATCTGACCATATTGTTTCTATGGTCTTTATGGAAAATTAACTAACTTACGTTTTCAGCATCACAGTCAGGCCAACAATTTTCATTCCAGGATGATATCCACACAGGATGAGCTAAGAATGAATAAGAAACACTAAACAAGTATCAGGATACACACTGTTCTTAACAGTGCCACTGCTTCAAAGGTATTTTTAATGCTGCATTATTTTTGTACATATGGAAGAAATTTTTGCCAGTTCATGCAAGTAGATGCAGCACAAGGATATTCACTGATGTGGCATGGTATCACCAAAATGCATGAGAGGCAACCCCACCCATCTAGGGCTGGACCAGCAAAAGAAAATTCAGGGATATACTTAGGGGCTGCTTAGTCTGTCACTCAACCAAAACCAAATCACAGGCAAATTCTTGGCAGAACACGGTCAACTATTAACTTTATTTAGCATTTTACAAAGTAAACTGTAACAATTCATAAAAACAAATATCCAGAACATTGAAACCACACATTAATAATAATAAAACCCCAAAACTGCAGATCACAGAATTAGACTCCATTAGGCACATTGTTGTACTAAGTGGCACCCATTTAGAAGAAGTAACAGAGCCAAAAAAACAGTCTTCTACACAGAGATCCAACATGAGCAAATGGAGCTAGATTAATACAGCAAATTCGTATAAATTCAGGGCAAGAATAGAAATGAGGCATGCTATTCCACTGTTGTTTGTTTTTCATTTTGCTAAGACAGAAAATACTATGTTTGCTAAAATGTTTTGATTAAGAAAAAAGCATCCATATTTAGGACAACTTTTATTGTATTTATTACAAATACTGCCCTTTTTACAGGTTAACATAAGCTCATAATGGAGCATTTTCTTAAATCATGTCACAGTCAAAGGAAAGAAGAAATGGTGTGTGGCAATACCAGTACCATCTTTCACAGATTTCCTGACATAACTGGACTTCCAAAGCTGCCTTTGCCCCTTCCCTTTTAGGTCTTACTGAAAATACAGCAAAAATACAAATGCTAGCCCGAGTCGTTTCAGGTATTACAAATTCTCCTTGACACCAGTAGCTGGAGTCCAGTTACTCTGAAGCACAGTGACAGCCAACCTCACTTCTTGTAAGATGGGACACACACTAAGACTGAAGAATGCATCATTGTAATGAGCCAAGAAATATTTTACATATCCACAAATGTTAACATTATTACTTCTTAGATTAAAAGACTGTAACAAAAAATCTCTTCAATATGGAATTACTGCACCTTTTTATGACAGTCATTACTGTCATTTACTGATAACTCTGGTTATTATTTTGTTTTAAACAGCTGTAAATAAGACTTTATACTTTCTTGATAGCAAACTTACATTGTTAGTCACATATCTGAGTCAATTTCTTCCCCCTGAGCATAACTTTATCCTCTGAGAGGTAAGTATACAAGAATATGGTCTGAAGGGACTTATTTCATGTATTTTCATAGATGTGACAACGGGGGAAACGGGAAATAAAAACCAAGAAGAGAGACAGCCTTTTTTAATCAATGTTTTTCCGTATTCCCGTGACTTTGGAAATACACTCAATACAAGTGTGAAATTCTAAAAAAGGACCCACTGAAGTCACACACAGCTTGATCCAACTTGCTTTTGGTTCTACAATCTACATTGCTTAAAATTTACAAGATTTTATTCAAATGGGTCATCTGCAGACGCTTCTAAGAAAGACATCCTGGGTTAAAACTGAAAAGTTTTAACACTATGATGCAATCAAAAGCAATAGTTCTGAAACTGCACGGTGGATCCAGTGATGACACCAGCTCACAGAAAAAAAAAAAAAAGGGAAAAAAAATTTGACCAAAATACAGGATGTCAAAACTAAGAAAAAGCATTTATTAGCATCTCTGATTAAAACCAGATGCTTTCAACTCAGCAACTATTTTTCTGTCAGTTCTATTTTCTTCTTCCTGCTTCTCACTAATGACCTCTCCTCATAAGGAAGCCAAGCAGTCACCTTCATGCCAGGTCACCAACTACAGGCTCATAAACTCTGCACTGGCACCACACAGTACTCAGCAGAAGCTGCGTTAATCCTTTGTGTGATGCTCCCTCTTCTTATTTCAAAAAGAGTGTGAATGCGAACACCTGAAACCTCCACATCTCAAGGCAAGGTTATTTTATCGTGTCTTATCTATCTATTAAATAGATAATTTATAGGAAATGTGAGTGCTCTACTTAGCTACCCCTTGGGAAAAAAGCAAGGCAAATGGGGCTACTGTAGGACAGTACTCAGGCTGGCTTGCATGCTTCCATTGACTTGCATTTCTTTGCAATGAGCTTCAGTTTGGAGGCTGCTATTATGTTGTCTGCTCAAAAACAAAGGTTTTCCTTCATGGCTGAGATACCCAAGAAATACAACTGGGCCAGGGCACAGCACAAGCACAGCCCCACGTTTCTGTTTGGCAGCTGGTGCTCTCACTGACACGGTTTTGGCCCACGACAGCCAGCACTGTCCCAGATAATGAATGCCCAGGCACGGGGAGCAGCACGTATCACAGACTGTTCACACAGTTTGGGTACAACCAAATGCTGAGAGAAGGGTCAGACATCCACATGTGAGCCAGGCTGGGCTACCCAACCACATTATATGTGCAATATACACCTAAGCAATTCTTTAGACCACTTTCTCCACAATTTCTCATAGTTAAGATTTGATATGTGAAATAAGAGTTCAATCAATCTGTTGTCTTTCCTACACAGAATTTGTGTATATTTGTGTGTGTGTGTGTGTTGTAAAAGTAGCACCTGAGACCCATCCCAGTCCTGGGATGATTTTCAAGGGCAGTCCTGACAAATGAGGGCTTAGAGTTTCAGGTTTCAAATTTAGGTTTCAGTTTCAAATCTTAACTATGAGAAATTGTGGAGAAAGTGGTCTAAAGAATTGCTTAGGTGTATATGGCACACATAATGTTATCCTGAGCTCTGCAACAGAAATCAAATGCTGTTTGTGTAAACTGATGCCCGATTTTCAGATACTAATTACTCATACTTGGCTGATGCGGACATCTCATTGGCTGCCTCCAGGGTCTGAACTATCCTTCATCCTCTTCAATATACTCCAGACTCAGATGAGGTTTTTTTATTAACAGAAAAAAATCTAAAAAGCTACAAACACTAGATGTTTCTGAGCCATGAAAAAAACACGTGATAAAATACCACAACTACACCTTGAAAATCAAACTTTTTTTTTTCAATATTATACCCAACATGAAAAAATAACCCCCAAAATTATTTTTACACTAGAGACAGGCTTTAAAATCCCTGAGGAACAGAGTGGGAAAGTCAAATAAGTATCTTGGAACAGCAACCCAAACATTTCCAATCCTGCTGCATCTTTTTTTGGTAAAGTTTAATTGCAGAGACATGCTCTCATTCTCGCTGGGATCCAGCTGCCACTGTTTCCCTCTGACTGCAGCCACGAAAACCACAGCAAACGTGGCAGGAGTGAATGAGCGCTAGCAGGTCCTTCAATTCACAGTCCAGCATAATAATCACAATATTAACGAATGCGCAGAACTAAGCACTGGCGCAGTTGGGTACCAGACACATCCTCAGCTGTCTCAGCTCCACCCACAAGCACGGGGACAGTGCAGAGGCCGAGGCAATACCACCTGAGGGAATCCCACTGAACAACACAGTCTGTCTGAAGGCAAACCAAGCCTTGGTGCTGAAGAACAGATGCTTGCTGCCTCACTGATGAAATGTTCCAATATTGTATTTTTCCCGTTGTCCACTGGACACTATTACTGTTTTTCCTTCGTTGCCTGTGCCAGATATAAAAAAAGGGCAGGAGGGAATAAGAAGAAACGTGTTTCCAAGACTGCAGTTCCTGCCTATTAAAAGAACATTTTAAAAAAGTTATAGCGACATCCAGAATACTATTTATCCAGCTTTAAAAGTGGAAGCATTTAGTCCAGTAGAAGAAAAAAATTTAAAGGACCATCAAGCTTACTCCTTCTTTAGGACTCCTCTTGCAGTGTACATACTACAGTATTATAATCAAGTATTGTCTAGATGATTTTAAAAATGAAAAAATTTATTCCAGATGTGAAAGTCTTTGAGGCTAAACAATTCAATAACACGTCAATACTGGAAAGATTGTGTGAATTAAAAATAGCAGCAGAAGGAGGTTTTGTGATCACTTCAGTTCTATTGGAACAAAAAATGCTGAACACAGTGCAGTCTTCCGAAACGGCTGAGATGTCTTGTATAGTCTTTCTCGTACACAATCCCTTACATCAACAGTTGAACTCTGTTAGGATCATCCAGATATCCATTCTTTTTACATCCCCTTTTGGATGTTTTCTTCTTCTAGTTCCAGTTCTGCAGTCCATCCCTGGACAACAGAGCCCTTAACCATGTATATGCCCCTTATGATCATGTGTTTCAGCTCCAATTGGTTTCAGTACGACTTAAACCCATAATAAAAGAACTATGTCCCATACAACTATGTTTGTACCTACACATTTCCAAAAGCAAATAAAATAAGCCACAGTTGCACAACTTTATAACATTATTCCGATAAAAATTTCTTCTATGTGAATGTCACACTGCAATTTCCAGTCCAGTCAGTTTTTCACAGGACAATCCACAATAAAATGCCCCACAGCTTTTTATATTAGACTGCAGAGAAAAATGTAACACTTGCTCTTGGCTTTAAGTGGTAGCACAGTGCTCCCAGAGTAGCAATTCCATTCCTGAAAGTATAATGGTGTCCAACCTCAATGTACTATGTTGTATCAACCTCAGGTTTGTCAATAACACATAACTTCATGTCTGAATCTAATACTGTTTTAAGAACCCATATACAGTATTAGTTTCCCAAACATAAGAGCCTGTTCTAAACCTAAAGATGAATCACCACTGGAGAACTACCATCTGGAAACAAAGCACAGTTTTTCCTGCAGGACAGGAAAGAATGGCATCTAAGAAGAACTGTAGTTCATCCACAAGACATTAGACCCAAGGTACGAAATACCAGGAGAACTTTTCCATGTCTGTGTGCGATCAACAGACATTTGAATTTCTTATGACCTGAAAGAAAAACTCAAACAAAACAGTGATCAACTTATGAATCCTTGAGATATCACAGAAAAAAAGAAAAGGGGCGTGGGGGGTAATCACTGCTCAATGACTCGAGCTACTGGTATATATTATTTATATTCTGGAGCACTTAATGACATGTTGGTTGGGGACTTAACTTTAAGGGCACGTACTCGTCTAGAGATGTTTCAGGAGAACTGGTCATGGACATCAGCAAATTAAGCTGCTGTCGGACGTGAACCCACTGCAGCTTTGCTGCCTGCCCTGCTGAGGCTCTGAGAAGGGCACAGCACTGCTTCTGCCACTGATGGGAGGTCTGAGCACGTACCTCCAGCCACCAGCCCAAGGACAAAGGAAGAACTGGCTCAGAAGCAGCATCCACCTCTGCCTCAAGCTGCTGGGCAAGTCTTTGAGCCAGGTTTGGATTTCAAAGCTCTTTTGCTTCCAACCCAAAACTTTTTGTATGTCTGTGTCCCTGTCGGCCAAATTGATCTTCCCTCTCTCATTATTTTCCCAACCAATTATATGGGTCTGAATTTGCTCCAGTTCAGTGAGACCCAGAGTCCCTACACATCTCCAGACACTGCAAATGGAAAGGCACAACATATTAAAGTAAACCTCAAGATATACACAATAGAGTTTTACTTTGACTGCGTATTTTGAGGTACCAAAGGTCATAATGGTTATTTGTTCCAAGCCAAAAGACGTTGCAAATTCAGCAACAGCAGCTTGTAATTCATTTCACGTGACTGAATAGAAACACAGACATCACAAAACTAACTGTAATAAAGATATCTTCTAAGTCTAACAATAAAAGCATCAGTGACTCCTTTGAAAGGGTGTGAGTCAGTATAAAAGCCAAAACACTACTGACAAGCAATAAATATAATGGGATTAAAATTATCTTCTTGCACCAGACAGCTGACTGAGCATCAAGAAACCCCACATACCCTGGTGTGATTTAGAAGGCCTCCAAGTGACAGTGATCTGTCCCTTCTCCTTCTTGACCTCAGCTGCTATTTAAGGAATTGGGAGCACGGTGGGGAAGGGGCTTGCGCATCTGAGCCACAAAGCTGCGGAAAAATCCGTGACTCAGAACGGGGTAACTTGCGCATGCCTGTCCCTAAGGGAGCTGCTGCCTCCCATAACATTCCCTTAAGTGGGAAGATTTGTTCATTTGAAGAGTCAGTGTGTGAGGTTTTTCCTTCCCCTCCTTCTATGAATGTATATTCCTTTATATCTTTAAATATGCCTACATACACGCACACACTGCTTGCAAAAATAATGACGTCTGTGTACGGATTTTTACATTTCAAAAGCTACTTCCTTAAATATCACTGAAAATAAATCATTGTCTAAAGAGATGTTTCCACAGCTAAATTCTTAAGTTCCTTAATGTGTCACATTTAGCCTTTAATGGAATACATAGTCCTTGTCCACATTTTTATGTCTAAATTTTAGTTATTCTATCAGTGACAGACTAACTTCTTACCCTCCTCATCCCGTAGCAGTGGGGAGAAACAACTGTGTACTTGACTTTGCAGGCCATTCCTTTCACTATACAAACAATCAAAAGTTTCTGTTATTCAGATCTTATGAAACACAGACGACTAAATCACCATAAATGCTGGATATTACAAGAGGACTGAGCTCTTTGAATCAACTACATTTTCATACCGTTTAATGAAGCAAAAGTAACTCAGTGGGAAAACCATGAGGCTTCAGACCAGGTTCAGTAGATTACAAGTACACTAGGAAAACATCATGATGGATGGTAAAAGGAAGATGAAAATAAAAAACTAGTCATAAATGTATTGCATAGTCCTGAACAGAATCTTTTATCTTGTGTGTTGAACACAGCAATACACTCTCAAATTCCTAAAACAGAAACAATTCATGCCTTTGCCATACAATGTCAAAGGACAAAGAAAGAGACACCTATCATTTGGCCTCTCCCATTCTTTTTTTGAAAACCCTGCAAAGAAATTAAAAGTATCTTCTCACCCATCCCTCAACTGCCTCTTTTTCCCATAAAAGAATGGCTTGAATACAGTCTTCAGGAAATTACCCTGTTGGATCCAGATTTTTCATGTCCCTGAGCTGCAAACTCAGCCCTGGAAAGCAGGAGATGGGCACTTTTGTCTTTGGCTGGTGATTACAGTAATTGGTCTACGAACCACTTTCATTAAGGCAATACTAGAAGAAGCAGAAAGAGCAAGGCTGGAGCAATTCTTCCTTGCTTCCTCATGATTCTTGCCTTGCAGCAAAAGGTAAAGAGAAACAGCTTCAAATCATTTTCCAGAAAATGGCTGCTTAGACCAACTTGTATTTAGGGGGAAAGGCAATCACTGTATTCCCTTGTTTCCTCACTGTCTTGAAGGCAAGGACCTGCCTTGGGATTTTAAGGTGACTTCACACGTTTGGCTGCAGACAGGAGGCCCCTCTCCATGACATGCGCCTTCTGACAAGCTACTGAGTGTATCCTTCACCAGAACATGTATTGTATGATTGAATTCTTCAGCTGACATGCACTCTCATGGAGTTACTCTCTTTTTATTACAAATTCAATAAAGCACTGAAGAAGCATAGAAAATGAGACACAGGTGTGGTCAGTCCTGTTCTTCATCTAATGACCTGACCTTAAATATATAGTGAAGCATCGTTTAAACAAAAAATGCTTGAAGATCCCTTTCCATTTACTCAGTAATCCAAAAGAAAGACTGTTGATCCCTTGATTTAACACTGACTCTCTTTTTTAAGCAAGCAATGAAGATGCCAGCAATTTTCTTTTTTCCATGCAGGAGACAAGTATGCTCTCTCCATGTGTAACAATTTGGTTTAAGTTAAACTGGCAGTATCAATGAGACTGAAGCACATGCCTAAAATGCCTTGCTGAACTGGGACCATACTCTACATAACTTTCTCTCACAAAAGCTATGTCCAGCTGCTCACTGGATAGTCAGGAGACAATGTGGATATGGGAGTTCTTCCATATTTAAAAGCTGTGTTCATACCCCAAAAAATACAGTCCAGTTTTGCTTTTTATAGAGAGGAGAAGAAAGCCTGGTGGCTGGGAAGGTATTAATAGTGTGAGGGCAAACATTCATCTGAGGACCACAGCCACCAAATCGCTTTCATGAGAAGGCTTATTGTGGGTTGTTCTACAATGCCAAAGTATTGGTGACTGATTTCTACCTCTGCCAGGGGGACTCACTAGTGCACTACTGATGCAAAACTTTGAAAAAATATGCAGTGTTTGGCTGCATGATTACAGCTGCATACAACTCTCAGAACAGATTTCAATAAAAATAATAAAAGATCTCATCAACATTCAAGGTATTTTCATATCTAAAATTGCTGTTAGTAAGTAATTGAACAAAATTATTTTCAAAGCCATTCAATTCTGCTCATTTCCCTGCTCCTGACAGAACCAAAGGAAATGCTTTTCCAGAGATATAAACAAGCATATACTTTCATAATACAGAAAAAAAACAGGAATTGTTTAATTGACAGTCATATACCTGAGTGATGATCATAATGACAGTATTAAAATCATCACAAGCACCCTTACCCGTGCTTGGATTCTAGTTCATTTACACAAGATGTAAATTTACTGCCATTATCAAGTTTTGCATACAAAAACCAGTAACATTATTTTAAGGGAAACAATTTCAAAACCAAATACCTGTTTAATGCATTGTGCTTCACCTCTCATGTGGTGTATTTTTGCTGACTATCACTAAAGTGCACGAGGCATAATTACATCCAGAATTTTAAAACTTGGTGTTACAGCAGATGTCAGGTATGAACACACTGCAGGAGAGGCCAAGTACACTATTCCGAGAACCACATACAGCATGTGATCCACCAGAAACGTGCTGGGAAGCACAAAATTACCTTATCAGTGAAAGGGTGGAAATTTAGGGGGGTATCATGGAATGGTTGAGGATGGAAAGAGCCTCTAGAGGTCACCTTGTCCAACTCTCCCTGGCAAGTAGGGCCACCTAGAACAGGTTGCCCAGAACCACATCCAGACAGCTTCTGAGCATCTCGAAGGATAGGGAGTCCACAACCACCCTGAGCAAGCTGTCATAGTGCCTCACAGTAACAAAATGTTTTCCTTACATTCATATAAATTATTTTATTCAGCAGAAAAACTGGATTAAGATGTTTCTATACGTGCACCCTTTTCCCAATGCATCCACCTTTTCCTCCATGCATACTGTTCAGAGCCCTGTTCCCAGCAGAGTGCAGTTATTGCTGAAGTTGCATTTTATAGCAGACAGTTGAATTGATCCAACTTTAAAATGCTACAAAAATAAACTTACTCAGGGAAAGGAAAAAAAAAAAACAAACTATGAGATTTTCCTCCTTTTCTTGTTTTCTTGCTTCTTTCGTTTATGTTTTTTTTGTTTGTAAACCCAGACATCAGTGGAACCATAACCCACCTGCAAACAGCAACAAGGCAGCAGTGACAGGGAAAAGGACTTTCAAAATCCAGCTTCACACCACATCATACAGCACCCTCAGCCCTGTTGCTCCAACTCTGGCTCCCCAGGAAGCTGTATCTTGTGGGTTCTCATATTAACACCAAAGGCTAAACTGGGCATAGCACTTGCACTAAGCAGAGAAGAGGTGCAGGATACAGCAGTCACACAACCCAACCCTTCCCCTCAATATAGGCCTGGTGCTGGAAAATAGGTGCAAGTAACACGACTCTGCCCCAGCTGGCGCTGAACCCTCTGCAGCTAGGAAGTTAACAGGAGCCAAGAAGAAGGCCCTTTATTTTTTTTCTTCTTTTCCACACACAAGTGTGAAAGGAGACACGCTTCAGTATGTCAGGGATGTTTTACAGCCATGCTGCACATTGTGCTAAATGACAGTGCCAGGGAGGGGCAGGGTGGGAGCACGAATCTTTATATAGCACTGAGAGCAGTAATTCAGCCCCTGACAGTCACATGAATACAGCCCTGCTGAACACAAACAGTATCTTTCTCTGGTATTAGGCTATTAGGCAGATAAGGCTCCACTTTGGATTTGAAAGACTTAAACTGACAAATGATCTTGTTTTTCTTCACCCTGCATACCGTGGCAGAGGGCTGGAGGAATCTCAGCACTTTCCACTGCTTATATAACAGGTGTACTCATAAATATGCAAAGATGATTTGAAGATACAGTTTCTAATCCATGTTTTATGCCTGAACAATTCAAATTACTTTCATCATATAGACAGCATTGCCAGCTCTTTGCAAGTCGTTTCTTTATAATTTTAGGCTCTATTAGCTGTATTTTTGTTTAGTGTGGGTTCCACATGAATTGAGGGGAAAAAAAACCCCACCCACACTGAATGGGGATATAATTAAGAGAAATGCATTTTTAGATGGAAAATAGATGTCATGACTTAGCTCCAGATCAGATTTCAAGAAATTTAAGATGCACATTTTCCATAAATGCCTCGCACTGCATGGAGGATATCCAAATCTAGCTCTAAGCAAACATGACAAAGTAGAACTAAACATCAATAAACAAAAAAGCAAACATCAAGCATGACTAACAGAACACATAACTCAGCTAGTGTCTCTACAGACTGTGAGTTTCAGCAGTTAACAAGTTTGTTACTCCACGACAAAAATTTGTTTGAAATCAACTTAAGAGTAAAAGACTTCAGTTTGCAACATGTTGGCCCTGACATGCCTCAAGAGCAATCTTTCACATGTGAAAAAAAGAAACAAATGCAAATAGGTGCATCACATGAATTACCTACGTGGTGATCCTGCACCAAGTCTACTGTTTAAGTAGTGATGAAAAGAGAGATGACCAAGGAAGGTGGGGCAGGATGGTGGAATGACCCTGACAGGCCACACCACAGCCAGATGCCTTTAGAAAGTCAGAAAGCGAATAATGGGGAGAAAACAGAGAGAGGTGAGAAGAAGCTAAAAGCAAAAGCAAAAGGCACGTATGCTGGCTTTCTCTCTCTGTCACACAGACACAGGTGATACCAACCACGTATTGCCTTTCACAAGGGACCAGAAATGCTACGGAGCTTTTGTGGTAACGAGTTCCTTCCAGCAAACAGGTAACAACTTCTCTAAATATGGACTGGTTTCCCAGGCCTCAATGAGGTCCCCATCTTTCCACTGGGAGTACATCATCGCCCGTTGCTCCATATAGGTAAATGCTCTGTCCCAAACGCACAATGTTCTCTTCGTACCACCAACGACTACACACAAAGTGAAGAAAAAGTATGTGTTTCTTTCTGCCACACACCCTAGCACAGATCCTTAAATATCACAGACTGCTTCTGACTATTCACAGACATAGCTTTAAGGGAAGTACACCCATTAGTGCAGTCCTGATGCCAGCATAGCTTTTGCCATTTATTTTTAGGTGAACTGGACTTCATTCTGAGTGAAAAAATAAATACAAGAATTTATTTTGGAAAAACTTATACCCCCTCCTTATTTGAGTCCCTGAAAATGAAGCTTCAGCTTTTACATTGGAAGTACTTCCGTACTGCTATTTTGGGGAGACTTCAATCACCTTTCATCTGTAATTCCTATTGCAATTCCTACTGTGCTCTCCTAGGAGCCCAGCTCCGTGAGGTGTGGTTGCTTTATTGTCCGTGCTGGGCTCAGGGGTGGAATGCAGAAACCAGTGAAGTGGGTAACCCAGTGCATGACAACAGTCATACTATATTCTCAAAAGGAGCCTGGAGAAGAACAGGTGCCACAGTATTTCAGAAGGATGCGGCCACTTCGATGCTTTATCCTCTCTTAACTCTAACACAACTATGGGAGCAATTTTTGAGGAACACGGATACATAAGATGTTTCACTAATACTTAAGTAAGACATTTAGGTAGCATCTACCAGCTACCATTTTCAAACTATCACTTTTTACAAGATCCCCATTAGGAAAAGAACCTTTTATTCTAGCAAAAAGTCAGGGGAGACTCCTTTGGGTGTCTGAGTTAGAGCAGATTTATGACAGTGTAAAAAAACCTGTAAAATTCAGAACACAAAGCTGTTCTTGCTTAAAAACCTCACCCTAAAGAAGAGTTGGCTTCTTCTTCCCAATTTCAGTCTAATCTAGTCCTAGACACTCAATTTGCTTTGGCCCTAAGACGGTACAAAGGATCAAGTTGGCAGATGAGGCCTGGAATTATTTCTAGCATATATCCTGCACTGGAATGGCTCATAAAGAAAGTCAAATCTGAAACTATATTTGTTATGTACCAGAAGTAATCATTTACAGTACCAGAAGTAACCAATCACAATACTGAAGAGCCAATGTGCATTTGAAGAAACACATGTGCAATTTCACATTTTGAATGATGTGCAATAGACATAACATTGCGGGTGATATTACCTTATCAAAATACACAGAAAAGCCCTTTGCAGGTCAGCCAAAGCCAGACCAGCACCTAGGAATGACAAACAGCATCATACAGTAAGAGAACTTTATGTTTCAGAGATGCTGTGGTTTTTGCATGATCTTCCAGACAGAAAAGAGCCCAGAGTATTTCTTGAATATTACAAAGAGTTGGTATATGAACCAGCTGGGACTCCTCCCAGGAGAGAGAAACTGGCACTGATGAGAAAGGGCCCAGGCTTCCTATGCTCGTTTGAAAGGTATCCTATGGAGAGAAAGCTCTTACAGACTAGGTTTCCACAAGTTACCAAATGTCTCTGAAAGGTCCAGCAGTCAAAGATGAAATTTAACATTGCTGTGGCTACTTCTGGCTCAATGTATCCCACACACAGCTTCCTCACTTGTCACAAGGTGACCCCAGTCACCTCGTTCGGCCACACTGCATCTTTTGTAGAACAAAAAACAGACAGGAGGCTGACCTTCAAAGCCAAGGAAGAAATATCAGACTTGCCAGGAGCCCTCATCTTCCTCAGAAGCACCACCAGCAGACGGTACCAGCCACAGCATTATTGTGCTCAGGAAGAACAACAGTGTCAGGGCTAAGCAACAGCAAATATCTTCTCCCACGGCAAACAAAGGAATATGTTCTCTGTTTCACCTTGCTCCAGAAGTGACTGCTGGAGGTCAAAGATATCAGCTTTGTGAAACTCCCAATAAACAAAACAGTTTTCACAGACGTTCAGATGGCAGCACAAAGGCACCGAGTCACTTCTGCTGCTCCTACACCCTTCACCTATCACCGCAATGAAGAGCAAATACCAGTTACCACAGTCAGCCACTGAGGCAGAAGCAAAGACATCAGATCAAAGAGCAACCTTAGGAATAGGATGCAGGGAGAATTAATCTTCAGAGGAAGTGAGTACTTTCTTATTTTTTATCCAAATTATTACAATGGACAATACCTTTACATAAAAACCAATGATTAAGCAAAGTACAATAAACTTTAGAAGCTTTTAAAAATGTTATTTTTCTGCCACTTCTTGCTTATACAGAAGTCCCCTGAGCTACAGGCAAATATATGAGTAGCCAGTATTTAAGCAAGTATTATCAGAGCGGCTGCCTTTGATACCCTCTCAAACTGTAATGTATGCACATCCTTACAGTGTTCAATATTGACTTAAAACAAATTACTGCTGCAAGTAAATGTCAAGTCATCTCTAGTAAAATACTGAAAACATACTAAACCCGAAATTCTAAGATGTTGCAGTGCCTTTTGGAGTTACCAGGAAAATATATATCATAATATTGGACTAAAACATTTATAAAATGCCAGTACAAAAGTACTTAAACCAGTATATTTCTGGTCAAGGGTGGCTTCAGTGGTTTACATACCTATGTACACACACAAACTTCTTACATTTATTACGTCTTAGGAAGAAGCCTTCCATCAGTTCTGCTTGTGGGTAGATTTTTTTAGAAAGCTGTTGAGTCTTCTCTTCTATGCAAGCATTTTGGTGTTTATCTAGCGTTATTAATATTTTCTGTCTTATCTTCAACCTCCATTTGCCTAATTTCCATTCCTAGGAGTTCAATCTTCTCGTGTTTTGGACTGCTAATGCTTTGCGGTACGAGAAAGTATTCCTCCATTCCCAACACAAGGCTTCTCAAATAATCAAAATAAACTCCAATTTCTCTCCCTGGTAAACAATGTTTATTAAGAATGCTTTAATCCTCAGTGTCCAAGCCTCTATTCTTGGTCACTCTTCCAGATCTCTTCTGAACTGCTTGTCCAATTCTCCCAAGTCTGTGGTATGGATACTCAAATGACTGAAGTCAGTGTTTGTAAGAGACACAGATATAACCTTGTGACTGGGATGTGTCAAACTTTAACAGCATAAAACTCATAAACATAAAGCACGAGAAATTTTTCATCATTAAAAAAAAAAAAAAAGATTAAATTTAACTGCTGATAGTCCCATTGTTGTTTCTCAACACAACAAATCAACTTTTTTCTATTACAACATGGAGCCAATTTAAAGTAGAGCAAATTAAAAGTACTGCCTGTTATTTTCCCTCTCACAAGTAAAAATCACTCCACAGTCCAACAGCACTTTTTCCTAAAAAAGGTTGACCCCTCATTATACAACACTCAGAAAACTTACAGCATCTTCTAGAGAATGTAATCATTATTTTTTCAGACTAAAAAAATAAAGCAAATGAAACTAAGCTCTTCCAGCAAATTCAGCAAAGGGGTTTGCCATTATCATCATTCAGAAAGAGCAGGGATATTCCTACATTTTGCTGTTTCACTAGGTAAATGTTGTTTGTTCATCCTCAGGCATCTGTCAAAGAAATCTAGCATTTCAAACACAATTTTTATTTAAAGATTCTTCACTAAATTTGAACTGCTTGCATGTCACCACAATGACAATTATAATTGTTCAATCATTCACAAAAAATACTTTATTATTTGAATATTTCTTTCAACAAGAGGCATGGCACACAAAATTCTAAATTTTGCTCATTCTCCTTGAAATTATAACAATGAAAAATATGACTTAATATGACTAAAGATATCCCCTCAAAAGAAAAAAGGTGAAGTTTTATTATTCGCTATTACCAGAAGGAAATTCTCTGTACAATTCCAGAACGGTTCTGTAATGTGATACGAGAAGTCCAAAGACCAGTTTGGCCTATTTTCCCATTAAATGGCAGTGATAGATGCAATAGCCCTGTGACCATCCTGTGAATACCATGTAACTCTTTCTGGAGGGTCCACACAGATGGAATAGTCCAGGGCTGCTTTCTCTGAGGAGACTGTTGCTAGGGTCTCTCTATTTTGCCAGGCTGTTTATGGACACATGGACATCCACACAGTAAGAAAAAGAGTGTCAGAACACTTTGTTTGGGTCTCTACGCCAAACAAAAGTCTCTGAACTTTTGCTGGTCTAGGCAAACTTTCCACCACCAGCCTACCATGAAAAATCAGGCTCCGTTACTTACACTTCAGTATTTGTCACAGAGTTCATTAAGAAACGTTTTCCTGGCTTCTGAGCAGCTCTTATCAGACCAGACTTACAAGATCTTTTTTTGATATTTTAATCTTACATACAGATCAAGCCAAGATTTGAATGAAGAAACTGCAGATGTCACAGTTTGGAGATATGGACTCTGGATCCAGAAAGAAATAGGACCAAACAAGTCCTAACATCCATTTTTACTCACATAAGCAGACAACACTTGAAGAATCCCTCTGTCCCCTCCACTGCCACCATTCGGCAGACCCAGCCATACACATAAAAGCAAAAACCCCCTCAAGCATCCTAAATGATAGCATATGTATGATCCAGTCTTTGGAAATCAAACAGCCCCTTCAAAAGTCAGAGGAAACACCTTCTCTTCCAAGTTATCAAGATCCTTCATGAGAGTCCTTTCTCTAGTTATCCAACCACTTAACACAATAGTCTTAAAAAGAGATCACTGAGACATCATATACTTTTCAGCATCAACTTCTGCTGTAAAATAACGTGGAATTAACCACACCCCAGCACTCGATGCTGCTCTAAGCACTGCAGGTTATGCGTCAATAGACTACGCCTACCAAACTGCCAGGAACCAGCAAATGCCTCTGCTCTCCAAAAAGGGACTGCAAGAAGCACCCTGGCATGCCTCCCTCCATCCCCTGAGAGCCATGCACAGAGAGCCCAGGTAGGATTTCACATGACTTTAAGGCAGAAACCTCCTCTTCTGTGGCAAGAGGCTCCAGCTAAAGCCATGGCCACGGTCTTCCCAGCATCTGTCTCAAGCTGTATTGCTTTAAGTATTTCTACTCCTATATTTGCTGGTTTATTGCAGAATATGATGGTGTCCCCAGTATGTTTTATACCTGTTTGGAAGTTATACTTAATCCTAGTGATAAATAATACTGGCTAGCAATTAGAAGCCCTAGCTAAGATTACTGGGGTGAAAAAAAACAAAAAAAGAGATTTATTTACACAAGTCTAAAATGAGCAATTCCCCAATGCACTGCACCAAGTGGAGTTAAACAAAACCAGTTCCCATTTTTTAGTGTATGTTTACCCTAGTAATACAAGGAAAGACCAGAATTCTGCAGAGAGCAATCATGCTTTGGAAATGCCCCCGCACCACCACAGTCAAGGAGAGAACCAGGAGCTATGGTTAGCAATCAGGAAAGGCTCTTCACAAGCCAGGAAAAGACTGCTGCATCCAGACCCCGTGCTGGGGCTACTGACTGCAAGGAGGTTCTCAAGAAGAAAAGGGGGAAAAAAAGGAGGCGGGGGAGGAAAGAAGGGAGAATGGGATCATCACGAGTTTGGCAAAAATGAAGCTCACCCACTGGGAAGATACGGGAATATACATGCATAATTTTACATGGATTAAGAGTTTATGTCAAATCTGTGATGCACTGTGGTGAATTCTTACACTGCAGTGACTCATCTTGTCTGACAGTTGCTGGGGAATTAAAGCAGTTATTTTTAAAAAATTATATGTCCTGCTTGACGCGTTATACAAATAGCCTCTTAAAAAATTAAAACGCAGTCAATGCATTTTTAAGTATAGGAGAGCTATGGTACATTTAGGATTCTCCACACCATACCACAAACATCCATTCTGAGCTAGGAAGACCTAAAGGAATCTGCTGATATCCCTTCAGAGAAATAGTGATCTTTTTGCCATTCCTAATCCAAATCCTGCATCAAAAATTAGTTTATTATCTCTGCTTTTATACGGCATGAAAATGCTTTAACTGGAGAAAAATTAAACACAAAGGAAAGAGGTGTGCTAAACCTGAATTCCTCTGATACCAAAGGACATTTGGTTTGCTGGAATCAGAATGATTGCATTCCCCTTCTGACGGATAAAAAAGGCAGGTCAACACCCTTCCAGGGAAAGGCAGCACGTTGACTCGCAGCCATAGGTGTACACAGGTTTGGCAAGGGGAAGCAGTGCTGGCTCCTGCTCCCTGCTCCGAGCAGCACAACCACGCAGACGTACCCTAGAGCTGCAAAGGGCAGCTCCTTGCAGCGTTCGTTCTTGTTAGAAACACATCGCTTACTCCCCGCTTTGCCTATAAAACTGACACCCCCTCGGCAACTTTCACACATCCTTGGGAAAAGTGTTTCGAGTATGTCAGTTGTGTAATACAGTAAAGATCATCTGAATGATCTATTAAGTGTAACCCTTGGGCATCAGTGTTGCTCAACATCAGCTGGCAGTAAAGGTATATTTACAGCATGCCTTCAGGACAGCTGTTCTGGGAACATCCTGGAGATTCGCATAGACTGTTTTACAAGGCATTACCATGTACTTCAACTGAATGAGTGGATGAGAATTCTTTTGACACCCATTAAAAGCCCTTAAGTCCAAATAGCACAGTGAAAGAGGCAAACAAAAAAATATTTAAAATAAAAATTAAAAAAGGAATCCTTCAAATTCCAGTGCCTTAAAATACAAATGGTTAACTTATGAATGAATTGAATCTGTTTTTAAAATCGAGTTACTGTCCCTCTCTAACTTGAGCACGACCAGAGAAACAAAACAGCTGATGAGAGGAGCTTCATCTTACAAAAAAAGGTTTCTGTTGACAGTGCTCTTGATTTTATCATAATTCACATGGTATCCAGTATATTTTCTCAAAGCCCTAGTCTTCCATGTAACTTACATGAAAATTTCAGCTTTATGTATTTTGAGTAAATTAGTCCTCTCCGTGTCAGAAAAAATAACTGAAAACATGAGCCAACTGCATCTTAACAGCTCAAAAAACAAGACGTAAATGTGAGTATCGAATTTCTTAGTTCATTTCTCACCTAAACTCATATTAACACTCTGTCACTGCACAGGTGATACTCACTTGCTAAGCAGAGCACTATCTCTCAAGGAGTGAATTAAAAGGATGACTTTGCGTCCCAAATCACAGAGGTGTGCTAGTTATTGAAATTTTCACACTTTAAAACCTCTCTGCAAGTGAAGAGTCAGCCGGCAAATGTTAGGGAGAAATAATAACTAGAGGAGTTAACTACACATCTCTGGTCCCAACCCAGCAACTACATGCAGACAACAAAAGACATAACTCATACCTAATAAAATAATAAACCTGGCCAGAAAGTGACTCAATCAACCCAAGCAATATTACCAAATATAATTGAGCCAGTCAATACAATGAAAGCAGAGGACCAAATTAATTAGGTGACTGCACGTCCAGTGCCTTTGGGAATAAGTAATCACTTATTAAAGATCTGCTGAGACTTTTTCTGAAAGTGCTCTTTGGAGAAAAGTTGAGACTTTCAAAACAAGAAACCTGCTATGCCTCACATGTTTAAAATGGAAGAGGACTGGAAGTATAATAAGGAATATAGGGAGAATAGTTTCTGAACAGGATGGTTTTCACATTTTCCATGTGGTGTCTGTGGTTCTTTAAGTGTTTCTGCTATGCTATCTGACACTTGGATAAAATACTAGAAGAAATATAGAGCATCTTTCCCCAATTAATTTTGGTTCACGAAATAATTGGAAGGGCAATTTAACCTTGTACACCCTTAAACTGAGGGCAAAAGGAGAAAAGGGGGAGGGGGCATTTTTTTAATTCTTAAGTGTTTTTAAGAATGGAGGGGTTGTAGAATTTTTTTTTTTTTAAATAAGACAGCACATTTCAGGACTCCTGGTTTTATTTAATCAGTTCTTCAGTTAACAGCCCCCAAGCTATTCTAAAAAACAGGATGATTCATCTATTTCCACTCAGTACAATTTTATACATCGTTAGAAAACTAAAACCTCATAAAATCCTAAGCAGCCCTGAAGAACAGCTACTGCAGAGTGACATGTTGATTGCATCAGCCTAGAAGGGCTACTTCTGAGCAATGCAAGCTTTAGTAGCTCAGGGAAACTACCAGAGTGTCAAAGAACGTGTATGTAACATACCAGCATCAAGCACGTTCACTCAAACACATCAAAACAAACGTCTCCAGAACATCTGGGATCAACGATGATTCCACAACTTCCAATATTTATAAAATTTAAAGTGCTGTTGAGACCCTATGTCCTGAGAAACACAGCAGCAATTTCCCCTTCCCAAAATGAAGTGAAAACACCAAAAAGAAGTGTGCTGTTGATGCCTTAAGCTGAATATATATAACACTACATGCCACCACATCACCATGAACGTCATTCTCAACACCCTTCAGAGTGTCAGGCTACCTCTGGCACTCGCTCCTCGTGGGGCAGGCAACCTGCACACAGACACAGAGGAACCTGCCAAGCGTTTCTGAGCTGGCTGATCTTCACCTTCCAAGCCATGCTAACGAAAGTAACAAAATCTAACATGGTTATTCTCATTTGCATCCATAGTACCTTTTGAATAGCTATGTTTAAACTAAAAAAAGCCCATTCAGACCACAGCAAAGGGGAGGCGGAAGGCATGTGGCTTGCCCACAATAACCAACAGGTTAGTATTGTCACAGAGACAAACTTTGTAGAACACCATTAAATGCCTTCTTGACCCTCCTCCTCCCTTTCAACGAACAAGCAGTGCCCAGCTGCTTAAAAAAAAAAAAAAAAGGCACTTTTCTCCATGGGTTACAAAGCACGTGCTATCTGCCCAGCAGACACTTCCTGAGGCTCTCGTGTCGCGTCCCTGCTGCTAGTGAGGCTATGCTGAGTGCAAGTGTGCAGCTGAACAAGGAACTCAGAATTTGGCTACACGGGGTGGGGGGAAAACGCCACGGCCAAATTGAAATGCGTGATAACAGCCACCAGTGAAGACTGTGATTACAACACCTGCACAGTGCCCGCTGTGCTAGTGGCACAGTAACTAGGTCTGGGCACAGGGACACCAGCTATCTTATGTGCAGTTTTGAGATGCACTGCGTGGGTAGGACCCACGCTATCACACTTCCTAGAGCTAGGAAGGAGACAGCTTTAGCTCACAGCCGAGGAATAACCACGCAACAATCCTGCTGGTGCTCCTCTCTCTCCCACAAAGCAGCAGCGCTCTTTCAGAAGCTGTTCCTAAAGCTTCACTGTCCATAGCAGGTTTTGGCACCGGAGAACCACGTGGCTTGGGTACAAGCAGCAGCTCTAAGACCCACAGCACGCAAAAATAAAAAACTCACACTCGATACAACAAATACGTTTCAGAAATGCAGCACTTAATAAAACATCTTCCTAGCAAGTCTGACTTGGGAAAGCATTTTAAAGAGGGGCATAAATTACAGCAGTCACTCTGCTCCCAATGTTATCAATGAGACCCAAACACACATTTAAGCATGCAGTTGCCTATTGCCTTCAAAAGTCTCCTGCTTCACAAAGGCAGCAGAGACACCCTAACACATCATGAGCAGAACACGTGTTAAAACCTCAATCTTGTGAACTTTTATGGACTTGCCTAAATGCATCTCAGCGAATGAAGGCAGTGGACTGGCTCATTACGCTTCAGCAAAGCACAAGCATAAGATACCGCACATCCAGGGTGTAAAGAGACACAAAGTTGCCTTGAAAACCATTTAACTCAAGAGTAGCGTGGCCAGAGTATGAGCAGACTTCTACAGCACAATAAAACTGTACAAATTACTGATCCCACTCTCTGTAGGGACTAATTTTGGGAACAGGCCAGGAGTTGCAACATGCCTAAAGGTAGGAGCTTTAAGCAGTAAATTATTTCATTTTCTCAGGCACTGAACACTGTCATGTACTTGACTAAGAACACACCAAGAGCAGCCTGGGGGAAGACACAGAAAATGTGATGTTGCCTGTTCTTTACCTGCCTCCCAGTTCCAACTGATCCTTGTTTAGGCTGCCCAGTCAGAACACGAGCCACCCCGTCTGCTGGGTGTAACAGCAGTGGCACATAAGGAAAGATATTGTCAGTGGGCTAAAGTCATTCCAGATCTAGCTGCAGGGAAGTTAAAGCAGTGCAGATACAGATGCCCAATTTCAAGCCATGTCCCACTTCCTCAGAGCTTTCTTGGATTATGCTTACAGCAACAGAAACTGCACCGTAAAACTGTATTACAACTTTGGTACACTGCATTAGCATATTTATTGAAGGTCTATGCCAGTTTGATTTGGGGGTTTTTATAAGCATTTACTAACAGCTGTTTTAATTAGTATCTCATTGGTGTGTAGACAATGATGTGACACACACCAAGAAGCATTTTCTGTATAAAGCGACAACGTTACATATACCATGATATAAACGGCTCTTCCCACCCTCACTACCACAGATGAGGGCCAATAGACTGGTAGTGCATCACGGAAAGGCAATACTGTATTTAACTCCTCTTACTTCAAGTTTTCAGGGCACCCTCATGGAGGGGGAGGCACAGAAATGAGAGCCACAAGCAATCTCAGGAGCTCATTCTCTTCACCCTCAAAGCGTTAAAAGGAAAATACAATGTCAACATCAGCTCCTCCCTGCTGATGAAACTGGCTCCAGCGCATTTTACTTTCTGGCTCGGAGCCCTTACAAACCGTTACAAAAAGACAGAAGACAGACAGACAGCTCAATATATCGACCACTTCCAATAACTAATTTGGAACACGCTGGGTCATTTGTCCCTTCTATGAAACGCTGTAGCCTCTTGGTGGTGAATGAACCCTGGTATATGGGGGGGATTAAAAAAAAAAAAAAAGAGGGGGCAGCTAATAGCAGATTTGCATTTCAGGAAAGAGCCGACGCTAGCATCGGTACATATAAATAAATATTCCCCACTCTCTTCCTCCGGGAGACACCGATTACACTTGATACACTAAAATCGCCTCCGCGCCGCTGGTCGCTCAGTGCCCATCAGCGAGGACACTGACGGGCACTCCTCGCTGCCTGCCTCTCGCTCCTACCCCGGCGCTGACACACAGGGAAGCGGGGAGCGGGAGCCGGGCTGAGGAGCGGAGGGCGGGCTGGGGCTCCTGCTCATCCTCCCTGCCACGGCAACAGCTCGGGCTGCGTGCGCGCCTTCCCAGCCCGGGCACCGGCGGAGCATCACAACCAACCACGCCAAGAAGCCACCACAAGCTTTCAATTATACATTTAAAAAAAAAATCCCGCAATTAAAAAAATATATATATCGTTTCGTCTGAGTGACCTGACTGGTATTGCCCAAAACGACCTTATCGGGGGTGTTTTGTTGCAGCCGACACACACACGCTGCGTGGACTCCGTGGGAGTCTCTCGATGCGGCCACAGCGGGGTCTGGCACGCAGGTACACGGCACGTTTCCGTGAAGCTGCGTTTCCCCGGCAGGGCAGGAGCCCCTCCAAGCCATCCCCACGGATTTTTCCAGCTCCCGCACCACCGCGTGCGCGGCCAAGCCCCGCCGCCAGAGCCCCCCTGCCGCCCCCGCCCGCGCCGCGGCGGAGCGCGGGGGGCTCGCAGGTAGAACAAAACCCCCGCGCCGGGTCCCCCGCCAGCGGCAGGGGCCGTCAGGGCAGCCCCCCGGGCGCCATCGGGCCGGGGCCGGCACCGCAGGGCCGCAGGGCGGAGGGTGTGCGATGGGGGAGCGGGCCGGGGGTGCCGCGCCGCTGCCGCGCCGCCCGCGCCCACCGCCGCCCGCCCCGCCGCGCCTTTACCTTCGGAGAGCTCCAGCTCCAGCTCGGCCAGCCGGGCCCGCACCTCCAGCGGCAGGGACACGCTCTCCAGGCTGCGGTCCGCCATGCTCGCGCGGTGGGGACGGGCTCTCCCCTCCTCTGGCTGCCCGCTCTCCCCCTTTGTCCGCGGCTGGCGGGGCGCGGGAAGGCGGCGGGGCCGCGGCGGGTGGCTGAGTCCTCCCCGCGGTCTCAGCCGGGCATGCAGGGGGGAGGCGGGCGGGCGGGCGGTCCGCGCGGGGGGACGGGGCGCGGAGGGAGGGAATGCGGAGGTTTCTCCTCTCCTCCCCTCTCCTCCTCCTCCTCCTTCGCCGCCTCCTTCAGCGGGGCCCCGCCATGGCTGCTCCCGCCGCCCGCCCGCGATCGCTCCGCATCGGCTCCTCGCCGCGCCCGGCCCACCCCCCGCCCGCCGCCGCCCGGCACCGCGGCGGCGGCTCCCCCTGGCCTCGCCCCGGCCCCGGCCCCGCTGTCCCCGCCCGGCTCGGGCTGGCGGCGGCGCTGGCGCTGCGGTGCCGCTGCCGCGACTGGGGCTGGCCGGGCACTGCCGCTGTCACATCCACGTGACCGCGCGCCCCGCCGCCGCCCGCAGGGGGCGCCCCGCGCCGCTCGGCCCCGCCCGCCGCCCCGGGCCGCCGCTGCCGCCGGCGTGTGCGGGGCCGGGCCGCGGGGGATCGGGGCGCGGGGGCATCCCGGGGAGCCGGGGGCAGGGCTGCACCGGCTTGCGCTCATCCCGCCTCCCGGGAGAGGGGCTGCGGGTCCCCGTTTTGCCGAGGAAGGCGGGGAAGGAGTGATGTGCTCGAGGCAGGCGGAGATTCGGCTCCGACACCCTGTGCCCCCTCTTCCTTCCCCACCTGCCGAACAACTTCCAGCCTACCCCTATTTTCACTCCTGTTCTCTGCATACAGCCAATGGAGGACTACGTAGTGTCAAGTTAACAGTGGGACTCGATGATCTATCCTAGAGGTCTTTCCCAACCCAAATTATTTTATTCTATTCTATTCTATTCTATTCTATTCTATTCCTAATTCTAATTCTATTCTATTCTATTCTATTCTATTCTAGTCCTAATTCTATTCTATTCCTAATTCTAATTCTATTCTATTCTATTCTATTCTATTCTATTCTATTCCAAATTCTATTCTATTCCTAATTCTAATTCTATTCTATTCCAAACAAACCGTGGCAATTCTGGTGCATGTATCACTAAACCATGGGTGCACGTTGCCGTGAATAGTAGCAATTTTAATATGATGGAAAAGAACAAAGTTGACACATGTACCAGCTGACACTGAGCCAGTATCTGGGGAACAGGGTAAAAAGGACTGAGGTCTCTTAATTACACTGCTCCAACATAAAAAGGAATGTTTTGAGAACATTTGATAAAACTACCTTTCAAATCAACAATTATATTCCTCAAGGAACATCTTCCTTTTTTTCTTTGTACATATTTTTGTCCTTTTTTTTTTGTTTGGGCTAGGGGACAGTAGTTTGGTTTGGGTATGGTGGGTATTTTTAATCCCTCACAAGAAGGAAGGAGCAAGACACCACAGCACATACGGTTTCAAAAATCCTTGGGAATCCCAAAGGTAGAACAGGTCATTGTGGTACACAATGTTATCAGAAAGGAAAAGTCATAATCATCCCCAGGTCAGCCTTGACTTACCAGCTTAGTGTTCTAGTCAGTGAAAGAAAAGAATGTAGGAGTTTCTTCAAAAGATAAAGCTTAGGCTACTAAACAAAGTAGTTTTTCATTACGTTGTGGAACGAAACCAAATTACATCATGTTACCAGCTGTGCTGTGCAGGCATCAGCACTGGAGTGATTCCTGCAGCATGTGCAGGGCTGGTGGTTTCCAGTGTTTTCGCTGGTTACCAGCCCCAGACTGGAGAGCTGTTCACACCCAGCCATGGCCCATGCCAGCATCACTCCAGCCAGACCAGCGGCAGAACTGGTTGGGATACTTCGCTGAGTTTGCCTGCCGTAAGCAAGGCTTGAGCACACGAAGTCCCTTAATTCTGTGGTGCTCCTGTTCGTTTTATTGTCATGTATGTTGTTTTCTAGTAACCTCTCCTGGATTTCTCTTCAATGTAGTGAGGAGGAAATCCACCTGGTCAGCCTCCCTTGAGCAGGGCCATTGCTTTCAGAAGCATGGTGACACACATTATTTAGGACTATACAAATTCCTCTCCCCCAGCACTGTGCTACAGAGGAGCAAGAATTTTTACCTTTTGTTGGGCACTGCATGTTTCAAATACAGACATTCAAAAAATTATCCAGGTCTTTTTTGTTCATTACATCCAGACCTAAACAAAGAAAAGCAATTAAATCCAAATATGCTCCAGGGTTCCTACCTGAGAATCTGAGTTTTGTTTGTTTGTTGTGTTATGTGGGATGAAATAGGCTGAAAGTAGCAGCCTTCTGCAGAAGTGGCTTTTTCAAGTATGGGGGAGGCAGCCAAGAGGGAGGCAGGGGAAGGCTTTGTGGTGGTCCAGCCTCCTTGGCCTGTGTGTATCTCTGAGTTGCAACTTTACTTCCCTAGTCCTGATACAACATGATTATTTAACTCATTACCTGATCATTATGGAGTCTGTACTGCTGGTGTTTACACCACTTTCCAAATTTTTCCTTTCATGAAGCTACGTAAAGGGACCTAAAGAGAAATAGCTGAGCTTTCATATCCTTGTGACTGAATTTTCTTGGCTCTTCCATGACAAGCCCAGGGTTTCAGCTGTTGGGTGCTTTCAAAGGAAGAGCAATCACTTGGGGTTGGATGACATCCAGCAGAAGTGGAAATGGCTGAATTCAGCGAACACTCAGCCGGGGCAATGTCCTGTGTGTTGGCTCCTGTGGAGGGTCTTTGGGGTCTACAGGGCCCCCTGGGCAGGCAGGGCCATCCCATCACCTGGGGCGGGGTACAGACAGAGGTGAGTGCTTTGAGAGCCTTGACCTGGGCTCCGACAGCCAAGCCCCAGCATGGGGATTTGCATGGGGCCATGGCAGCCTCCTTTGGAAAGCCCATTTGTTCCCCTGGGGCTGATCTCGAGAGGAGAGATTTCTTACTCATTCAAATGTTCAGAGCCCAGGCTCCAGGAAGGAAATCTCAAGCATATAAATTTGCACAATGATTTTGATGAAACACTGATACCACAATAAAAAAGAAGCAAGTCAGGAGATTTGACCTAATTGGTCTTTATTCATGGATCTTTTTAGGTTTATAGGTAAGAGCTTGTGAGGTGGGAAAGTTCCAGACTCCAAGAAGAGCAGGATACTATTTGCATTTCAGATGCAGTGATTAGTTAGCATGGTCAGAAAGAAGTGTATTTTTACTTAACAGTACTAACGTAGTGGTCAAATCCTACTGGTGACTATGGATCACCTTATGGTGTTGGTAGCTGAGTGAAACCTCTGAAGGACCACAAAGAATTGACCTTGCCTAGGTAAAAATTCTTTTTCCTAGTTCTCTCACAGAAAAAGAGGTATCCACTTTTGCAGAGATTCGCCCAAACCCAGGTCTATACTAGAAAACATTCCCAGCATCACAGCTTCAGGAAGGGGACAAGGCACTAAACACATTTAAGGAAAGGAAAAAGCTCTTATGTATATGCTCTCACCTTAACTTAAAGCACCTAAAATGATGTGTGTGTCTCCTGCACACCTTAGCAAAAGCAAGAGGACCGTGTCTGTGAATGAACGGGTCAGCTTCTCTTCTGTCTGAGGAAGGGAAGGGGGGAGGGGGATTTGGCCAATGTAACAGAAAAAAAAATAGTCAAAAGCAGGAGGCATTCACAGAAAAACAACCAAAATAATCAGCTGCCTGGAGGGACTGGGTTATAAGAAGAGATTACAGAAATGCTTACTCAGCTTGTGAAGCAACAGCGAGAGATGGCCCAAACAGCTGCCAGTGATGACTTGAAAGGCAGAAGCACCAAGGAAGTTGAAGTGGGGAAAAAAGCAGGGCAAAGAGGATGTGACTGAATAATGTAATGAAAATAAGAAAGGCAATGAAACACATATCGAGGACAGCTTCCAGGGGATGAGCAGCATTAGACTGCAGAGGAGGCTCTCAAAGGAAATGGGGGAATCCCCGTAATTTGAAACATTAAAACCAGAGTAGACAAATCAATCATGAATATGCTGTAGGAAATAATCCTGCTGTGGGATGGGATGAACATGCTTGTCTGGCATTGCTTATGCAAAGATGTACTGCTTTTCTTTTTCCCTGTTGTAGTCAATTTATTTTTTCCCCTTCACCTCTCCACTTCCATTCCTTCTATTTGCCTCTGTCTGCTTGTGTCTTCTAAACAGATCATGAAATGTTTTATTCTTTTGCTGTATCTGCCACAAATGTGTTTGGATGGCTACCTGATGCCAGCTGTAAATAACAGAAAAATTAATTAGTTAGATAAATTAATCAAGTTTCCCGTGAATGGCATGCAAATGGTTCTATCATTATTTCCAAGTTGGGTTCAAATTTCTTTCCACAGTTAAAAATTACATCCAATCATGTCTTCTAATTTTTGTCCTGGGGAAGGGGAAAGGGACAGGGAAGGGACAGGGAAGGGAAGGGAAGGGACAGGGAAGGGAAGGGAAGGGAAGGGAAGGGAAGGGAAGGGAAGGGAAGGGAAGAGGAAGAGGAAGGGAAGAGGAAGGGAAGAGGAAGGGAAGGAAAGGGAAGAGGAAGGGGAAGGTGAAGTGGAGGGGGAAGGTGAAGTGGAAGAGGAAGGGAAAGGTGAAGTGGAAGAGGAAGGGAAATGTGAAGTGGAAGAGGAAGGGGACGGTGAAGGGAAGGAAAGCCATTCAGCCTTTCACACATGATTTTCATTCTGTGTTGTGCCACCTGAGCAAGTACCATATTCCATTTCTCCAAGCTGTTTAGACACCTCAGATCCGTTTAATTACCATGGGCACGTGGCAGACGTAAATTGTTGCATATATGGGCATTTGGTTCTCTGCCTTAATGCTTTGAAATAATGTAGATGTCCCTCTCTTAATTCACTGTGGTTTATGAAAGTGAACCCAAGGAAAGCCAAATGAATACCGTGGATAGACTGATCTACCTCAGTGTACAGGAAAGTGTGCAGCAAGCCCTGGACAGCTGAGAGGAAACTTCATAACCTTCAGTCATTTTCTTCCTTTATACCACTGCAGATGAGCTCTGGTAGTGGGGGAACTGTGAAGTTCCTTTCTCCTTCTGTCCCTGTGCCAGAGCTGACTGGCCTCGTAGCACAGCTGGCAGCAGGGAACATGAATTCATGCCTGAGCTCTTTCTGCACATAGTTTGGCGTATTAGCTCACATGCTGATGAAATTGGATTTGAGCTAAGATGCATAAAAGAGAACTTTCTCGGCTAAATGTGAGGTACTGCACAGAAAAATGAAAGAAAAGGAAACCTTGGGAAATATGTTTTCCCTTAATGTATTAGATAGTTCTCTCTCCATGTTGCATTTCCATTGTTCTTAAAGGAACTATTTGATTATTTTCATTTTTTAGGTATTTTTTACAATGGCATTTTCTGCATTTTAATAATTTTCATACGTCATTCTTTTTATTAAAAACAAAAATCTAATAAAAAGCTTTTCTTGGCACAGTTTAAATTAACTTTGGTTTGAAAGTTAGTCCCACATAAGATGTGTTTATTAGGCTCCTGCAGTCTGTCAAAGCCTGTTTACACAAAATAAAGATCCTCCCCACTGCTCTATTTGAGGTAGGAATCGATAACACATTTCACAAGTTCAGAGAAATTGAGGGAACTGGCATCTGGAGATAGGAAATGCCCCAATATTCTATGAGAATTTTCTGTAATATAGTAAAAGATCCCAACACACACACGTGCACAGTGGTCTCTCAACCCACCACGGGTCTTACAGGAATAATAGCTGTTCACCCTTTCGTCAAGGGTTGAAGCTTCAGTGATGCTTACAGTTTTCGGAAAAGCCACCAGCTTTTCTTCAACAAAATTTTTAAACTTTTTAGTGAATTTTTCAATCTACTGAAATAGAAACATGAAGTTGAGTACAGGAGATCAAGTTTCCTGGAGTAAATTCCTTTCCACTTTTCTGGGGTTTTTTTCTGTAAAGTTTGTAAGGAAAACATTCATAGATGAAAAAGGAACTAGTGATTTTTAATAGCTTGCCCTCTAGTTAATTCATTATATCATATTTTTTAGCAACAAAAAGGCAGATTGGTGCTTTAAGATGTCATACAAAACTGTTGGTACATTGTAAAACCAATATAAGTAATATTCTGTTATCTAATATGCCTCTCTGAGATGCCAATCTTTACCTTACCAAATGAACATGAAAATTACAACAGGATAATGTTCAATTAATGTATAAAAATAACTTTTAATACCCTGAAAACATCTTAAGATTCTTTCTACTGACACAGATAAACTTCTGTTTGAACATGCCTTAATATTTTCATGGATACACAGCAGACAAGAAGAAATATCCTTAGAAATGGGAAAATTATTCAGGAAATGAGGAAAAAATACCTATTTTTCTATAAAAATAAAAGGATATTTTAACCATTGACCACCTTGCCAATTTCTACTACGTGAGATAGATTAACTCCATTTCAGTTTGATTATTATCACACAAAGTTAGGATTAAGATTACCATCTGCAGTGATGATGCATTCTAAAAATTCAAAACATTCCACTTTTGAATGTTTTTGATATTTTGGGGTAGTCCTAGCAGAGTTTCATGTTTTCTTGAAAATGATCAGGATGATAGGTTACTCTTTGTTAGTGCAGAGTAACAGATGCACATCCAAAGCATGTCAGTAACTCTGTGACTTAAATATTAAGTGGTCACAGAAAAAATACGCTCAATCTTTTCTTACTTGTTTTCCCAGCTGACATGGGAGCTGGTTTATTGTGTTAAGACTTCAAGCATTTATGCCAACAAGATGTAGAACCCGAATTATCAATGACTCTTGGAAGCAAAAATAGTGCCCATCTGAACAACAGTGGAAATATTCTCATACGCTTTCACAATGCCTGTGGCACCACCTTTTCATTTTCAGTCTTTTCTTACTTAGCAACCAAAAAAAAAAAAAGCTTGAATTGTAATCTGAGAAGCGTGCTATAATTATCTTTACAATCTGCTCCAATTACATACTGTCTTACGTCTGACATCCACCATTAGCAATTTTGCACAAATGGCAGTAAATGTATGACAATTACTGATCTTACTACTTACCTGCATCAACTGATTTCTTCTGTCTTTCTGGAAGTAGAAACCTTTTGCATTTCTAAGGCAGCAACTTTACATTTGAGAAAATACTGCTGTCATCATCACTTGCGCCATCACAATCCGTGTAAGAATGTAACTCAGCTAATTCCAAATAACCAGTACTCATTCTTAGCTCTTTGTCACCTTTTAGTCTGTGCACTTCGGTGCTGGCTCAACTGGTTCTAGATGCTTGTTCCCAAACAGCAAGTACACATTTTGGTCAGTCTCCAGCAAACATAGTGCAACCTCAGGGATGCCCTCTGGGAAGCCAACACTCATTCCTCCCAGCTGTCCAGAGGTCTTTGTTTCCTTCTGGCCAGGCTCTTCACTTCTGAGCAATTTCCATAGGCAAGCTAATTTTTTTTTTTTGAGAAAATTGTCTAATTTGATCCTGTCCCAAAACTCCCATACTTATTTTTCTCTCAGAAGGAGCCATTTCTTCCTTCTAACTTTACCATGAGCTTCTGACAGATGTCTTCAACATTTCTCTGTACTCAAGTTTCCATTACCAACTTCTGTATGAGCTGAAGTCTTTTAAGACTTGCCGAGACCTGGAGAACATTTAAAGAGAACTGCACTCAAGCTTCTTCATAGAAATACTTTTTCTGGAAGATCTGGCTTGCCATTATCTTTCAAAACTTTATCCTGAAAAAAAATTCTCACTGGCCATTTGCAAAAAAAATCCTGCCAGACTTTAAATGACAAGTGTTTGCTGTTTACATGGCCATTAATGAAACAGGCCAGAAGTTTCCTTCTTTGCATGATGTTTCCTTACTTGATTCATGAGTGCAAAACCCAGGATATTGCACTAACCTGGTTCTGCTGGCAAAGACTCCAACATGAAGCCACACCCCCCACTAGTTATTTAAGGTGTGTGATTTATCACTGCCTCAGGGAGGCATAGAAGAGGAATTCCTTACTTGTGAATTTATGTCAATTTTTGTTAAATAATTACATGGAAGTTGAGTTCAGTTCTGGAAACAGGATTAACCAGCAGTTGTTTTCATTTCTGTGTGCTCTCTGCAAATGTTTAGGTCATCGATTTAGTCTTCACCTTGCTTACACAGCAAATTAATGAATTGTGGTTGGACTTGATGATCTTAAAGGTCTTTTCTAGACTAAATGACTCTGATTCTTTGAATTAATATGTACTTCTCAAATAAGAACCCAGGGCTCAGTGTCCCCGGTGTGTGAACAAATGCACCCCATGGTGAGCACCACTGTGAGCAGCCACATCTGGCAGCAGAGGGGGACCAAACAGCAGGGCAGCATCAGGGCTGCAGACAGGGCATGGCTCACCACAGCATGGATTTTCATTGTGCATGGACTTTTTTCTTTCCTTTCTAAGCTAAAAAGGTTAATGTTTGACTACTTATTTGGCTGAGCCTCCTTAAAGGCATGAGCTCAGTGGACCATTTTAATAACAGTAGGCAGTGCTTCCTGCCCCCTCTTCTCTCTGGCCCTGGGAGCTATTCTTACCAGGAAATGCTGAAAGTCCACAAACACAACATCACTGGCCTACAACCCCATGTCAGCAGCTCAGATTAATCATCTTTATACTGTTTAACTTTCAGTGACAAGCTTTTACATTTAGGTTTTAAATAGTCCAGGAAATTCAGGTCAGGATTGACAGCTGGGAACTTCAGGTCCAAAGTTTAAAATTACTTCTTTCTTCGTCTTCTTAATGCTTTTAAGTACAGACACCTGTCTAAGGTCTGTTGGCTTCCAGAGGCATTGGAGCTAACAGTAAAATAATTTAATTTTTTGGGGTTGTCATCGAGAGAAGGGGGTAGCATCTAGCTGTGTAGAAACAGAATAATATTTACTTACATCATCAGGTGCTGTGAGGACCACTTATTTAATAGTACTTATGTGTTTCTCCAGGGAATGCCATGAATTCCACAGATACCATGTTTATTTAACATTAAACATTTTTTTAGCAGTATAAGAAAGCAATTTTACTTAAGAACTGAGACGGTTCCTATGCATTAAAATGCCTCCAGTATTTCCTTCTGGATTTAAGACTGTCCTTGATATTTTACAAAAATTCCCTTTCACCACACTTAAGAGGGATAGGTTTTCACTTTCTGGGATTTAAATCTTGCCTTTTGAAGAAAGCAGGAGAGCTTAGTACTCTCCAAACAGGGCAATCCTGCATCCAAGAACAGGTAGTCTTTCAATCACATACCTTGGTCTTCCTTCATTCTCTTTTCTTGCTTTGTTTCTACTGTTTCTTGGTCTGATTTTTAGCTGATCTGTTTACTGACCTTTAAAACCTCTCCTGCATCACTTCAGGAGGACTCTTGCCTTGCCTTGCAATGTTATCAGATGTGTGAAGTGCTGAACCACTGGGAGCAAATGAGTACCTGACCTTGGGTTTGTCTGGGCAATATGAGCAGGGAAAAAATAGATAGGATGAAATTCAAACCTTTGTTTATTTTTGGTATATGAGCATCTTTATTTTGATGTGAGGCTTCCAGGTCACATGGGAGTAGATTACAGATTGCTTCTAAGCAGTTTTAGTTAAAAACTATCTAGACCACTTTTGTTTCAAACTGAACTGAAGTTATGTCAGTTAGCTTGCATCAGTTGGGAACAAATCAAAACCAAGATGAAGTAAAAGTGCCATTAATCCAAAGTCAGAATGGCTACACCAGTTAAATTGGTGTGACTGTCTGTAACAGAGAAGACTTAGTGTCATGCACTGTTGAAATAATTTATTCAGATGAAATTCTGCCCAGGGGAAGATTTCAAGTAATTACTTCATTTTCCTCAACCTTCTTTACATAGAAAGTTTGTTAAATGTCCTGATGCTTTGTCATTTTTTGTTATTGGTAAGAAAAACTTCTTCCCATTGGAGTTAACTTGCGTCCTTGGTTTTCCTATATGTAGTTCCCCTGGAAAATAATAATAAAACAGTTTCTATTGCAGGAAAGAATTTGATTCACAGTTTTTTCAAGATTTCACCCCTCTCTGAGCTGTGATGTTGATTCAGCACAGGTGGGCTAACTCCAGATCTTTATATAATGTTTTCTGGGATTTCATTTGAAAAAAGTCCTGATGTGACTATTTCACACATACAAGGGAAGAGGACATTGTTATGTCTTTAGGCAGAATAACAAGTTGACACCTTGCTTGAATGCATTTGCAGGACGAAAATGCAGATCACGTGAATTTGATATATACTTTCATGTAATGTTTTCATTTGGCAAAGACCTTGGTTTCTGAACACACCAGGGACAGCTCTCCCAGATCCCCAACTTCATCTTTCAGTTCTAAAGCCAGATGTCTCTGACTTTGCTGCCACTCATAATCCACACTCCTCACATTCCCTTGTGCCCTGGGACCCCAGCCACCAGACTGGGGACTTTGTGCTCCTTGTGACTTTGCTTCTGAAAAGGCCCTCTCTGACCCAAAGCCTTGGGCAGGGCACATCAGTCCCAGGGGCTTGCTTGCACCTCCTGCTCAGCCTGGATGAGGGATCAGCCTGGGCTGTGACAACTGAATATTCTGGGACCTTGAAGTGGCAAGCAGGAGAGAGCCTGTAGGGGTGGTCCCTCAGGACTGATGTTGAAGGAGGTGCTGCAGGTGGGTGAGGACAGAGCTGTGGGCTCTTAGAGCAAGCAAGGGATGTGGCATGCTCCTGTGCCTAGGAACTGCTGTTTACTCACCTTCCCAGGTAACATTTATGGCAAGACCTGGTGGCACGTGCTCACCCTCTGCTAGTGACACCTGAATGGCTTTGCTGGTTACACCTGAATGGCTCACCACCTGCCCCATTCTTTCAGCTTTCTCCAGGCACATTAAAGGATGAGCCAAAGTTTTGCCCCTTCGTGCTTATTTCTGTTACAGAAAGGGGAGTAAAAACCCTTCTGTGTTGTTGTGTTTTTAAGTACCACGGGAAAAGTGTTCTTTTTATGTACCTTGAAAGCACAAAATAGATGTTGCAAAACAAGTCACTGTTATTGTATGTAATGGATACTTTTCAACAAAATAGCCTTCTTTTTTTTTTTTTTTTTTTTTTTTTTTGTATGTTACAGTGTAGCCACTCATGGACAATTTTTTTTATTGGAATCTACTTACACTTAAGCGAAAGGTGTAATGCTGGGGCACAAATGTGATGGATAAGTTCATGGAAAGGCATACATCAGAAAAAAATGCTCTGTGTAATGCAGATATGATTGATTATTTTGGGGATACCACATAAAGGTTAAATTACCACTGTGAACAAAGTGGCATTTAGAAACTCTTTACTTACTCTGCTATCAGTTCTGTGATCCACTCAGAATTCCGTATGCTTTTAGGATCATTGCTTGTTATGTGGTTGTACTGTGGAATTGACAGATAGATAGTTTTGCTTTTCCTTCAGAAATCTGGATTGTTATTATTATTGCTATTAGGAATGAAATTCTATAATGGCTTTTCTAGTACAGACTTAAATGATACTAATAAAGCAAGGTACTTAGTCCACTAGCATGTCAATAAACCATTAAAACAATCCATACATAATTCTAACTCTAATTGGCAGTATATTAAGAGCCTGAGTTTTTCTTAGGGAGACAGAATAAATACCTCCTGCTTTCAACTGCAGTTACATAGTTTGTGGAGAGATGTGCTAGATGACTACTGAGAATTTTGCTTGGTTTGGATTTGTGCCTTTTTTGTTCAAATACAAGATTTAAAATGTACAATTTTTTTACTCTGCTTTTTTATGGTAAATAAATATCAGAATTATTACATTTGGCTTTCGCTGATGGAGGGCAAGAGAGAGAGACACCTTTTCACTGCCTTCCAACTCTAACGAAGGAGTGGGGGCTTCAACCTTGTTCCTTCTCAGTGCTCAGTCCCCATAGCTAGGCCCTACACCTCAGCACACCTGGGCTTGACCCATGGCCCTTCTCTGGGGCAGTAATTGGGGTCTCCTTCCTCAGCCCACCATCCATTTCCAAAAAGTCTGCAGGACTCCAGTGTGCTTTTCTCCTCTGCCAAATTCAGCAGAAAGGGAAAAAGGCAAGAAGTCATGTTTATTGAAAAAAAATTGAACAGAAGAAAAAGGAACTTAAAGTTTTTTTCCCCTTTGTAGGTCACTTACAGTCAAAAAGCTAGAAGATTATAGCCAATGCCAAGAGGGTTGATACATGAGTAAAAGCTACTGATGTGTGGAAAAATCATGTAATCATGGAATTATTTTTGTTAGAAGGGACCTTAAAGATCATCGAGCACATGGGCAGGGACACCTTCCACCAGACCAGGTTACTCAAAGCCCCATCCAATCTGACCTTCATCTCATTGGTTTAAAATGTTCCCAAACTGTAACCATTAATAGGCTTTCTAGTACTCATATGAATATTCAAAGACATTTTGTTGTCAAATCATGCTGTAAAGGGCTACAGAGAAGAATACTTGACACATTGCATCAGATACATATGTGCATTAATCAAGACTTAGATACCTCAAGTAGAAATTACTTCAGAGAGAAAGATCAAATGTAGTTTTTGATGCAGAAGTGTCTTTAAGATATGTAGTGGGATGGTTTCTGTCTTTAATGAGTGTAAATGAAATCATACCCAGTGCAGTTCATGTTGGGAGACAGCACAGGAGGTACAGGGTCAGGAAATGGGGATGCAATAATGGTTAAAATGAGAACATGGACTGGAGCTCACCACAAACCTTAACGCAGAGTTTAGTATGTAGAGTACTTGGGTACTCAGCCGTGCCTCTTGCAAACAGTGGATGTAGACTATTATTTAATATGGCTTTTTTCATACAAAAATCACACCATGCTCAGTAATATGCAAGAGGTCCTGAAGAAGGGAAGAAGCCCTGAAACTTGAGTGCTCTTCAGCAGCTGGCCTTGCTGGTACTCCAGGGGATTTCTAAATCCACAAGAGCATCCAGCTAGCGAGTTACACATCTTTCTTTGGAGAATAAAAATCACTGTATTGTCCAGTGAATAGATAATGACAGCTCTTGAGATATCCAGTGCTGCATGTGTAAGTTAGGAGCAGTGTACCCTGACTGTGATTATCTTTTGCCTTAGTCACTTCATGAAAAGGTTGAGTGGTTCAGTGCAGACAGAGGTAGAAATGCTTTGTTGTCTACTACCCCGGCACTAAAATTCTGACTCAACACCTTAGGCAATTAGTGCAAGAAAAAAACCCCTTGAGTATTTTTAATGCCAACAGATTTAAGCAGACTGTTTTCCAAGAATGCTGAGCCTTTTTGGATCCCATTAAATCCGCAGCAAGAATCTGTATTCAGCACCACTACAGATCAAAGCAACCTTTAAAGGCCTTTGGAGATCCATGTCTCTACAAAGCAACTGAGCTACCAGCAGAGGAGCTGGCAGCCCCTCAGTGAACAGTGTCAGGTGCTCCTTTCTCTCCCACAAATGGAGCTTGAGGGTGCTGGTAGCAGCTGATTTTCCTGAGTTTGAACCAGAAAAAGGTAAGTGTTCACCTTGCAGAGAAGGATGTGAGTCCTGGCTGGACACACTACTGGACATCAGCTGGGCCAGTGTCATGGAGCACTTGGTCACTCCTGCCAGCTTGTAAATCAGTTCTGCTCAGTGTTTTTCTTCACATTTGCCAGAGGGGAAGGACATGTACCTGGTTAGGGGCAGTGGCTCAGGTGGTCTGTGATGACTCACTGAACTGGGGAAATTCAATTGTTTGTCTTAACCTATGTTCACTCCATTCTGGTAGATACATCTTTTGCTGTCTTTATGAAACCTGGATTCTGATTTATGTTCTTGATGCACAGAAATAACATCCACTTCTGAATGCATTTTGATATGTGCCTCACGGGGTATAGCTGAGTGAACACGTGAAACAATTTTCCAGCTCACTTTCAGCAAGCAAGCTATATTTGCATCAGCACCATCTTGCATTAGTCCTACCCACACAGCAAGAAGTGTCTGAGTATTATCAGTGGTACTGCACAGAATTAACATGCAAAGCCCAGTAAAAGCAGCACCATGTTTCCTGGGCAGCGAGAAAACTCTACAACTCTTGCACCCCATCAGATTTCCTTCAAGCACTTCAAGGAATTAGTTTTGAGGATGCTGGAATTACATTTGGATAACATGCATCTTTCCTTCTTGTTTCTGGTTGCATGAATTATTTTTGCTATGGGATTCTTGAAGATTAGAGGTTATCAGCAAATTTTCCAGAGTGCTGTGTATCTATCAGACATTCTGGGAGGTTTATGAGGACAGCGAACCCTTGGTTTCCCATGTCATCTTCAATAAGATCGATAGTTATGGAGTGCAGGTACTGGAAGACACTGGAAGATGAGCTTTGCAGTTATAGTTTCAAGCTAGCACAGGTGGAGAAAATAAATACCCAGTCAGAAAAAAAGGGTGGAAAAACCAACTGTGGGAAATCTGGGGAAGCAATCGTGGATTTCCTTCATCATAAGGTTGGGAAAGATACTGCAATGGAAATGTTTCTTTACTTAAGCTTGAGTTACAGCACTCATTTCCCCAAGATCAAGGCTTGGTGCTTCTACCTGCCCCTCGAACAATATGAAACACTGGGAAAGACATCCTGAGTGCCCACTCTCAGTGATCAGACCACACAGCTTGTGTTTTTAGCCTAATCTAGAATTTGTAAGGATGGAAGATTATCGGAAGTGCTTTTAAATACAGGCTAAGGTGTCTTTATAGACTTGGCCGTAATGGAACTTGAATTATACCTCCACCGGCCCAACCCAGCAGATGCCATGCTTTACACATGGGTTAAACCTTTCGCTAGTGGAGCAGGTCTGCGTGGATCACAAGGAGAAGTTCTCACCTCAGTACTTGAGTGCGAGCTCCGTGCTGCCTGAGACGATCTGGAGTGCTCTCTCTAGTGGTGGCTGGGTGCTCCAAGCAGTGCAGCTCGGGGTTGCTCCCCTCTGCGGTGCTTCTGCCCACCAACAAAAGCTGGTTCGGTAGTTTCGGGTCTGTGTGAGTGGAGGCACGAAGCCTGCTTGGTCCTTTTCCTGCTGCTGGAGCCTCACCTTAGGGAGAGGACCGGGGCACTTCTAGGCCAAGCTGATTGCAAAAGCTAATTATTATCCTACATCTGTGTAACTGAGAGGCCCCCAGCAAGAGACAGGACCGTTCTATACAAATATAGCCAGTCCCTAGTATGGGCCATTTCAGTACCCCTGTATCCTCTGTCTTTCTTCTCCTCTTTCATTACACTCTTGCATAGCTGTTCTGTCTCTATCTCTTCTGCTTTCCATTCCTTTTGTCTCTGGCCACATTTCAATTACCTGTTCTGGAAAGGGACCCACCCCTGTGTGCCATCAGCAGTGGAAAATTTCAAGGTGATATTTTAGAAGGGAGTAACTAAACTGTGCATACAGCCCATTAACACCAATTATGGGTGTCAGATCAATACCAATAGCAGTGATACTGTTTAGAAGCTTGAATTAATGTCATTATGCTGCCCACTCAGCTATAGGCATTTTCAGAGACAATACACTATTTGCATTTTATTACAATGTATCTTTCCTGAAAATTCCCATCATGGTGGGGACATTGCCATGTCATAAGACAACCATTCAGATAGATGATACAGAGTGCTGGGCTGGCAGGAGCACCCTGCAGTGGCACTGTTGTGACAAGGAGTGTCCTCAGGATGGATTTCTCTCTGCCAGCTCCCTCTCCCCGCTGCCAGGCTTACCAGATCATTTCATGCACCAGCCTCCTCCTTGCTCTGTGCGGTTCCTGGTTTTTCTTACTGGTTTCTCTTGTGAAGAAAAGAGTGCCACCACCAGGGCAGGAAAAATGAATATGATAAGAGAATTTGGGCTTAAAAAAACGTATTACAAAAACAATTACTTAAGAAATAATAACTAATGCTCCTTGTTCCTCTTTTTCTTTCCAGACTCTGTGTGCTCTGCGATGCCTGGGGACCTCAGACTCACGAATTCTGTCTCAGCGGTCAAAAGAGTTGGCACTCTGTTAGCTGGGTGCCCACAGGCATATTTTAAATAACCTCATCAGTCTGGATAATTCTTATTAATTTCTTCTTCTCAGACCTGCCAGAATTTAAAAAAAAAAAAAAAAAAAAGGAAAGATTCTCAGGAGACTTTCCCCAACAAAACCAGGATAATATTATTGCCACTTACATAACATTACTGGTGAGTCTTACTGGAAATAGCCTACACAATTCCAGCAGGATCAGGGAAGTGGCGGCCAGCTTCAAGGAGACTTACAGACCTGCACTTGCTTAGTCTGGCAAGTGAAGACTGAGAGGGGGGTGTGATCACTACTAAATGCATCGTGGGGTTAACATCAAGAAAGGAGAAGAACTATTTACACTTTAGAGTGATGCTGGCACACTCTCAAATGGGTATAAGCTGATCTTGAATAGACTTGGCCTTGGTTTTAGAAGAAAGTACCTGCTACCCTGAAGCAGTGAAGCCTTTAATCAGAATAGTGTAGGCCAAAAAAATAAAGTTAGATTAAAAAAAGTAGCACTATCCATTTTTGGAGAGAGCTGTGTGTTGTAGTGCTGCCACGGCAGGAAGGTCAATTCTGTGACCCAGAAGGATCTCTCAGTTCTATTTCCATGTTCCTCACAGCCTTTGTCAGAAAAATAAATTGATAACAACATTGACACTAAAACCACCCTTCAGAGACAATCTTCAGAGTCTTCAGCCTACTGAAATGAAAGGCGGGAGATGGGGAGGGATTTCATCTTTCATGTCGCTATGATTTACTATCTGAGCTCATAACAGAGAATAGAATCAGTCTGCACTCAGTTCATATTTGAAAGTTGAAGTTTTTTCCTCTTCAAACACAGAGATTAGAAATGATTTTGTTTAAAAACCAAAGCTCAGATTCTGCAGATGTTCAAGAATCTTTGATGGGAGTATGGGAGGGACTCCTGATTCATCAGTGATTGAGCTAAAGTGTATTTGAGTAGGATATCATTCCTTCATTATAAAAGATAATAGACAAAGCAGGAACACCAACAATAGCATTTCTTCTTCATTTCATAGTAGTCAAAAAGCAATGATGTTTCCCACCGAAACCTTGGATTTGACAAATAGCAGTATCAGCTTTGCATGAAGTTTTTCTTCTGAACCACTCCTGATGAGAATTGGATATATAATTCTGAAGAGCCAGTCTCAGAGATTATGGTCTACCACTCTTTATTCAATTTCTAGTGAGGAATTTGATAAGATTTTTTTCCTGGAAGCCCAGTTTTTCCCTTCCTGCTAGTATTTTTTTGCTAAACAGGACTTAAGCGTCAATTTAGGATAACAGACTCTTTTTAATTTTTTCCTTTCTTGCTACTTTAAGGGAGTCTGTCATTCAGTATGAAAAGGAAACTATTCTAGAAAAACTCGTGATTGCAATTTCTTGATAATTTTATTCAATCTACAGAAATGTTGAGGCCTTTCATGAGATGTTCCCCATCAGTTTGTCCTTTTTAATAGAGCATTCCATGAGTCAGGCCTTTACATAATCCTGTTTATCAGTGGCTGCAAAATCATTTATACAATGAGGAATGTAGTAAGTGCTCTCATTTGAAATCAAAATATTGAACTCCACACGTGGCTAGTGTAGCAGACTACATGGTTGAACTAAAGATACCCTTTGCAGTTCTGTCATCACATGCTAATTATTTCTTTTCCTATTTCTACATAGAAGACTGGAAGAAATAATTTTTGTTGCGCTGTAATTCAAGGCAGATGATTATGAATTAAGCAGAAAGGCTGATTTTTTACTGAAGGAAATGAGTATTGTTTGCCTCATCAGCTCATTTTTTTTGAAACATTAATTATTAAACTTTGTCAGTCATATTCATAAGGGGACATCTGATATAGTTGCAATCTCATACAGTTGCAAATGATGAGTTAGAAGCACCAGCTTTCCCCCAGATCAGTCGTATCTGAATGAGCATTGGTAAGTGTGCTGGCTAATTAGATGGCAAGCAATTGAAATTACAGCAAAACTGGGAATTTTACCAAGACGGATCCTGAGCAGCCTTGTTTCCTGTTGCTTCACACACCAAGCAAAAGCCCTTGTCCCTTCCATGGGATGTAAGACTCTACAGAGGTGAAATGTGTATGAAAGTGGTGAATCTGTGGCAGAGGGCCTGTGCCTAACCTGCAGGAATGCTGTAACCTGTGCTTAACCTGCAGTGATTCTGCATCCTGTGCTGGAGCCACACTGCAGTCATGCATGAGGAATGTCAATCTGGCCTCTGAAAAAGACATGAATTCATAACAAACCCACCTCCACCTGCGTGTTGTTACTTTTATTGTGAAGAGTCTTTCTACATCCGTACCTCAAAAGTAATCCCCCAAGCTTTGCACCTGCAGCTTCCCAGTTACACACTCACTAAAGCAAGATAGCTGATGTTCAGCAGGTACGAGGCCATCAAACCTTCAGAGCCCGCCAGAAAACCTCTCCCATGTCAGTCTGGCGTGGCACTGCATCACAGGAAAGTGTGTGCTTGCATTGCAATCGATAAAACGCCAGCCACACGCCCTGCCTTTCCTCTCTCCAGGCAGCTGCCACGGGAATTGGTCTCTCTTTTCTCTAATGCTGCTCAGTGGCCATCTCCTCTTGCCTCCACCAGGGAAAGAAGCTGGGAAACAAACCTCAGGGACTTACATGATGCTGAGGCATTACTCATAGGCCCACATATATAAAGGTTCATGCAGAGCAACTTACATATGTAAAAGATGGCTTATTTAAATAAAACAGAAAATGAAACAAGACATTGTTTAAATGAATCCTGGACAGATTTATTTTGGGGTCTAACATTGCTTCCCAGCACCAAGGTAGTGGCAAAGAAACTATTAATACTTTCAAAGGCAAGATATGATGCAAAGCCTACATGGGAAGAAGGAGCTAAAGCAGACAAAAATGGACAGTCTGCGAGGAGCACGCAGAATCTGATCTCTGTGCACATTCACTGCATCAAAGAAGAACTGATAATATATGTGAAATCAGTGGGACATTTCCACTGTAACAGAAAGGAATTTAACCTATCACCTACATCCTGGGCGAATGCTACATTCATTGTATTACTGGCTATAATGAGAACTGCCTCCTCTTTGAAAAGAAAAAAGCATATGTAACAATCTTCTTTTTGCAGTGCTTAGTCCTCACTTTTTCCTGGAGAGGACTTAAGACTAGAAGGCACAATAATCTGAGGAAAAAATTCGAATTACACCTTTATCTCACCTTAGTGTTGGTACCTCTTAGGTACCCAGGAGTTATCCAGCTCCTACCTGCGGATAGGAAACATCTTCAATCTGCTCATTGTCTAAAGCTAGACACCACCACACCCAGTGTGTTCATACCTCCTCTTTCAGCTATAGACCTCAGGTGGTGGTGAACATAGTGGGAAGACTAATGAGGAAATTTGCTATCTAATAATTCCTATCTAATAATCTTTTTTTGTTAGAGCAGAGTATGAACAGTTTTTACTGCACAATGCATGTGGCCATTCTTGCAATGGAGATAATGACCCATAAAATACCTGCCCACCATGTGGGCACACCCCTCAAAAAGCCACCAGGGCAAATCTATCAGCTGCTTAAGGTGATAGGAATACACGATATATAATATATCATATATATATATATAATATATCATATCTGATGGGCCATGGAACAAGGGATGTGGAAGTCCTGCATCAGGTCTCTGCACACAAAGCCATTGCCACACGGATCACAGGTGCAGCTCTGCTCTCCCCTGAAGGGAATAAGCTCTTTAATGGACTTTGCAACATTCATGACAAGCAATTATGTCCAGGTCCATGACGTTAAATGCACAGACACGGCAGCACAAATCTTGGGCGCTGTCACAAATTGACACTAAATAAATTGTCCAAGATCCTAGCTTGGTACAGCAGTTGCTTTCTTTGAAAACAACACAGTGGTTTTTTTCTCTGCAGCCTGGATTGGAACAGGAATGTGATTGCTTTCTGTTATGAGGATTAATTGACCCACTCAGTTACTTTGAGCCAGTGAAAGTTAAGAGGGAACCTAAAACCTGAGCATTAGTCAGTTATGTAGAGCCTAACCAAGGACTCTTTCTTTTGTCTCACCTCATTCACTGTACCACCCTGCTGTCAAAATGCAACTCTACTTAAAATGATAACATGCCAGTATATGTTTTGTATGTAAACTATTAAAACAAAGTTGTTCAAGTTGCTCAAACATAGAAAAGAGAGGCAGTGTCAGAGTTACAAGTTTAAATGCAATAAGGCTGGTCTGTCTACTTTCCAACTTAATTCCTAGAACAAATTTATTTAACATCCATCACTAATAAATCTGAATAGGAGATACACGCTGGTACAACATGTGACTCTCATGGCTAGCAAAATGTGCCTTGGAAAGAGGTATCATCTTTTTAATGACTGAACAATCCTACAATCCTTTAAAGAAGTTTTAGTTTAGATTCTGTTTTGTGGCCTTAAAACCAAAATGAGAAGCTCAGAACTACAAGCTGTATTTCTCTTGCAAATTGCTTGAGGTCATAAACCAAGACTGATATTAAAAGAGGAGATGGGGCTGATACAGCTGGAATGAACATATATATGCAAAAATATATCTATATCTATATATGTATATGGGAGATGGAAACAGGTGTCAATATAAGATATTGAAAGAGTGATTTCTATAGAAAAATCTACTTTAAACCAAGGAGGGAGTAACATTTGCAGAAATTGTAAGAAACACTGCACTGGGAATTAGTCTTTCCTGTAGTACACGGGTTACTTTGATCTTCCACAGAAATATGAGGCTGCGAGTTAGCAGTAATTGCTTTGCCCCCTGTTTTTAACCTCAGTTATTCTCAGCTTCCTCAGACTTTGAGAAAGTCCTAAGAAAATATTATGTCCTCTCTTCAAATTACAGTCAAGCATCATATATTGTGTTCTGCATGACACTCTGAAGGGTTAATCTGTCCTGCAGCTGATGAGAAGGACAAGTTGGCCCAACAGCCTACAACATTCCCTCTTTCCTTATGTGTCTACGGGCAAGATTGTACCTTGGCACTGAGCTCCTTGCCTGTGTTTCTACATGCCTCCAGTCAGTCTCAGAAAGAATCAGGTGTAGATGTGACTTTCTGGAAGTCTTGAGAGAATCAAGAATGGGTAAAACCAAAATTAGAGCTAGATCTGCCACCTAATAGCATGACTGAGAAGTCATACTCTTTTATTCATTGAATGAGCATGGAAGCACACCCATAACATAAGGAAGTTTATTTATATGAATAAATGCTCATGTTTGTGAGTAAGGCTCTCAAAATCCTGTCTGACATTTTTAAGTAAAATGAATCAGTGATTTAGCAATGAAACAATGGTAAGAACGGAGCTGCCTGCATCTCATTGAAGCAGGTGTATGATGGCACACCCAGCAATCAGTCCTACAAGCCAGTCCTAAATATAGACTGCAAGGTGGGGACAAAATAGAATAGCAAACATGCCTGGGGTAAACTGTAGTGAGAAACAGATCTTGTAAGCTATGGTAAGAAAAATCCTCTCTGGTGGCATGTGCCTGGGAGATTGCGGGGAGCAGAAGTGATGTTGCACTTTCTTGGAAGCAGTTGGGATCTGATGAGGTTGGGTCTAATTTGGATAACATGGAAATGCCACCACATCCAGCCTTAAGGCAGGCCCAGGAGATAGGCAAAGTGACCAAGGTGTGTTTCAACTGCTACTCCCCACACACAAACCACAGCAGACCCTGCCATGGAGATCACGCAAATAAAAACAGCGGGTTGAGCAAAAACGGCCAGAAGATACTCCTGAGCCTCAGGGTATCCCCTCCAGCCTCGAGCCTCCAACCTAGACACTGCACTGTAAGCCACAAGAGGACTGGATTCAGCCCCTGGGTGAGGGCAGAGATGGCCCTGTGTTGGTATTGGAGATGAAGCATCACCAGTCTCCTGGGTGAGCATGAGCGCAGCTGGTGGGAGTCCAGGCTGGTGCTGAGCTGATGCCCTGCTGCAGACAATGTGGGACACTGCTGCAAAAGCAAAAATACCTGTCTGGGCTCAGTGCTGGGCAGGAATTATTTTGTCTGTGTCACAGGCTGCACTTGAAGAGACCATAACCCAGCTCAGACATCCCACTGATGGGGCAAGAGAGTTGGTGAAGAAGAAGTTCAGAAAGATGTGTCAAAGCCTGTTTTTAACACACAGGATTCCTTTTCAGCTTGTAGCTTTGCATAGTCTGTCAGGGTATTTGTAATATTTTAGCATCTGTTTCACTGAAAACAAGATCTTTTTTACTATCACAGTTTTTATCTTTTTCTTTTTTTGCAGAGTACAGTGTCTCTCCATACAGCAGTCCTATAGGGACGCTCTCCCATCCAAGATAACAAACTGCTCATTAATTACGTTACAAACTGGCTGGAATTTGTCATTGACTTCCACAGATTCCCATGAGTTTATGACCAAACTGTCCAACTTTCATTTGGTCATGGAGACGAAACAGCATAAGAGACATAAGGAAGTTCAGCAGTGCCTTTGGTACTGCTTTAGCAGGGAGACATTCAGACCTTAATCCACGGTGTCAAACGGAGCTAACTGGAACCTTCATCTTCCTCACGTCCCTGTTGTCTGATGTACTGCTGGGATCCATCCATCCATCCATCCATCCATCCATCCATCCATCTCAATGGGATGATGAGTGCTGGGGTGAGTGAGTCCAGCTTCTTGTTCTGAGTATGAGCCCATGGCTGATTCTCACCATACAAATCAGTCCCTGACTCCCTTTGGGACGAGATGCACAATAAAAGCCTGAATCCAGTTGTCATGGGTATTGGTCACTTCAGAGGTCTGTGTCTGTTCCCACTGAGGGTTGCATCACTCCTCTCACCCATTGTCTGCCATGAAGAAAAAGCCATGGTCAGCACCTCTCCATGAGTGAGACACAGCTCTAGGAGGAAATAAAAGGATTGATCCTCTTCCTCTGCTGAACATCCCAGTCACTTCAGTGAACTTGTCCTGAAATTCAGGAAAACATCTGAGCCACTGCAGAGACCTCCACAGAACTCTCTCTCAGCTTTCCTCATTTCCTCACCTCTCCTTTACCCAACAGTACTGACCGGGGTCTCCAGTTTTCTGCAGTTACTCATCTGTGCCTGTGAGGGGAATACAGCTGCATCCTCGAGGAGGCTGAAAAAGAGAGTGTGACCTGGAAAGTCTGGGAAAGATGGATTTTTTTTTCTGCAAAAGGGGCCACAAAGCAGTTCACAGTTTCCAAGGTGGTTGTGTAGGATGGGAGCTGCAAAGTGATCTCAAGGTATCAAGTAGCATTCCGTTCCGTTTCTGGCTGTGCCAGAAATCCCTCATAGTAAATAAAAGCTTTTGTGCGTACCAGGTGTCCTGGTGGAAGAACAGAGGGATGCAGAAAAAAAAGAAGCTCTGATTAAGTGATGCTTTCTGGGCGTCAGGATGGTTTTATTCAGAGTTCCAGCTAAGGGGACGATGATCTTGTACCTAAAGTATTCTAAGAGATTCAGTCAAGCCCTGGCTCTTTCACAGGAAGCTGTGGGGATGCATTTGTAATCTGGTGGGAGGCTGAGCTGAAGGCCATATATGTAGATGAAGAGAAGCTGAAGAGAGAAGATTTTTTTGATTTATTCCTGCTGGCTCAGACGTACATCTTAACCCTTCTAGCGTTAGCCCTCATAAACAGAGAGCAGTACCTCTGTGGGAGCCCAGGAACCTCGGCGCCTGCCATCAGCTGTGCTGCCTGGCTGTTTGCACAAAGCACAAAGCTGATGGCAGACAAATGTGTGCAAACAAACAAAGGCTGCATAACTGTATCCCGGGATGGAACAAAATCCCCAAAGCTCACAGTCATTTCCTAGGGAAAGCTGGATGCGGTTACTGGGCTGCGGTCCTGGAGGCGTTGGATTAATGGCAGGGAGGTCCCCTCGGCAGCCCTGCCCTGGCTCCCAGCTCTGTCTCGTCACCAGAGGGTGCACAGGTATGTGGGCCCTGGTCAGGGTTGCCTGGTGCTGCTGTACACAAAGAGATCAGCACTGGGTGCTCGGCAGAGGGAGGGAAGGAGAGGAAGCTCCTGAACTCAGAAGGCTGCAGGGAAAAGCAGCTATGCTCTGTGAGCTGTGAGCTGGAAACAGGCTGGGGGAAGACTGATGGGGGCAATGTGCCTCTTAGGATCCCTTCCACACTGGCAGAAGGAAAATGCACATTTCGTTTGCCCTCCTATGCTGTGCTGCCCTGGAGGCTGCAGGTGCTGTGGTGGCCACAGGGCACCTGGATGAGGCATTTTGGAAATGAGCAGAGGAAGGACCAAAGAGGGTTGTAACGACAAGAACACTTCTGCTGACACAGCTGAGACCCCACCACTGAGCTTCCTCAAGAGTGAGGCCAAGGCTTCACGCTCAGCTGTCAGAGCAGCTTCACAGCAGCTCCTGAGCCATGGAAAGGTCTCAGAGAGGACACCCAGCCCACCACAAAACCCTTTCTCTACTGAGAACGATTTTTTAGACAAGCAGACCCCACAACTGCTTTTCAGATGCTGTTGCTTCCTTGATCATGTCTCTCCAGGTCAGCCAGGGGGACCGGTGGGGTCCTGGTGTGGGCTGCATTGCAGCACCTTGCTCCTTCCTCACCAGGGTCAGCTGATGCTGCCAGGCTCTCCTTCGCTGTGTGAACACGGGCAGAGATGGAAAACTAATGGACAATTAGTTTTCCTGGAAAGTGGTGCAGAGCATCACTTACCAGAAGCACAGAAAGCCTTCCACGTTCCACAGGGCCCCCACGACCAGGAGGGCAGTGTGGAAGGAAGGGTGGCCTGTGGGAAAGGCTTGTGCCAGTGCCATCATTTTCTTAACTCTCCTTGCAGTAAGGAAAATGAATGCAATAAGTTGGACAATAGAAAATACAGAAAGGACATTCCTATATTATTCAAGTCATTGTTACAGATGATTTAGGACATGGACATTTTTTCTTTTAAAGTATAGGAGACAGTCCAACACTTTAAAAACACAGGCATTACAGATAAAAGTTGTTTATAAAAATCATCTTATTTTAAACAACAGTTGCACAGAAGTATTCTACCATGGGTCAGCTTCCTGCAGTCAAAAACTCTACTGGGAAACTAGGTTTAATTTCCTCTCCACTGCCATTTTTTTATGTAACACTGAACAGCTTTCTTAATTGCTCCACATCTCAGTTTCCCATTCATAAATAATTGTACTTCCTTTCCTGCAGACTCTTTTTTCTTAATTTTTAAATTACATTCAAAAAAACTACTCAGGATGCAAAACCTGTGTACTGCAATGTTGAGAAATTAATGCTGCATTAAAGTTGTCTTGATTCTGCCTCTTGAATTCCCATTTTGGACTGCCCCCAAGGCACAAGTGATTCAACAATTAAATTCTGCAGCATAATGCAGATAGGGGATGGAATAAAGGTTGCACACTAATCACCCCTTTCTTTCCTCTTCAAAGCATGACTTTGAAGCTTAAATAGAATTCTTTTAATGTATTGCTAAGTGTCACTTTCTATGTAATTTTAAAAAAAGAGGTAAAAATGGAATTATTTTATGTCTGCTCTTGTCTTTTTGTGTGTGCATTCAACATACAGTGTTACTGGTGAGGGCACGCTGGCTCCTGGGCATTGCCACCGCCTCGGCCACCTCTGCCCAGGTCTGGTCACACCACGTGGTGCTCGTGCAAAGCTGCTGACAGGGCGAGGGGTCACACACCCAGAAACAGGAGGAGAGGGAACTATTGAAGAACCCAAGTGCCTCTTTCCATCTTTCCACAACATCCTGTCCAGCCAGAGCTGCTTATCAGACCTGGAAAGGGCTCACAAGGCAGCTGAGGCCACCCCAGCTCACCCTCGCTCTCCTAAATTGGAGGCTCCGTCCGTGCTCTTGCTGGACAAGATTGTCCGGCCCGTGGGTCTGGAGCTGCCCCTCCCAGCACTCCCAGCCCTGGCTCTGTAGACTTGTGCTTTGGGGCACAAGAACAGTCAGGATCAATTAGTCTAAAAATCCACTACTAACTTTTTCTAGGGGAAACATGAAAGGACAGAAGAGAAATTGCCATTTTCAAAATTCATAACTCAGCAAAATCTAGGTGAATTCTTATGTAAAAGAAAATGCATTTCCATAGCTCCAGGGATTCCTTCTGCAGCATTTCAAAGGCTGGCTGCAAGCACCAGCAGTGCAGAACCTCACAGTAACAGAAAGTATTAAATGGTCCAAACAGATGGGTTAGTATTGACAGCAGTGGCAGTAACACAGTCCTGCATCAGTCGGTTTGGTGATGCTGGGTTCAGTTCCCAGGTCAGCATGGGAGTGCTGTGGTTCCTTGGGCTGTGTGTGTGGGTGTCGCTGGATGTCTGTGTGCTGCTGGGTGTCCCCTCTGCATCAGCCTTGTCTGCTGTGGAAACCAGAGTGCAGTGAGAGGTGTCAGCCTGGTGTGCTTCCCCAGGGAGAGCTGGCAGCTCTTGCAGGGGAAGAAAAATATTCATTGACCCTGCAAAGTGTGGGTCAGTGTAGTGTTATGGGTGGGGTTTGGGATTTGTTTTGTTTCCATTTATTATAAGAAGGTCCTCGTACAGCAAATACCTACCCTGCCTGCGTTGTTTGGATTGCTTGGCAGAGATGTCACGTCCGTATCAAGAAGTAAGGTGACCAGGAGGATTGAAAGCCTGCTAGTAACATCATCCAGTGGCAAGAGCATCACAGCCTGCCTGTCCTGCCCAGGAGGTTGTAGGAGTCATATGGTGACCGAACTCCTGTCAAATGGGCCAAACCTGCTCCTCTCACCAAGAAAGTCAATGGTCTGAGCAGGAGCTGGTAAGGAGGGTGCTGCTGGGATGGCTCCTGTTTACTCACAATTAAAATGGAAGAAATTACCATTTCTAAAGAGCTGATTAGAGAGAGGAAATCAAGTGCAGAAATTAACAGAATGAGCAGAATGGGCCATTTAGACTCATGGAGATGTCATGTTCAGGAAACAAATGCTTTCCATGTCACACTGGTCAATTTGAACAGATCCAAGTGCCATGGTCATTTTTCTAGCTGCCAAGCCTCTTCTTTCTTATCTTCAGATGTTTATTTGGAATTAAAATGAACTGGGTTTGGTTGGGATAGAGCAAGTTTTATTCAAAGTAGTGAGGTGAGGCTGTGTTTTGGATTTGTGCTGGAAACAGTGCCAATAACACAGGGGTGTTTTGGTTACTGCTGAGCAGTGCTTACACAGAGCCAAGCTTTCCTGCTTCTTCTACTGCCCCAGCAGTGAGGAGCCTGGGGGTGCAAAGGAGCTGGGAGGGGACACAGCCAGGACAGCTGGCCCAAGGGTGTCCCACATCGTATGACACCATGCCCAGCAGCAACAGCTGAGGGAAGGTGGAGGAAGGGGGGAGGCTTGGATGATGTCAGCCTTCCCAAGTCACCACTACAGAAGACAGAGCCCTGCTATCCTGGAGAAGCTGAACAACTGCCTGGCAAGAGAAAGTGATGAGTGAACTCCTTGGTTTGTTTTGCTTGTTTGTGCAACTTTTGCTTTACCTGCTAAACTGTCTTTATCTCAGCCCATGAGCTTTCTCACTTTTACGCCTCTGATTCTCTCCCCTGTCTCACTGGGACCTGTGAACAAGATGTGTGGGACTGAGCTGCCAGCTGGGGTTATCCACAATATGATGTCATTCCAAGATCATTTTGTTTCCTGATGTAGCTTCTGTGGTGATGGTTTCATGTAAAAACATGGCCTTCCCTCTATGCTAGCAAAATCCAAACCTGAGGTTATTAACCATCAGACAGAGGGAGGGCAATGGGAGTTCATGGCTCTGGACATAAAGGTTCACAGACCTCATCATGTAAGAAATGAAGAACAGAAAAGAGAGAAATCAAACTTCCTTGTTTTGGAGCCCATAAATCCAGAGTTATTTGCCAGCTATTTAATTTTGGTAGCCCTGTCTCTGTTTGGTGTCTGACGAGAGAGTTCATTGCATTTACTGCTTACCCCACGCTTGCCTCCTTCAGAGCAGGACTTTTTGTTGGTGATGAGAACGGCTGCAATATTTTGGCCAGGCCAGGGGCAGCATGAAGGCCCAAGCCCCATGGGTGTAGTGTGGTTGCAGGGAAGGTCCCCATTGTCCCTGGCCATGTCAGGACAGAGCTGTGCATTGCGGCAGAGCTGGGCAAACCACTCCAGGATTTACCACATGCCTGCCCAGGAGTTCAAGGTGAGACAATGCTTCCCTCAATTCACATGCAACACTTAAGGCTCCAAACTCCTGTCAAGAAAGGCTTAAAAAGCTGCAGGAAAAGCCAGAATGTGAGTGGGAGCAGGCTTTCCTCCCTGCTCCCTGACTGAATAAACTGGGAGTTGTAAAAAGAAATGGTTGTTGAAACTTCTTTGTATTTTGTCAGTGAGTTCACAAGGACCCAGATCCAATCTATTGATTTCTTCTTGCTGAAAGGTAAGCACAAGCCCTTATCAGTGGGTAAACACACTGCACCCAGGAATTGGTTGACCATGGTCAAAGCAAAGGATGTAGTAAACTCGCATATTTGATTATTTGCAAATTGCAGCAGTGAAACTAATCTAACCTTTCAGCGGCTCTTTTAAGTGGTATTATTATTAGCCCTTGTTCAGAGGATGGCAGGCAGGCAGCCAGTAAAGCACTTAGAGTTTGCCATCATCCATCTGCTCCTCTATAGGTTTGAAGATTGTAGGAATTTTCCTTTTTAGGACTTACTTGGAATATGATTAGTGTACCACTTGCCACATTGCTATACAAGCATGTCTGTGTGCTTCAGGCAGAAGTATGTGACAGGTATTTTATCAATGAGGGACTCTCAATTGAACAGTATTTCCATTCATCCCTCTGTTCGTTTATTTGTGTAGTAAAACTACCCCTGGTGCTCTCAAGACACAGACCAGGATAACAAACATTTCATGTTGCAATAAGAGAGTTATACAAGCAGATGCCACTCCAGCTCTCCAGGAAATTAAAGATAAAATTAAAAGGCCTTATTTTTAAATACTTGAATGATACGGTTTTTTTCTTAATTTTCGTAGCTGTGATTGTAAGAACAGCTAGTCCATTATCCTAGGAAAATCACAGTCAGGGATTAGTATTAAGGGATGCAGAGACACAAGAAAAATGTAGCCCCTGTCACTAGACCTGTGCAGTCCAAGCAGTCAGATCATGCTGCTTTCCCTGTGATTTTAAAATGTAGCCTGGTCAGCACTGGCCTGGCAGAGCTCATCGCAGAGCTGACATTAATGGGGCTGGGAGCACTGAGGGCAGTTCAGCCCTTCTGGTGAGGCACTGGAAGCAGAGGAACGTGATTTACAGTGGACCTCAGTTCACAGGGAGGGTTCAATAAGGTAATTTCTTCCTTGAATTCCTTCAGGGTCCACCATTCACTATTTCATAAATATGGACAAGATCAAAGGTGTAATTATGTCCAATTATGTTAATATACAAGAATTTTCTCTTTCCAGCAATCTTTCAATACCATAGCTTTTACCTGGGCTCCCAGAAGGCCCTGCAAAACTTCTGGGTTTCATTTGCCCTGCTCTGCTGCTCCTAGCTCCCAAAAGGTGCCTTTCCAGAAGCTATTGTTTTCCATTTGCTCTCTGATGAGCTTGGGAAGGGCTGGGAGCATCGTGTCTCCCAGTAAGCCTACAATATTCCTAGCAGTGTCTCTGAAATGGTCTGTGTGCCAGAAAACTGGAGCTTCCCCTTCCAAGAGGGAATTTGACCTGTGGGGAGGTGAGCTGTATAAATATACCTCTCATTCCCTGTGCAGCCTGATTCACCCACACTATGTTCTGACGGCCATAGCACCAAATGTGGATCTTGGTTTCTAAATACAGCTGCTCCTGGTGGGGCAGAGCTCAATCAAGAGGCAGTTCCTGCTCCAAGGATACAATACAGTTTTCTAACCCACTAGGACATGGCAGGATTTATCCAGCACATCCCTACCAAAGTTTCTGGACAAATGGTTTCTTAGAGATCCAGATCTTTAGGCTGTAGGTACGCCAGTTCTACCATACAATGCACACATGGACAGAGGGACAAAATGACGCCTCCTTAAAATTTTTCCCTTGTGGATGGGGACAATTCCTGCAGAGTAGATGGTACTTGTGAGAAGGGCAGCTGGCAAGGTCAGAATTCAGATGTGGGGCCAGGTGACATGCCAGCTGACTGCTCCCACCAGCCCTGGGTCGGTCACCCTGGCGGGACGCGTGTCCCTCCATGGAGCCTTTCCCGTGCAGCTCGGCCGGCGCCGCTGCTCCTGCCACGCTCCGTCTGCCGGGCTCTCCCAGCCCGGGACCCTCCCCAGGCACATTGGGAGTGAGTGTCTGCTGACTGAATGCACCACCGAGCCTTTGAAGACCCATTCTGTGTGTCTTTCATGGGCAAAGTCCGTCGCAGAGTATTTCCTTGCGGCTTCTGGTGAGATTTGAGTTGGCAGAGGCTGCAGGTTTCAAACAAACGGGATGGAGTGCCGTGATCTGAGGGCAGCTCTACTGACTGGTTGGTGTTGCTTTGGTACATGCATAAAACAGTGTTTGAGGAATACAGAACTGGGGGGAAAAAAAGATCCATGGCTTTGAAAGCACTGAAGCATGTGTTCAACTCCTAGGGACTCCAACAGGCTGTAAGGACCTGCTGAATAGGGCTTTTAACTGGAGTAAATATACTCATATTGAAATTGGACAGAGGAATAACAAACTCTTCCAGGTTCAAGAAGTGCACCTTGTGGCTCACTAAAAATGGTTTTCCCCAAGGCTCCTCTGAACATCTGCAGTCAATGCTGTCCCTTTCTCCCACACAATACAATCTGTCCAACTCCTTTCCTTGAATATAAATGTATTTTTATCTGGGAGAAGGTCCCCTTCACCAGGGAGGGCCCCTCTCAGCAGGGCTTCACATCCCTCCATTTCAGTAACCTCCCTTCCCACAGCATGGAGCCTCCGCTGGCTTCCAGGAAGAACAACCTCACACCTCTTGGCAGGCCCTAAAAACAGGCATCCCATCACTGCCTCCCAGACACCACCCTCACAGGCACACTGGAAAATCTATGAGTATTTAGAAGTAGTAGTCATGTCATTTTTCCTTTGTATCCTTTGTGCCTGGAGAAAACAAAAGGAAAGGCGAATAAAAGCTTTCAGAAACACTGGTGGCAATAGATACCCCGCTTGAAATACCTGGGCAATGGCATGTGTTTTGTTCTCTGGTTTTCAGGGTTCTTTTCAGCAAGTATTGAGCACCCCTAGCTTTCAAATCAATTTTCTCTGAAGACTTCTCAAATTGGCTGTCCAGACACACTGACCATTTTTTTTGAGCATTTAGGATGTGGAACTCAGGCAGGCTGTTCTTTCTCTATATAAAACCGAAAGAACACAAGGAATAGGGGGAAAAAAAGAAACTATTTTGCATAGGAAAATGGCAGTTATCTACTATGCTTGAGAAAATTGTAGAATCTAAAAAGAAATAAGGAGCTTCTTGACAAAGAAAGGCATTTTTGTAGTACCTGCTAAGATACACAAACTGCAGCATAGGCAATTAACAAAGACAAAGCTATTGCAATGGGTGTAAGTCTGGTTTTAAAACTCTGTAGATTTGGCATCAACAAAGAACAGTGACCAAAGGTCAGATGAATGCAACTCTAACAATATTTGGTTTTCAGACTATGTTCAGAAAGCATTATTTTCTGGCATTTTTATTTTCAAGAGGGCTTTGACTGAGCCGTGTCAAATATAGGAAGGGAGCGTTGAACATGTAAAGACTTTCTTTACTAAATTATTTAGTGCTCATGAAAGGTGTCAGATGGAGAGCCTTGGGGACTCAAGTCTTCTTTTCGTCTGCAAAACTGCCTTAGAATAAGAAGTGACAAATCTACCAAGCTCCTGTTACGGGCAGCTCCTGTGACTGCCTGAGCCCTGGCATGGAGCTCCTGACCCCGAGGGGGACTGGTTTGCTTTGCTATGCTTCTCTGCAGCCCTGGGTGATCCTGCTGGGATGTGCCGTGAAGGTGACACACAGTGTGTGAGACAAGGCAGAGACCCAGCTCTCCCCCAGCTGGCAGGGCTGCTGCTTGCTCGTCTTCACAAATTCTGCTGGCGGGTGGGTTTGAACCGGTTCAACAGTCCAGTGACAAGGAAAAAAGAAAATCGCTTATTGACAGGGGTGGGGCTGGATGATTTAATGGACTATTTGTTGTTATCTGTCTCTGACTTTGATGGTCCTGTAAGTAATGAGCCATCCAGTCTTCTGAAATACTCCAGAGTTGTTGAGCCCAGTCAGTGTGAATGGAAAGTGCTTTGCAGATAAATAAGCTGATGGATCTCTGTCCACATCATCAGAGTTAAACATAGAACAAAAACTTCTATAATAAACAAAAAAGGGCTAAGGAAACCCACAGCTGCCATATGCCAAGGCACAAACAGGTAAAAATTCACTTTATGCATTTTTGTTCCAAGACAGAAGGCAAACCTGTTCAGTTTGAGGTGAGTTCATTACCACAAGTGCAGCAAAAGTCTGAACTGCAGCCGTTTGCCGTGACTTAATTCATTGCTACAAATGGCAATCAGACATCTCAAAAGGGATCTGAGTCCACCTAAAACAAAGGTTGCCCTCTTCAAGCCAGAGTGGGATCGCACCCGCTGGTAAACAATGGACGGTACAAACAGGGAAGAAGGACAACACTTACAAGTGCTGACAAAGCTCTCATCATAATTTAAGGGGGTAAAAAAGGAATAAGAGATAAGGAGCCCCCAGCCTATAAAAGGTGTGTCCATGACTGAAATATGGGATTATGCCCAGGGCTGCAAGACGAATGTTTCCTTCTCCATCAGAAGAAATCTGATTGCAGAAACAAACTTCAGCTCTTGAGAATGTCCTTGTAGGAAACCACATCAGCTGCCCGGTGCCGTCTGATTATAGACCTGTCAGGTGTAGGTAAGAGCTTTGTCGAGTTGCCTCTGTCAGAGGCCACAGAAGGGGAGGAGGGCTGGGTGTGCCAGCAGGCTCCATGCCAGACTACAAGTAACAAAAGAAGTTTCTGCAGCCCCTGGAGAGGGAATGAGTAGAGGGTCTGACTCTGATGCAATCCAGACCTTGTCTGTGCTCTTCCAGGAGAAGTTTCGGGACACCTGCAAGACAAACCTTCTTGCTGCACTGTAACTCCAGATCATTCCTCTGGAGACTGGCTGGTGCACCTCAGGCTGGCTTTTAGCACTGAACCAGTGCCACAGCACGGATGAATGGGACCAGTTCTGCTCTCAAGGACAAGGGGAGGAAGAGGCAAGAGGTTGGCTGTCCTGCCTCTGAGCAGGAAGAGCCAGCTGTGGAGAAGGAAGCATTGGGAGAGGATGGTATGAGGGAGGGGGAGCCGTCTTCCAGATGTACACACACCTGATCTGGTGGAAATACCAGCCAGCTCCAAGGAAGCAAGCCCCAGAGGGGTCTTTTTTCACAGCAGCTCTGAGTGAATGATCCCAAAGAGACCCAGGCATTTGGATACATCATTTTGTGCATCTGAGACATATCTTAACTGAATGAAATTACGCACTGAGGACTGAGAATTAAAAAAAAGAGAAAGGTCTCCCTGGCTGTTTTGGTAGCTTTCCACTCCAGTCTGCCCCTGTCTTGTCCTGGGGAGCCGCAGATTGGACACTGGTGCAGTTTCACAAGTCCTGCATGGAGAAGAAGGATTATATTCATAGCTACAGCTAATACGGAGTTTTCTGAGGAGTCAGAAAACCCCGGCACCCACTGCAGACAAAACTGTGGATCTTCAAGATTCCTGTCTCTGCAGTGTGACATCTTGTCTTGACCCGAATTTGGTAATCAGAAACTGTGTGCCAAGAGGAAAAAGGAAAACCCCCAAACGATGTAACCAGGAGGCTGTGGAGGTTCGGTGGTGTTTCAGTGCTGCTCAGGGTGCCGCAGAAGCTCGGACGCCAGTGAAGCGTTTCCCGTGGGAAGCTGGAAGGTGTGAGAGCCCAAGCACCTCTAACGCCCAGAGCCCAGCGGAGCGGGCAGGCAGTCAGGGATATCAGCGAGAGCCAGGCTCCAAGCACAGCTTCAATGCAGTACCAAAACCTTCAGCACAAGAGTCCCAGCAAACACAAAGGAACGGGGTAAGTCATCTCCTATCACAGAAACATCTAAGATTTGAATTAACCTCCCTAGTCCCTAAATTTCATTGCTTCACATGGGGCTAATGTGTCTCAGGTTAATTGTGTGGACCTCTGATAATTGGCCCAAATATAGCACAAGGAGATTTTCATGCTAAGCCAACATCAATAATGTGCATCAAAGGCTGCCCTGAATTCTCCTCCTTGGTTGCTCAGTCATCTTTGATCTAAAAAATGAAAAGACTAAGGGATTTTGTTGTTATTTTTATTCCTTCTCCCCCATCACAGGATTGAAGTTACTGAAAATATAAACAGAGAAAAGGTGGCAAAACATTAAAAAAAATTGTAAAGACAAGCAGGAATGATGAATGGAAGTAAACAGAAAGAAATAGGCTTAGAAAAGAAAAAAGAGCTGCTGCTAGGAGAAAGAGAAATGCTGTAGATATGGGATATGACAGTGAATGGGGTGGTGAAGAAAAGCCTGGGCAAGGTACTGTGGATGAGAAAAAGGGATCAACCAATGACTTCTGTAGGATATGAGAATCAGATCCTGTCTTCTTAAGCCACCCGTGTGCTGGCCATCTGACATCGCTGTGATCTGCTTCAGAAGCCACCGGGATGCCACTAAAATCTGCAGCCCATAGGCATTGTGCATTTGACCCTTACTGGGAATTTTTTGGGAAACAGATGTTCCTATGTGACCTTTGAACCACTCGCATAAAAAGCGAAGGGGACCCACACCACTCCCTCTGCTGGCTGCACAGGAGGGAAGGAGCTGCCTCATCCACTGAGCTTGAGGGAGTAAACCAAGGCTCTCATGGGCAAAAGGAGGAAACCAAAAGAGCCACAGAGAGGAATATGTAGAGGGAGGTGAGAAGCAGAAAAGAGAGGATGTGGAATTTTGGGGATTTGGGTATCTAAAGTCTTTGTTCTAAGATTGCACTGGGAACTCAATTCTCCCAACAGTCCCGAGTGCTTCCTCTTGGCAGCTCCACAAAAAGAACAACTCGCATTTAGCAACACTGAGACCGAGTAGAGTTGAGTCCCAAGGCTACAAAAGCCTGGCTCCAGGAAGGGTTGTTCACAAGCTTCCTATTCAGACTTGAGCTTAAGGCCCATTAATTACAGGAGGACATATCCCCAGCGTGGAAATCTGGATGAACTCACAAAACGCATGAGGACACTCAGACCTTAATCCCCCAGCCTGGCTTCACTCCCAATTTACAGCCCCAGGAAATCTGTTTCCAAGAAAGTGTCTCTTCCTTATCCTGTGCAATTATCCTCTCTCCTTCCAGCACTCTTGCATTCACCTCCACAGAATGCAGGTTTGGGGAACGAAGCCCAGCAAAGTCTTTCAGACAACAAAAAAAAAAAATCAGGAGAGATGGATTCATGACCTTGCAAAGTGCAGCGTTTTCTTGTTTGATGCTGAGCTGACTTCTTAAAGGGGGTAAAAATTAGCTCCTGAAGAAACATTGTATTTCAAATCAGCTCCAAATGCACATAGTTCACTGACCCTTCATTTTCCAGCTTGGCCACTGAACTGGAAAACTTGCCATTTGTACAGCTCTAATGGTGAATCTTTTGATCTCTTGGTTATAAACATGATTTCAAAAGTATGCAAACAAAATCAAGGAGAAACAAAAAATTCAGGAACATGCAAAAAAAAACCAAGAAAAGAGAGAAAGAGGAAATGAATTCCTGAAGATGTTTGAGCTAGTTGGATAATAATGTCGCCAAAAATATTTGCTGTATTCAAATAAAACCTTACCAAATATTTCTTTTGCTCTGCATCTAAATCCAATACTGATCACAAATACAACATTTCAAAAAATTGTCAATGTGAATCATAAGCTAAAGAGATTCCATGCTTTTTATTACAAATTAAAATTATAAAGCAAAAAGAGAAAATTTTGTTAGGTGTGAAAATGTGTTTGTCTGGACATCTGATGCGAGACAGCATCGGGCAGCATCACCAAGGTAAACAGACGAAATATGAAGCCCCTCATGCATCCCTGCCAGGAAAACAGCAGGTATGTTTGACATGCTAAAAATGTGCTTATGTTGACTTTTAATTGGAATCGTTAGAACAAATGTCCTTAGCAAACACGGCTTTGCCTCCCCACCTTTTGTTGCTGTGTTTTTGCAGTCTCCCCCATGGGCCCCCGCATCGCAGGCTGTACCTGAGCCTCGCCTGTGCTGCTGGCAGGGCTCTCACCAGCCGTCTGGAGCATCACACTTACACAGAAACCACTATCAATTCCCCTGCAAAGCCAGATAATGGGATGCACTCTCCCTTCTTCCTGTTACAGCCTTCCAAGGGCCAAATCCTCGCTCCATTTACAGTCCAGAAAATCCCATCCACCCAAGGATGCTGTGCTGCATTTACACTAATGCAACTGAAGGCTAATTTTGGCCCTAAGTTATTTGTAAACCCAAATATTAACTTAATGTAGGACATTTTCTGAGCTCAGTTCCTCTCTGCAGCGTGTATCAACTTACTGAAAGCAAGAGAATTCTTCTTAGCTTCCCGTATCACAGGGAGATGTTCAGGGCATGGGCAGGGAGTTTCCATTTTGCCAATTATGGCTGTGGTGGCAGCTGGATGAGATTGACTTGCACTTACATCCATTACTGCGTTGCAGGTTTTGTTCGGTGCGGAATATTCCATATAATGGGTCCCTTCTGTAGCATTTGGCAATCAATCCTTCATAATTTGAAGTTCCCTTTCCTCATTGAACTGCTCTCCTCCCGGTGGAGCTGGTTTGCATGTTGATTTGGAATAGAATGAAAACTCAGTGAACTACAAAAGCCTGTTGCAGAGATTTTTGGCGGTGTATGACCAATGTTCTCTTTATTCCTGGCCCATTATTTTCTTCAGCATCTGCTCAGCTGATTAGTTTTAATGAGCAGTAGCTCCACCGGTGCATGAGGGAATTCACAGCTCAGTAGGTAGGGGAAAAGAAAATGAGCAGTGGAAAATGGCTGTGTGCAGGTAGCTGTCCCCAGAACAGGCACCTTTATATGCACATCAAACATGAGACAGGAGCAAACATCCTGCTTGTACACTGCAACCACTGAGAAACTCCTCTTTACTGGGTAGTGGCTCCCACTGGAAGAGGCTCTTTGAGATCCAAAACCACAGGGAGCTATTACAGATACACAGGGAAAAGTAAAGTTATGTCTTGGAGCTGTTGTGTCTCCAGGTGCACATAAGCCACAACAGGTTATTTCCCTAAAAAATGCCATACCATGCTATGCAGGATCAGAGGAGGAAGCCTCCATGCTTGGATTCTGTGTTTTGCATTTTTCCACTGGTTTCCATGCTTACCCAGGGTTTTTCCACAGGACCAGCTTTCCCCTCCTGCCCTGTGCCTGCTGAGCAGGGAGTGCAATGAACAGAAACCAAACCACAGCAGTGGGAGAACCAGCCCTGCAAACACTGCTTGTTGGCTAAGCCTCCTGCTTCAGCCCCGGTGTTTGCTCCAATTTCCATGCCTGGAACATGCAAAAACCTCCAGGGTGTTGGGTTCCTAGAAGTGGCTGGAGAGTACCTTTCCATAGGTCTGTGTGCTGGCTGCACACCTGAGGTACAGAAATGCCAAGGTAAAACACGTCAAAACAGAAGCAAAGCTTCCGGTCTGGTGTCCATCATTCCCTGGAACAATTTTCCTCTCTCCATCACTGCAGAAGTCATTTCAGCAGAAGTCTGAAGATGCCAAAGGCTGCTGAAAAAACTGTTGTGGAAATGGCAATAGTCAGGTGGGAATTGTTTATTTTCTGTAGCCAGACAGTACCAATGATACAGGCCCTGCTAACAGAACCACATCTGCAAAAACACATGAAAGTGATCTATTCTTTAATCTATTTTGTCTTTTCAAACTGAGGTAAGAGTTACTCAGCAATCCCCACTTCCATCTCCCCACAGACGAAGCCCTGCACGTCTATCACACGGTGACTGTGTGGTTTTGGCTAAGTAACCCCCAGAAATGGGTGAGGCAGGGGCTGTGACTGGACAACATGCCAGACACAGGCCAGCCCACTGGGTGTCACAGCCCTCAGCAGCAGCGTGGTCCCTCTGCCAGGCAGGGATGCCGTGTGCCACAGGTTCCCTCAGGACAGGTCTGAGGGATGGGCTCACATGGAGGGCTGTGGGGCTGCAGGAGAGGCACTGCAGGAGGGGCAGGGCAGTGGTGCTGAGCACCAGCATCACCTGTGCTTATCTCCCCATGTAGGGGACACTGCAATCAGACCTTAGGGTCTCCTTCCCCTCCCATGAGCCCCAGACCTCCCTCAGCTTTGCCTCTCTCCTTGTGGAGAAGAAGAAGAGGAAAGGGGCTGGCCGTGCTGCTGCATTGTGCAAGGGGCTGGGGCTGTCTCAGTGAGCCCAGCCATATCCTGCTGGGCAGCAGGACCAGCTTCGACAATCTCCTCTGCATCTATCCCAGGTGCTGTACAAAACAAATCCTTCCTGCTTTCCCTTCCCATCTCTCCTCTCTAGGCTGGTGAGAGCGTTATGCAATATCATGTCATATTTTTGTCGTATTAGCAAGGTATAGTTGACGAAATAAAGGTGTATTTTATTGTTCTGACCTGACAGAAAAGCCAATCTCCAATGCACTCATTGTCAAGGCTGTTGGAGGAGTAGGCTCCACCACTGGGATGCCTCTCACCATTGGTCTACTGCTGCCTGAAAAAATGCCAAGAGAAAAGATCCACCGTATGTATGGTCAGACTGCGCTGCACAGAGCCCATATGGAGTCTATCTTTAGGCTTTAAAAAGAAGAAACAGTGACGGTTGCTCAGAGATACAGATTTACCTCCCCTTCCCATCTTGCACAGAAGGAGCTCCCAACATAAGGGTGCTGAAGTACACACAGTAGAGAAGCCCTTTCGGGCCACCAGCACCCCCTTGCTCTGCCAACAGCCCCCTTGGTCTCCGAAACCATGAAGGTGATAAACACCTGGAAAGGTTTCTTGGTGTCCCCTCAGGCCTGTGTGACTGAGCTGTCAACTGCGGCGGGGTCAGGCGGGGTCGGGCTGCCAAGAGCTGTGTCCCCTCTCTGGGGAATGCCACCACTGGGACTGCTGGCACGGCATGGATTGCAGCTCATCCCAAACCCTCATCTATTAATTTAAGTTAAACACTTTTTTACTTGAATATTTTCGGCAGAGGCTTTAACAGGCAGGCTTTGAGAACAGAGTGGGCAGGTGGAGCAGTGGCAGGTACCACTCTGTGGAGGTGGCCATCTGCTGCAATGGTGTGCGAGAGATGGAGGGGCAGGCTGGGATCTCCTGTGCCCTGGGGCAGCTCCTGCCAAGCCAACAGCCCCTCTGTGCCCTGGCTGCCATTGTGAATTGTGCCGAAAGTGCTCCCCTCACTTCCTAAAAACTGGTCAGAGCAGCAGAGCCATGCTATCACACCCTGCAAGAGGGAAGCTCACAGAAATCCTCTTTGCTTCCTTTTATCCCCTTTCCTCAGCAAACATACACTAGTTATTCAGATTGCATTTCTCTAGCTGTCTTGAGTGCACAGTTTTACTACAAACCACAACGATGTCTTTTGTGTGCTAGAGATCACACAGCTGAGTTAGGATGGAGCCCTAGGCTAACACAAAGGGCTGGAGGGAGCCTTGGTTATCCAGGACTATGCTCATCCTTTGGCGTGGTGCCTGGTATCACAAAACAATTTGGGGAGTTACCAGTTCCATGGGCAGTACAAACCAAAGCAGCCTGTGCCACTCGCCTTCATGTTTCCACCTTATTAGGAGTCCCCTTAGGTGAAGATGAAGGAATTAAGTCTCTGCCCTAAAGAGCTTCCAGATGAAGGAAAAGGATAGGGCAGAAGTGTGCAAATGTTCTATTAACCAAAATATTTCATGGAGCAGTCTATGACCTGCCAAGCCTTGGTTTATTCTGACAAGCAGTAAGAGGAGCTGGTGATGCTTGGACTTTAGAAATTTTAGGAAGGATGGGCACCTCTCCCACAGAGTGATCTCATGAGACAGACATGCTGTTAGTTGTTCTCCTGCAGAGATTTTGAAGTAGTGGGTACTTTTTATGCTATACAGAAATAATATCAGAGGTAAAACTGAAGTTTCCTATCCATGAGACCCTTAGACACATTCGTTAAGGAACAGAGCAGAGTGCTCAGCAGCTGTTTAAGGCCAACAGCACTGAACACAAACACCTTTTGCCTGAAACTGGTTGTTTCCACTGGAGAAGTGGTAAGTCTTATTCCCTCTGAGTTGGGATCATTTCCTGTGCCTGTACCACATCTTTGTGTTTAAGGACATATATTCCTGACATCTTCCAAATGTTATCCTGAGTAAAACACACAATGATTTGTTCAGCCTCCTGAAAGTTCGCTGACATTACACAGAAACAGCAGACTTGCACACATTTTGTTCTGGTTTGTTCAACTGCTCTTTATTCACAGTCGATGACAAACGTTTTTGGGTTTGCATGTTATTTGGGAAATAAACCTTACTGCCATCAAGGTATGTGTTACTTGCTGAGCAACCCTTACAAACCCATTTCAGCCAATGGTTTACTTGCTCACCTGAAAACCTGTGTATGAGTGTGTATCATCTGTTAACCAGTTTCTGAGGTTTGTTTTCAGAAAGACAATAGTCCTTGAGTTACCAAATTCTAATTCAGCCATCAGGCCTCACTGCAGAAGTGTTGACTGTCCAAACATAAAGAAGAATTTGGGTCCAACAGATGCCTCTTCCTTGATACTGTCCTTCCATTCATCTCTCCTAGGGCCAGGAGAAGGAGCTGGACTTTGCAGTGGCTCCTGAGGGTCAGCAGCATGGGCCTTTACAGGCCAGGAATGAAGAACTATGCATTAGACCATGAACAAAACTGAGCTGCTAAATTAACTCCAGGATGCATATATCAGCATCCTGACATTGCAAGAGAGCGCAGGCAATGAAAAGTGTTGCGGTGGGTCTGCACAGAGCTTCAGCACAGCTGGGACCCAGGACATCACTCCTTCCCAGGTGCTGCTGCAGCGTGAGGTGAGACAAGGCACGGGGCTTGGTCCCAGCTTCCCTCAGCATTCAGAGCTCCTGTGGTAGGATGTGGTCAGGAGATTTGACAGTTGTTCTCTCCACTCAGGAAATGCTGACCTGTTGAAAACAAAATTTTGGTTGAAAGAACAGAGCTTTTCTTGAAAAATTGTGGATAAGAGATGAGAATGAGATGACAATAAGCCCAGTGTCAGCTCTTCCACAAATCAAGTGTCCTGACCGGTGGAGTATCCACTAGCTCTTTTGGTGTCCATTTTACTGTCAGCATACAAGAGATTCCTTTTCCTGGGTTGAAAACAGAATGAAACTCTTAACTCAAAAAGTGTGGCAGACTGTGAAAACCCTTTTCAGCACAGTTTCATCTGAATGTAAGAAATTTAGTTTCTCTCCATTACCCACAAATGTCAGATAATTTCATCCTAGTAAGGGATATGCTGAGGAGATGAACTGAATGAAGAATAAAAAGGAAGAATATTTTTAGTCTTATTTGTCGATTAAATAACTACTTATATCATGCGTGCTAATTGCAGACACTGCAAAAATCTGACGAAGAATAAAATTAATTAGTTCAACAGGAGTTGCTGTCGGCTGCCGTCTGCCCTCGCCCTTCAGCCATCGAATAGCTGAACAGCAGCTGGGGGAGCAGGAGGAGCTGGTTCAGTTGGTTTCTGCTGTTCCTCATCCCAGAGCAAACCCGGCGTTAAACCCACCGTGCCTTTCCCACGGGGACTCCTCCTTACCCAGGGACAGGAGCAAACATCCCACGGGGGCTCCGGGCCGGCACACGCGGTGCTCCCGCTCACATGCTCCTTTCTCCTCCCCACAAAGGCAGTCTGGGAACCGGGGCATCCCGGCGGGGTGTAATCCTCCGTGCCGCAGCCCTGGTGCCTCCCAGACAGGGCTTCCCTGGCACAGAGAGCAAACATGTGATGAGGAATCCGCCTGTGCGCCCCGCGAAAGTGCCCCTGCCTTCAGGGAGTTTAACGAGAAATCCTCCGAGCGGGTTGAGAGCTGGTATTTCCTGGCTTGTGATGCGGCTCCATCAGCACCCCCAGGCAAATCGCACCCTGTACATCCCGCTTTCGTCCCCGCTGCCCGGCTGTGGAGCCGCGGAACACCCTCCCACGGGCACTGGGCGGGGGGACAAGAGGAAAGGGATGCTAAGGGCGGGCAGGCAGCCTTGCCACGAGGGAAGAAGCAAGTTCTCCATCACACAAAGTCATTTCCCAGACTGCAGAAACCACAACTGCCCGCTTTATGCCCAGAGCAGATGGGGGTGCCGCTTGGGCGCGGTGCCTGCCCAGGAGCACGTGGGGTTCGCGTTGTGTTACCTCTGAAATTCACCATCGAACTATTAAACTTTAATAGCGCTAAAGAGGCTGGGGCATGAAACTCTCGATCAGCGCTCATAATGGGCGAAGGGAAAAGCCTTTCAAGCCAGATTTATTTCTGCAGCCTTGGATAGCTGCTGAGACAGGTCAGGGTTGCACGGCTCCACCGTCCTTCCTTCTGCCCTCTAGTGCCGGAGAGAAAAATTCAATGTAAGGAAAGGAGCCTGCAATTTCGTTCCTGAAATGCGCAGGATAAATAGAAGAGGAGGGAGAAAACACAGTTTGTAACTGCATGCTTTGGTACCGGTTTAGGTAAAGCATGCTGGGAAAAGTGGTGCCACAAGAGCCACTGCCAGCAGGGTTTGTCGTGCCTTTTGGGAGCCAGACGTGACACTGCGGAGGGCGAGCTGGGGACAGGACAGGGTGGTATTGCTTCTGCTGTTAAACCCAGGCCTGCCAAAAGCAGGAGACTGACGGGTAAGGCAGGAGCTCACGGCTTCGTGCCACAGGCTGGGACAGGTGTATCTCCACCAAAGATGTGTCTGCTCCAGTCTCGCTGCTTCCTTTAGATTAAAACCTGACAAAGCTTCGAGACAAAATGTTTACACTGGGGAAGTGCCTGCTGTTGAACACTTCAAACCTCATTTAATTCACACTTGCTCTTAGTCTCTGCCTCTGAACACCACCTCATCAGGCTGCGTCAGACCTGTAACCCTGACAGCTCTCTCCCAAAAATGTGGTGGGAAAGGTGGCTGAGCCGGCGAGCGCTCCCACTGCCAGGGTTTGCTTCTGTGTGCACCTGTACTTGACAGCATTTTGCTCAACAAAGTGTAAGGCAAAAGCCACGCTGCCATAATTTCAGCAGCTTCTGTAAAACAGAGGAGCTGTCACCTGCTTTTTGAGCTGCCAACAGCAGATGAGAGCTCCAGGACATCCCAGGTACAAACAGGAATGGGAAATGATGGGAAATGGAGATGAAGGACTGGTCCAGTCTCAACAGGGCTGACTGATGCAGCCCGAGGATGATGCTGAGATCCCGGTAAGCTGGTGTGTAGGGCTGGGACTCGGCTGCCCCTAGGTGACCAGTGCCAAGCCGGCCTAATGAAGACTAACAGGCTTGGCCACCAAATGGGCAAGAGGCCCTCAGGAGGACAGGCAGAGCTCTCTGAGCCATGGAGCAGTGTCACACTGGCCTTGCCTCCCATCAGACTGCAGTTTAGAAGGTCTGATGTCCTTCCTTGAGACAACACACCAAATGGGGGTTCCTGACCAACTGCTCATCCCTCTGAAAAGGCATTGCCTTGGGCTCCCTTGGAGTTGCCATGGGCACCAACAACATCCTGAAAATGCCATGTTACCCACAGTTCCCCCCCCCCCCCTCCTTTTTCCTCCTCTGTACAGTCACAGAGGAAGCAATTAAGAAAAGTGATCAGAAGTAAGTCTTCCCTCTTGTCTTTGCTGCCTGACAAAACAAAGAGTTTTAAGCCACATCCTCCCTTTGAGAAAGCAAGTTGTGATTACGTACATTTTGCCTAACTACTCAATTTCAAAACGCTTATTCTTGTTTCTGATCTATTTCTCTTGTGCCTCCAAATCAGGATGTTTCAGAACTTTGACATGAATTTTTCAGTGTGTTACCCTCTCCACTCCAAGCACTGCAAGGCGATGAGATGTTCAGTGTCACACAGAAAGGAAAACTGGTTTGAATTTCCGCTTCTCTCAGTCTGTTTATCTGTTCAATTAGTTCCTCGTATCCATCTACAAACAGGATTCCCGCTCATACAGGGCACAAACAGTGCAAGGTGCCAGGAAAGTTCTCCAGAAAAGCCACTGCCATTTTGGGGTACCCTGCCAAAAACAGGATCCAGGGGGATCTGCAACTGAGGAGATGCAGGGGAGGAACAGCAGTGCAGCTTCAGATAAGATGGAAGGAGTGGGATATGATGTTGCTACTGAAGAAAAGATAACAGGACAAATCCCACACTTTAATCAGGGTCTGCTGTGGTCTTTCCTCCAAAATCAAAACTAGGGTTTCAGGAGGACATTAGTTGTCTTTCCTTTTTCTTCTGCTGCCTACTGTTCTCAGGGACTTAAAATCTGACATAGACTCTGTAGGAAAAAACTACGGAAAATGGAAACTTCTTATTTCTTATATCTACCAGCTGCTGCAGGGTGGTAGAGGAGGGCATTCCAGGGAAGTTACAGCCCCCACAAAGCATGCTGTAAGCACACTACGTGCTCACTGCTCCCTTTTCCAGCTAGTTGTGGGAAGCCCCAGCCTTCTTTTACATTTTCAGCTTGTGAATATCTTCATAATTCCACAGCTAAATGCCAAGACCTGAACTCACTTAAAAACACAGCACAAACAAGGTATAGGGGGGTTGTCTGAAGGCAGTGACACAGGGGTTAAAAAACTGGAAGAAGACACAGAAAAGGCATCTGGTACAGGCAAGCTTGGATGGAAAAGCTGAGGGACAGCACTTCTGAGGTTCATCTCTGCCCATCAGAGGTTGAAACTTCGCTTCACTTCAGTCGCTCCTGTGATGCAGTTACACTTTACAAGTTCTTTATCAATAAACAGGGTAGGATCACAGAAAACGAGCTTTCCGACATAATTTTCTCCTCTTTATGGAAACAGTTCTCAGGATGGTTGGACAACTCCTGGGTCCCATAAAGAGCAGTACAGGTACACACATGTGTGCTCCTTACACCTGCACAAGAACATTTCAGATGTGGTCCAGGCTGCTGCTTTCGACAGGAACGGTCACAGGATCACACTGGAGGGTGCTGAGGGATAAGTCAGTGTTCTGTTTCCTCCCATGAGATGGAGGCCCAGCTCCACCAGTGCTGTGCCAGGTCCACAGGCAGGACAGCTGCCCGCACTGACCCCAGCCCTGCAGTGCCAGGTCCCATTCATCACTAATCTGCCTGGCCAAAGGAGTGCCACAGCAGCCTGAGACTGGTGCCCTTCCCCTCAGTAAGCTGCTATATTCTAATGCCATCTCAGCCTGAAATGATGCTAGAATCTCTGACCTGCTACCAGTTAAAGCCTTTTTAATTTTATTTTAAAAACAATCCAAGCTTCATCTGGTTAATGCCTTAGGAAAAAACTCTGAGAAAGAGCAGCTCAGGAGAGCAGTGATGGAAGCCACAAGCTTTGCCTTCATGTCACACAGGCAATTAAAAGAGAGAAGAGAAGCTCCCTTCTCCCTCACCTACCACTCAATCTCCCTCAGTCCAGAGATAATGTGCCACTTTATCGAGCTTTAGTGAAGATGAAGAATCCACCTCTCCTGATGCTGCTCAATAAGGGGAGGACCCAGGGGCTCCATGAGGAGGAAGACAGCACCACAAACAGCTTGATGAAAACTGTGCATGGCTGTGCCTCAGGTCACATGGCCAGCAGGAGCTGGGGGAGGGATGAAGGAGCAGGACCACCCAATCACACGCTGGCTGGAAATACCAGGGACCTCTTGAGATCATCCAGTCCAACCCCCTGCCCAAGCTGTGTCAGCCAGAGCAGTTTCTCATTGATGTGTATGATCAGGTTTGAGTACATCCAAAAATGGAGCCTCCTCAACCTCTGGGGAACCTGATCCAGTGCTTGACCTTTCTCACCATAAAACAGCTTTTTCTAATGTTTCAATGTACCTTCCTGTGTTTTGGTTTGTGTCCACTGCCTGTCATCCATTCTCTGGATACCCTGAGGAGATCCTGGCTCTTCTCTCATTACTCCCCTCAGCACCTATTTTACACACAGAGAAGATCCCTCTGCAGTTTCTCTTCCGCAGGCTAGAGAGTCCCAGCTCAGCACTGGAGAAAAGATGCAGCAGGAATGATACAGGAGATGGTTGAAGAGCCAGTGATAGCTTCATGGGCAGGGTGAGGAGGATCTCATCAAAAGCAGGTCCCACTAAGCAGCTGCTGGTCTCACTGGTGGCACAAGCATCACAGCCCAAACACAGCCTCTTCCCAGCCCAGCCCAGCCCAGCCCAGTCTATTCCAGTGGGGGCCCATAGGCACTGGGGAGAATTGTCCCAGGTGGGCGATGCACTGAGCCCATGTTTGGCATGCAAGGAAAGGAAGGGAGACAATGGTGGATGTACTTTTCTTACAGCAACGACACTTGTGTTTTTCTTACAGCAACAGGGTCCTCCAGGGTTTTGTTTTATGTTTTGTCCTCTTTCACTTCTCATGTTTGTGTTTGCAGCAACCATCCTACAGTTGCTGTGTGTAAATATGTCACCTGTCAAAGTGTTGCTTCTCCAGACAAGCCTTTCTGTCCCAAACTGAGCATGCCAGATGTGCCCAAGCCCCATGTCATGCCCTCTGCTGCTGCAGCTCATGGTGAGGTGTTTGAGTGCACTTCCAGTCCAAGCTGCACCACGGGACCGGGCTGCCACAGCCTGTGTTTGCTCACAGCGTGAGTAGTGAGTACTGCAGGGCTCTGACATGACCCATGGAGATAGATCCCCTCTTCCACTGCTTCCACCACCTCTGGTACCATCCTTGGTCAGGCCCTGCCTGTGAGGTCCTCCTGCCTGAGCCAGCTCAGCTGCCTGCCTGCCCCTGCTCTGCAGCAAAGGTGCTCCCTTCCTCCAGCGCAGTTCTGCTGACCTGTGCCAGGTATGTTGAATTAAACCCACTCTGCCATTCATTGCCACTGGTGTAGATTTGGGGTGAGGCCAAATCTCTGCTTCACAGCTTGGCACCCAGAGGAGCTGTTTGCTGCGGGTGCACTGGTGTCTGAAGTTCCAGCAGTGGGGCCTGATGACTGCTCCATGGCTGCTCTGTGCTCCCAGCCACGCAAAACCACCCCGCAGCCTGGTCCCTGGTGACTCAGATGCTTCGGAGGCAGCGCAGTGCATCAGCTGCTGCAGAGCAGCACCGACAGACGCCAGGGAGAGGAGCAGCCGAGAGGAGCCGAGGCACAGCCAGAGACTCCCGACGTGAGACGTGTTTATTTTTAGAGTGTTGTAGCACTAAGGATACGGAATGAAGCGCTTCCCTCTCGTCACTCTGACGCCATCACCCGCCGCCCACGCACCCACTAAGTGGGTTATCACAGCCCATCAGGCTCCCTGGGAGAGGGAAAGAACACAGAAAGGTCACGTCTCTCCTCCCGCCAATGAACGGCAGAATACATACAGCTTTGTGGTATTAATGGACTTGGGTTTAAAGTGCTGAAGGTGTCTTGGGCAAGACATCACCTCTTCTGCTGCACAGACCTTGAGGACCAGCTGTAAGTCAGCAGCCTCCCAAATCCATGGGAAAACCAGATCTACAGCACTTAGAGAGGCCTTTCCTCTGTCTCAGCTGTTAAGCCAATCCACATATCCTTGATTCTTCCCTGACCTGTCCATATCCTTTCTTCTCATTTAGACATTGCTAAAATCACTGTGATCCCAGATACCAACCCTCTTCTCAGATGCCTTCTCGATCATTTTAATTTTCTCACCTAACGTGTCAAAATTTGCACTTGTTTGAGATGTCTGTGTCCTTTGTATTGCCACAGTGTTTACGGGGATTCTCAAGGGATGTTGTTATCCTCATCTAACACAGGGAAGCAGTGCAAACTCCCCATTCCCCATGCCAGTGAGAGATGAATAACATGCTCAAGATGGAAAAGGCCATCCCAGCCCTTTGCACCTCAGGGTCGCACTTTTCCCTCCTTTCCTTTTTTTCCTCCACTAAGAGTCAATTCACTGATCCACAGTCCCCACTCCCCCCAGTCACCATCCTGTGTGTCCTTCCAGCACAGAGCTCCTCACTGGGAAGTTTCAGTCCATGCTGTTGCACATTTTCCTTCCCCCAACTTGCTTTTTAAAATTTCTGGCACCAACAAGGAGCCTGCTGAAGTGGTGCCTCTCTGCTCTTCATCTGCCTCACCATCTGCCTGAGACAGCGTGGGGCAGAGGGGGTTTCTGCAGAGATTTGTAGACTGAAGGCCAGAAAAAAACCAGCATGATCTATATCTGTGACATAATAAATGCTGTAGACAACCAGGCAGCAGCTCCCACAGCAAGTCCTCTATCGCTCTGTGCTCTATCCGTAACCAGTGCAGACCCGGCCTTCCTGCCTTTTTTTTTTCCTTGAGTGACACTAATTAAAATATTTTTTGTACTGTGAAAATATGTAACTACACAGGGAGAGGACAGCTAAGGTTTGGAAATCTTAATGACCAGATTTGGGAGGACTGCAGTCTTGTGAGAAGAGCAGTTATTCAGGCACAAGTACACACAAACATAGCATTTTAAGCTTGCACAGTTTAATTAGAAAATAATTCCATTCCATAAAATATGTTGACATTCCTAAATGTTTTTTTTCAGTGAATATCAACACCTGTCTCCTCAGGGAGAGCTAAAATACCCGGGACCTGTACTGTGCTGGAACTCATCCCTGGCATAAACCCAAAGCTGTGTGATGGGAACTGATGCCAGCCCAAACACTGTTGGGAGAAGACATAACAGCACCAAGGCAGCAGGAACAGATTCCACCTGGGCATCCAGCCCCTGACTCAGGTTACCCCAAAGACACTCTATCCTGGGTAGCCATGCCTCCATGAGCACAGATGCAGCTTTCTCTCCGCCACCAAAAAGCCGTCATTTCACCCAACCTGAAAACATCATCACCATTCCTCAGCCTCAGGAGACTGAAGAACCTAAAACCCCTCAACCTAGATGGAAGCCTGCTATGCTCGATTCCCGGCCAAGGGGTACACAACAACAGAGGGGTATCTGCCCAATCCTAGCTCTGTGTGGTGTCCTGCAAGTCTCCATTTTAATCCCACCTTCCAGGAACACTGCCAGATGCAGGGAGGAGTGAAGCCTCCTTTTCCCACAGCCATAGCCAGTAGACTCTTATTTGGCTCTGTCAATAAGCTTGCTCTGACTAGCTCAAGAAAGATCTCCCAGCAAATCTTGTCAAAAACCTAATTATAGCCCTGATCACCAACAATAACATTAGCCTGGAGAGTTGTGGGAATTCCCTCCTTGGTGTAAGAAAATATCCAAAGCTGCAGCCCAGCAGCACAGGTCTAACCTTTACTCCAGAGCCCCGAGGTGGGGTTTGAGGGGGGTGGTTTAATCCGCCTGTTACCTGTCTGAATAAAGGGCAAGAGAAGCTAATGGATGCAAACTCATTAAAAATGTGCATGAAAGCATTTATTTTCTTTGTTTTTGTTAAAACAATCAAGAAATTGATGCTTTGTTTTTAAAACATCACTAAAGCTTCCCCAGCACAGGCTAACTCTCTAGCAAAAGACAGTGTGATACATGGTGTTCATTTAGATATCTACGCATGAGAAAATACTGCAGGCACCTCAGTGAAACAAAAAGCCATTTTGTGGACTGCTTCACAAAGGGCTTCAGCATCTCCCCGTGTGGAACTGACATTGTGTGGGTGGTTCACTTGGGCCATCCAGGGACAGGAACACCAAGAAACATGTTAAGCTCTCCACTGCAAACTGGTGGGAGAAGGCTGGTGTGCCAGGCTGCCAGGAAATTTCTGTCCAAGCATATCTGTGAAATTGGACAATTTCTTAAGTACTGTAAAATATAAAGAGGATCCTACAAGTCTTTTTCTGCAGATTTCTTGCTTAGTAAAAACCACGTTACTCATGGTCAAAGAGAATTGACACTGCTAATTCAGTATTTAATGCCACATCTTAGTAATTTTAAGACTCAATATACTCTAAATAGCATAGCAATGTGCTATCTATGGCAAATCCCTTTTTCCAATGATGGATTTAAGTACAAGTAGAGTGGTTGAGAGACACTTAGTTGATTTAGCAACACTGGTGATTAATTCTTTTGAGAGACACTCCCCTAAAAGGATGCTGCTTTCTCTCCAGACCTCTGGGCTGAGACTCACAGTCACCAGAAGGCAGCGTGCAGTGATCAGCCCCGCGTGTGCTCTTTGCCTCTGTCAAATATGAGCTTATCACAAGTTAGAGATGTGCACAGGCCAGCAGGGCCATGATGTTACCAGCATCATGGAGACACGGAGGGATGGCTCCTGTGACCGGAGTTTGAATAGAAGGATAGAGGCTCTTTAGGAAGGACAGGCGAGGGATGTGAGGAGGGGGTGTTGCCCTCTGTGTCGATGTTGGAGTGCCTGGAGCTTTGCCTGGGGATGGAGGAGAGCTCATGGGTCAGGGTTAAAGGGAGGGCAGGGACAGCTGACATTATAGGGGTGGTTTGCTACAGGCTGCTCCAACAGGAAGACCAAGCAAATGAGGCCCTCTACAGACAGGTAGGAGCAGCCTCACAAGCCCTGCTCCTCATGGGGGACTTCAACCACCCCAGTACCTGCTGGAGGGACAGCACAGCAGGGTAAGCAATCCAAGAGGTTCCTGAAGGTGCACAAGTCCATTGGACCTGAGGAGCTGCATCTGCAGGACCTGAGGGAACTGTTGGATAAAGTGGTTAAGCCACTCTCCATCGTATTGGAGAAGTCATGGCAGTCTGGGGAAGTTCAGGTTGAATGGAAAAGGGGAAACATAACCCCATTTTTAAAAAGGAAAACAAAGGAAGACTGAGAAACTACATGCCAGTCAATCTCACCTTGGCACCTGGCAAGATCATGGAGCAGATTCTTCTGGAAATTATGCTAAGGCACATGGAAAATAATAAGGTGTCTAGTAAGTCAACAGGGCTTCACTAAGCACAAATTGTGCCTGAAAAATGTGATTGTCTTCTAAGATGGAGTTGATGGATATCCACCACAGCATTGGTGGATAATGGAAGAGCAACTGATGTCATCTCTCTGGGCTTGTGCAGAGAATTTGACACTCTCCCACACGACATCCTGTGTGCAGACAGGCTGAAAGAGCTGGGGTTGCTCAGCCTGGAGAAGAGAAGGCTCCAGGGAGACCTTAGAGCACCTTTCAGTACCTAAAGGCAGTCTACAGGAAAGATGTGGAGCGACTCTTCATCAGGGAGTACAGTGATAGGATAAGAGTCTTAAACTGGAAGAGGGCAGATCTAGGTTAGATATTAGGAAGGGTAATGTGAGGGTAATGAGTTACTGGAACACACATTTACTGTGAGGATAATGAGCTACTGGAACAGGTTGCCCAGAGAAGTTGTGGCTGCTCCATCCCTGGAAATGTTCAAGGCCAGGCTGGATGGGGCTTTGGGCAGCCTGGGCTGGTGAAAGGTGTTCCTGCCCATGGCAGGGGTTTGGAACGAGATGGTCTTTAATGTCCCTCCCAACTCCAGTCTGTTCCACGATGCTGTGACTGAGGTAGCTCAGCCCACCTTTGTACAGGCCTAGACCAGTGCTGGGAGCACAGAACAGCAGATGCATCCAGATGATTTACTTTGAACAGAGCACCTGAGCCACATCCAGATGACTAAGTTCAGGTAAAATGAGCCATCAGATGCCCTCTTTGGACAAGTTTAGAATGGTGTGCTGGTTTCAGCTGGGGTGGAGTTAATTTTCTTCACAGTTGCTAGTACAGGGCTGTGTTTTGGATTTGTGATGAACTTGGGTTGATAATACAGAGGTGTTTTTGTTATTGCTGAGCAAGGCTCACACAGAGCCAAGGCCTTTTCTGCTTTTCGTACGGCCGTGCTGGCGAGGAGGCTGGGGGTGCCTGGGAGGGTGGGAGGAGACAGAGCTGGGACAGGTGACCCCAGCTGACCAAAGGGATCTTCCAGACCATATGGCATCGTGCTCAGTTTATAAAGTGTAGGAGAAGAAGGAGGAAGGGGGAAAGTCTGGAATAACGGGCTTTGTCTTCACAAGTTACTGCTGCATGTGATGTAGCCCTGCCCTCCTGGGAATGGCTGAACACCTGCCCGCGCATGGGAAGCAGTGAAATAATTCCTTTGTTTTGCTTTGCTTGTGTGTGGCTTTTGTTTAAGCTGTTGAACTGTCCTTATCTCAACCCATGAGTTTTCCAGCTTTCACCCCCTGATTCTCTCCCCATCCCCGCTGGTGGGGAATGAGTGAGTGGCTGTGTGGGGCAGGGTAGAACACTGGGGTTAAACCACAGCAAGTGGCCACTCTGCATTTGTCAATTCTAGAAGTGTATTTATAAGACAGGGCTAATTTCCTAGTCCTTGAAGAAGAACACTTTGGGAAAGCAACTGCTCCATCTTGCAAAGTATTCTCGGATGCAGTCAAAAAGGCGTTCAGAGCATTAGCTTACTATGACACAGCTTTGGCCAAGAGTCACTCTTCAGGTTGCAGAGACATGGTCTTTGGTTGTTATAACTCATACAGCTGAAATAAGTGCCAAAACACTGACAATATCATAAATCATGTTGCACAAGTTCTCTGCTTTTTTCTCTTTGACCAGATTAAATAGCAGCTGCAATGCAAACCAGAACTACAATGCTATTTTTTATGAAGCGGATTGTAAAATTCCAACAGGGAATGATCCTCTTACTTGAATGCCAGCAAAGCATTTCACTTGAGCCAGCTCTGTCTGGGAGAGACATTCCAAATAAATGCACCATATTGGTGCCAGCAAGGCTGGGCTGGTGGAGCCAGGGCAACCAGCCAGGCTGTTCAGCCTCCCTCCATTGCTGGCCATGGCCCTGCTGGCACACGGGGCTGTACAGAGCACCAAAACCCTCTTCACCCTCCTAATTCTGAGGAACCGTAGCTTTATTCAGCTTTTCCCTGACTGTACCTTCCTTTGCTCCTGCTCATTCCTAGTTCAGACTCCTCCCCATGCCCTAGGGAAGCAGGGAGAAGGGCCAGGATGGTTGGCTGAAGTTGGACAAGGGAGGAGGCTGGGAACAGGGTAAGGTCAGGACAACGCTGGACTAGACTGCTTGGGAAGGTAGTTTCCATTGTGGAAACAAAATGAACACAACAAATAATCTGTCTGGCATTAAGGGAACAAAAGGAAGGCAACAGATTCATTTTCTGAAGGCCTTTCTAGACTTCATTCCCTATTATACTGAGCAATCCATACTTTCAAAAATTTACTGTCTCATAATAGCAGCCACTGGGTACTAGAAAAAACCCAAACAACAAGTACTCATCAGCCCAGAGGAGCAGTGATCAGGGTTGTAAGCAGCCTCTTTGTCTCGCTTCAGACTTTGTCAAGTATTACACAACCTCTTCGGAGAAGCAAAATTCTGAAATTTTTCAAGTCTCCAGTTATGCAAAGGCGAAAGGCAACTAGAATAATTTTCCTTTATGTGGAAAAGTTCTGGAAGGCAGACTGCAGCTCGAGAACTGGCTCCAGTTTTGGGCCAATAAAAACAGCAAACTGGAGCAGTCCAGAGGAGATCACCGGGGTGGTTGGGGCTGGAGCCCTTGCCCTGGGCAGGGAGGCTGAGGGAGCTGGTGCTGGTCGGCACTGAGGTGGGATTACTTTGGGGAAACTTACCTATCCATACCTGTGGGGAGTTATCTAGGAAACAGAGCTGGGATCTGTATTGCAGGGCAGAGGGAGAACAAGAGGGAACACGCACAAGGGTTTAAGGAAAAAGTCCTTCCCCAAAAGGGCAGTCAAACATCAGAGCAGATTGCCCAGAGAGGTTGTGCAGTCTCCATCCTTGGAGGCTTTCAAAGCCCAGATGGATCATGCCCTAAGAAACAAGCTCTGGTGCTCCTTTGAGCAAGATGTTGAACCAAAGACCTCAGAATCAGAATATTCTGAGTTGGAAGGGACCCACAAGGATCATCGAGTCCAACTCAGTGAAATGCCCATGAGGGGATTGAACCCACTTCTTTGGCATTATTAGCACCATGTACCTCATGAGATCCCTTCAGGCCAGAACTGCTCTGTGTTTCTATAGTTTGTGCTGAATGGGAAAACATTTAATAGCAAATAGAAGACCATTCTATGAGTTGCAGCCACTTCCTAACAAAGACTGTCACTGAGGTTGTTAAAAACCTGCTACACATTTTTATATTACTAAATACTGCATCACTTGGTCATTTGCACATATGAAATGGAGTTCACAGATCAAGCCTTCGAGTTACAGGTGTCTGTACAAGCTGTGCAAACGTGTGCCTTCATATTTCAACAGAGCTGAAGAGCTACTCGAGCACATCCAAGACACAGAATCAAAATTCAGCTGATCAAGATGCAGATGAACAGCTCTCCAGGCTCCATTGCTTATTGATCCAATCTCCATGGACCAAGCAGACAATTCAATTTGTGTACATTTGTAAGCTGAGTCCCAACCACTGCCTAGTAATCTATAACTTAATTTCTGTGTATTATATACACATCCCTTGCTGTTTTATGCTGTATTAGCAGACAACAGCCTAACACAACCCCCCACTTAAGAGCTTACAAGTCAAATTTGCTTGGGGAGTTTTTACCATGCTGAGCTCAGTCTGTCTTGGCAGCTGTGGGCACGGGATGGGAAGACAACTGTAAGAAGCAGAGGAGACCAACAACATTTTATACATCTGAATGGGGAAATGTCTTGCAGTCATGATGCCCAAGGCTCCATGGAGCGTGAGAAGTCCCCACAGTCATCTGGCTCAGCCTACTGTTCTCTTCTTGGTGCACAGGAATTTTTAAATCACCACTTCTCAGAGAAATGGAATCAAGTCAGAAAATATTTAGATGTCCCTGGAAATGCCGCCAAACACCTGAAGGTGGCTGTGGGTCAGGTGAGGCTGTCTCTGTTGAGAATAAGTAGCTCCACAAATGGAGACAACCTCTCTAGGCAACCCACAACAGTGTTCAATTATCCTTAGAAAAACCACAGGGGTTTCTTCTGCCTGAACAGAATTCCCTGTTCCAGTTCATGCAGAGTCTCTTGTCCTATCACTGAGCACCACTGGGAAGAATATGTCTCCATCCCCTTTCCTCCCCCCATCAGGTATGTGCACACACAGACAAGATCTCCCTGAGCTGTCTCTTCTCCAGGATGAGCAGTCCCAGCTCTCACACTCTCCTTGTGTGACAGACACTCCAAATGCCTTAATCATCTTCACAGCTCTTCGCCGCACTCACTCCAATGTGTCCATGATTTTTTTTGGACAGGGGAGCCCAGTGCTGGACCCAGCAGCCCACGTGTGGCCTCACCAGTGCTGAGCAGAGGAGAAGGATCACTGTCCTCTGACCTGCTGGCAATGCTCTGAGGGCTGCCCAGCATGCCACTGGCCTTCTGTACTCTAAGGGCACATTGCTGTCTCATGTCCAACCTGTTGCCCACCCAGCACCCCCAGATCCTTTTCTACAAAGCTGTTTTACCAGCTGTTTTCCACCTCCCCAGCTTGTACATGGGGTTGTTCCTGCACCATTTCCCTTTGTGGGATTTTGTAAGATTTCCATTGGCCCATTTCTCCAGCCTTGTCGAGGTCACCAAGTCTACAACATCCAACAAAACCAATCTTTGATAAACCATGGCCAGCAACACAGTAGATAATCAGCAACTCACCCCTTTACAGTTAAAGAGCAACCCTTAATAGAAATTACAGCTTGAAGTTACAGGAAAAGGGGATTGTACACCTGATTTCAGGCAATTCTACGTAATTTGAAGCAGAAACAAAGTAGTGACTTTTCCCACCAAATCAATGCTAATGTCTGCTGCGTCTTGGGCTGTCAGAACCACTGAGACAGCAGCACCTGCTGAGGCTGAACAGTGAAGCAGGAGGTGTGCTGCCTGCATAAGGTGTGTTACCAAGTCCAGCTCTGCTGTACTTCCCTGCCTTCCTATTCCAGAATCACTTGTGGTACCTATATCGCCTTTTCCATGTCAGAACTAAAGAAGAGTTCCACAGACCATATCTTGCCTTTTTTAAAAATTTTCAACTCAGTGTACATTAGATCTGGCACACAACTTCCATGTGTCCAACCAGTGTGGCTGCCTTCAGATGTCCTAGGCTGGGATGAAAGCATGGATCAACAGTCACGATGGCAGCCAGCATGGCTGAGCTTCTGTCTCCATGGGAATCACTAGTTCAAATGAAAAGTGAAATACAAAGGTTTATCTGAAATGGATTTTGCTACCAAGGAAGCATTTGTTTGGCAGTTCAAGCAGTAAAATCCACTGAGAAAATCACTCTAGCAAATCTGTCACTTCAGTGTCCACTGTCTGAATCAACAGGTCACTCCAGCACTTATTTGCCGCAGCTTCAAGGCAGGAATTCTCCCTCAGCACCAGCATGAGTCATCCCAGAGGAGATGGACACATTGCCAGTATGTAGGAAGGACACAGACTCCGGCAAACATTGAAATGAAGAAAATATCAAACACCATAAACCCAGCAACAACTATAAATATTCGAAGACAGAGCACACTTATTTGAATTTATTGTATACATTGTAGTTTTGGACACATACCTAGATAATCCTCCTCGGAGTACCAAATTTGCTTTAATGAGCGGGACAAAACATGAAACTCCAGCAAACTGAAATGCTTCAAAATGCTGAGTCTACTGTATTTCTGAAAACAGGTGCAATTCTTAGGAGCAGGGATCTGCCACCTACCACAAGCAATGCAGCTCCCAAGAATAGAGAGCACTGAATCATTAGAGATGAAAAGGAGAATGTACCAGGAGAGGGAAAATTACTATGAATTGTACACATCCCATTTCTAAAGGCGAACAAGAGCCTTGAGTAAGAGACTGTGTAGGTCAGGCCAGCCACAGACACCCAAGATCCCAAGAAGTTCCATTTAGGAAAAAGGCCTTCTCCCCCCACCCCAAGTTTATTTAACTGTCCACCTCTGTTCCCATCACAAAGTGCATCCTGCTGCTCTCCTGCTGAAGAGGCACCAGCTGCCTCTCACCCCACACAGGGCCGGCTTGTGGGGGCTGCGAGCCACTGCCGTGCAGAGCCGTCTCCGTTCCATGCTGACACCCTAAACCCGAGCTAAGTACATTGGAGTCAAAGACAAAAGAGCAAAAGTGATGAAGGTTTCTGGTGTGAGCCACAGCCTATGAACTGTGGGTTCCTGGAAAACACCCCAGTCTTGGAGGTGACAGGCTGGACCTGCTGAATCTCACTCACTCTTCTACCTGGGCTGACATCTCAAGCTGCACGGAGAGCGTGCATGTGACTTTGTTTTGGAAGACATTAGATACATTTCATTCTATCAGTAATTCCACCCATGTAGACTTCTTGTATCTGCCCAGCTTTGGCACGTTTTACAACTCTAAATCCTTACATTTATCCCTCCTTCCTCAGAGCACCCTTAGCCACGGTAGATTTACTGCTCTGCAGATGCCGTCTGCCTCCAGCAAATGGGATGTGAAGCCATCAGGCTGCAGGATGGCTTCCGTACCCTACGTGTGTAACACAAGCACATAGAGCAATTTGATCTTCAAACTGATGGGAATTTTAGAGAAATTAGGGAGTGATTTTATCTTTGACTCCCTTCCCCAGCATACACCCACCCCTTTTGCCCTCCATTTTGCAAAATAGTGAACTGCTCCCAAACCAGTTGTGACAAGATGCACAAAGACCTTTCATGTATCATGAGAGAGATTTAAGATTTAGCACATCTACAGCTTGTACATAATAGCAAAAAACACTAAAGAAGAAACTGGACCCTTTCTCCTCTCCATTGTAAGAAAAAAGCTCAAAAATGACCAAGCTTGATGACTGGAGCCACATACACTGGAGGGAGCAAGGCAACATTTAAGCCAAGATTTTTGCCTTCCATTTATCATAAGCCAATTGTACCAACAGTCAGTTTACTTTGGCTGACTGTAATACAGTGTTCCTGCCAGGACCATCACCATGCCAGTCTTCTCTGGGCATCAGCTGTATTCCTGTTCTGTCCTCCACTCTACTGCTGGTACAACAGCTTCTGGCCTATTCCAGACCCTCCTCTTTCTTGGGTGCTTTTCAGACCAGCCAGTGTGCAGATGTGCGGGAGCACACAGACAGGATGGATGGCATAGCTGAGGCCAGCCAGCCTTTTTGCAGCATTTCTGTGCTTATTTGGCACAACAGCTCAGGAACTGTATTCCATGTGCCACTTCCACAGGAGTTAAATTTCTACCTGATCAATTTATGTTGGGCATTGAAATATCTGCCAAGATGTGTATCCATGAGGAGTGGAGGATGCAGTAACGGAGCTACCGTAACCAGATGGCACCAGGCTGTTACAGAGCTTATTCTCTCAAAAGCAGAGATGAGTGCGTAACGTTGCTTTCATCTATACACCAGCAAAATTTGAAATTCAATCACTTCCCTGACTTAAATGGTTGCAGTCGTAAAAGCTCAGCTATACTGGAACAGGTGGTTTTAACTTAAAGGTTTGTGAAGTATAAGCATATTAGAAAACTTAAAACTTCATGAAATCTTATTTTCTAAAGCCTTAGTATGAAAGCGTAATGAATCACAGTTTCTGTGACAGTAAGTAACCTTTGGATGCTCTAATTGCACATAATTTTCTACATTCACTTTCTCATCGTGCCCAAGAGGACACAAAACCACGTGTTCAGCATGAACATTGCTGCAGCCATCACTGAACATCACTTTTTATTGAGTAAAGCCAGCACAAAGGGGACACTGCCCAGTTTTGCTGTGCAAACAAATAGGTCCCCAATTTCTGTTGAAGCTGGGGTGGTCCTCCAGAGCCACACAAGAGTTATGGCTGCATTGCTGACAAATTTCTGTGCATTTTTACACATTAAGTGGTAGAAAACTTTGTCAAAAGGTCAGAACAGGATACTGCATGCTCAAGTGAAAATTGGTTGCCTTCAACTACTTGTAGCCCAGGTCATCACCAAAGCCCAATGGTTAAGTGAATTTTCCAGCCTGGAGATGCTCACAGTGCCCAGTGTAGGCTGGTACTCCTGTGTTGGCCTACTGTGCTGAGCAGACAGCGTGGGGAAATAGGAGCAGTAACAGTCTAACCTGTGCAGGAGCTTACAGAACAATCAGCCTACTTCCATGCTTACATCCATTGTTACGATTGGTCAGATACAGCTGTGTAAGAGAAAAACCTCAACAAAACAAAAAAAAGGGGGTGGTGTTTGAAGTATTTCCAAAATACTCTTTTATGTAGACAGAGTACATCCCAAAAGTTCTTCTTTCCTAGATGCAAGACCAGAATAACTTCGAAAACCAGCTAAAGCCAAAAATAATCCCAGGACATCTCCAGATTCAAGCGCCGTGCAACCAAAGCACCAACCCAAACGTTAAAAATCCATATTTAAGACCAAGACAATACCTTATCTAATAAATTGATGAAACCAGTAATGAAGAGAACCTCCAGTAAACAACATACCAGCTTTTGTGTTTGCTTTAAAAAAGTTAACCACTCATAGTTACCTAACAGAGAAAGACACCGCAGCCTTCAGAGATCTGTCATAGGGGTTCTTGCTGCTGATACAGAACCTTAGGTGATAGTTACAAGAGCTGTGTTGAACAGGAGAGCAAAGATTTTTTTCCCAAAATTAGAAATATACAATTTCCAAAAATGGGAGCAAAAGACAAAAGGTAATGAAAAGTACTGCTGAAGAAATGTTTAATTAAAAAAATCAGGAATTCAACAGTGCCTAAATCTTTATTTTTCATAACCTACATATTTTTTTTTCAAATTAGACAGTTTTACATTTTATGACACAAAAGGAAACTTAAATTACTGATAGTTTACATGTAAGCTTGATTCCAGTCTTAATGGAAGAAGAACAAAAACAAAAACCCTCAAAAAGGCTCCCATATTACACTTCTACTTCGTGAACTGGCAGCTGTTAGGTCTCCTTAGAAATCCTGGATTGTCTGCTGCTATTAGTGTAATAGGTTACAAAGCACAGAAACCCCTACCTGTAGCTGAAGGAGATACAGAGATAGGTGTGCACCATTACAGTCAGCTGTTGCTCCTGATACACTGCACCACGCTCCAACAAGGGCCTGTCCATGCCAACGGATCAAGGCTTTGAAGGAAAACGCAGCAACATAAAAAATTTGCCACTGCTCACACGTTTCTAAGTGACAGTGTCATGGTGGGGGACTGATCTGAAACTACATTCAGTTTTGAAAGCAACCTTCATTTTTTTTTAATTCCTGGAAGAATCTCAGACCCTATTTTTGACTTGTTTTCAAACTGAAAAGCATCACCACACAGTTCTAACAGGGTGAAATGCCAATTTTAATTACTGTATCCCTGAACCTTTAGCTCAGCTACTGCTTTTGGGAGGTTTTTCACTTTAAAAGCCATGTTTTTAATCCCTCTCTGTATCGTAGCAACAGTCTGCATGCAACTTCACAACTCTACTCCGAAAACTCCATTTTGTCACTGAGTGGGGGGAAAAAAAAATCTCAAAATAAAATACAGTAAGGAGAAGTTATATTGAATATTACACAGCAATTTGGTGTGTCACTTTTTTTTTAAAAAAAGCTATAAAACCACATCAGAGGAAGGTTTAAACTTCAGATGCAACAGACTGTTGCTGGGTAAGCAGTAATTACAGTGTATTGACCTATCACAAATGGCAGCAGAGTACATTAGAACAGCACAACACATCCTGCTGGTCTCAACAGATCACCTCGGGTACCAGCTGAGCACCAGGACGAGCCGCTCACAGCCGCTGGAAGGGACCACTTGCCACTTTTTGCAGCTGGTAAAGCCTTTCACTTGCAGCAGACAAACAAAATGAATCATACAGCTGGCCTAAACCATACACAAATCTAGCTACCGCTTTCACTGCCACTGGGGAAAGGAGAAGGGGATAAAAAAAATCCAATGACAGAAGTAGTTGAGCAGTTTTGGTGATGGTGTCGGGGTCCTATCTCCTCCCATAGCATTCACAAAGTGCGCTTTTTAAACAAGAAAAATCAACAGACTCCACATGCCCTATTTTGACCAATTCTGCAGCATACAACAGGCTGGATTTACAATGGCAACTAGTTACCAATTGATGCTTGTAATAGGAAATTTATCAGGAGTCAACTTCTACAGTTACTTTACAGTTCTATGAACCATGCACTGATACTCTTGAAAGCAGACAAGTAAGCTTCAGTGTAAATTTTTGCAGCAGTCAAGTTTTTCCCCAATTAGACTTGATTTTTATTAATGACTTAAAAGTTACAGTTTGACTGCTGAAATTCATTATTTACATTGCAGAACACTTTTGAATTGGTTAAATTGTTTGGTTTTAAAGGGACTTTAGGAAAACATTTGAGGGCTTTCAAATAAGACTTTCGTTCCATTTCCCTTTTGCAGTGAAGAGGCAGAGTCAGTTCAACACACCAGAATAAAATAAGAAAAAGAAAAAACCAACAAATTAAAGTAATATTCAAACCACAACATTTAGTTTATCTACATCCAGCTCAACAGCAACATTTATAATATCAATAATTTTTATCAGATTTTTTTCTTTAGGGTACCTTTTTATATGTTCTGATTATTTACAACTGTACAAGCAAAGCACACACTTCCAAGTGCACATATTTAATACAGTATTGACTATTTGCATTTACAGGTTTTTCAACAATCTGAAAAAGATCAACTGTTTAAGATCTTTAAGGTATATTACAAAAACTGCTGCTAGTTCCTGTACTACAGTATGTTTACCCAGTAAGACCAGTGACAGTAGATACATACTGTAACTGAGTAATTCTGTATCCCATTCATGCTAACCCTCCATGGGGTCAGACCTCATTAACTCTAAGCTGTCTTGTACAAAAGTTAAGGCAAAGTCATTTTCAAGTTTAAATAAAATTCAAGTCTTTAAATATTGGATGGAAATAATTCTTTAAAAAAATCAGTTGTTTAAATAAACATTTTTGTGGAATAAACTGTACTGTCATAGTCAGCAGGAATGAGTTTTGTCTGAACTTCCTGCAGTTTAAACACTTAAAGAAAAGCTTTAGGCATTTTAAAACAAAAATAATTTATATTCAACTTTATTAGAAACTTGCTAATTTAGTGCATCCTTGTCCTTCAGAAAGCGCATCACTTCTAAAGTAAATAAGTGTGAGAAACCTCATCCCAGAGGTAAATATCAGGGATCTCTTCCTCCACCACACAAAACAAACACCATTATCTCACGGCTTGAAAAATTTAAATCCGTATGCCAATGCTTGTAGTTACAGGAAGATGTCAACACAAGGCTGACTAAGATATGAACTCTTTCAAAGAGCACTTGGGGCAGAGATTTAAAAAAATGTCTACACAGAGCACAGGGGTAACCAGAATATACAGCGCTGACTCAGTTAACTCCCTTACAAGCACAGGGAAGCTAAGGTTATCACAAGAAGGCTACTCTGCTTTCTCCTGATAACATCCACTAACAGGCTTCACCACCACAGAAGCTCACAGACTTGATTCTTTCTATTCACAATGTGCTTTGTATTTGCAAATTATAACATCAGTTTTATTCTGGAGTGAGAAGATGGTTACTTGCTTGCAGTAAGTCAAAAAAGGAAATATTTCAGAAAGACTGCTATGGTGCCCTGTAGAATTCTTTTCGTGTGTGCAAAACATCAAAAAAAGATTAAGTTTTTAAAAATGCTAGAAACAGCTACTCATTTAACCTAAAAGTGCAAGTTCATTTGCTGACACTTAGTACAGCAGCCCAATAAAAAAAAAAAATCTTTAAGGTCACATACTAATTCGTAAAATATATCTACTTCCTTGCACTCTACACACTAGCTGCCGTTATCAGTCTTTTGGACACTTTAGATATGTACTTGCAGACCAGTTTATTAAAAATATTGCAGCAGCACGTTTCTGCTTAACAGTTTAGAAAAAACTCACTATACAGAGCTTGCACTCACACAGCCACAGAGAGGCTTAATAAAAAGTTGATTTTTTTAAAGACAAATATTTTACACCTTGGAAAAAAAAAAATCACACTAAGCTTCACCTCCAATTAAGCACCAATCTAAATGTAAGGTTTAGAACAACTATCCAGAAATACCCAGAAAAATAGAATGTTTGTTCAAGAGGGGAAAAAGTATTTCACAGAAAAATAACTTGCAGGCATTGTTACATGCCTTGTATCACTGCAAGCTCCTAACCAGCAACTCATTCTCAGGTATCTTAGTGGGAACATGGGTTTAATTTGTGGGAAGCAGACCTCTTCTCAAATCCCTCCCAGGTGTTATCTTCACTGAGGAGATTTTGGAGGGGTACTCTGTTCTTTATTTAAGCGTTTGCCAACGGCTGGAGGGGACGATCTGCGTCCTGACTGTCTCCTCTGGTCTTTGGGTTGTCCAGGATGTGACTTTGCAGGAGGAGGTTCTCTGTTTTTCTCTATTGTTTCTGTGGGCTTTCTTTCTTCTTTCCCACATGCTACAGTGTTTGGCTTCTGTTCTTTCTGGGGTTGCAACGTAGGAGGATCCTTAGTTGTTCTCTGGCAAATTTCCGCATAACTAGGTTTTCGCAGTTCCTGGCAAATCGGAAGCAAACAGGACAGAGTTAAACAAAGCATCCTGAGGAAAAACAAAAATTACTTTTACGAACAAAAAAGGGTTAAGTCCTTGTCCCAAAAGACTGCTGCGCTAAAATATGCAGATGAGGGCTTGAATATGAAGTTTACAGGAGCTGTACAGACAATAAAGCTGATGAAAAGGTAAAATGTAAAACAGTAAGCCAGAAAAACGGGGTACAGGCATAGGGCAAAACACTTCCCTTTCAAACTCTAAACCAGCTGAAACATGATGAATAGTCTGGTTTCAATATCAGCATATGTATTAATACTTCTACCTCAAGGATACTACCAAGAAGAGAATACAGATAAGGAGATATCTTTTGCACTGTTAATTGCATAATTCTATCACATGCCAGTAATCATGAAGTCACCAATAAGCAAATTTAGAGCTGCTGGACAAATTCTAGGATGCTGGGCTCACATGATTAAGCAACACTGGGTACAATAAATATTCTGTTAAATGCACACTGGATCATTAAGAAAAAGCGAAGTAATAAGGTCACTTACTATGGCAGCCCCATTGACTTGTACCGATTTACATGCAGTACTCAGTGTGGAAGAAGAAAGTCTTTCTGTACTCTGTGTCTCTCTCTGCTGTTTATCCACAACTTTGGAGTCCCTGTAAGCATCCAGCAGGAAGCAAGGCTCATGAAAAGTGAAACTTCAGGATAGATGAATGGTTTAATAATAGGTCTAAAAAGTTTGAGTATGACTATAGTTACAGCCGTAATTTGCCTACCACATTATGATTAGCATTGCATTCAAAAATGCTATCGAAAATAGAAAAAATATATTCCTGTGCAATGTGACACTACCCATAATTTGTAATGTTTTGATAGCATGTACTTATGCAGTTATTTGATTTGCAGGTTCCAAATAAAGTGTCACCAAAAAACTTTCTTTATGGTATGGACATCAGTACTGCCCAGAGAGCCGTGGGTTTACTCTCTCTGTTTCAAAGTTGTCTAAATACAAGACAGTAAGGTATTCATTAAACTTCTTCTACTCTCAGAAACTAAACCACGACACTAAATTTTCTTCTGCTAAATGACTATTATGATTGAATCACTAATACGATATTGTTCAGAAATTAAGCTTTATTGCCTTTACTACAAGTACAACAAAATATTACTTCTTTCATTGATTAAGATTTTAATAGCTATTTACATTGTTCTGCCTGATGAAAGAAAATGCAAATGTGACTCAGAGCAGAATTATTATACCCATGTAATTAAGTGCTTACTCAGTAGGCTGGGGTGGCGAAGGAGACCTTTCAAAGGTCCTGGGCAATGCAGAAGAAACTGGTAGCGGCTCTCGAGGAATTCCCGATGGAATAGTGTTTGTACTTGCATCCACATTAATGTTCTGAAGGGGGAAAAAAGGCACAGAAGGACAATCAAAATATCCAATTAATACAGTTTGCCTGAAAATCAACACAACCAGAAAACAGTTCATGGGTTGATTTATACGGGTAAATTGACTATAGGAAGGTACAGAAGGAGCCAATATTTATATTGTAATGAATATGTTATTTTTTTTCTTTCTATTTATTTAGGAACACAGACAAGTAACACACTGTGGTTATTTACAAAGAAGTTGTAAGCTTAGGTCCCTTTGGGACATATCTGGATGACAAAAATCACTTAGAATTCTTATGGCTGGAAAAGACCTATGATCAATCATCACCCTGTCAACTAGACCATGGCACTAAGGGCCACATCCAGTCATTTCTTGAACACTTCCTGGGCTGCTGACTCCATCACCTCTCTGGGCAGCCTGTTCCAATGCTTAACTTCCGTTTCAGTAAAAAAAATCTTCCTGACTTTCAACCTAAACCTCCCCTGGCACAGCTTGAGGCCATTTCCTCATCCTGTTGCTGGCTGCCTGGGAGAAGAGACCAACCCCCACCTGGCTACAGCCTCTGTTCAGGCAGTTGTAGAGAGTGATAAGGTCTCCCCTGAGCCTCCTTTTCTCCAGGCCAAACAACCCCAGCTCCCTCAGGTGTTCCTCAGAACTTGTGCTCCCAACCCTTCACCAGCTTTGTTGCCCTTCTCTCCGGACACGCTCCACCTGCTCAGTGTCTTGTAGTGAGTGGTCCAGAACTGGCCACAGGATAGCAGGTGCAGCCTCACCAGTGTCAAGCACAGAGGGACAATCACTTCCCCGGTCCTGCTGGCCACACTACTGCTGATACAGGCCAGGACGCCATTGGCCTTCCTGGCCACACCTGGCTCATGTTCAGTTGCTGTTGACCAGCACCTACATGTTCTTTCCTGCAGGGCCTCTTTCCAGCCACTCCTTCCCCAGCCTGTAGCACTGCCTGGGGTTGTTGTGACTCAAATGCAGGACCCAGCACTTGGCCTTGTTGAACTTCACACAACTGGCCTTGGCCCATCAATTCAGCCTGTCCAGATCCCTCTGCAGACCCTTCCCTTCCTGCCTTCCAGCACATCAACACTCCTGCCCAACTGAGTGCTGTCTGTGAACTTACTGAGGGTGCCCTCAATCCCCTCGTGCAGATCACCAATAAGGTTATTAAACCAGGCTGGCCCCAATACCGAGCCCTGGGGAATACCACTAATGACTGGAACTAGTGACTTCTTTCAACCTGGAAATTTTGCACCTGCTGCTGACAAAGTAGGCTTTGCACCTGTTCACACAACCACAGGCAGCCTATGAAGACAAAAGTCTCCTAGTGCTGTGAACTAAGAACTGTCTTCTTCAAAGTTCTAATTCTGCATCATCCCAATATAATGATTTGCTACCAAGCAAAAGAGGCTTTTTCCATAGTCTTCAAAAGATTCTGCTAGTGCCAAGTGATACTGTGCTTCTAGATAAAGGCCAAAGAGGTTCAAGATGTATGCATTAATTTAAATTGTCACAAAACAGCAAAAGAGAAAGACATATATGTTTTTCAGGATACAAAGTTCTCACATTTATAACCATTTTGTTTGTTTTAAAGGATGCTATGTTCTTTGTACTGCTTCTGACCTGTCTCATCCTAAAAACTAAAACCCAAAGAGATTCTGGTATGCAGAAGAGAAAACAATGGGGAACACAAGCTCAGAAGGAACAAGATAGCCCTCCTTTTTCCCCAGCCCAGCCACCATTCAAAAGAGCATAAACCATAAGACTCCTATGGTCACAGTTATAAAGGAAAATTGTATTTGATGACACTGTTTTAAAATCAGGCAGCATAGATTACTGCAGTAGATCTAAGCCTAGTTAGATTCAAAGTAAAAGACTGCAAAAGGTGGATGTTTAGAAATAACAGAACAGCTTTTATAGTCTTACTCACTGTAATGTGTGTGCAAAGGCTTGAAATTGCAAGCTGCTGAGCATTCTGGCCCAAGTGTATCAGAACTTGTAGGTACATGGTTAAGTGTGAATAGCTCCAAGTCAAGCAGACACGCAAGAGCTTTTCCTTGCCAAAACACTCAGCTCTTGATCTGACAGTGCTACACTTCCTAGTTACAAAATGTGGGATGATTACTACCTGCCATTCCCCAGAGCTACATCTAGAAGAGCATCACTAAGCAAAGAGCATAAAGATATGATGCTTGGATAACAACTGCTGGAAATTATAGACCCTTATTCCCCTCAGCTTCCATACATTGGACTTGCCCATCTATAAAACAAGGGAAGCACTGTGTAACTCTACTTCAGTGCTTTGTAACACTACATCAGGTGACATGAAAAAACATTGAGATCAAGGTGAAAAGCAGCCTGTATACATTGGCAAGACTCTGATGCTAGCTCAAACACCTTTGTAGCAGAACACAATCGCTCTTTGGAGCCAGCTGCTGTTATTTTACTCTTTATTTAAATGCCAACAAGGAAAGGTAGCATAATCCCTTTCTTCCACACAATGGTACAGAGTAACTCCTATACACTGGAAAATGAAACTGGTAAATTGAAGGATGCTTTTTCATGTGACAGTGCACTGCAGTATCTTAAAGCCTCAGTGCCTGACTGATATGAAGACTGCCTCTACAGGAGAGAAGTCCAAGTTCTTTACAATAAGTACAGTGCAAAGCAAGTACTAGATCTGTAATGGGGGAACAAGGGGTTTTCAGCTGCAGCATTAATAGCAAGTGCTGGAATTATATTTAAAACCTGAAATACAATAGTCAAAAAACACTTCCTAAGTAACAGAGGTACAATACTTCAAAATTAATATAACTTGGCCAAGAATAGCCTACAATCTGTAGTACTGGCACACAGTAAGTTAAACACTGCTCTTACCATAGCTCTGAACTGCACATTCCCCCTAAATGCAATCCTGGAACATAGTTGCCCCTCCTACCACTTGCAGGAGACAGAGTAGATGGCTTGTCTATACAGTCACTGCCTCGGGTGCAGGCTGCCCTGCTGCCTCCCCCTTTCTTTACCAAAAAATACCCTCTACCCACCCCGACACATGGGCATCAAAGAAAACACTCTAGACCCAGCAGGAGAAGACACGAGAGATTGTGGTGGTTCACCACGTTGCTTTGCACTGCTAATCCAGGGCTTAACTTCTTCAGTTGTGGTACAGCTAGAAAAACACAAGTTAAATTAGAGTTATCAAAAAAGCCAATACAGACTTTCATAGTCCAGAGCATTCCACAGTGCAGAGGGTTATGTGAGTCTTGCTGGAGAAGAACACACAGTCACTCACAGATGGCATGGCAGAGACAGTTCTAAGAATGAAATCTATGAAAAGCTACTGAACATTAATTTTCAACTGCATCTCTACTATATCTATACAGCAGTGGTTGCCAACTTATTCTGAGCAATATGACAAGACAACGCTGGGATCCAGCTGGTTTTGGTACCAGTTCTTGTTCCAGCTATGATGCCTACTGAGATTTTGTAGGCAGCTTCTTTATTTTGGTGCTTAGAAGTTTGTCACTTTAAAGTGTTTTATATACAACTCAGAAGTCTTACTTTCAAACAGGAGAGAAAATGTATCACATACCTTTCACCTGAGTCTATCAAAAAGCCTGAGGCAGTTGTGAACAGCAAAGAGCATATTTTCTAATCTCTGCTATTAAAATCTACTTATTATACTGGTGCCCATATTCCATACAATTTCAAAGAGAATACCCAACAAATTCTGAGAGATAAGTGAAGAAGGCAGCAGCACATCATTTGACAGCTGTTTTTAAAGAACATTTCTAACAACCATGTAAACCTGCAAGTTATTTCCATATAGAAGCCACCAAATCTGAAAACAAGAGGTATGCAAGTCTTTGTTTACCCAACAAAAATGAACATCCCCTACTCACTCTTTCTTTTGACGTTCCTATTACCACACTGGACAGTCTGTTTTCAAATAGGTCTTCAGTCTTTAAATTGCCAGCAGCCCCAGGTAATGGAGGAAAGCTAGATAAACCCAGTTCAAAGCTGGGAGATGGAGGTTTTGGGGGTGGTGGAGACTGTGTTTGGCCTCTCTGGAATAGAAATAACATGTTGGGGTTACTGCACTAGATGACAGAAAAGATATGCAACTCTAAACTGTATTTTGTACTTGATCTATATCAGCAAAGCCCTAGAGAAGGATTCCCCATCTCAGCTCCCAAAAAAACCACACAGTACTGAGGAATACATGCTTTTATTTTCCAGTGTTGCCCTTCAAATATTTAATTATTATTTAAATGCCATGGCATATGCATCAGCTTTAGTGATACTGGCATAGTAAGTTTTCTCACTGACTCTTCCTTGAAGACAGACACACTGACACAGAAAGGAAAACAGACGGGTTTAGGTATCATGATATAGGGAAAATATAATGCCCATTTATGTACAGTTAGTAATATCCTAAATAAAAAGACAGGAGTCAACAAGAATCTTATTTTCAGATATATGAAGAAATGGCAAGACAGCACACCTTGTATGTGGTACAGACAACAACAATCTATATCTAATTAGTATTAATCGAGATTGTCAGTTCGTAAAAATGCAAAAGTAAGTGTCTAACCTATTTTTGAAACAGAGACTTTTAAACTAAATCTAAGAAGAAAAACAATGTCTCAAGCAAAAAAACCAACATCAGTGTGCTAAATGCAACTATTCTGCACTAGAGACAGCAGTTCAGGAGTTAAAAGTACCACAACTAGAGATCACTCGTGAGGACTGCTGGTAAGGATTTGTAAACCTATATTGTATTTACACAGGAAAAAAAACCCCTCCTTTTGTAATATGCTGCAACTGAAGTTACCAATTAACTTCATCTACATCATGTAAACAAAGAAGTAACTGTTTCTTCACTGTGCTGACGCCTGTGCTAAGATAATCTCTGCTGCAAAACACCAAATGCAAAGCAATCTTTGAAACAGTTCCTATTTTGAAAAGGAAAATATGAGGATATAGTCAAGATGGTGTGAATGTAAGAACAATGCTTCTGAAAAAAAAGAACAACAGACACAAGACTACCTTTGAGGTCTTTTCACAAACTATATGTAGTATCAAAAGAATTGCGTGTCAAGAGGGAAGTAGGGAGAGAACAAATAAATACAGAGGCAAGAACAACTGCAACTCCCAGGACTGCTACTGACCCACCATTACCCCCAGGAAGACTGCTACAGCAATGGAGACTGCAAATCTCCAAAACTGAAGTCAGATGACCTGTCAAAGGTCAGGGAGGCTAACTACACTTATCCAGCTCAAATTGCAAGAGGAACAACTCGAATTTTTAAAAATCATTCTTCAAATCACAGCACTCGCTCTTCTTAAAGGAGACTGAAGTTCCGCAATAGCAAATGCTTCCATGTTACAAACGTTTTAAGTTACACAGTTAAGTCCTAAAACCCTCAACATATTAAGAGTGGTATTAACATCTTAAATGAGCATGATGAGGGAGGACTTCAATGAATTTTAAGCTAACTGCATAAAATTTCTCAAGTTAACTTCTTGTAAGTTGAGTAACCGGCTTTTGTATATAGCCTCAGAAACAGTGTGATCAAGAAGTTTCATGCTCTTTTTCATGCAAACATGCATAGACTCTGTAATTTTTCCTTTAAAAAGAAAAAACTTCTAAAGAAGGCATTACTCCATTCAAATATAACTGGTTTTAGTGATGTCCTGTGTACACGATCTAATTGCTACAGCATTACACAAGAAATAGGATACTGGATTCAATTATTTCCACAGTCTAAAGGGGTAAAATTTTAATCTTTTGCTTCCAAGTACACTTCCTTGCAGTGCACGCAGCCATGGGTGAGCAGCAGCTCTCACCTCTGCTCAAGGTGCAGCACTGGACACTACAGACTAAAGATGCTTGGTCCAGAAGAGACTGGAAGGAAGCTGGTTGCACAGGCTGCAATTACAGCCTGGTGCTGACAGAAGGAAACTGTGGGTCTCCAAAGAAGTCACATCTACAAGTTTTTATATTCAAAGTTCAAATAATCTTTGCAGTCAGCTCTGTCAGAAGTGCTGCTCTGCTCAGTAAGAACGTCCAAGGTAATCCTTTCACTCCAGTCACTCACATGCCTAACTTGTACCACTTCCTTGCTCCTTTAAATACAGAAGAAAGTTAATAGGAAAATTTTACCCTAAAAATTCAGGCAGCTTTGAAAGGGCAAAAGGAAGAAGTACTGGGAATCCTACATGTAATCTGGTCTCACTGCCTCTGGAAAGTTTGATGAGAACTAAAAGGAAGGAATCACCTGCTAAACTTTCCTGCTCCTTTATCTAAGTTCACTAAGGCCCCTCAACAGCAGGAGCCACAAATACACAAATGCAATGATTCCAGACCTTTAGGAAAGTGTTATGGCTCATGCAACAGTATTACTTTACAATTGTAACATGAATAAGGAAATAACCTGGTTCAACTTCACAAATATGCCATCTGTGGCAAAAACAAATTGCAAAGAAATGACTAGTTTTATCACATCAAACCTTAAATCCTACAAAACCATGTTTTTTCTCTTCTACACCTAGTGCAGCCTTTTCAAGTATCAAGGCTACTTTGGTATTAACCTTGAATTCCAGTTTACCAAAACCACAGTATTTCAATAGTGTTAGCATACCCTTACCAAGTGGCACTTGGAGAGGCATTTAAAAAATGAACTTCATAACCACTTAAGAAAATGATCACTTCATAACTAATATTTTTGCTATACATTATGACACAAGGATCTATAAAATGTTCTTCAGTGTCACCATGATAATGAAGTATCAAGTGTTTTGAACTTTAGTTTAGCTGTTTAGCTATTCCTGAATGTGAACACGGGCACGTTGAAAAAATTGAGATGGGAATTTTCTGCTACTGTAAGAGTAATTTTAACTTTTCCCTGACTTCTGCATTAATGGAAAATCTTCTCTGATACCCAAATGCAGTGAACTCATGTGACTAATGAGCTGTTGTCTTTAATCAACTGTGATGTACAACTGCTTGTGCAGTAACTTATGTCACCTGCTACTCCACGTTAATATCCATATTATTGCCTTGTTACCCTTGTGTTTATTAGGGACAAATAAGATCATGAACACTCACTGTAAACTTGTCCTCCCTTTTCTTTCGGTAGCCATATGAGTTTTTCCTATGGGAAAGAAAGCAGATATCAGAACCTTGCCTATAAATGGATGGACAGCGGTTAATGAAAACAGAAGAAATTAATTCCAATTGCTATTTCATCCATCTTCATTCTACACAGGTTATTAAGAAATGTTTTAGGGAAAAATTCCTAGCAAGCTCTCATGAAAATAAAGGTATAGATCTTATGCATATCAGTGTAAGAATACACTGGTTACAAGTAATTCCTGAGTTAAAAGTACCTCAGTAGAGATTTTATGTAAGGATTAGACAAAATGTCACAGTATCCAAATAAGGGGTTTAGGATTTTTGTATACCAATATAACTTCTCAAATATAGCTAAATATTTTCAATCCAGGTAAAGCTCCTTCAAAACATTTTCAGCACTTTGCCCCCAGCCCTGCTTCACGTAAAGCCCCTCTAAGCAGCAGTGTAAAATTTGCAGTGCATTCTAATTCATGTTGAATATATTTTCTAAGGTTTTTGTTTGACTTTTATTACTCTAAATGTATTCAATAGTGAAAAATTAAAATGTAACTCTAAGTACTGACTATTCCTGTACATTTTTGTAGTCTATAGTTTGAGTCATCTTGTTTCCTGAGTTCTTAATCATACTTTAATCCATTAGTTATAACACAATTTGGTAAATTAGATTTAGAAAAGTATTACAACCCTTGCACAAAATCCCCATTTAATTTTGCAATGATACAAGTCTAAAATAGGATCATGTGCAAAACACTTGAGTTATCTTCCAATTCAGTAAGTCACTCAAAATGTGATTTACTTGAAGACATAAATACAACCATTATCAAAGCTGCAGAATACTTTTATAAAGCACTTACTAGAACTGTATTTATAAAAATTCCAGTTTTCAGCTCCCCAGGTAGTTGGTTGTGGTTTTTTTGTTTGGTTGCTTTGAAAGCCACATAACATTAGTTTCCTTAGCTGCCTGCAGCCGTTTTTCCTCCCTCCATACCAATGCATCATCTTTGTTGTTGCACATGCCCAATTTGGTAAAAATTCTGATCTTTCAACTTAAGAATGAGCACTGCTAATACAGGTTCAGGTGCACAATCTACAACGCTGAACAATGGAATGCACAGAACTCCTTCATTAAAGTCAAACAAGTAATATACAGAAACTTTCTTGCACCAGATGAAGAAAGGATAGAGGATTAGATCTTATGGATCTTACAGATCTAAACTGTTCATCACTTGCCAGTAATGATTTTCATCTGGTAGGAAAGTATGCAAGTCCACTTCGCCTTTGTTCTGTATTTAACACTTTCTGTGAAGTACTTTGCAAGATTTTAGGTTTGAGGAGAGAGTCTCAGTTTGAAGCAGTATTGAAAACAGTAACGATACCACACCTCTACTAAACGGAGTAGTTCAGAAGCAGCAGTACTTGGCTGTTCAGAGGACAACTACGGAGCACACTCACCTTCCTCTCCCTAAGCCAGGGGATGAGTCAACGCTGGTCTGTTCCATCCGTCCAGTTCCCACTTCCCTCTTGGTGTAACTGGTGGTAGCACTCTGCATCCGTGTCCTGCTTTGTCCCGGCTGCCGCGTCTGTGGACTCCTGACGCCATTGATTAAACGATCAGCAGAAAAGTTGAATATTGTAGGACTGTCTAGAAGCCCAGGTCCCCTTTCTGCACTGGGTATTGTATGTCGTATATGTGACTTGCTAGGATTCCTATAAATTCAAAAGTCATTTCAACATACGCACTATCAGAGATCTTCTGAGGCCTAAGCCTATTCACAGAATTCAGAAGCAGCAAGATCTTCAGTCCTTTATCACTTATTTCATTTATAAGAATGATCAACATTCATTGTAACAGGTCATGTGAATTATCAAAATTAAACTTTTCCCTGTCTGTTTTCAACTAGACCTTTACTACATGAATAATCCTGCTGATGACATGTCAACTCTCAGAATATTTCAGCTGAATACCCTAAATCACAGAACAGACAAGTTCTCAGCTTTCAGGGCACCATCTGCCCTTTGGCCTCACCTTTGGCAACAGGTTCAGTTTCTCAAGTATTCTCAAGTTAGCTGGTGTTACTAAAACAAGCAGATGAAAACCCCATGTGCCAGATAATACAACAGTATTGTTAAAAGATAGATGAACTTGCCTGTTCCTGGGAGGATATTGTCTGAGTGTTGTCAGTGGAGAAGCAGCAGGCTTGAAGGTTGGAGATGTGAACCCATTGATAAATCCAGTATTTGGAAATGGTGTTACCTAAAAAAACGTATTGCACGCTCATCATTATAAACAAACTTGAGTATTACTTTTCCTAACCCCGTATTTGTTGTCATTCTGTGCAGGACAGTACTTAAAAGATCGGCTCAAGCAGAAACACAGCATCTGTCTAGTGCCTTGTAGCTAACTTACAAAATTTCTGAAAAAACCCCAAGCTTCTGTATTTCTGAGAAGTCAGCCACCACACATATTCAACTTACGATAGTTTAAGAGGATTGAAAAACATTAAGCCAAAATTCCTGGCTGTAAGTTAAACAGCTCTCCTCCTATTTCACACCACACTACGCATGACTTTGGAGTACAGAGATATTTCTTTACCAGAGCCTCTAATCTACACGGCCTGTAATTGTTTCTCTTATAATTTATATGTGAATTCCTCCCTAAAAAAAACCTCAACAGCTTCTTTTTAGGCTCTCATTCTACTTCCATGTGACATCTAAATAAAGCCTAGAGAATAAGTGGATGTTAAGTGGAACTCTGATGCTTTTCAGATCTTACCACCTTACTCTACATGTGAAACACTGTCTTCTTGTCTGAAGAACAACATTAACAAAAGATTTTCTGGGATGGGTGCATATCAATGTCTTGTACTACCAAGATACCTCAAAACCTGAAGCATGTTCAAAGTAATTTCTCCAACTTCGCTAGCACACTTTTGTCTTTTTAATTTAAATGTATAAATGAGTTTCGTTTAAGAAATGTTACTACTAGCACCAGTAAATGCTTGGTTGTCTTCTCCCATGAAAATAACTACAATGCAGAACAATAAGGTTTTTTCTACACTCTATTAAATGATGAGAAACAGCTGGGTTTAAGACCATTTGCTAAAAAGGTACATTTAAACTTGAAAAAGGTTTCTTGCAAAAGTTAAATCACTAATCAATGGAAAACAAAATTTAGCACCAAAGCTGTCACGTCAAACTACTGCTAGCCTGACCTAGTGCGCACGACAGCAAATGCTACCTCAGACTCCACAAAGAGGCCATTAAAAAAGGCTTGTAATAAAGCTCCTCAAGGAACAAAGTTTCATCAAAGTAATGCTTTCTGGTTTAAGAGTTACACCTTAATGTAAAATTCCATCAAAGCTAGTAAACAACCACCGAATCTGAAAAATGAGAAGACACTGAACATATGAGGAACCCTAGCAATATTCAACCCTTCTTTCTTTATAATGATGCGTGATCTTTCTGGAGGAAAAAAAGTTTTTTTTCCATTTTCCAATAATACCAAAAGCATCTCCACAGAAGTCATCTGGCTCAAACATACTTTCTTTTCAATTTCTTTTTTTTTCCCCAAGCAGGACAAACTAGATCTTTTCTCAAATACTATTAAGTACGTGATGAAGAATGAGGCAGTTTTAGAATCCTGAGGACATGTGTTGCCATATTCAAGTTTCAAAACTGAAATGGTATGCACACACTACTGGGGTATTCAATTTCAAATAAGAGATGAGAGAAAGCAGCGTTTATGTTGAAGCAGAATAGAAAAACTTTGCTGCATTTTCACACAAGTCTCTACATGCAAACTGCAACCCTGTCTCATGAAAATTATTGCTGTGTCATGGTTCCTCATGGTCCCTGTTCTCCTCAAGTGATTTCTATTCAAATATAGCTCTTCCTACAAAAGAATCAAGAAACATCACGTTACAGTCATGTACATAAAACGAAGCTAACCAATGACAATACACTGCAAAACAGTGAAAGGTAAAGCTCAGACAGTCGATTTCCTGTTTTGACTAAGAAAAGTATGAGATCTTTAATGTTGGCAAACTCATAATGTCTTCCCCAAAGGACAGGACTAATAAGCCTTCTTTAATGCAAAAAGTTACAGGGTAACATAAGGCAGATACACAGTCTGCTGTGCCTGAACCTGTGGCTTACTAATCTATGTCTCCTATACCATTCCCATCCAGCTACTTCAGTATCCCAGAGTAAGACTGTGCAATAGCCAGTCTTAGTTTATCTACAGGAAGATTCACATTCATTGCTGCTGAACAAGGCAGCTTTCTCCTGGAGTAACACTGCTCACTGTGTTACCTTGTCTCCTCTGCATTCTTCACACCCCCCGAGAAAGCCTCCCCTGCAAGGGCTCTGGTTCCCTTCCCTGTGTGTGAAGTGTTTAGCACATCAACTTTTTAATTAGCTTGTGGTTCAGTACAGAGGATGTTTGCTCAAGTTTGTTCAAGGACACTTTAATCCTCTGCCAAAAAAAACCCTCTAAAGAACTTCTAATTTTGAGCATTGCTCCCCTCATTTCTTTGAGCCACAAGTAAAGAGGCATCTCCAAAGGGGAGAAAGAGGCTCCAGATAGGAAACCTGAGCCTCCCAGTCATTACAGGAGACTGCCCACATATTTTTAAGGTAACAAAGGCCAACTAAATGGGGCCAAGGTAATTCTTATGAGACTGTTACAATGGAGAAGATGGAAGAAGCATTGCAGGATACAGTGGATGTCTCATTAGAGTATATAAGGATTTATTGCTACCACCCTAGCTTCAAGGCTTACCAACAGCCCCTTTAAGAAAATAATTTAAAAAGCAATTGAAAAGTGATTTTCGTAATTAGCAAAAGCAATTTTACTTTTCATTGGCAAAAGAGATGTTACTATTGCACAGAAAATATTCTGCTTCAAGAACATGCCAAATAGGGCAATTCAGCATGTTAACCTAGAACCTAATTTCCTGCTAGAAGATCAAAACAATTCGGTATCTTGACAAATCCTTACTAAAGAATTGCCTCAAAACCTAAAAGGTTTAAGAAGAGAATCACACTCCAGTCTGAGACCAGATACAATTTTCAAATAATCCATCTTGTACACCATGGGAAGGATTTTGAAGGACTGTTTTTCAAGAAGAATCAGAATCTTAAACTCCCCTTTCAGGATACATTTCCTACACCTCAATAAAAAATAATACCAGCTTTGAAAAGTACACAACTGTTTCAGAATCCAGAGAGACTTACCAACGAAGGGTCAAGGTAGCTGTGCGTGGCTGACCAGGTCTGTGGGCCAATTAAGCTGTACAGTGGGAAGTGCTGCTGGGGACTGTATACTGGAGGTATGTAAAAGGATGTTGTGTAGCGCTGCTGCGTGTAGAGGTTCATATCCAGAGGTCTATATCCATTCTTTGGCAAAAATGTGTTTATAGCTATTGCCTTTGCTTTTATCCTTGCCTGCAAAGGAGATTAGATTATTTATTACAGAAGCCTTTCAAATTAAGTCAGGATGGTTCAAAGTAGCAGCTCTCAAACTTCTACTGGACACTTATCAGTCACTGCTTTCTCCTTCAAGGACAGCAGGAACAACTGAATGCTTCCCTCCTGCCTGATGCTGGGCTGGATATGCCACTGCCAGAAACGAGGAAAAGGAGAAATGAACTGGTATGCGCTACATTTCTAAACCCACCTCCAGGTCAAATGGCTGCTGAGACTGGACACTTAAATTTATATTAGAAAACACAGTGAGCACCACAAAACCCAGAATATACACATGTGCTCCACCCCTATCATCATAAAGATCTGTTTACCTTAATCGGTTTTCCTTGGAAAGTCTTCACTTCTTCTCTAAGGTATCTGTAAGCCTTTAAAAAAAAAGAAATTATTATATTTGTCAAATATAATTTAAATAAAGGAAACTTAAGTTTTGACAGGCTAAGCCTAACAATAATTCTTGGAGTGTCTGCTAATGTTACAGTATAGCAAACTCTCATACATCATCTGCGTTTAGCAACATTAAACTTATCATTAAGTGCTTCAGTAGCATTAAAACAAGACTAACGGTTATGACTGAAGCATTTCAATGTGTCACCCAAAATATCAACATTCTCAGTACAAAAAAATCATAGCTTTAGCCAGGAAGCCAGGATATGTGAACAAGATAAAAAAAACTTTTAAGTGTTATGTTTAATAGTTACTGAAAACTGGATACTACCTAAGGGGAAGCATTACTGTTTTCACAGTTCGGGGTATTTTTCTTTTTAAGTTGTTACACGTTTGCGATACAGTTTACGACCTGTCAATTCACCCTCACATCATCCTTATTTACTGTTACATTCTAATATGCTTCAAAAAATAGTGTTACCTGCTGTGCATCAGCTTCCGATTCAAATGTGATGAACCAATTGTCATTATAGGCAAACTCACAGTTGATGAACTTAGGCAAATTGTCTCCTTTGAAAAGTGCTTCAACCTCCTGGGGAAAGTGGTTTAATAAGGAGGTAAAGGGGGGGGAAGGGGAAGGATGGAGAGAAGAAAACATCAATTTAAAGTGCAAAACTCTGACACTCCAAGAAAGAAAGACAGAAAGCACTGCTGGGCTTACAAAACAGAACAAAGTAGTTCAGAACACCTGCAGTAGTGTCAGCTCTCTCCCACCTCCCCACTGGAAGGAATTCAAACTAGCTCTGTCTAAGGCCATGTTGCAAGAGAAGTTTAGCTGGGAGCTATTTAGGCCACAGAGAGACATTTAAACTTGGCACCAAGTGCAGAAAGATGTCTATTTCTCGCCTGTCCCCAAAACCATGGAGCCACATGAAAACCTGTGCATATGGCATGGGACAGGAAAATCCTGCCCTTTCAGCAGAAACCTGCAGATAAGCTTTAACTCAAATGTCTACAGATTCATGTATTTGAAATAGGACTTACGTTACCTCAAACATAACCAGCTAGTTTCTACAGAAAACACACATCCTGGAGTTTATATTTGTTTTAATTCATTTGCATACTTTTTGGTTTTGTCATGGACTTGAGGTGAGCAGCATCAAAAGGCAACACAAGTTGGGAGGCATTACAGTATTTTGGAATTTTCCTGCTTAAATAAAGCCTGACTCTGCTGTGCCAGGAAACATAGGCTATTAAATCTAGTTAGTTAAGTCTAGAATTTTCCGGTCCGACACATTTAAATACAATGTATAAAACATTTCACTGGAGACCAACTCTTTTGAAAATAAAGACTCCTCAGAACTTTGTTGTTGTCAAACATTTAAGAGTGACCATCCAGCGCTAATATATCCAACCTGACAAACTGATGACAGGGAAAAAAAAAAAAGTACAATATTAAAAGCTAGGCAGTCTTTGAAAGGCTACATTTCATTTGGAAAGCTAGAAGCAGTCACTATTTTTAAGCTATGTACATAGCATATATCCAACTTCTTCCCACCAATTCCTTTTAGCCTTTTGTTTCATGTTCCTGTTTATTAAGGCCACCGACTTTTTTGTTATCAGTTTTGAAACTGCAGTACTTCTGATTTTTGTATGAAGGTTATCAAGAGCAGCTCTTTCAGAATATTTAGTCTTCCTTGTAAAATTAAATAGAAGAGAAATTAAATATCTACCCATCATCAAGAACCTGCACCTTCTCTTTTGTGAAAATTCACAATAGTTTAATTACGACCCCATAATTTTTTCTAATATTTCCACTAGTTATAGTCCCTGCTTCATCAGAGTGGCATTAAGTATCTTTCAAAGAATGAAGTTCTCCAGTCTTGCACTCATTCCACAAGCCAGTGGAGATCCTTAGTGACTTATCGACACCTCTCACCTCAGCATTATGGAAATGTTTGCAAAGCTTTAACTACTTTACTTGAACAAGCCAAGCTGCAAGAGTGGCATTTTCTAGTCTAAGACTTATCTTTTTTCATCTTTGTCTATTTATCCAAGGATCTCAGCACCATGTGCATATAGATAAGACAAAGTCCAAGAAAATTACGGTATCTCTACTAAAGACAGCACTATCAGTTTCTCAGCTCTCTGCAGAGCTACAGGTTCTAACATAGTCTTCCTATGAGCAACATACTTCTATCAAAAATATTTATTATCCAAACAAACACAATAAACTAAGTTTAAGAAGTGTTGTTAGAAACTAACAGTGCAGTAAGAAATGTGATGTGCTTATTCAAATCTAGAAGAAATCTAACTTCCAAGTCCTAAGGGAAAGATGTTTTTTACTGAACAAGGGAACACTTACTTCAATGGGAGTAGATTCAGGTACTTCTCGTAAAATCACAATACAGCGATTCTGATTTGGCCGAACTTTTTCCCCCTTCTCATCCACTTGAACTAAAGGCAACGCTAAGAGAGAAAAGACAAGAAAGCATTTTAGCTGTCAGCAAATGCAGTAGCTTTGCACTCCAAAAGATGCTGTGAACACAGTTTTGCAATGCAGAGTCTCAAATATTATTTAACATTAAGAAACAAGCAGACAATGACTGATGACACTTTCAAACATACGAAATGGTTCCCTTATGTCCACACTTTTCCAGCCTAGAAAATCCCAATTCATTCTTTTTCTTCTAAAGCACACATTGAGTCATGGTTGTTTGGGTCTTTTTTCTTACCTTAGTGGTAATGTCCAGTAGCCTCTTCTGAGAATTTAATCAAAGAAACAGAGTATCAGGTTGGATCTCAAAGATCATTTGGTGCAACCTTTCTTGGTAAAAGCACAGTTTAGACAGGATGGCCCAGCACCCTGTCCAGCTGAATCTTTAAAGTATCCAGTGTTGGGGAATCCACCACTTCCCTGGGGAGATTATTCCAATGACTGATTGTTCTCTTTGTGGAAAATTTTCCTCTTGTGTCCAAGTGGAATCTCTCCAGGAGTAACTTGTACCCATCATCCCTCACCTCTACCATGTGACTTTTTATATAAAGGGAGTCTCCATCTTCCTTGCAACATGGCAATAAGGTCTGCCCTGAGCCTTTTTTTTTCAACGCTGAACTAAACCCAGTTCTCTTGGCCTTTCCTCATACAGCAGGTTTCCCAGTCCTCTGATCATCTCTGGGGCCCTTCTCTGGACGCAATCTTCTCCTCCACAACTTTTTTGCGGAGTCAGGACCAAAACGGAACACAGTATTCCAGCTGTGACCTAACAAGCTCTGAGTGGAATAATGACTCCTTTACCTCTGCTGCTGTTATTGATGCAGCCCAGCATGCCATTGTCTGGTCCAGGTCTATTTCCACAGAGCTGCTCTCTAGCCAGGTAGGTCCCAGCCTCTGCTGTACTCCTGAATTATGTTTTCCAAGGTGCAATACCTTACACTTATTCTATGGAGCTTCACAGGGTTCTCGTTAGTCCCTTCCTCAAGCTTATTCAGGTCTTCCTGGAGGGTGGATCTCCTTTCTGAAGTATCCACTTCCCCATTCAGTTTGGTATCATTGTACTGTTTAACAGAGGGCAAATATTTTCCTTCTGTTTCTGTTCATCATTTACATATCTGAAGAACCCCTTCTAGTTTTTGAAAAAAACTTGTAGTTCTGGCCAAATTCAATCTGAGCTGAGCTTCTCCATTTCTAACTGCATCTCTGCATGCCCTGGCAATGTCCTTATAGCTCTCACCAGGTATTCATCCACTTTTCCATCTCTGGTATGCCTCTCTCTTGTTTTGAGCAGACTCAGAAGCACAGAGTTAAGCCAAGGGGGTCTCTTGATTCGCCTACTTCCCTTACCTTTAAAGGGGATGAAATGTTTTTGTGCTTCCAGGAGAGAACTCCCAGCACTAGTATAGTTAGCTTCTTTATCCTCCATGGAAACTTCCCACAGAATCCCTCCCAACTGTGCTCTAAGCAAGCTGAAGTTTGCTCTTGCAAAATCTAAAACCTTAGAAATGCTCAGGGTGCTCAGCACAACCCCAGACCCCCCAGTTCTGTGATTCCTGCAGCCAAGGCTTCCACTAACTGAGATATTACAAAGCAGGTTTTCTTAGCTTCTGAGCAGTGAGGCCAGCCTCATTCCTGGTTGGCACATCTAACACTTGTATGGGGCAACAGTCCTCTGCACATTCCAGAAACTTGATGGATGACATGAGCTGCTGTATTGTTCTTCCAACAAATATCTAAGCCATTGAAATCAACTGTAAGTACCAGGTTTGGCTGACCCAAAGCTTGCTTAAGTGACACAAATATTGCTCTGGTGGACTTATTGTCTTTGTTTAGATCAGTAGCAGATGCCTACTGTAAGATCCCCATTGAAACAACCCTCCTGATCTTGACCCACAGGCACTCCGTAGAACTTCCACGACTGATGCAGTTGATTTCTATACACTCAAGTTCTGCTTAACAGAGTGAGACTCCTCTATCCCTTTTTTCCAACCTGTCTTTACAGAACAGTCTAGAGACATCCATCGTGATCCTCCAGCCACGTGACTTGTCCTACCACATCCCACAATTTAAACTCATTAATAGTTATTTGCACAGCTCATTATTCAATACCTGGAATACAATGTAGCTTTGATAAAACTACAGTCCTGTAACTGTGATGGTCTAAGCTGCTTGGGCTACTTAATGCTTTACAGAAAAATAATGGCATTTTACTGCAATATATTAAGAAAACAAGAGATGAAAAATTCAGATTAATAGTTCTACACCAATAACCAAAATGCTTTCTAGCACTGAGGAACTTTTACTTACATCTCAGCACTTCAACAATCAAATCCATGTCAGTACTGAGTTTCTTGACATGATCAAGGTTTGCTACTGTCATTATTGGCACATACTGATCACTGTCCATCTGTGATATAAGGTACATGTCACTGGCAAGATTTTCTCTGTTGGGAGAAAAAAATAAAAATAGGGAAATGTCACAGATTAACTTTGTCCAATAAACTTGAGATAAAAATTCAACCCATAATAGAAGGCAGATTCCTTCAGCATTTTTGCTAATTAATGAAAACCATTTGCTTAAACAAAGCTTGCTAAATGGTTTAAGTTACTCAGTTTTAATTATGACCTGTAAAGATCACAAAAATTCACCTGATCTGTAATTGCTTGTAACTAGTCTCACTTCACACCAATGTATTTGCTAGTTTATGCATTAGGCACAGAGGTTTCATGTAAGCTTTAAGAGGTACATCAACAATACTCTGAAATTTGTGTGTTACTTCCCCCAAATTCTCATCCTTTCCACTCGGTTTTAAGTAACAACTAAGAAATGTATTAACACACATCCCAAGTTAGGTACTGGATCTTGTTAATCATCCCCCAGTTTGGTACATTTAGGTAAATACATACCTAGATAAACAGAATTCCAGTGTCTTTTTCAGTAATTCTCGTAAATCTTCCTGACCTTCTGGCTGCAAATGTTCGTTTCCACCTAATAATTAAAATACTTCAGATTAAAATGTAGTTCTGCTATATTACACAGTATCTATTTTAAACAAGCCATCATGTTTGTTACTGACTACATAACTAGTAACGAATTTTCAAATTCAATACATGTTCATTATGTATTAGTTACCAACCACCGAAATTGCATGGCAACACTTTTTAAGACAGAAAAGAGAAACCATGTCTGAATTTACTTGTTAATCTCTGTTCTCTAAATACATAAAAATCAGAAGCACTTTTAGAAGAACAGCTAGAAACACATCTCAAAGGAAATACTGAAGCGATTTAGCTCGTAGATCTGCCTTCCATTCTCAGGAAACGAACCGATTTCTAGCTGACGAAACCCTGACTAATGCAGCTGACTAATAGAGCAAGGGAACAATGCAATGGAGCCACTCCATACTTCTGGCCTCACTCTAAATTACCAACAAATTAATTCAGAGAAGGTTTTCAAAAATGTAGTTATGGAGTATCAGCAGATATACAATCTACTAACAACAGACATGTAATAAATTTACAATCTTTTGGTTAAGAAGGCAAAATTAATTTCTTTCTTATAGGTGGAAGTTTAAAAATTATCACATGGAAAACATGAACTTCATGTTCCTTTTAGTTTAGACACAATATACCAATGTCAGTAGAGGGTAAACTCATTGTGTCAGTGGGAGAAGTGTTTAAAGATTTGAATATTTGTGTGGCTTTTAGAGACTTATAAAACATTTAGTAGCACAGTATTCATGTAAATATGTATGTATGTAAATGCAAATTAGTTTTTTAAAAACACTTCACACCAACTAGTGCCCTCTATACCCTTCCCTTCACTAACTTTCATCCTTTTATTCAGCTCTCCTTAGCCTTTCTTCTTCCTAAAGCAACTTCTAACTTTCTCCCCCCATGCTGTCCTTCACATATTCTATTCTGATGAAGAGAACACAAACACCTGAGAAATACATATATCATGTTCTAACCACTATTTCCCTTCCCTGTCTCCTCTTTCTTTCTTGTCCAAAACCTGGCAAGGACCAAAATTATATGCATTTTTAAAAATAATTGTTAAAAAATGGAAGATCAGATTTCAGACTTGGGACCACGTGTCACTATTCATCAAGTGGAACAGACCCAACCTGCTGTTCAGCTGTTTACAACACTATCGGACTCTTGTCAAAAGTTAACTATTTTGGGCACACAAAGGACACACTGACAAGTTCCAACATTAATCTGAAAAATACTGTTCCCTTGTAGAGTGTGAGCTGTCATTAATACAATTTTCTATTTGCCAGCTAGTTATTATTTAATATTCCCCAACAGTACCCTTAAGTAGAAGAGTCAAACAGAACTTTCAGTTTTTAAATATGAGCAAAGATGATGCCACAACTATGTTTGATTTCAGTTGTCTTGATTTCCAGCTATTATGGATGCTATACTGGTAATTTTAAATACATGTTACTAAATCAGCTAAGCACAATGAACAAGGAACAGACCTCTCGTGAATCTCAAGAAACACCCAGTACATTTTCTTCTCCTTCCTATCCCTCATCTCAGTTCAAGTAGTAATCCTACATGCATCTTGCACACTTTCTGTCCCATTCAATGAAATGTAAGCATGGCTGAATCTCTGTGCTAGTTTCCAGAAGCTTCTTAAAACATACCATCTGGTATAGACTACAGCTACTAACAGTTGCACTGAAAAAAAATCCTGGAAGTTCATTAAATAAGAATGCAAAGAAGTTAAGACTAAAATGTTGCTTATTTTAGCATTTCAAGTACAAAACCAGTCTTTCCACACATTAACAATATTACTTGAGACACAAACTGTATGTGAATCTCACCTCGGTACCTGACCCAACTAGAAGCACGCATTTGTTTGATTCTATGCAGCACCTTATAAGACTTAAACCAGGAGGAGACTGGTCTCCAAACATGTCTAAGTCTGATTGCAAAAGAGACAGGATTTCCTAGGGTCTGTTTAAAGAATGCATATATGGAACAATAAAAGGTGTATAGTTTGGGGGGCTTCTTCGGTGTTTTTAGATCTCACTGTTCAACTCAAAATACGTGTTTAGTTTGTTTTTAAACTAAGTCCAAGCACATCCTAGCTTTTTCTTACCTGTCTGGGTGGTTTCATGCATAGACTCATACTCGGAATGATCGAGAGCCAAAGGGTTCATATCCGTCTGCTCTGAGCCCGGAAGAGCTGGGGACGGCTCCGGCAGCTCTGTCAGCACCGCATTCTGATGCTTTTTGTCGCCATCGCCGTTGGCATCCAGTCCTGCAGCACAGGCCACAAACACACTCAAAAAGTGTTCTTTCTCATCACAGTAACACCATTGTTACAACTAAATCTGAACTACAGGTGCTTACACACTTGCTTTAAATTTTTTAACAGAAAATTAAAATTGAGACAGTGCTGCACTGAATTTTACCTTCTGCTTGAGCAACAGCTAGAAACTCTTATTCATACCTTCTTTACAAGAATCTGGAGGCTGGTCAGGTATTTCTTCCCACGTTTTGCTCACGCTACCATCAGTGGCACCACTTGCTTCCAAGTGTAACATATGATTTCCCCACACCTTTGCATTGGGGTTTAACTCAGAAACCTTGGTCGACTCCTGCAAAAAGAAATTGATTATGTATTTTGTGTGGATGCACAGCAGGTATCTGGTGCATAGATACATACGGTTTCAAATAACAGTATCAGACTCAAGATTGTACTGTCATGTTTTTTCACACCTGAATATATTAACTGAATTCCCATCATCATTTCAGGTACAAACACAACTGAATTGTGCTGCACAGTATTCACTGCCCTGATTAAGAACCACCAGAGAAGGCTATCCAAGCAGAGCAAATGACAACAAACATTTCATTCTTTGCCTTTGACAGGCTAACTCAGCCTGTACTTGACCTAGACTTCAGGCAGTTCTCTAATATACATGTCTACTTCATGTTGATTATATTGCTATTGTATCTGTTTCTGCACAATAACACTAAAAAAAAAAAAATCAAGAAAATACAAAAGTACAGGGATTTTTCTGAAATTATATAAACATGTAACAGTTTTAATGAAACATCATGGAAAATTGAAAGCAGTAAGATGTGCATGACAGCCTCTGTCATTACTTTAAGAGGAGGAACAGAACATTAGGACAAAAAGGATGAATAACCAGATCCAGTTAAATCATCTCAAACCAATCTCCTTTAACCTCAACTGAAAATGGACATATTTAATTATTACATATGGTTATATACAACCATCATATAAATGGTTACATCTGTGCTTCAGAGAGATTGCTCTCTGCAGGGCAAACATCCACTACAATACTTTTTTACAGCAACATGAGACAGTTCTCTCTTGTTTTGATAATATTTGAGCAAAATGCATTTAATTATTCCATACCAAGAATATATTTGAGGTGTTTTAATATAGTTACACTGGGAAAGAATATTGCTCATGATAAGACACACAAAAAAGCTTCTTAAAAATTTGCTTTCTCAATTTACAGATGCTAGGAACATTAGAGTGTTTAAAGACAGGCACTGCAAAACCCCACAAAGCTTTAAATCTTCTTAAACACACACACTCAAATACTTATTATCACTGCATAGGCAATAAATCCAGAAAAAAAACCCCTAAAAAATTTGACTTAAACATATCTCTTGAATGACAGAGAAGACTTACAAAAAGTGGAAGTGTTTGACATAACTTCTTGAATAGTAAGGATTCAAAGATGACAGCAAGATCCATCCGTTTCCATTTTTAATGTAAGAAGTTCCCCCAGGAGACAGCAAACAGCCTCGAGTACAATCCACTGCCCACACTGCAAGTGCTGGGCAAGGTCAGAGCAGCTGCTCCAACACAGCCAGTGAGGGGAACAACATCAGGGAAGCTCAGCAGGGGAGGAAAAGGAGCAGCAGGTTGACTTTTGCAAGAGTGGGTAAGGCTGGAGGGGACCACTGGAGGTCATCCAGTCCAACCTCCCTGCCTGAGCAGGGTCCACAAGCCTCAGGATTGTATCCGGACAGCTTTCGTTGTTTCTTAGCCCAGCTAGCCAAGATCCAGCCTAGCTCTTTCCTCTCACTTCTCCTGCAGCCACTCCTTTCTACAGCACTACTCACCTCCAGAAGTGAGCCAAAGATTTCCTAACTGCTACCAAACAAGAATTTCAGGAAATCCACAAACATTCTTCCTATACAAAGAGCCCTAAGAATGGTTTGTAGAAAGCTTCCTTTCTGCACACTGAAGTGTTTATCTTAAGTTCAGCTGGAACTGAGAATCTGCAATCAAGTTACTTTGCCAACGATTAAACTTTCACACAAAGTAAACAGAATGAAAAAAATCAATATTCAGCAAAATTTTTAACTTCTGCTTTCTGTACAGCATTCAGTTTTGCAAAGGAAAGGGAGTCCTCAAGTTCTGGACAAAATAACAGCTATTTAACTAAGGAAACCACAGTTTGCCTTGGCTTAGTCAAACTTACAGCTTCAGCTTTAAGAGCAAATCACTTCTGCAGAATACTTACAAGTTCGTCTTTATTGTGCCATCCCCAAGTACCACCACATTCTGGTGCTAGCAGCTGATATGGGTATGCTTCCACTGTGTATGAAGCACTCATTAAATTTTCAGGTTCATTCTGGAAGTTTTCATTAACTATACACAGTCTGTCATTCTTCATTGTATCATTAGAAACTGCATTATTCCATAAAAAGCCCACCAGATATTCACCATTACCAGAAGGAACTGTGTCAGAAAGCTGCTGATTTCTCCAATCAGCATTGCCAGTCTGAAGATTGATGAAATGTGACCACACTTCAATGTGGGGATTTTGTCTGTCCAGGTCATAGGAGTGCTCCTGGTCACTTGATCCATTTTCCATCAGATCTAACACACACTGCTCTCTGCCTTGCTGAAATCCTGCTGCACCAGGAGAGGCACTGGGTATTTCATAGGAAGGAGTAGCAGCATATTTATCTACCTGCTTTGGGTCAACACAAACTCCAAGCTCTTTGTTTGAGAAAATCTTGTGATCTGGCTGCATCTGTTCCCAGCTTGTGGTCAAGTCATTCATCTGAGTATTTAATATGTAACTGGTGCTTTTCAGTTCAGTAGTCTTGGCTTCCAACTGCCTCAAATTCCCCCTGGTAAAAGGTTCTAGATTCCCAGCTGATAAAGCAAAACCAGTGAGGTTATCCTTTGAGTGGATGCTGACACACTGGTTTACTTCACTGTCCTGAAGATTACATCCATTTACATCACACATATTTTTTTCATGAGTGTCTAATTTCTCTTCAGTACAAGGCTCAACAGAAACTTGCATGTTCCCAACCTCTGGCTCTGGACTGGCACAGTCACACAATTCAGGTTCTTCTGCTGGTTTATCATGCTCATGAGAACATGCATTTTGACACAATAAAGGCAAAAAGTTATGGTCTTTATTTAAGAGTTTACTGGCATCTTCCAGATTTTTAGCGTCATCTCTCAATTTTACACTCTTGTACAAACAACGGTCCACGGCTTCAGGTACAGCAGAGTCAGAGGGAGCATCCTGACTGTCAGCCAAGCCTTTACTGCAATTGAAGATGCCTTTATCACAATCAACAATGTTAGCATCCAGACTGTGTTTTACATTTTCTGCCTTGTTATCAATGGACTCACTTAGCTGACCTTCAAATTCTGTCTGTTTTACAGATTCTGCCACATGCCCAGCTATTTTGGCTGACTCAGTCTCTGCACTCCATTGATTTTCCACTGTGTGGAAGGAACATACATACTGCTGTTCATCTCGTCTACAGTTCATGTCTATTTTATTCATATTCTCACATTCCACAGACACAGAAGAGACACTGGTTTTGTTATCTGAATTTGAATATTTGCATACTTTACCTTTATTCCTTGGTGACTCTTGTGAAACCTGACACTCTAGGCTGTTTTCCTTTAGGAACATTTCATCTGTACTTGGATTATGTAGTTCATGAGATGTCACAGTGCCATCACTCACCCCTGATCTAGTTCTGCTCAAGTTACCAGCTTCCTCAAGCAAGTCACCTTTTAGTTCAGTGCCACTCACACAGACATCTTCCTCCACGCCACTGTGGTTTGCAGCTTCAGATGATGTCTTGATTTCAGTGCAACCCTTAATGGGAGTTTGAAAATCAGAACCTTCCTCCAAGTTTAGCTGCATTTCAGTCATGTTCAAAGCTTCACAGCTACACAAAATTGTATCTGTGTGTTTCTCTCTCTCTTTCAAGGATACTTCAAAACTGCTGTGATGTTCACTAGAGTCCGGTGCAAATGTTTGGCTATCACCATATGTTCTTTCAAGTGTTTTCTTTTCCACATTTGCGTTTACTCCACTTTCTGGCTCTAGAAAGCAGACTTCTTCAGCAAGGTTTTCTACATTGTCCATTTCATGTAACTCTAATGAAAATTTAAAGTTACCCCCCATGTTCTCTACCACCTGTTTAATATTTATTTGCTCTATAACACTTGAGGGATGCCTACTTAAACCAAGCGGTACAACATCAGAATGATTACTTCCCTCAGTTTTTTCTGAATTACATACTCCAGTGTTTACCAATACACTGGAAATACGATCACTGTTTTTCACCTTTTCTGAGTTAGGGCTGTATTGGTCCTCTCCAGCAGCATCCACAGGCTTTACAGAATCACAAGCTGTATGCAGTGATTCATTCCAACTGACAGCACCACCCTTGGTATATACCTCATCTTGCTGATTCTCAGGGATGATTTCATTGGACACTTCTGCTCTTAAGACATCTGCTACTATACTGTCAGTATTTAACCTATGCACCTGACACCTGTCAGTCAGTAAGTTATCAAAAGAGCATTGGATGTCTAGGCTACAATATTCTTTTGTATCCTTTTTCTGCATGTTTGATCTATCCTCTTTTTTATACTCAAACAGTTCTTTCTGTGAATTAAACTTAGCTTCCACTTGTGCCAATTGCTGCATTGGAAATTCCTTCCCACTGTCTAGAGGTCGTGCCATGGTGCACATTCCTTCATCAGTAACAGCTGAGTTATCTATGTCTGCTGCAGTCTCTTCATGCACAGTAGCTGGCACCTCTTCATCCCCTTTCAGATCTTCGGCATCTACAACACAAATGCTGTAAAATGCTTTGTCTTTCACATTTTGACTGTTGTCTACATCAAGACAGGAAAATGTTGGAGACATCTCTCTATATGAACTCGAAACTTTCTGTAAGCTGTCACTCTTGCTGTCTTCAACATCTACGGTTTTTTCATTTTGCCTTGAATGGTCACACGTAACTGCATAATCCTCCAGAGAATTTCTATTTAAGGAAATTTCACTCTGTAAGCCTTTGTCTACAACGTCTGGTACATGTGAATTAGAAATACGATCAAACAAGCAATCCTCTTGTGCAGCTACATTTTCATCATTAATATTGCTATTAATATTTTCTGTATTGTTCATGTGCCGACCATTGCTATTAGATTTTGTAGGTGCTCTCTTTTTAATAACCCTATCTTTCTTTTCTTCACTTTTCTGCAGATTTCCATATGTACCAGAGACTTTCAAGAGGTGACTAAAGGAATTAAAGAAGCTAAAAGGTCTGCCATACATCCTCCTAGGGCTCGTATGGGGAGTATTCCCCATGCTGTTATATGACGAATATTTTGCTTTTCTACCCCAAAAGCCAGATTTAGAATCTGACACTGCGCAATCATCGCTACAAACACATTCAATGCCGACTGTTGCAGCTGCCCCATTAACTGTCCTTCCCACTGCAAGCAGATCCTGGCTTTCCACAGTTCCAAAAATTGAAGATAAAGTTTTACTTATCCTTGACTTTGGTGCTTCCTCTTCCATCCATTTTTGTAACAAGCTGGTTTTCTCCTCACTCGTGCTGTTACTCAATTCTTTACTGAAGCAGCAGCCCATGTTTAGTTAGTGTCAGAGGGTCTTCTCATTGCAAATCACCTTCCTCTTTACACTAACTTTCTATGGCTACTGAGGAGACAAGCCAACACTCAACTGCCAAAAATAGCACACTTTAAAACCATGCAGGGGTTCATATGTCATTGCCACTCAAAGTCCAAATCCCAGTTGCTGAGCAATGTTTCAGTATTTCATCACATACACTGTAATATTCAAGCCAAATACTCCTTCTAATGAGACTAGAGTCTGTTTACGAGTATTACCGTGTCTTATGAACTTGTATTGTTTCATTTCCTAAAAAGTTTTGTTCATCCAAATAATTAAAATATTTAAATGACATCTTTCAAAATGCCCAAGTGTGCCAGAAACTACTTGTCTCCATACTTAATACAACTCCCACCTTCCATACAAGGATAAATGCATTCCGGCTTTACATGTTTAAATCTGACATGTAGATCAAACACATTTTGGACCATTTTCTCCTTCTCCTCCCTTCCCCCAGAGCTGAACCTACACCACCATTACTTCTTTAGGAAAAACAGGCTAAAGATAGATAAGACCTCATGTATTCCATTGAGCAGTCATTGTACGTTATCAGAAGCTAATTCTGTTCCAAGCCTTTTTTTAAGATTTGTTATCTGCATGAAAAAAAAAGAATACATAATTCCTCAGTGACCTACAGCACTGAGGGGGGCCTCAAGATCATTTACCCACCTCATGGTACTGTGACAGGATTAATCATACTTAGCCTCAGAAAAAAACTGTGTACTCTTTTACTAAAAACTCAAATACATTTAAAAAGTAATTTGACTGAATGCTGCTCCTTCCATAAGTCTGTCCTCAGTGTAGTTTTCATTGTTGTACAATACAGACTCCATCTGACCTTATAACAACGAAATCATTTTTATACATGTGTTTACATATTGAAATACTTCAATTACTGTAAGTTCTTGTAGTTGCTAATAAAAAGTGGTTCTGTTTCTTCAAAAATAAAAGCCCAATAAAAAAGCTTAAAATGCCCAGCAATCTTTTTCTGCTCTAAACAGTTGTTGTTCTTTGCCCTTCCATCACCTCACATTGCTCAGACCTTCTCTCAAATTCATTGCTATCATTTCAAATTTGGACCCCATACTTCAGAGAGCTTAGAGTGTACAACTACAGCACCACTCTGTTACTTAAAAGATACTGAAAATATGTAAGAGTGTAAGACAAGACAGACCCTTAAACTATTTCAAATGTTCTTTCAGACAAACACTGAACTCAGTGCTATTTTTTCACTGGTTGCACACCTTACGGCAACTAATATTCCACTAACTCTGACCCTAAAACATTGCTGAATTGGCTAAAAAGTATATCCCCTCTTCAGCAAGTCTGCTTTGAAATTGCAAAGTAAGATCAGAGGAAAACTACCCTCCCCCACCCCTTATCCAACCCAGGAAGACTCCAAGTGCCTGCAGCTACACTGTTCCTAAGGATAGGAAGTCTGATGCATCATTGCTGCCATCTGCTGCATTTTTTTTAATTCTCCCATGGGACAAAGTTATTCAACATGCCTGAATCCAGACTGAAAACTATGCCAAGTCACTCCTCTCTTTAGCATTCCCTGGAACCGAGAACAGGGAAAGGGGAGGGAGTTACTTATAATAGTTTTTTTGAAGAAATGCCATGAGCAAACAATTTAACTATTTTTAATGTCAGCTTAAAGTCACAGTAATACTTACAAAGTTCACAACTATTCAGAAAACTCCCTTATCAGGTGAACAAATAGCAAGATTTTTCCCTTTGTGATTTAACCATTACTAACTCGTGCTTTCTAGAGAGGAGCTAAGTGTCTTTAAGAGACAGACCACAGCAAAGTCCACTTTTCCAGTGCCTTAACAACTACTTCTCCTATCAACTAATGGGAAGAAAAGGGATGAAGCAGTTCAGGCAAGCAGAAACTTATTCCAGTTTTCCCATACCCTTCTCATGTGCAAAGGCACATTTTGTACTTGTTCCTTTGTTTTTATCTTAGGGTTCCAGGGATAATTTCTATTTTTAAGCAGCTACAGTGCACATTCATTAAGTCAAATTTCTCAATACTATTTATTGTGAGATCACAACTTTAAAAAAAAAAAAAAGGCAACATGAATTTAAGCAGAAAATGCCACTCTTGTTATGCTACATCACCCGAGGCACCTTCTGGCTAAGCTAAACACTGCCACCAACTTGAAAAGCACTTAACAGAGTTCATGCTCTGCTACTTCAGAGCCCAACTCAGCTGGGGAGTAGGTTTTGGTGGTTTTTTTTGGTTTGGTTTTTTTTTTTCCTTTATTCATGCATATTTTAGCTCTGGTATATTTCTCATCTACTCAAAGCCTAAACAGGTTTCCTGTCTCCATGAAACAAAAGTGCTCTGAAGCAGCACTTTCATAACCCAAACAATTGCTTTTTTTAATAGGTATTTAGTCCTATGTCCTTCACACACCTAGGCAGAAGGCAAGAAGTCAACATGCTTATTAACATGAGTGTACTTACCCATCTTTTATTTCTCCATGTACCTATTCTTTGCCAAGGAGTAAGGGTTTATCCCAGATACAGCCTTATAGGCCCAAGTTTTAAAACACAATCTAGATTTAAAGTTAAAATAACACAAGTCAAAACAGTCCTTACAACCTACTGACATCTAACTTCCTTTACTCTTTTTCTATACTAAAGTCATGCAATTGTAACAAGTCCTGAAGAAACAGTGATTATGCTGCACTCCCAGGCCATATCTGATGCCACGCACACCATCAGTTAAGGGAACAGAGAAGAGCAGCATCACAACAGATGTTGCAGTGACACTACTGCAGGCTCCTGGAAACAGCTGGTCAAATTGCTTAACTTTCCCTCCAGTAGATCACGGTTAATGGACTGCTAAGAGTTTAAGTACACATTCTACACATTGAAACAATTAAACATGAGCATCAGAAGTCATCTACAGGTGCAAAACTATTCTCATTCACTTTTCTTATGGCGTAAATCTAGAATACCATGACAGAAAGAGCAAACGCCGACCAATATCGATCCTTCGTGATGCTGATACTGTATATGTCCAGTTTAAGGTCTAATTCTCCCATTGCTTGTTTAAAGCTAGAAGTGATCTCTTGAATTATTACATACCACCTACTCATTACACAAACTGTTACTTAAATTTAAATTGGCACATACTGCATGTAATACTGTGTATTGTCAAATGATCAGAGGATTATATGGCATATTGAATTTTCACTGAGCACATGGTCCTGTATTAAACTAGTAAATCTAATTTCCTCAGTTCCCTTTTCTTCTGAGGCTTATTCTTGAATGGACTGCAGAAGGATTTTTGCACAACACAATCTAGCAGCAATAAGCCTGAGACATCCTTTTATAGTACTTCTAAGGAAAACGTTTTTGGAAAGTACAATTCAGTGCCATCTTTCATGAACTTCTAGTTATTTTTCCTCTGCTTTGAACAATGGTATGACTGAACTTGTATTTACAGTACCTATAAGCATTGACAAGAATCAGTGTACCACACAGATTTGAATTCCCATTAAGAGACACCCACGGCAGCACCTGGTAATTATTCAGCTAGGGAAAGAATGGGTGATGCTCATATTGCAATCAGACAGCAAGTTGAAATGGCCCCACTGCAACATCCTGCACTAGAACACACATTTGCAGAACTTGCTGTTGCTTGAAGACAAGAATCCCTTCTAAAGTTATTTTCAAATTTCTAGATCAGGTCTTCAATTAGGCTAACCAAGGAAAGAAAATTCTTTGGTCATTGTAAAGTGCTCTGAGAGGCCACACATTCAAATGCGAGCATGGCAGAGGAAGAGTTTAGGCTCAACAAGCAACAAAATAGACTGTGCATACCTTTAGCACTAAAGGTCAGTTAAATTCTGTCTGGCAGAGACAGGACATACAAACTACCTCCACCATGGGATTTGGGTCTTGGCCTCTTCCCTCAGAGCAACCTCTAATTTCTAGCAGCAAAGAGTTACTATTGAAAAGGAAACACAGAAGTGAGTTAAAATGGAGTGAAACATTTCTTAAATGCTGACTTTCCTGGGTCCAGCCTAACAAGGGCTTTCTCAGAAAGAGTAATTGTCAATCAGGAAACAAACAGTCCACTGACGGATGTCACCTGAAGTGACAAAGCCCACCTCTAGGTTAAAGAAGTTGCAAAAATAGCGCATTTAACTCCCAAAGCTATGAAGACCATCAAAGTTAAGATTCTGCTAGCATCCGCTAAGTTATGTATCTCCAATGTGTAAGTCTAAGCTACTGTTGACAAGAAATCCATGAAGATCCTCAAGATGTAAATTTCCTTCAAATGACTTGTGTGCAAAACTACTGAAATTCTGCCCTTAAATACTACTAAAATCAGCCAAACTCAAGAATGATTGTGTTGGAAATGAACAATACTAGGCAAGTGATTGACCTACATTACGCATTAAATAGCATAATTTCATAGCTACTTCCAGGCAGAAGAAAAGACTGTCTCCCTCTCCAGGAGTTTAAGCCTTTGAAAAATGTTAGTAAACAAGTGACCTGTGTATCTTCAAGCAGCAACCCTGGAAAGTGATTTCTGAAGGATTCCATCACATCATCAAAACTTTAATTTAGTCACTATTGATTACCTATTCAAAATTACTCACAGTAGAATGTGTTCAGTTTTGTTCTTGCCAAATAACAGCATGACTAAAGTCATAATTAGAAAAATTTAGTTATTGTTCTAAGAGAAACAAAACAATACTTTATATAACCAGATTAAGAACTAGCCTACTACTTATTTCTATAGGATCTACAGAAGTGCATCAAAATTCCCCCTAGAAATTCTGTAACTTTCTTCCTGAACAAAAACATTTGGACAATGTATATCAAGAGATCCCAGTGGAACAGCACAGCCAAAACAGCTGGGAACACAATTCAGCACATTTCTTATAAGTCTATTACAAAAAGACTCCTAGAAACTTCACTAGGTGCCATGGCAGTATAGCCTTGCATCAAATGCACACTGAAACAATGATCAGCACAAACATGCATCTGTCTTTTTGCAGTCTAGCCCTCTGATCTCAAAATAATTAAGACACAAGAAACACCAGGTGATTTTCACTTCACCTGAAGTATGTACTTGCTAAAGGCAACAGAGTCAGGATTCCATATGTTTTTCTCCTTCCTATCACATTCATGGTAAGATGCAACCTTAACGATTTTAGTTCGCTAACTTTTTCCTGCACTCTGTGAAGTTTGTCTCCAACTGTAACCTTGTTCCCAAAACTTGCAAGTGAAGTCCTGAAGCACTGGCAAAAATCAACTCATGTAAGAAAGGCATTACAGAACAGACCATTTTGAAAACACCACTTTTAACAGAATATATTGGTAATTATGCTCCTACAACAGAATGACCTTCTGATGCTCTGCATATAAGAGTATCATACTGGTATAACTTAAAACTTAATAAGCTACAGGTCTCATCTTTTTCAGATAAAATATTCAGCCAAAGAAAAGCTTTAATCACAAAAGAACAAGTTATTTGAAATGTACCATTATAGCACTATAGATACATTCCATAATATCTAAATTGACATCAGCCTTCTCATGAAAAGAACAGTAAGGTCTTCTGAAACTTAAAGAAATGGTTACTCTCTCCAAATAAGTAGGGAAGAACAGGAACTAAGATTTAGATCCAATTATTCCTTTTTTTAAAATAAAAATTCTAGTATGTCAGATTAAACGAACTAGCATCCATGTGAAGACTCATCAAATTGCATTTAATGCTAATGCACCTGATGAAATGCATAGCCAGTTCAAAGCTTTTGAAGGAAAATCTGCAAGCCCCTCTTACTCAAGTTTACACACTGATTTATTGGCACTAATGCCAACTTTTAGAAGTATGGCAGAAAACCAGGTTTAATTTTTTCCTCTACTGTCAAATAAGTCAAAATTCACATCTGAAAAATGTAACAGAGAAGAGAACTCGGGGAAAAAAAAAGGGGTGGGGAAGGAGAGGAACAAGCAAAAAGTGCACCAGCTTGTTTAGAAAAGAAAAGCACACGTTTAGAGTGTTTTTCAAAATGCTCCTTAGTGGTTGCTGCAAGGTGAGTTGGAAGCAGGAAGCATCTGCTGCTTAGCACAGCACAAGCAAAGTGCCTGGCAGAACATACAGTGAAATCAAACCCTTCAAGATGTCCCAAGAGGAAACATTCCTCCCAATATACAGTTAACAAAGATGAAAAATTTAATATATTTGAATATAAATCAAGTATTCAATCTTCTTGAAGACATATGTAACATTCACTGCAACATATACACATACAGTATGATCTACTGTATGATGTGCCAAAAGCATCCCATACAACCACTTACTGGATCCTGCACAGCAGCACAGCAACAGCAGCATGTGCCACTTGGCAGCACTGACAGAGCAAAATTCCTGTTACAGACTGCGAATTCCTGCTTGTATGGGTTTGTGCTTTTTTCAATTACACATATATATACAAACTGCACTCCCTGCATTTTCCTCACAGGGTAATGTGTGAGCAAGAACCTAATTCAAGATTGGTGATACAATTCCTACATAGCCTAAAAAGCCCTGTACCTCAAATGGCTGCAAACCGCCATAGCTTGCAGTTTATGTAAATCCCCCCACAGGGCTGAAGAAAAGTTAAGTTGAGGTTCCCACTCAGAATGGAGAATTACTACCTCCAACAACTCAGTTCTAGCTGTTTAACATTGCAATGCTGTCTGTCAGCCAACTGTCTTCTACAATGTTCTGACCTACAATTTTGATTAAGACATAGCAAAAACACAATGTTTCATACAACACTTACACCAGGGCAACATGCAATTATAATACTTACTAGATGAGAACCGTCCTTAACTTCTTGTACTTGCTGCACCTGCGGTTCAGCCACAACTTTAGTGTCCTGATCAGAAGTCATGAGCTGTCTGCTTTTTGGCTGCTCAGAGAGAACTTTACTGGTCACCTTTGTAAGCTGCGGAAACAGGAAGACAAAAGATTCTGTAAGTGGTTGCTGAAATTCCTGAGAACCTGCAGCCACTCCAGACACACTACTCTGATTCAGACCAAAGGCCCAAAGAACTCCCACACAACACAGTCGGGATTATGCATCCAGAGAAAACAGAAGATGAGGATAAAGCGATCTTGCAGATACACTCAGCCCCCGGTCACTGGCTGCCTTGGGATTACAGATGAACACTTGCCACAGCACTGGGCAGGGAAATTCCATTGGGAAAGTTCCTCTTGATTCTCACCTTAATTATTCAGACTGGATTTCAAACCATGACTTCTTCATACCACCTGGCAGACTCCACTCAATAAGAAGCATTTAGTCACAAACTAACCCCTGTCTTCTATAACTACTTTGATGGTCACTTTATCTTTGCAAAATTTAAGCAGCATGTTACAACAGCTCTCCTAGAGTAGTAATGCTCAACCAGTTCTTCTGCTCTATCGTCCCAAAATCTTATTTTATTTGATTAAACAAGTAAAAAACTGAGTAGACTTGAAAGTCTGACAGTGACTTTACTGTGAAATTTGATGCTATTATTTAATATTGTTATTTTAAAAAGAAAGCCTTTTAAAAACAATAAAAGCTGATTTAAAGCATGAAGTCTCAAAGTAAATATTGGGTGTGAAAATCAGGCTTTCTTATTTTTTCTTTTCTAAAAAGATGTAAAATGCTTTTTTAGCTTCTTATTCATATGGAAATTCCAGTACTGCATATGTAACAATGCATGAGAGAAATTTATTGCCTTCAAGTTGGTGACACTAAACTTCATACAATCTCCTTAAAATGAAAATGTAAAGATTTGCAGCACATGGAAGTTAATGGTATTGTTCCATTCTTTAGGAGCATAAGCTCCTTTTAGGCTATCTTGACTCCAAGACTGGAGTAAAGAAGTCTTTCTTTCAGTCTGTGGCATTACGGCCTTTCATGGAATCTCCTTTACGCTACATTTTGAAATGGACAAAAGCAAATGCCAAATACAACTGACTGAATATATTCCAAAATTTTCAAATAAAATTACTACGTTCAGCTATGAACTGATTCAGACACCTGTACTACAGGATTATGCAAAATGTATTTTGTACAGTTGAGGAAACAAATATACTGACATCCCCAAGCTCACATGAAGAGTTGCTGATCACTTTGTGCTATTTATGTAAAGTCAGCATGAAAAATATGTTTTCAAAAGAAACACATGTAGTGTGTCACTGTTATATTCTCAGAAGTTTCTTTTTCTAACACCCTGTCTCTCAGCTCGGAATAGAAGCCACTTAAGTAAGGAAGAAATGGCACAGACAAAAAACCACATTAAAATAAAACTAAAAAATTACACTATCCCTCACATACAGTGTTACACACATAAATATACTCACAGGTTATGTAACAAAGTCTGGAATTCATTCAGGATGTCTTTCAGAAAATAAATGAAAATCATCCTCAGGATGAAAGCATTTTCAAAAGTAGTATAAAATAGCCAGACTCTGTGTTGCTCAGAGCCATGCATGGGAATATGTAGGCACATTAACACTGTGGAAACTGTCTAAGCCTCTTGGAGAACACTTCTGTTCATGTTTTTAAAAGAAATTGTGTTTAGCCTTTCAAAATTTTGGATTAATTTTTTTTTCTAAAAAGAGCCAAAGACTCCTTACTCATTTCACGCTTGCTGTATGTAACCTCCACTGCTGTTCATACTAACCTTGGGCATACACTTAGTCCGGATTCACAGGCTAAACTCTACTTTACAGAAAGACAAATATGTTTCAGTCAGCCATGGTGGTATCTACTCAGCATTTTGATCCCCAAAACAATGCTAAGGTACCTCTTTGCGTCCTTCCGTCACCTACTTATCTCACATATTCCCATACTTTTCTAGGATCAGCCTTTCCAGAGTCATGCTGCAATCTCTTCCATCCTCTGGTACATAGTGTTAGCACCAGAACTCTGTAAGTCTATGGATAAAGGAAGGGAAGGGAAACAACTACGATCATGTGAGTCTATCAAACAAAAAGTAAAGTTCCACTACACATGTATCCTTTAAAGTGTTTGCTGACTGGCCATCAAGCACAAAATATGCAGCTAAAACATTAATTCCAGCTGAGGATAGACAAGTTGTCAGCCAACCTGACAACACTCAACTGCAATGTGTACAGTGCAACTTCAAATTTCCTGGGCAAGCCACCAGCAATTAGAGCAGCATATCATTCTAACTGCTTTTCCGAAGTCCCTCAGATGACATTACGCAAGATGCTTCTCATAGGCCACGTCTAGATTGAAGCTCTAGGTAACTTTCTTCACACTACTCAGACTAATAATCATATTCTCATTAGATACACAGATTTGTTGTGATACACATCACACCAAATCCACTCACCTTGTAAACAAGTAATTACAATGTCAAACCCATATATTTAAGTTGAATTTTGATCATTAAGGATCAAAGTGGCACTCCAAACAACAGCGATAAAGTAATTTGTTTGAAGAGGATAAAACCTGCTTTCCAAATCCCATGATTTTAACAATGATCAGCTACTGCCTTTCTGCAAATGGGCAAGCCATACAGAAAGATTCCAAACCCAGAAGGAGGGAGTTTCTGTTGCAATTTTCTTCACTTAATACATCCCACAGCTACAAGTCTGCAGGATGTGAAGTGCTCAGCTGCAAAATCCCATTGGCTGTGAGATACTTCAAAATGACTTCACATGCAGGGCTATTCTGGAAAGTTAATGCCACCTTTTCTGCTGTAGAGCTGCCAATTATTGGACTCCTAGAGAACAAAACCGACATGGCTGCAGACTCCCATGACTATCATGCCAGAGAATACACGGGTTGTAGAAAAAGGCAGTGTTACTTCAGAAAGAGAAAACCAATAAAAATCATGGAATGTTAAAAGCTCTCCATAGGATATGTTTTAGCATGTTTTTCATTAGCATTGATATATATCTTCATATAAAAGCTTATTTACACAAACCACAATCAATAGCTGGTAATTCTAGAAATCATGGGTAAGGATTCACTGTTTTAAAGAGTTTATCAGCCAAATTAGTGACAAGTTAAATGGAGCATTTTAACGCAGCAATAAAAATTATCATCCAGCTGAAGAGTTAACTTGTCCATGACTTTAAAAGATACGGTTTACCAGTCAGCAGTTCAATGTATCTTTGGATAAATATATGTTCCTGAAATAAGCAGGAGACATTCAAGAGAAAAATGCAAGTTGGCAAACGCGTCTGGGATAGAGATAGCAGCACTATCTAGCAGCACTAGAGCAGAACACAGAGCTACCAGAATCAAATGACAATTTTTTCTTCACAGAATCATGGAGCAGTTTTTTAGTTGAAAAGGGCCTTTTGAAGGTCATTTAGTCCAACTCCTCTGCAATAAGCAGGGACATCTCCAACTACATCAGGTTGCTCAGAGCCCTGTCCAACGTGACCTTGAATGTTTCCAGGGATGGGGCATCCACCACCTCTGGGCAAACTGTGCCAGTGTTTCACTGATTTAGAAGCACCCATTCATTTCAATTCTGCAAACACATATAGTAAATCATTGCATCCTTCTGGCTTGCCATTTGGTCATCACAGAATAATAAGTCAAGATCAGCAACTTGAGAGTAACTCTGCTCTTGACCCTACTACAGACATTCAAATACTTATTTCGACAACCATCTATCCCAAGAGAAACTGCCTAGATTTTATTGAGAATTACCAGAAATAGTCCAAACTTGGTTTGTAAACAGGCAAGACAGAGAAGTTTAAAATACAGGTAAAAACATTTTTCTTTAGAAACGGAATAATATTCAACCATGCTTGTTTTCTCCAAAACTGTAATACACTGCTCCATCTGCAAAACCAGTAATTGCAACATGAAGGGGAAGAGTGCCTTATTACTTGTTTTCTCGTTAGTTTGAGGGCGATGGGGGCAGTCACCCTTCACTTGTACAGATCTGTCCCTGTGGACATCTGGTGAGTGGTTAACCTGAGGAGTTACAAGAATATTTTCAGGAGGGTCTGAGACCACCTGGTTGAGCAACACAGGTATTTCAGCCTACTGGTTTCACTCTGCAACAGCCACAGCCACCTTCACAAATAAAAAGATAAGGGATTTGTTGGGGGGGAGGGGTTGATTTTTTTTGTTTATTTTGTTTTGAGGTTTTTATGAGTTTTTGGGGGGGTTTAGTGTTTTGGGTTTTTTTTAAAGTTGACAGCATGGTTCTTTACTGTCAATTATTTTCAAAACCATCTAGTTATAAGAATTCCATCATTTCAGAAGATACCAGATACAAACCAGCAATGGCCCACAGGATGACTATACAGAGAAGTGTACACAACCACATGATCACTCTTGCCTGGGTGCCAAGCCAAGCAGAGCTGGGACTGCTCTCATCCAAAAGCCACACGTGTGTGTTAGTGTGGTGCCAACATCAGACTAACCCTTACACTGCATTTTAGTGCAGGTTTAGGTATCTTAGTATGGGCAGAGTTAATGTGCAATTGTCTGAGGGTATTTATAAACACACTGCATCCACATGCACCACAACCTTGCAAACAGTTTGGAAAAAACACCTACCGACTTGATTGTGACATAGCAAACAAAACCACTACTGCTCTTGTTGACCTCCCCAAAAACCTCCCTGGAGCGTAGCACCCGACCCTCCTGCTTTCATTAATGGACATCTTTAATTTTCCTAATTCACATTCAAAGTGTGCTTTTCTGCAGTCTGTTTCACTGTCTAGAGTTACTACAGTCTGAGTAGCAGCATTCGTTCTCTCAATCAAATCAGTCAGATAGATCTGTTATTTAAAAACATGCAAAACCTCAAACAATGCTCTAGGGCTGAGATCTTGCCTGCCAACTTTCAGCCCAGAGTAATCAGCCCTTAAAAAGAGATTTACAAATGCAAGTGCTGACAACTAACTTTCACCCTGCAAACAGCAACACCACAAAACAAAAAAAGCTCACTAGAATAAAAGAACTTTTCACTGCTCTTCCAGCAAGTACAAACAAAAATAGATTTGAGTTTGGCTTCGTGCAGAATTCTTCCTAGCAAACATTTTAGAAACTTTAAACACAGATTAAGATAAAGTTTTCACAAGGCTAATACAGAAATACACTTCAGTTAACATGAGAAAGCTTAAAATGTTTTCCAAACAGAGGTGCACTGCTTAACTTAAGCCTCATAACAAACTTCCAGCTGCAGGCCAGAAATCCTCTTTCTACTCTGAGAGGGAACATACTTTCTCACCATCTACCACAGACTTATGTACCCATGAGGGCCACGACAACACCGCAGAGGTCATCAGAGCTACCACTGATCTCAGCTCTGAAAAGTTTTAGCACTTGCTGAAGACATCATATAGACATTTACATGAGAAATAAGAGATGCTTTTTTCAAAAGTATGCTACAAATTTAATAAATTAGCTTCTCTTTAAAGAAAGTTTAACTCTTCTTTATTAGTTTCACCAGCATTGTGAATATCCAAAGCATATGTAGTATGTCAAGAGTTAATCATGTTCACGGTCCCAGTAAAGGTGCCAACTCAGATACAGGATATACGGCCAAGCTTATGCAGCATCATCAAGAAAAACTGGAAAAACCCTGATCCTGAAAGGCTGGAAGTTTCCTTCTTAGTGTCATAAACAGTGATACAAACTTTCAATTTTCATCAGGTGGCTGTTTTAGAATACTTTCAAAAAAAGATCTCAGCTGTCAGAGCCAAGCCATCATGCTGCTGCATGGGGCACATGTTACCATTCTGTAGATGAATAACATCATCCAAGCTGTATCATGCTCACAGAGAAAACTTGTGACAGAACTCAGGGGTTTCCATCTCTCCCTTCAAAGCAGGAAATCAGTTTCTTTACAGAGCAGATTTCACATGCAATTCAGCTTTCAAAGGATGGCATTATTTAAAATAAAATATACGGTGAAGACATAATACTACCACAGCAGATAAAATAGCTGCAAATGAGAAATCTAACAACAGCAAAAGCATATCTGTTTGTGGCAATCTCCGCAATCATCACTGTGCCTGCATCAGTTGTAAAATCTCTATTACACAACAGCAATTAAAAAGCTGACATGACATAAATATTTAGTCACAGCATGTGTCTACAGAAGTCTTGAATGCACTTCTATTAAAAATCATCACAAGGTTCTCAATTTATTTAACTGCTGAATAGCTAAACAGTTGGGAAGAAAGTTGAAAATTCACCTCTGGAGCTTAGTGTTTAGACCCAGAGATTTATGCAAGTCTATCAGATGAAGGTTTCAAAATGTACGTGGATCCAGTGTACGTGCCAGCATGGTGGCTGGAAAGTTAGATCTCAAAAAACCCGAGAAAAGTACCACTGGATTTGTTTCAGTTTTCCTTCCTGCCAAGAAAATTACTTATGCCCCAGTACTCCCCAGAATAATGCAACTTCTGGGTTCCTGAAGAGGAACATGGACATAAGCACTGGGAGCAAACCTGCAACAGGACACTTGGCAGACTCAAGGCATTTCAAAACGCACAAGGCAACCGGGTGTTAGCAAGAAATAAAGTGTCAGAAGAACCAAGAATCTAATGCTGTACTTTTTTACCATCCTTTAACAGAAAACACAAGCACAAATCATTTAGAGCTGCTGCTGCATCTACTTCACAAGTTTGGTTTTTTTTTTAAAAACCCTTCTGTTGTTTATAAGGTTGATAGCGTCCAAAATTGTTCTACAGTTCTATTAATTGTCCCTTAAAATGCAGTCTCTCCTCTAAGGAAGGCTGAGATTTCAAGAGAAACAGTAAATCTTGCTATTTAAAAGGCACACTGCATTTCTTTATTTAAAGATCTATGAAACATTTCTCTATAAGGCTTCCCAAGCAATTCACAACTCTCATCATTTACTGAGCATTCTCACTCACACAGAAACCTATGCAATGAAGAGCACACTAGAACTGATTACTCTGCAAGTCTGCAAATCCAGATCATTACAGTAATTAGCTGCCCAAAAGATGCCAAGCAGCAAGTTAATAAACAAAGGTGATAAAATACCAAAGAAACCTGATACTGGTAAATGATAAGGACTCTGTACAGAGGCATACGAAAAACTCTTTCAGTGAAGAGCAAGAAAAATGGGAAGAGGGTAAAGTTACAGTCTTACTCACCAACCATCTCAAACAAGAAGATGTCAACAGTGTGCAGAAGATAACAGGATGACCCCCACCAACAAAAAATGATTATCATTTTCGTATCTAGCCTTTTATGCACTGTATTTTAAATACATGTGCCTAAAGTAAATGAAATAATTTCACTATACTCAAAGGTCTCTCACAGAATTTCTGCAGCCCTCCTGCACACCAAGAAGCTTCACATGCAGTTACTACCTGATGTGCACTCAAACATCACTCCAGAGACGGACCAAGAAGCCTGTGGATCATATCCTCCTCAGTAATGCAATACACCAGATATTTAATGGTATATAATTTAACAAAAACCTTACCATTTAAGAACACTAGGAGTGCCTACCAAGCACAAATAAGCCACTTGAAGAAAATTTTTATGCCTGATAAGAGTGCCATGTGCCTTGAAGACAAGTGTGATTGTGTCATGAGCAGTTTTCAGTTTGCTTATGGCTTGTTCTCAGTTTTCAAGTCTGAAGCAGCACTCTCCTGACTGCAGGCTGAAGCACATTACATTAAGAAACCCAACTCATTAATTAACAGGAGTTGCTTCATGTTGCACATCCATCACAAAGCCACAAGCTTGTTTTCCTCACTGTAAGTGGACTAACAGCACACACCCTGCAGGTTATTCACGAAGATGTATATTTAATTTCTATTATAACTATCGTGTTAGATAAGATATTTATCAGACGATGAATTCAAAAAGTACCACACTTAATTAAAATTCATCTCTCGACTCTCTGATTTGTGCATTTTCTAAGCAACCCCTCAAATGGCAGAGTTAAATTGCTAGCAGCTCAGCCAAATCATGACAATTCTGAAAAGTGCGATGCTAACTTAATATAAATTATGATCATAGTTCTCCACAACCCCATTCTCTCTTGATAAGCTGAACGTAGAATCACACATTCTACGTTCATTACCAAGGCCTACAAAAAGCAGAAAACATCTCACACTGAAGGAAAAAGGTCTTTTAATTTTCTCAGGAAAGAGATCAGGAATTTGTTACTCAAGTACATTAGATAAGTACCTCGAAGTATAATGATTTTCCACTAAAATGCTCCATCACTTGCCCTCCCTTATATTCGTGAGCATTTGAATTCCTCCCTACCTCCCAGCTCTGGCGTGACTTTTTACCTTTCCAGGACAGAAAACATCACCAGCAAGAACAGAATTTGAATAAATTTGAACACCCCCTTCTCCAGTTAAACAGAGAACTACACAGTAGTTGCCTGCATACGCACTTTATTTCTGTGACCACCTGAAGAGCAGTAGAGGAGAGAGGACCCAAGCTGAACGCCTGGTGGCATTAATCCTTCTGTCCCGCTCTAGGAAACCAGAGGAGCAGAGCACTGCAAACCAAGTACTTCAGTTCTGAATGGAACTGAACAGCTGAAGTCCACATCATTCTGCTGCTGCTGCTGTTACTCCTGCTACAAAGCATCACAGGTAGTTCCCACAATAATTTAAAAAAACAAAAACAGAAAGTAAAAGCTACAGTAACATACCTGCAGGACCTTCACAAGAGAAACCCCAGTGGATTGCAGACTGTGTGTACTGAATTAAAGAGTGAAAGGACAGGCCAGTGCAAACCACTGCTCTTCTGCATTGAAATAATCAGAAAACTAATTAAGCCTAAATACAGGGCAAAGAATGCTTTAAAGTACCTACAGAAGGACAAGCTGGGAGTTGGACCCCACACTCTGCACAGCACTTCATACCCGGCTCTGATTCCAAACTACATTTGGAATACATTTGTTAAATGAGCCTAACCATAGAACCAGACTAAATTTTCATATAATCTTCTAACACCAGCCAGCCTAAATAATGACAAAGTATATAAACCCTCTTATATTTATGCCTAACATGGGCTAAGAGAAACTGCAGAATGTGATGGAAGCTCCCTCCTTTTGCAAGATTTTTTCTTTAATTAATATATTTTAAAAACTGATTAGGTTCTCATCAGAGCAGAGGCATCACATATTATACTAACCCACTGCTCACATTAACTTCTTGTAACACTCCCATCCACCTGCATTTACCTGCTACACCTGCCTAAGCTACAAGGCAAGAGCCTGTGCTTGCAGTGTCCAGTGCAGCAGGATTCTGATCTGCAAAAAAGGCACAGCTGAGGCAATACAAAGAAAAGTGTTGGTATTTTTACTAATATGCATAAATTTACCTGCTAAAATTGTTTACTTTCTATACAAATATTAATTCTAGATACACTGCGATGATCTTTGATAGGCTAATTGCATTGTCTCTGAAAGTCAAAGCTTCTCAGTAACTTTAGAGATCTTTAAGCCAACAAATTAGCTAGGAGACTGTTCCAGGCTTTTAATTTAATACCAATATGTAATATCAAATACTGCTCACTGATGCAGAAATTAATTTTGTCATTTCATGCAAATGTTAAATGATGGCAAAAAAAATGATGGAAAGCATCACAAAAACATGCTTCTAAATTTTAGCACCATCAGATACAAAACCTCACCTTAATCAACTATTATCATCAACGTTGCTTCTTTGCACTAATGTGACATGAGTCAAAAACTGCACAGCACTTCTGTACACACAGAAAGCAGAAGAGCAATTGATTAGAAACAGTAAATTGAATTGGCGAGAAAATTCAAGCTTGCCCTGGAGTAGATAAGGTGGCAGCAAATACCTGTTAGCCCTAATGACTGGATTTCACAAAATATTGCTCATTCCCGTACTATTTTTAAATAGTCATTTACAGAACACTACATGGTAGCTTAAACTCTGGAACTATTAAAATAGGCTTATATTGCTCTCTCCCATAGCCAACCAAGACACCACATGAAGAAAAAGCCACATGGAAGATGTCTCCAATATTTTTTTCTATGAACTATAATTCTTTATTTTGACACACATCTTATATCCAGCAGGCAAGTTTACTTTGGCCCTCTGGACAGCAAGTCTGTCTCATCCTACAATACCTTCTCTGAATTCATGCACGTATGAGAAATTATTATGCAAAGATAGTATCTTGCATAATAATGTATTTTCTTTGTTTCCCTTCTTTCCCCACATAACTGGACTGCTCTCACTTAACCAACGAGGTGGGTTTTTTTTTTTTTTTTTTGGCATTTGCTTTTCTTTAAGGTAGCTATTGAAGAGAAGTATGAAAATAATTTTCCTATTCCTCTGCTGAAGAAAGCAACAATTAAACATGCTAAGAGCTCATACAGAGCAGTGAAGTTCACAGAGACTGATGCACTTTCACTATGAGAGACAGTTTCAGTCTAAGACAAACTGATTCCTGACTTGGAGTGAAAACTAGAAAGATACTGAACTTTGCTGGATAACATACTCACCAGCATCTCAGCATGTCAGGCTCGCAATAAGTGGACTTGTCATTTCATAAATTCTGTTTGTTTAACAAAACAACTGCCAGTTCTACAGTATTTTACTAGCTGCTTCGAGTTTTTAAAGCTAAGATGCAGTAACTGATGGTCTATTTGGCTTTTCCCAGTTCTTCAAAGAAACACTAAATCTTCAAATGCTGTAACACATGATGAGGTTCCAGGAGGTTTAGCACTTGCTTAGAAGGAACAAGTTAAATGTTGTGCATGAAGAGTGTCAGTTTGGCAATGCTGGGAACAACGAACTTCCTTGTTTCAATTACTGAATGTTCCTCCTCACGATTTACCAATACCAGCTCTAAGTTTTCCGCATTCTTCACTACACTGCTAACTCGAGAGTGGCTGAGGCACTCACGGCCTGCCTGTGACTCGAGGCAGGACACTCGGCAAAGGTAAAGGAAACAACTAACCCAGCTCTGCTGGGCAGGATTTTATGAACAACATCTTCCTCAGAAAAATCCTGAAGTTGGCAGAAGCAGATGCAGAATTTTATGACGAAAGACAAGATTAAAAACACCACTTGAAGCTATAGGGTTAATATTTAGTGCAGTTCCAAGGGTGAGGTTAGAAGTCTGACTTTCTTTAACAGATCTTAATAGTCTTAGAATACTGCTGTTACTTGGATTCCATGTTTCAAGTCTGCAATCAGTGCTGCACTTAAGCAAGAGGAGGTCAAAAGCTGCATTTGGAATTTCCAGGACCCTTAATATTTTTAGTACTTTGAATTATTATTTAAGATACATACATAGCTTCAAAGCCAATTTGCCAAGTTCTTCATCATGACATTCTGGGACCATCCAATAAACTCTTAATTCAGGGAAGCAGCAATCTAACACCAAGGATCTCATATTCAAATGCACACAGAACTAGAATTCTGGAAAAGATTTGATGCAAACCAATGGGACAACCATTACAGTACTCCTGGAATATACCTTCTCTCACAACAGGCCTGGGAAAAGTAAGAGAGAAAAGGATCTATAACTATATAAAGTCCAGGTGAGAAGCATATATAACCAAATAAGATGTTGATAAGCAAAAAGGTACAGTGACAAGTTTTCTCCTAACACGAATGTATACAGCAGTCCTTGACCAGGCAAAGACCATTTCAATAAACAGTCATTCTGCAAAACAAACAGCCTGGGATGACCTCCCCTCAAGCTCCGGGGTTTCATTTTTTTTTTTTTTCAGATGACTTGAAAAGCATTCATTGACCTAAAATGTTAGTTTAAGTTTTGAAACATGTTCATGACCAAATCTAAACTGAAATTTAACTACTTACAGAAGAATCACCATTTAACTTTAAGGTTTCGTAAAAGAAAAGGAAGCTAATGTTTTTTGCCAATGATTATTTCATTAACCTCTTCACCAAAAATAAAATTTAACCTCAATAATCCAGTCATCTTAGTATTACTTCCTCTTTTAATAAAGGCTACCATCCTCCATTACAAGCTTTGCCGAAACCAGAAGCAGCTCCTGCTTAGTTTTAAAACAGTGTACGGAAGACTATCACCTCCTGGGTGCACATTTGTTCACAGTTAGAGCACCCCACCTTCCTAGAGTATCACTGTAATCAAAACTACTGGTAATTCAGGTTTTGACTCACAGTTAAAGGATGGACTGCCAATATTTTAGCTTGGATTTAATGACAATAATTCTTCCTTGCAAGTCAAAATAACTGGGCACAGGCCCTTCTAAAAATTCCACTGATTCCTTGAATCCAGGCAGTTAGAATACACAATGTTAACCAAGAAAATTATAATCATAAAAAAATAGACTGTAAGCTAAGCTGCAACATATGTTCATTAAAAAGAGTCACTTCCCTTCTTTATAGCATAATTTTTTTTGACATTTATTATGAAGAATTGAACAAGAAGCTTTAAATGTGAGCAGGGACACAAACCCAAGATCCTGGAGACATGCCAATGTAGACAAAGTTATTTTACCCAAATTGTTTGCCTTGCTGCTTTAAACAGCAACATGTTGACCATTTTCTGTCCCTATCTGTCTGGCAGCAACAACATTGAATGGCAATGAAACTCTGAGATAAGACTGCAAATTCTGCATATACAGGTAGCTTAGCACTTAAAGTAACCATGCCCCAGTACATTCTTCACTTTTGTTCTACTTTTAAGTTTCTAGAACAAGAATCAGAAACCAGGAGGATACATCCAAACATTTGAGCATAAACCCTCAGCACTAGGGCATGGAAAAGTGAGCTACTTTGGACATTGGCCTGTTGATTCATCAGTTCCTTGTTTGAACAACAGTCAGAGTCAGACTCTGTTGTGGGGCAACCTGTGACAGCATCACAACCTGTGAAAATACGCATATGGATACCAACAGTGACCGAAAACAAAACCATAAAGCTGCCAAGAGACATCACCGTAAAGCTTTCAAACCTTTCATTAAGTTTCTGCCAAATGAGATTTATCAAATGATTTTTTTCTCAACATAGTTACTATTTAACTAATATTTTGTTTCTCAGGTTTCACTGTCAGATTACTGGCATCCTGTAATTATAAAATACTTAGCTTGAAAACAGATTGCAGAACATTAGATCTGCTGAGAAATACTGATGAATATTTTTAACAGGATAACAGAGATCCACAATGATTTAAGCAAGTTTGTAATTCCACTAACAAGACAGATGGAAATCCACCTTATGAATAGCACCAATGAGGTATTCACCATTGTCGCTTATTTCCAGAAGCCAGTAGGGAAGGGCCAATATGAGGCTGAGGGAGAATTAATCCATCCAAAGGGAAAATACTGTTTAGATACTTGTGCAAAAAACCACAAGAAATCTAAAAGCAAAATAAGGTGATACACTACTTCAGATTTCCAAAAAGCCTAGCACAAGCTTTAGGTAAAATAACCGTACGTTCTACAACTACACTGAAAACTCAGTATATTCCTGAACATGTCCCACATGAAATTCTGATAGCATCTGCAGGTGTAATTTCCGAAGTCTGTATTACCAGTGTTGGCTGTTTTCAATAATGAAAGTGATATTGGCGCTTTAGAAAGGAGTCCCTAACAGATAAAGCAATTGTGTCTAACTCATCACAAGCTACCACAGTAGACAGATGTCTATACATTTCTATTTATACGTGCAACAGTCCAGAACTCAAAGCTGTGTATAGCTGCAACTACCTGTACGCTGAACTCAATACATCTATGAACTCTACATGGCCACAGAGGCAATCCAGAATAAACCTTTACTGTAGGATATGCTCTCTGGGACACCAGCTCCTTACACGCCAACAGCCTTATGCGAATAACAACAGAGCTGCTGGAAGTGCAGAGGTGGCAATCCATTCAGCTTATGAACAACTGATTCCTTTTGTATTACATCATTCAACTACCCATTAAGGAGCTGGACTGACAGGATCCAGAATATGCATAGCCCAGCCCTCCATGGTAAAAGAGAGCGTTCGCAAAGATTAAGACTCAAAGAAATCGGTGATTCATCAGGGCGTCAAAACAGCGCTTCCCCAATTCCCGGCAATGTTCTAGGCCAAGCAGCTAGCCACATATAAGTATCCTCTGTCAGACTTCCAATTTTGGAGTTAATTGTTGTTCCTGAAACACATACCCAGACACAAAATACCTGCAGCAGCACACATCACAGAATGAACACTGTCATGGCTATCCTAATCACACTATTACGCTGTATTACAGTCACACCTAATTTAAGCACTCCAAAGTACCTTTGTTGTCTGCAGGTATTGCTCCGTAGCACCTGCTTCTGAAAGGGGGGGGGGCACCCCCTTTAGAAAAGGTATGGAACACTTACACACACAAATGTGAAAGACCAATGATTTCATAAATCCTTGGCTCCATCACATCACCAAAACTTAAGTACCACCAGCTGGGAACCAATTAACAGAATTTGTTTCTATCTTGCAATACTTTATGGAACTTGAGTAGATGAATGGGTGGAACAGAAATCGACTGCTAGTCTCCTGTTTCTAACAAGTTCCTCAAACTTGTTGGTTGTAGACACATTTTTATCATTAGACAGTCAAAGTCAGCACATGCTTAAAGAGAAAGAAACAGATTGCTGGAATAGCAACGGATCTTCTTCAATTACCCAGTATTTACAGTATCAAAGCATTTTTTGACCAGGTGAAATATCACCCAGTTTTATATTCAGAGAAGGTGCTTCAGAGTGCTATTTTTGTGTTCGACTGTTATGATACGCTAGCTAGCCTTGAGTTTAGCACACAGGAGTTAATGCACAGGAAAAGAAAACAGAGCTTTCCCAAAGCATTAGTTTGAAAACGTAAATACAGTTAGAACTGGTACCTTTGACAAAGCACAGTACCAGCTCAGGGGAAGAGGAGGTGCACATGTACATCTTGTCTTTTTTGAGGGATCACAAACTTTGAAATAGTGATAGTTTTAAGTTTTACATCACCTTTCCCTCCGTAATTCAATTACTGGCTTCTGTGGTGAAGAAGTACCGTCTAGATCCACCCATTTAGATCTTGTATATGCACTAAAATGAGCGTATTAATTTCAGCATGTGCATGCCTTGCTTTCAGAACATTGCTCAAACACCTTTCCAGGGCCTTTACTACAAGAGTAGCTTTTACTCTCATCTTCTACACAGCTCTCCACACATCATTGCCTCTTTCAAAACTGCAGGGAGAGGGTTAATTTTCTTCCTTACAACGTCCTGTTTTGTAACATCCTGTCTTTCCAACTCATACCTGTGTGCTCATTCTGAATGCAAATGCACCAGACTTCTAATACTCCTGTTAGCTGAGTATCACTGATTACATACAGGAAAAAAACGCAGCCTGAGAATATTTTCTACAGTTATGTCTAAGACTTAGACAAACCTGCTGTCTAAAAATGTCATTTTGCTAGTAAATGCTTAGAGGAACAGAGCACTTTGTAAACCACACTTTTCACAACGTCGTACATCATGTAACAGTTTCTCACATGTGTGCATACATGCACACAAATCACACTACCAAAGCTTAATATTCTCCAGACTCCAGAATACATTTCTTTGCTTTCTTCATCTCTTTCTGCCAGTGACAGCCCTCCTGACACTGCATTTGTAAGCTACCTCCACAGCCACCTTCGCACCTCCAAGGCAAGAGTGCTCTTCTTCAAGATCGATAAGGCTGTGGTCTTTGCAAAAGTTGCTCCTTCCAACACAGGCACAAGAAAAGGTAAGTCAAGTGCTTTACATCTTATTTGTGTGCCTTACCTGTTAATTTACAAGAATGTGAATGTCTGATGAATATATATAGACACCATGGAATTAAACATTAATAGTGCTGACAGTCCTAAAAGCCACCTAGTTTTAAAAAAATCAAACTGATGGAACACATCTACATCTAATTACTTTGTTTTTTATAACTCCTTTTTTGCTACCTTTAAGCTGTCACTTTAGATTTGTCACGCACTATGGTCAGAAACATGCCTTTTCCGTGTCTAGCATGTGCATTTTGTGAGGTAATGTAATAAATATTTAACAAAGAGTTTATATTACCATGCCAATTAAGCTCTCAACTGATTTAAAGCCAAAGCCACTGCGAGATATGAGACTTAATAAGGGACGCAGCAACAGATCAGCAAAGACCATGTAGATTAGACAAACCTGACTGTATTGAATTTGCATTTCAGTAAATAAACCAAGTATTTAACTTCACTCTAATAGAAATAAAACATCATCACCAGAAACTGCCTACGTGGTTTCTGTATGTCTCAAAGAAACAAAACCCCCCAAACAAAATCCCCAAGCCCCCACAATTGCCTCCAGTTCCAGACCTTCTGTTTTGCTCTGTAATGAAGCAGATTTAAGATACAGCCCTGTATCTACGCAATATATATAATAAATATGTATCAGTCATTCATACCTTTCTATGTATATATCGGCACTAAAGCCAGCCACAAAAAAGCAACTAAGGCAGCACACACTTGCACTGACACCTTTATTCCCTTATGGTGTTTGTGTGTAAATGGGTAAAAAAACCCAGAAAAAAACACAAGGTAAACAATTCAATCTAACCCAGAACATTGTGTGTGCTTAAGGACCTGATCACATACAATTGTTTATTAAGGAACATCCAAGAGATCAAATGTTTTCAATTAATTCATTTAAGCAAAACTTTTACCTTCGTTCAAATAAAGACTATTTTTTCCCCAAAATGTAAGACCAATTAAATGTATGAGTAATTGTGTCTTCCATATAAAGAGCATATACATACACATAAATGACAACAAGTCTAGAAGAGTAAAATTTTCTGTAGACATTATATATAAAATATATACTGGTTTTTGTATACGCATTATCAGGCCTCAGCCTAGTTTTCACCTCCCACAAAAAAAATTTAAAAAATATAAAAATATCAGTGTTGTTCTAATAACTAGAGCAATTAAGCTGATTAGCTTCGTGTCTTGGGAACTGACTTGAAGAAATGCTTACAAGTCAGCAGAGAGAAGTGAAAGTTCAACTGATAAAAAGTTACCAGACCAGAATCAAAACCCAAGAGTTGTGAAATCCCAGCAAGTTGGAAAAAAAAATACAACATGCCTTGACCTTTGAGAATTTATCCAATGTGTAAAAACCAGATAAGTTTGACATGAAACTTAAACCACAAGACAGACCTTACAATAGCAATCCTTGAGGCAGTACTCAAGAAAGATTCCTCCTCCAATTTTACTAAGGATTCAGAGGCAAACAAAACTAGGCCAGAGACAAGACACAGAATCGGAAGCCAGAATTCCCATGGTTTTACCCCAACCGTGACTCAAGTTTAAACAGTGGTTTTGAAACCAGCTCTCTCTCTCTCTCTGTGGCCACAGGCAAGTCTTAACCACTTTGCCTCAGTTCGCTTACCTGCAGAATAAAAATAATTATACTTATCTGCCACACAGGAATCTTGTACAACAAACACTGTTTGGCAAGTGCACATCTGTTTAAACTGTGGACAAAGCTACGTAGTAATTTTGAGCACCTGGACAAACTGAAACTGAGAGTGAAAACAACTTCGCTGAAGCAGCTACCAAAGGCCCAACAACAATTAAATCCTGGGGGCAACACAGCGCCCGTGTGCCGTCTGCTCCCGCAGATACTGCTGTGCAGCCTGGGCGCACCCCCGGCCCGCCGGCAATTCACCTGCTCAGGACACGGCTCGCGTGGAAAGTCAGCGACGTGCCCGGAGCGATGGGCCAGGGGCTAGCACCGCCTGCTGCTCCGGAGGGTCCCAGCCGCCCATCCGCCCCGGCGGGGCAGCCGGGAAGGCTCCAGACGGGTCCCCCCGGCGCTCGCCCCTTCCCGCTCGCCCCGCGGCACACGCGGCTCTCCCGCAAGGCCCCGTCGGCGCGGGGGCAAAGCTCACCCGCTGTGCCCGGGGCGGCGAGGCCGCAGTGCGGGAGCGGCCCCGGCGGCTCGCCCGCCCTACCCCCGCCACCACCGCGGCCCCGAGCCGGGATCCTCCTCCTCCCTCTCGTCTCTCCCCCGGGAACCGCCTCGGGTGGGAAGATGGCGGCTCCGGCCGCCTCCCCGGTGCGAGGGGGCGGCGGAGCGGGGGGTGTCGCTCTCCCTTCGGCCCCGCCATACCCCCGCACCGGGAGATGCGGGTGCGGAACGGCCCCGGCGGGCGCCGCCGCCCGGAGGGCGCGGGCCGGGCGGCCCCTCGCACTCACCTGTCACCAACAGCCGCCGCCGCCCTCGGGCCGGGGCTCGGCACGGGGGACACGGGCGGGCACAGGGGAGGGGGGGGGGCTCCGCCGGCGCGGGGCCTTTCACTCCTGTCGAGTTCCCGCGGGCGCCGGGGCCTCTCGCCGCGCCGCCGCCGCCGCCGGGGCCTCGCCGCCGGATGCCGTGAGGAGGAGAGCGGAGCGCGGGGCGGGGCCGAGGGGGCGCGGGCGGCGGCAGCGCCGGGGGCGGGCGGGGCGGGGGGGAGCGCGGGGGGGCGGCGGCGGCTCCGGGCCCGAAACGTCTCCGAGCCGAGACTCAACCACCCGCTCGCATGAGAGACCCGCTTCCGGCTCCCGGCGGAAGTCCCGCCCCCGCTGGCGGAAGCGATTGGCCGGCGCAGCTCGGCCGGGCGCCGCCGCGCGCGGATTGGCGGAGCGGGGAAGGGGGGAGGGGGCCCCGGCGCGCGCGCGGCGTGTGACGCGCGGAGCGGCGCGTGAGGCGCCTGACGTCACCCGCCACGAAGGGGCGCGCGGGGGCGGGGCCGGCACCACCCGCCCCGTCTCACTCCCCCGGCGGCGTTTTGTCCCTTCGCACTCGCCGTAGCCCCGCCGGGAAGTGGCGGGAAAGGGGACGGGAAAGGGAAGAGAAGGGGGAAGGAAAGGGGAGGGAGAAGGGGAAGGAAAAGGAAGGGAAGGTCGGGTCATGTTTGATGTCGCAGAAGCGGTGCCTCCTGTCCCGGTGTCTCCGCGTGTGTCCAGGGGCAGTGTCCAGCCGGCCCCGGGCAGCGCGGCGGCGCCGGGCGGTGTTCCAGTCCGGAGGGACGGAGTGGGGCCTGGGCAGTGCCCGAGTCCCGCGGGCCTCACCGAGGGCTGCGGGTGTGGGAGCACGTCCAGGTCCGTGCGTTGACACAGGGCACGTTGTCGCCTTCTGGAACGCTGCCACGGCAGCAACGGGAGGGCCCAGGTGCCAGGTGCCTGTCCAGAATTACAGACCTTACCACAGAGTGTTCCAGCTCCCGTATAGCAGCTCCTGTGGAGCAAGACTCAGCAGCTGTGGCTCAAAAAGAAGTGATAAACTTAAATAGGATTTTAGGAGAAAAGTATGTAATGAAAGAGCCTTGTGTTTCATGTGGGTTATGAAAGCCTGGATAACGTCTCATAGAATCACAGAATGGTTTGGGTTGGAAGGCACCTTAAAGATCATCGAGTTCCAGCCCCCTTGCCATGGGCCAGGACACCTTCCCCTACTCGAGGTTGCTCCAGGCCTCGTTCAGCCTGGCCTTTAACACTTAGAGAGATGGAGCATCCACAGCTTCTCTGGGAGCCTGTTCCAGTGCCTCACCAGCCTCACACTATTCGTTGCATGGAGGAAGAGGAGGCAGAGGAAACAAAGGGCTGAGGAACAATCCTGGGAAGACAAGGGCTGCAGCAGAAATGTTAAGCAGGATCCACACAGTGCTTCCCTCCAACAGTGAGTTCCAGTCCCCACAGAATGGTTTCTTTCTGCCACTGCCAAGGCTTGAAAAGCAAAGAAACTGCTAGGAAGTAAAAATGCATTTTGCTTTAAGGTGCTTCGTCCTAGGCTGAAGAACGTCAGGCTGGATTGAACACCATGCATGGGAAGAAAAAGGGAATGCAGACAGAGACAGGCACACAGGTGCAAGCACAGGACGTTCTGGATGGAACATGAGGGACTTTTGCCAGAGGTAAAGTCTCTGTAGGACTCTCCTGACTTCTCAGCCTCAAGCTCCCTGCCTTTTGCTCCTACCAAGCTGGGGAATAGAGTAAATCTTCAGTTATATAAAACTGCAGTGAGCCCCACAAGATTCAAGAGTTCTTTTGTTTGACCAAAGAACAAACAAGTCTTGTCAAAGTTCTAGTTATTTAGTACAGATCATCATTTATTTTTAACTACAGTTAATTAGGCAAAAGGAAAACCTGTGGTTTCCTCTCAGGATTTAGGAAAAAAACACAAGTCTAGAAAGGATCATCTTCCAGGACCGCTCCCAGTCCTCAGCTTGTCTTCTACTTCAGGTGTGGCAAAACTACATCACGTTACAACCAGTTGTCAATAATTACTTGTACCATGCGTTGCTGCCTATCTGCATCTCAGAAATTAATCCAGATAGGATAATCCAGTTTTTAGTCCTTGCTGACAAGAGTCATATGCTTGCCTTCTGGGTATCTGCTAGAAATTCCCATAGAGACAATACAGCAATTAACTTAGAAGATCTATTTTAAGGACACCCAAGCACCCTTTGGAACTGCTTTTGTGACAGTTTTAATGTTCTTGGTGTTGCTGTATTGTTGAAAATCCCTTGCTAGTAGGGGCAATAAAGAACATCCCGGTGCCTGGAATGAGCTCAGACCCCGCTGGACACAGAGCTTTGCTGTTCATTGAGGGAAGCGCGTCTCAGCACTCACTCTTGGGCAAACAAGGGGATGTTTTCCTTAGTAAGTTGTTTCACTTTTGCAGAATTGTCATGAGGGAAAAAAAAACTGAGCAGAGGAAGACGGATAGGATAGAGCTTGATGAGGAAAAGGAATAAATCAGCTTTGAGAGGGGGTGTTCAGGAGGACAGACAGTACCTCAAGCAGTGCAGGAGTGTCACTGATCCATTAGGTGGTCACCACGTAGCTGCTGTATAAACGATTGCTTGAAAGTCTAAAACAGTGAAACAATTGCTGTTCCTAATGCTTTTTAAAAATTTATTTTGTAAACGAGCTCAATATAATTTTGCTCATTGATGCCAGACCATTTTTCAGCAGACTGCAGTTCTTGTCAAGAAAAGGAAAAAAGAAAGGTCTGATTTTAAACTCTCAGACAACATAAGCCCCATTATATCCTTGTTCTAGAGGGGCCTCAAAATTCCTTACCCCTTTAGGCATGCAGTCTTCATGTCTCCCCAAGCTCTATTCCCATGCAACACTTGGTGAAACACTTTCCCTTGGAAGTAATACGAGTTTTCTACTTCCCTGGGCCCCTTCTAATTCTCAGTGTGGAGGATGTGGAACTTAATCTCTAAAAGTGCTTCCATTTTTTAATGGCACACTGCTGAGATCAAAGAGGTTTGATGTTTTTCCTTGGTACCGTGGTAGCTGAGGAGTGTGTGCCCAGATAGAAGTGAAATACTACAAATCAACAGTGGATGCTGTGGGGTAATAGAAACTACTCCTGTTTCTGCTACATCTCAAACTTGGCAGTCAGGAGAGAGAATGCATCTCTGAAGGACCAATGGCCATGGATAATCAGACCGTTAATCCAGAAAAATCAAGCCAGATTAAACTAACTAATTGTTTTTTCCTTGATCTGTGGTCAATCAGATATAGAAAGGACTATGTAAGTTTCTTCTCAGTATATTAGTGATATATTCTTAAAATTATATTTTAGTCTGGAGAAGAAAGGAGGCTCAGGGGGAACCTCATTGCTGTCTAAAACTCGCTGACAGGAGGTTGCAGCCAGGTCGGGGTTGGTCTCTTCTGTCAAAACTCCAGTGAAAGGATGAGAGGGAATGACCTTTAGTTGAGCCAGAAGTTTAGCTTAGATACCAGAAAAAAACCTGTTCACTGGAAGAGTGGTCAGGCATTGGAATGACCTGAGGCGATGGAGTCTTTGGAACTGTTCAAGAGGTGCTTGGATGTGGCACTTGGGGATATGGTTTAGGAATGGTTGTGGAGGTACTGGGTTGATGGCTGGATTAGATGATCTTGAAGGTCTCTTCCAACCTTGATGAATCTTTCATTCTGTGGGATTTTTAATTAGGATTCATAGTTCAGGTGGAAAAAAAGGTATTTGGTATACTTAAGAAGATGACTCCATTCAAAGAGGAACTGCAAATAATGCAGTATTCCTGGAAGCTAAACCTATAATTGAACAGTCAGAAAATCAAACCCTCAAAAATCACTGGATGTACTGAAACACTTGGGCTTTACAGTCTTTATGATTTCCTCTCAATACAATAAAAAGGATAATATTTCCTTCCTCACAAGAGTGTAGGGGATTAATTCATTGAAATTTGTGAAGCACTTGGGTGGTATGATAAAAACTTCCACTAACACAGAACTAGATTTCTGCTTTGTAAGGAAGTTTCTGGTTTGGGCTACCTTTTTTTTTTGTGTGTGTGTGTTTGGCTTTTTGTTGTTGTTTTATGTTTATTTCTTTTTGCTCCTTTGAAACACACTCTAATAAAATATTTTATCCTTCAGATCTATAGGATAAGGCTTCATGAATCACTAGTATTTAAGAATTGCTGACCTGGAACACTTGCCAAAACTCACAAACCACTTAGTACTCTGTGATTTTGTGAGACCTCATGAGCCAAGTAATATTTTATAATTCCTGAAGCTATTATCCAGCTTTGCAAGAAGAGAGGTATTTTGAAACCTAAGATTCTGAATGATTGTACACAATGGGCTATTCCTGTCATAAAACTTTAATAGAATCCTGTAACCGGTCTCTACTGTCTAGATTTGATGAGTGGCATTTTAAATATATATTATTTCTACATCAGTATCTTTCATAAGTCACAAGTAAGTATTTGACTGTCAGTGACAAGTTGTTCCAAGTCGACTATCTCAACAGTCAAAGTGGAGGAGATGAGGAGAAGCTAAATAATCCTTCCAAGGGGAGGGGAGACTGAGAGTTTAAGTGACCTGCCAAAAGAGTATACAAGATAGGCATATCTAAGTTTCAGCTCCATGTGGTATCCTGTAGTTCAGTGAAATGTTCAGGCTTCCTTTGTAGCTAAGTGAAAGTTAAGTATCAAGTAAACTGATGAAAGTCCATTATTGATCACACAGATTTATGATCACTGTTACCCCATGCATCTCTGACTGAAGGAATGATCCAGGTTCAGATGAGGTGGACCAAGATATGTTCCAGTGTAACTTTTCTTCTTGTTTGATGTTTAATGGCGTACTCTTCACTTTCTCAGCTAAGTGCAGATGTGTAATAGAGTATTCAGTCTTGATAAAAGCAGGTGATAATTTGGATCTGTTTCTTTTCTAGTTGAACAATCATTTTTAACACTGTGGCGAGGCTATCATGAGACAATTTCTTAATTATATCCAGTGCCAAAATCCAGCTGGACTGCAGTGGAATTCCGATGCCCAGACAGCAGCGCTGAGTGCCCACATGTGATTGACAACACAAACACGTGCGCTTTGTGTCTTTCTTGGATCAGCTGCTGTGTTTGATATCAAGCCTTCTAAAGTGCTGCTGCAGAACCAGTTCAAACAACCCCGCACTCAGCAGATTTTCCCTCTGGCCTTGTCCCTGCAGCAGGTGAGTCTGATTTCTTTAAGGCATAGAGACCATTTTAGAATAAGGTTGTAGTGTGGGTGCCAGCCGTCGTTAAACCTGGGGTTTCATGTACACCCTGTAAAAAAGGTCTAAGCTGTAGGTAGTTCCATAAATATTAAAACTGTTGTTAACAGCAGCTGATCACAAACTTTCAGGAGGTGGTTTAACAGTAGTAATTACTGTTAATTGAGTATAATCACAAATCTGAAAATTGCCATTCTGTTTCTTGGACTTTGCACTACCATAAAACTGACTTGTGCACAGGCTTTACTCTGTCTATAGGTAGCAGGTCCGTAGCAGAGTCAGGACTTGAAACCAGATCTTGCATATTCTGGGTTTGAGCAATATTCTGTCTTTGATTTAGTTATTGTTAATCTGTGACGTATTTATTTCTTTAGCTTGGACCCATTTTTAAAAGCTAATTAAACCTTAATGAAAAATTGTATAATTTATACATTTTCTGGCTGAGTAAAAAAAAAAAAAATTAAGAGGTCTGGAATCTACTCAGATTTTCTTATCAGTAAGGATGTTAGCAGTTTTCTGCCTTTCTACCTATTTTCATCATTCTGTCACTACTGTTTCTGAACACTTCACAACAGCCTTAAAATATTATTATAGCTCCTGTGTGAAGTATGAGTGTATTTATCCCCTATCAACAGGTGGCAAACTAAGGCATGAAGATGTTTGAGCTCTGTGCTGTAACAGGCCCTGTGCAAAAGTTGTGTATGCTCTGAAAAATTATTATAATTTTGTGTTTCTGTTCTCTTAAGCACTACACTAAGATTCTGTGGGGGTCATATATACATATGTTTTTATTCCTCAAACTTCCAATTTCAAATCTGAGCATCCTTAATTGTATTTCTTGCTCTTGTCCTCATAGATTTTAATATTTTCTGTTTCTGTATTTTCCATGTGTGTGTTTGGATGTAATTTTAATTCTCTCATTCTCAATTATGTTGGACATCTGTGAAGAAAATTACATGAAAATGTCATGCCCCCAATCAATGAATTGCAAAGCTATGAATATCAAATGTTTCTAGTTAAAGGAGAAATATATTGGATAAGGCATAACAGTGAGCTGGGATAAAATGTTGAAAGGTAGTAACTTAAATACTCAAGACTTGAAAAATAAGCATATACCTTCTATAGAAACATATTTGTGGCATCTTTTTTTCCAGTTTTCAGCAAAAATGTACTCCTTGCCTGGAATTAACATTTGCTTGGCCATTAGTTAATTTGGCATCAGATAGACTGTTTAATATGACTCTCCCATCATAGCAGAATATTATGTCCAAAAAGACCAAACATAGAATTCAAGAAGTGTCTCTTTTTTGAAGTTAATATTCAGGCCAAGTGAAACATTGCTTACAAAGAATTGTTTCTAAAGCAATACTTCCCCTAAATCTAGTATCAGTCGTATCAGTAAATATAATTGCATTAACATTGAACACAATATAAATCACTGAACTCTCCTAAATTTTTAATTTACTTGGACAAATGTGGTTTTCTGCTTTAACTCTGCATCAAATATCTCTCTGTGACACAGAAATACTCTCCAGATTTCTTGTGTAGCCTGTATGGTCTGAGTGATGTTGCTTCAACTGGGAAGCTTCAGGGTTGTCCTTCCTCTGTACCATATAAAATATGAAATATAAAATATTTCATGTATATTAAAATACATATAAAATATGTACAACAGTGGGATGCCAAGGGCGTAAATTTATCCTGACACCACAAAAGAAAGCTGCTGCAGGCTGCTGTTTCATCTGTGTATTGGATACAAGGCAGGTTATATACAGGGAGGTGGCTAAAATCTCAAATTTATAAAAAAGAACTTGAGAGAGACTGGTAAATAGATGAAATTCAGACACATTTTAGTGTTTCAAATGCCATAAAACAGTGACTATTATTTGTTTAAAAAATACTTTGAGCCACTGTGGTCTAGTTGTAGGGTCTGAGAGATGCTTTTGTGTCAAAATGCTGGATAGTCCTTTTCACCAGGACTTCCTAAGGGCATAGTTGGCTGCAGTAATTTAACTAACACTTGTTGCTTTTTAGGGTCACTGTGGCTCAGGATAGAAAGGAATCTAGCCAAAAACCCTTCCAGTGCTAGTGATTCCCAGGTGCTCTCTAGTCCTTTGAGACCACCAGCAGCTGGTGTGGCTGGGAAAGGACTTCCCAGGCCATGCCAAGAACAGTGGAATTGCAAATTGTCTCCAGCAGCAGTGCAGCACTTCTTCAGATGCACCGAAACTGCTCCGTCCAAGTGAGGAGACCATGTATCTTTTTGCCAAGTACTGGATGTCCAGTGCCTGACACTTCATTTCCCTGTCCCCCAAGATGATTGTTCCTGGCCTTGGTGGTTTTTTTACACAGCTTTGAAAACCCAGCCAACCTACTGCTTATAATGAAACATACCTGTGCCGGTTTGGCCAAAACCTAGCAATATATCCTCTGAGAGAAAACCAGGTTACAACCACCCTTCCCCCCACAGGGTTCGGGGAAAAAAAATATATTTTCCTCGAAGGAAAGTGAATGAGATAAGAACTATTTTATTTAACAAACACACAGGAAAAGGATAATGATGCTAAATAATGAAATGAAATCTCTCGCTATAGAGAGAAACCTGGGAAGATTTCAGAGTCCTTCTGTAGGTGTGGTCTCTCTCCTCCTCGGAGCTGGGTCGGCGAGGGCCCACCCCCCGGGCCTCGGGGAAAAGTTCTCCCGATGTGTTCTGATGTTGTTGAACAGTCCAGAAGAGAAGAAGGGAAAAACTAAAGTCCCAGGAAACAAAATTCAGCTTTCCGTCTCACGCCGGGAAGAGAAGAAAAAAAAACCGAAACCGCTGGCTGAAGAAAGCAAGCAGGGTGCTCCCTCCTGCTCCTGCAGCCAGAGAACGCAGAGGAGTGTAATCTCTGTGTCCTTGGGAAACTGTTTTGAAACGTTTGTTTGTGGGTTTTTTTTTCAAGCTCAGTTTAAAGGCACAGAAAAGGCACAAAATTACTTTTTGGGCATAGAGCATGATAGGGGATACACATGATAGAGTCACCCCAAGACAATACCCAACAAAAGGGATCTTTTGAGAGTTTTACACCTTATGGCTGGATTAGGAGGTTACATCTTTCTCAGTGATACAAAAAGTACTTTTGCTAGAAGGTGTGATTAGGGAGGATAGTGGCAAAGGTGGCAGGAAAACCCTGGTTGTTGTATTCATCAGTGAGGACTGAATGACTTCTTGGTTTTTTCTTTTCACATATCCTTTTGAATTATGGGCTTACTGCTCCTGAAACTGCAGAGCTCAGGGTGATTATTTGATAAGTCAAAAAAAGGGTGTCATTCTTCCCATGCTGCAATGTTTAAAAGCTAATTCTCTTGTAGATCTCTACTCTGCTATATAAATGAAAAAACAGTGACAGCTTATGCATTACAAATAAGAATCACATGAAAATCTGTAGTCACTGGGAATTGATAACATCCAGTCCTGAAAATCTCAGATAATTCTTGAATACTTTAAAATAATTAAATAATTTTATGGTGAATTTTACCTATACTTGCAGGTATATTTCAAGATAGATTTTTTGGACATTTCAGAGATGCCCGCTAGCCTCTGTCCGCTCTCTGATAAACTGACACCAAGTTCCCTGTAACTCTAAGGAAAGGAGCAAAAAAGAGACAGAGAAGAGGTGGTTGTCTCTGAGCTGCTTTAAGAAGACCTCTACCCTTGTCACCTGTGGTGGAGGGACAGAGTGGCTTTGAGTCTTGCACTTGGCAAGCTGTGCTTGTAAATACTTGGGAATCGCCAGACATCATCGCTCCTGGGGGTTCGTCTGTGTTAAAGGAACTCTGCTGTCCTGTCTCCAGTTATTTTATGCTCATAATTTACACATAGAGTGTAACATATACTCACCCTCATTGGGTTTTTTGATGTATCTCTTGTGCTCTGCAAAAGCAGGCAGGCCCTCAGAGAGCAAAGCAAGATCTCCACAAGAACAGACCATCGGGTGCTGATATTCTGTAAAGTCATGTCTGGTTGTTCTTTGTACCTCTTCCCCTCTGTCAAAAAAGACAACTAGTCTTTGGAGGTCTGCTGAATCCTAGAAATTGTCAAGATGATCTATTCGATGCAGCCCTGTGAATCCTCTTCCTTCTGGCAGAGCCCTTTTCCATGACATGAGCATTCATTTCTGGTTTTCAGCCAGTAGAATGATTCCAGTGAGAGGGACAGTTTTCACACCTGTCATTTTCTAATACTCAGAAAGATAACACAATTAGATCTTATTTGAGACGTCACAATGCTTTCTTCTCATTTCATGCTTCAAGTAGTGATCTTGGCATCTCAAACATGTTCCATACCAGAGGGCCTTGATCCTCTTTTTTCAGGGAAATCATTTTCAGGGGAAAATGTTTTTCAGGGGAATCATTTTCCTGTATAAACTACTGTTGCTCTCATGAAAATTCCTGATCGATCTGTTTCCTCATCTACCACAGAGCTTCTGTGGAGGCTGCTGGTTGCTTCAAGACTCAAAGAGAGCTGCTGAAGCAACTATCTCTGAGGAGGCAGGGGGTTAGAGTTTATTTCTCCTGTCTTCCCAGTGCTTCCTTGACTCAACTGCAATGCTGACATCAGCACCAACTCTCTCCTCTTCCAAATTATGATGGCAACACTTAATTTAAGGCAGCTGGTTTACTTGAAAACTTGCTATCTTTCTTCCAGTGAAGTTTTCCCCTTCTTAGGATGTTGTGTGTTTTTTCCATCATATCGATGGGTCTTATCTTTAGTCCATGCCTTACTTCTCCCTGCTAAGTCTGTATACATGGCTCCAAGCAGGTACAAAGGAGTGTTTGCTGTTTGATTAGTACTTGTAGCTCCTGCCCAATTAATGGACTCACCCAGAAAGAGAAATGCAGGTTTTTAAGTCATCCACAGGTTGAGCAAGGTCAAGCACTTACTTGTTGGCAATGGATTAAGTCTGGAGCTGAAGCTCCAGAGTGCCCAGGCTGCCCTAACAGTTGTTGCTGCCCATAAAATGAGGACGAGATGAAAGCACAGCTGAGTGTACCAGACTGAGAGCTGTGGCCACCCCTGAGTGGATCATGTGTGCCAGATTTTGGGAGTGGAATGACCTGTAAAGGGAGTGGAGGAAACCCACATGAATGGTGACTAGAGATGTCTCATTGTGACCTGCTGACACATATGTTAGACATCTAAACTGAGCATACTTACCTAAGTATGGGGAAATCCCTGTGCGCCTCAAGGTACACATAAAAACTATCATTTATGCAGAGTTTTTGTTCAATCTCAGTTCTAACTTCCCCTTGGGTGTAAGAGAGAAAATAGAAAGCTGTTTTAAAGGGAAAAGAAAAAGCAGTTTGTACTATAGGAAGTCTGAATAGCAAGCTCCAGCTGACTACTTACTAAGCTAAGTGCAACATGGAAAATTCAGTGTCAGGGAAATAACAGAGCTTTCTCTCCTGGTGGCAGGCAGCCATGGCTGTTGTTACTGGCTTGGTCGGCTAACGCAGACTTTGGACACAAACTTAATATTCATCCTTCTGGGTTATTACTATAGATGGATAAAATCACCACGAGAACTACCCAGTAGTGAAAAATACATGTTTATACTGTTTTTCTCTCCTCAATCTGGTGAGGTCAGTTCTGAGCCGGGGCCGGGAGCGTGTCTGGTGGCTTCTGTGACATGTGCGGGTGGCTCAGTGTTCACTGGACAAATACATGAGGAAATTCTCTGCATCACAGCCAGGCTGCCTGGGACAGGCCAATGCCTGGTGACACAAAGATGAGCCCAGATGAGACAAATGCGGTGTGACCTACGCATCCAAGAGATGTTTTCTTAACAACCACTTTCTGGCACAGAAGAAGAGTGTTTCCCTCCAACCTCCTGTGCCTCTTCTGTGTGTGGAGAGAGGAGAGCTCTGAGTACAGCTGTGGAATCGGAATAGGAGATAACAGTGCAAATGTGTGTACTTTATGTCTAAAGCCTGATTTTCAATACACAATGATTTTTTAAAGAAGCTTAATGCTGCCTGTGATGCCTTTTGCACTTCTAGTGCCTCTTCTCCTGCATTTGGCACAGCAGCAGCACGTTTTGGTGCCTGCTATAATATGGATAATACTTGCAGGCATATGTTTCTGATTTTTATCAAATTGAGTTATAAGTGGCAGGTATCCTGCAGAGATAACACAAATTATCTTTTTAAATGAATGGTAGAAGTGATCTTGTATCTGAGAAAGCATGTCCATGGATTCTGTGAAGTGAGTTGGATGGCAGATAGAGGTGAGCTGGAATTCATTGGGGTGATATGGATACGGTAATGGTGGGTGAAGTCCCAAGACTCACAGCAGGACTGATGGTTCCAGGAAATCCAGAGGAGGTCCTGCTGAGAAACCAGTGGGAAACCTACATGTTGGGACATGGAGGCTGGATCACAGGTAAGCAAATCAACCAAGAGGAATGGAGGCAAAATGGACAGATGTGACCTGCTTTGCTTCATAGACCACCAGGGAAAGAAAGGCCTTGTATATTCCTCCTGATAATCCACCACTGAGCTTGGAAGAGACACCTGAACCGATGGTATATAAGTAGATGGAAGTTTTAAACATGAAAGAGAATCTTAAATAGGATTAAATGGAAACATCAAATTATGTAAAGTGCAATCTTCCTACTGAGAAATACAAATTGCAATGAGAATCAGGAAGGGGGAAAAGAGAAATGAAGCATGCATGGTTTGGTTAGTTGTTTGTTGGTTTTTTTTTTAATTGAAAAGCATATAATTTTAAAAAATAAACAGAGTAGAATAAAAAATATTTTGCTTCTCCTGACTTTGTGACTCTACCTCTTCTGCTAATCAATTTTCTCTCTTGTTTTGAACTCCCAGCATCTTGTTTTATGATTAAATTGTGAGTTCTTCAGGGCAGCAGCTATATTCAGATATGGAGCAGTAAACAGCCTGCAGCAATAAATACCCTGATTGGCACCACTGAGCAATATAAACACTATGTAAGTAATGAGAAAGTCAGAGAGGTGCTGCATCCTGGATAAACACCGTTCCTTTTCAGCAGCTTACATTATAGCAGAATTAATTCAAGCAGTGCACAAAACCATGTCAGTGCATCGGCTGAAGGCAGGCTGGATACTGCTTGGAGGTATGGAAAGTCATGAAGAGCTGGGTGAGCCCCATGATGTCCTCTGCGAGGAAAGATGCTCTGGGGAGGAGCTGATTTGGAACTTGGAGCCAAGCTTCCCACCCTTTGGGAAGGAAAAAAATTGACAGTTGTCTTCTTTTGTGACATTCAGGAAGGATGAAATGCCTCTGTATGAGACAGCTCCAAACTCCCATCATAGTCAGGAAACCTGAAGAGCTATCCTGCTGACTGCTTCAGTTGTCCACATTTGTTTGTCTAGAGCCATTGAGATGTCGTGTAATAGGCCCCAATTTCCAGCTGCCACTTGGTAGGGAGAAAGGTCATGTTTAATATTTGGCAATTCTGTGTAAATGTCTTGGATACCAGAGGCAAAGCTGGCACAAGACATCTAAGTTTAGCCAGCTAGTTGGTGTGCCAAGAGGTCTGCTTTGGGGTGAAATGGGCAGGTCTCTGGACTCCACTGACTGTAACAGAAGCCTGGACATCCAGTCCACATGTGGACACCTCCCAGGTCTCCTAACCTGCAAGGGGAATATTATTATCCTTTAAGAGGTGCCCCAAGACAAGACTTTGCATAGTGTCCTTTAAGATAATACATGAAAAATTGATTGACGCTAACATTGTGAAAGTTCTTCAACCTCTTTTTAAAATCAGGGTTCTTGAAGTGGAGCTGGAGTTGCACGTGAGAATGTGAGCTTCAGCCCTGCTCTGAGCAAGGGTGGCGGCTCCGCAGAGCTGAGCAGAGCCCCCGAGCTGGCTCACACCGTGGGTGTGTGGTACTGCCAGAGCACCAGGCGGGCTGGGCAGAGGGAGCTCACGTGGACAACCACTGGCCTGGCATCGAGCACTGGCTTGTGCACAAGGCTGTACAGAGAACACATCTCAGATGTTAACTGAAAACGCATTACACATCTTTTTTTTTCCTTTCCCTTAATTTTACTTTTTTCCCCCCAGAAATAATTTCCTTCTGAGTATGTGAATTTACTGCAGCAATAACTACTGTTTGCTTACATGTTTGTACAAGAGAAGCACAAGGAGCCCCTAGTGTCTGACAAGGATGCTGTGGCAAAACAAATTAAAAATAGAGACAGAAAGCCAGAGTGCAGAGAGAGAGGTTATTACACCAAGGATGACAATGGCCCTCTGAGACAAGTCTGAGGTCTTCTGAGGTTTGACTCAATACCTCAAAAAAAAAAAATTCCATGCATGATATCAAAAACTTGTATTTGGGTAGTGCCTGAAACTTGGTCGTGTTTCTAGATATGAGCATGTGGAGAAAAGAAACAGTCCTTGACCACAAAGGACTGCAGCATGAGGTGTAATCAGACAGGAAATGAGAAGGGTATTTAAGATCACAGGTGTTTTGTCTCAGTGTTGGAGCAGGACAGATGGACTGTCTCTGTATCCCCAGATGTTCTTAAAGAGAGAAGGAACTGACTACAACTAAGAGTTTTTTATCTGAAAGTCAGTACCAGTATGTTTTTTCACCTCATATAAACAAAGAAAAAGAAGGATTTGTTCTGCTTCACTGGAGCAAAAAAAAAATAGCACAATAGACTTCCATTCAGGCACACAAATAGCAACTGTCCTGTGACTTCTCTATTTAAATGGGTATCCATGGTGAGATCTGCCTCGCTCTCAGTAGATGGCTGCGGAACGGTGCTGTGGTTCACACTGCAGGCAGGGAGGAAAAGGCATCTGAAAAATTCCACTTGCAATGAATGAATGAAGAAACACAATGAGATATCAAGTGTCTGGTGCTTCACACTGCAAAACATGATGCCTGCGTTCTCCACCACTGCTTTACTGTCCCTTCACACTGCTTTTCCAGGCCCATTCCAATTAAATGTATTCTGTACTTGCAGGCACAGCCCTGACCAACAGATGGTATGTAAATAGGTGTAAAAACTGCAGCATCACAAGGGGCTTCCTCGCCAGGCTGCATTTCTTGTTTGCTTTCTTTCAGTGTTGGTAGTGGGGATTAGTAATCTGCTCTATGATAGCCAAGCCTGGACCAGACCCCTCCAGGGTCTTGCCCAGCTCGGAGCACACAAGGATGACCTGATGCTGTAGGAACCAGTGCAGATGTCTGCTGTGCAAGTGGCCTCTTGCAGCAAAAGGAAAAGAGAAGCTTAGGGCAAGATTGCTGGACTTCTTGAACCGCTTCTTTTCTGGGGAGAATGGCAGACCTGCCTAAAATTCAAGATACTACTGGTATGGCATCAATGCTATTTATATCGGGGATCTGTGAAATAAAAGTAAAAATCAGCTAAAGAAGACTGAGCTAATGAATGATGACTTCCTGGTGCTGGAATAATTATTGCAATTGATGACAACAAAGATCAGCTGTCTTGCCAAATACAAGCTTTGAAGAATAGTACCTTATAACTCCAAAATAAGCCAAAATTGGGTTAAGGAGTTAAATACAAAAATATTATCCTTGGGCTGTTATTTGTATTCTGCATTAAAATAATGAGGGTTCACACTTTTGAGATCTTATCAGCTAGAAAGTGTCATGTATCATTTAAAAGTGTTATATTCTGCTAGTAAGTTGAATGTAAAATCCTCTTATAGATCATGACATTCACTGTAAATTATTAGCAATGCTAATGCTGGTACAAATTGTAAGATATTGATACACCAGTGTTAATGCATTGAACTTGAATTCCATCAAAACCAGTAGAAAAGCTGTTCCTGACTTGAAGTGAGACCCAGATCTGACCTATACGTTTTTAAGAGGTTATGCCTAAGTGCTAAAAATTGAAAATATTAATAAAAATGGAATCTCTCTTTGCTGTCATCAAGGCAAAGCCCCCCAAGCTCTTGTGTATACCTTTTACCATTCATTGTATTTTGCTTCCATGTGAAGCCTGGAAGCAGACTCATCAGTAAGCATTTGGTTTATTTAAACCAAGTCAAGAGTTAGGTGCTAACTCCAGCTGCTACCAATACAGCAGCCATTGAAATGTGAAAGCATGGTTCGAAAGAGCTAATTTTGAAAGTGTTTTCCTGTGAAATCCAGCCAGCTTTTGAAATCAGACTTTCACTGTCTACCCTAAACCAACCAAATGTTGCAAAATCTGGAAAAGCAGCTAAGGAATCCTGTTGGTGCAGAACAATCATCTCCCAGAGCTTCTCCCTTGTCTGTCAGGGCACGCCAGGGTTGGTGTTTGTGGTGTGCTGTGGTCCTCACTGTTCTTTGGGTCTGTGCTCAGGGTGGTCTCCATGGACAGGCTGCCCTTTTATTTGTGTAGCAAGTATGGGAAAAGGCAGGACTCAGCAGCGCTGGCAACAAGGACTAGACAGGAGGAACCAAATCAGATGTCTGGGGTTCTGCAAGGGAGAGGTGGGCAAGGTTTTTCAGGAGGTGGAGGCAAACCAGAGCAGGCAGAGGTGGGTGCTGGTGCAGTCCTGAGGGAGGGCGTGGGTGTGACAGCAAACCGAGCATGAACCAAGTGCCGATGGGTCTGCACTGGGGAGGCACAGGCAATGCCCGCTGGTTTTGGTCTGTGCTAGGGAAGCAGATGCCTGTGGAGTCAGAAGCAAACTCTTGTGGTTTCCAAATGCTCATATATAGCATTTTAGCAAGCTGGAGCAGACCGCAGGTCTGGCTACTCTGGGCCCCATTTCTGGGCAGCAGCTGCAAACCCTTCAGGCCTCTTTGAAGAATGGTGTGGGTATGCCTGCTTAAGGAATGGCATCCTGGGATTTCCTGCTCCCTTCCACTGTCTCTGTCTAGGTTTTGTGGCATGCTCAGCACTCTGGAACACATGCCCAGTGCTGGTGCCACAGTCTGGGGACACCCCCTGAGTTGCACTGGCAATCCCATGTGCCCCAGGTTGTTCAGCAGGGGTAGTGTGGGTCTGGCTCCAAGCCAGAGGAGTCACTCTGCTTCTCAGGTGGAGACGTATGAGAGCAGACATAGCTGGCCTCTTTGAATGCCTTCCAGAAGATAAATTATCCGTGACCACTGCTGAAGTGAACTCAGCAAGCACAAAAAGTAGGGCACAGCTGATTTTCCATCACCAATTCACTCATAGTAGCAGAGTAGAAGACATTTCAGAACAGCCTTGGTCACTGGCTGGGAGGATCTCCCAGCCAAGAGTCACCACCAAAAGCATCCACCTTGCCAGCGTGGCTGAGGGCTGAGGCAAGCAACACAAGTTTTGTGGCACCTGACTATTCCCCTAGAGAAGCCAAAATAAATGCTTTTTTCCCTTTGCAGTTTGAGAGGACCTGTACAGAGGAGGTGGAATTGGAAGCACCTTGAAGTGCTTCCTCGAAGGAAGGGTTTGACCTTATGATGCATGTAGCTTACACAGAAACCTGCAGTGTTAAAGGGATTTTTAAACTTTGCTCATTAGCTTGTAGCAAATCTCAGTGTGCAACCACAGAGCTATCCTTAGGCAAATATTGTCTCAAGTGAGCCTTCTTAGGTTCTCCAGCTGTTGCTAGAGAATACATACAATGGACTTAGCATTTATATCTTCCAGGGTGTGTTATGTATATCTTTGTCTTTGGAGACAACGGAAGCTGAATTTGTCCATCTTACCAGCCATGTGGCAAGTAAACCATGTGCTTGGCTTTTGTACAGGTATTCTTCACAGACAAAAAGGAAAAGGAGGGAAAAGGCAAGAAGAACCTGTCAGAAGAATTGAAGGGGAAGCTGGAACCAGTCCTGGTCAGTCCTCCTTTACGAAGCCCATTTTGGGTGACTTGAACTGGCAGGTGAGGGCACTTCACTGTGAGGCCTGCACAGAGTGTGGGGCTTTGGCAGTGTTCTGGAGGTTCACCAGTGAAACTGACTCTGACAGAAGGAGATGAAAAGCAACTCAAAGGGACAAAGCTGCAAATGAAGTAATAGGAAAATAAAATGATGAGAAGAGGAAAGCACCTCTGAATGCTGGCAAGCAGAAAATTAATTTCAACCTGAAACTGCCACTTTACCAGGATGAAATCTGAGAAGTTCTCTCAGGAAATAAGCAAAATGCTCAGAAATCCAGGTTTCAACAGGGAAGTGAAGTTCAACGTGAGCTGCAAATGCCTCAGGGAAATGGCAGGCAGATCAGCAAATAACGAATTACAGAAGTGAAGTCAGGATGTAATAAAAGCCTCAATACCCCTTTGAGATAACATTTGCTTTTACCTGGAGAGATTCCTAAGAGGGTTGTGGGAGCTTGAAAGAAAGCACTACCTCCAAAATTGCAAACCTCAGAAGCAGGAAGAAAATAATTGCCTCCCAAAGAAACACGTAGGTAGAAGATGCCTCCGCTGGGAGAGGTCAAGTCAGTAACAACCATGTCTTTAGTCATCACTGAAATCCTGAAATCAGAAAGGCAGTCATGCTAGACAAAAAAGAATTGCTTTAAGGGCTGAAATATTTTTTATCTTTATATTAAAGGTGGGACTTAGCCATGAAGTTCAACTCTGACTTGATTTCCAGATCCAAAATTACAAAAGATTGGATTTGGGTTTTTCTGGGCTGGGCAAATTCGTCTGGACCTCTCAGAGTTTGGTAATGTTTAGTTCTGTGGGTTTTTTTGTCTCAGGTTTTGCTCCAGACCTAGACAGGTGTGTAAAATCCTCCGCAGAACAGAACCAAGAGCAGATTTGGGGTGCGTGTATTTTGTGTGGTCATGCACCAGCTCTGAAGAGCCAGGACATTGTTCCACTGTCACTCTGCCTGTGCTCATCCTGCTTTTTGTTGAACGTGGTAGCACCACACAGTTGCTGCTAGCATTGCAGGTGCATGTTCATGCATCTATAGTTAGAGGGATACTAATCATGGTAAAGGCTAATAAGCTTTTGGGGCTGGGGGCATAGATGGAAAGCTCTCTTTTCTCACCAGACCCTGCACTCATCAGCTAGTCTCATCTTGCTGGGACACACAGTTTATTCCTTGGAGGCTTCACCACGGGAAGCCACACTACAGGATGTCATGGGGACAGGAGGAACCGCTCATCATTTGTCCCCCTCCACTTCCTCATGTGGGGACTCGAAACCACCATCATCCTGACCCAGGACCATTTTGGGCTCCTCTGATTCCTCCTGTGTGTTAAAGAAAGGGAGGGATGCTGCTGGTAAGGAAGCAGGAAGGGTTGGAGGGAAGGACAGTTTGTGTGTTCCCCCAGAGGAGCGCAGGAGGGAGGGACCATGCCTTCACGTGGCTCAGGGCACGGCCACACTCAGCACTGCCGGCTGGGACACGGGACTGGTATTACAGGTACTACTACTGGTGCTACAGGTGCTATTAGTGCCTATTAGCTGTGGTGGTGTTTGGTACCATGTCCTTTCAGAGTCACAGCCCTGCAGGATGTCACCTGTCACTTCTGCAAAGCCTCTGATGTGCAGGCAGGTCGTGCTCCTGCCGCACGGCGTGTGGGCAACCTGGTGTGCAGCTGCCTGCTCCTCCACACCCCCTCGCTCATGGCAGCACACCACAGCATCCTTTTGAGGATCATACTGGGATATTGCTCTCCTGAGGAGCTGCAGCTCAGGCCTCCCACAGGGCATGGAATGCTGGAAGCCCTTGAGTTGTTACAAGAGGATGCCGAGGAATCCTTATGGTGGTTTCCCTATGTGGAGGGGCGAAAGCTGCCATGGCCAATATACACCTGAAAGTGTATGAGCAGTGCTGGAGGGGGGAAAGGGTGGCATGGAGGGGAAAGTAGGTGAGGTCGTTGCTAGAAAATTCAAGATACGTGGATGGAAAACACTGAAATTGAAGAGGAATTGTCTAGAATATCTTCCTCATCAATTTCTTCATTTTGTAGAAGGACAATAAGCCTCTCTTCTAGGTGCATTTTAACTTTATTGGGTAAAGATTTCCTGTCTTTTTGATAAATTCAGCCAAAAATGTCAGTGAACAGCAGCAGCACATTCATAGATCCTTTACAGTTTGTTTTTACCATGGCTGGTTTCAGACACATAGGAAGGACCTCTTTTCTATGTTCTCTTCTCTCACCAGAAGGTTTTGTCCAGGCATACCCAGGCTGTTTGTGTTCTCAGACAATAAGCTGCAATGTCCAGAGATTTCAGTCAAAGTTCAAGGTTCTGTTGTGCAAGGCAGGATATTTTTCCCAGAAGTTAGTTCCTGCCCTGAAGAAGTTCCAGAGACAAAAGAAGACTGATGACAGAGAAGTAGAAGACACTGGTGAGACATTTATAATTAGTCTAATGAGGATCAATAAGATGACACCAGCTGCCTAACCATTGTCACGTCATTTTATGGGCATTACAGCAACAGCGTGGTTGTAAAGAGAAATGATAGGGGTATTAAGCAGTGACTACTTTCAGGACAGGCTTTTTCCACTCATGAATGCAGGTTTATGAAATAAAGTGTAGAGTAACAGCAATTAATTGGGATATGCCCGAAATGTGTGCTGCCTGTTTATTGAGTGCTGCAATCTCCCATCTAATGCCCACCTAGTGCCTTAGTAAGGCCCTGATTCCTGTGCACACATTCAGTATAATCATCCCCATTTATAACTTTTTTACATGCAGTACAAAAGTGAACCAAAATCTGGTCTTTCTAAGTCTAAAAAATTATAGGCACTGAATCAATTATATTGCTAGAGGAGAATTCTAACTGTTGGAATTACCTACTATTCACAAGCAACTTCTTTTTAATCCAAATCGTTCTGGGGAGAGTCCATCCAAATTTCTCACATTGGTTTCTAGAACATCCAATTACTCACCTCTGCTTTACATTCACTGCCACTAGGCAGTGAGTAGATCCTGTGAGTAGGTTTTCACCTTGCAGCCTCTCTGTGTTCATACATAATTTTCCAAGGGTGAGGTTTTTTCCAATAAGGAAGGAATGTTCGTGCACAAATGGCAGTAGGTTGAAACGTGTGTTGAGCCAACACGGAACTTGTGGTTTAATAATCCCTTAAGACATTAACCAGGAAGGGACATTTGCCTTGTGTATGTTCTCTAAAACTTAAAAGAGACCGAGGGAGGGATATGAATTCATTATTCATGCATTATTCAGCACTCATTATTCTTTCCCCTTTGCTAAACGCTGCACGGGTGTCTGAACTCACTCTAGTCAATGGAAGTTCAATCACTACAGGCAGTAGACCTCAAAGCACAATGTTGGCTGACCAATGCTGGTGTCTGGCTGGGGAGAGCTGAATCCCCCCCTCCCTAGTAAGCTGGTGGACATACGTGTTCAGTGATAGAGCTGCCTGTGAGCTGAGCTGAAACTGTGCATTAGATGTTGTGTATTGTCAGCAGGTCAGAGAAACAATGTGCTTATGGAAGTTTTATCTCTGCTGCTGCTGAGCTCACTGTAGAGGGGCTATGGAGAAACAAACTCACAGGCCATAAAAAGCTGAACATTATGTTGCATGTAACTGAAAGGTCATTTGCCTGTGTTTGGGATGAAAGGCACAGACAGACCTGCTATAGCTAATCTTGGAAGGAATGGTAACTTGTGACTTTTTCATGTGCCTATTTCCAGGATTAGTGCATTGCTTAATTTATTCTATATGTGATATGCAGAGGTTAAAGAGGTGCAGCATAAAGGCATGCAAAAAGCCACTCTGTATCCAGATATATGAATAGTTATCTATTAATAGATCATGTTACATGCAAATATGCTTGATGCTAAATATTATTTAGCTAAAATACAAGCAATAAATACTGTTATCTAAGGCACAGGAAATACATTCAAAACTAGTCTATGTTCTAATAGATTTCTTGTGTCCTTAACAGACTTAAAATTAGATAATCTACATACCTGACACAGTTTAAGCAACCAAGGCAAAGGAAAGTGGGAAAAACTTCTCAGCAATGCTTCATTGGAATCACAAGAATACTTTCCCAAAATCACAGTGCCTTTTCTAATATTCAGTCTCAGTACATTTATGTATAATTTAGAATTATACTAATTCTTTTTTTTCTCATATGTGCAATCTAATACCAAATCTGACTGAAATGAGAAAAACCTATTCAGTCCAGTGGCTAAGCAGTTAAAAATGTCATTCAACAATTTGCCAGGTCACTCTCACAAATATGTTGCTAGGTGACTTCAGATGTTATCAGCCACTAAAATACATACATTTTCCAGATGTATTCATTAAACAATTTTCTGTTGAGTGATTCTGTGGTACAATGAAATTGAATGCCTTATTAAGGATTTAAATATTTTAAAATATATAAGGTAATCTGAATTATATTGAAAACTGTTATTTGTTGTGTAAGTGGAGGAAAGAGATCCAAATTTGGGAAATTTGACTAAGGGTTTCTAGAGATTCAGCTCCCTAGAAACTGCAATTTTACATTATCCTCTTGGGTTTTGTAACTTCTGTGCATACCTAATGCTCACATTCTGCATCTAATTATTCTACAGCTGATCCCTGTTAATTGGCATTTCTATCAGCTAGTGATATGACTCATTAACCCTTTGGAAAGCAGTCTGTCAAAAGTTAATAACCGTAGAGTTAGAAACTTCAGGCTGACGTAATACCCAGTCATAAAACCACATGAACTTGCAGTTTCAGATGTCGTTCTGGGAGCTGATTGTATCAGTCACATGGAGTTCACCCCGCGGGTCAAGACCCCAAAAGTTGGGCTGGTTTTCCAGGTTCCTGTTCCTGGCAGTGGCAATGTCATCCACATCACTGGTGGGACTGGGAGAGCTGTTCAACTCAGCAGAGGTAGTCGCTATCAAAGTGAGCCAGAAGAGCTCCCAGACTCCTGGCAGCGTGCACTAGGGACACTGGAAACAACCGGGGCACACATTGAGGTACGGAGCTCAGGTGCAAAAACCTGTGTTAAAGGGTTCTGATTGGCAAGCTGAGTCCAGACTCCAAATAATGGGGGCAATAATTGGATTACAGCTATCTTTTATAGTGGAAGTCAGATCTACAGATTCATTCTGGCCTCAATATCTACAAATGTACATTGAGGAGATATGAGGCAGGGTTCAAAGAACGTGCTACTGGTTGCATTTTTCCTAGAGCTTTGAGCTGTAATATCTGTGTGTGCTCCCTGGTTCAACGTTCACCTGGAATGATGGGGAGATTACTCAGAGTGGTTTGGCAGGGACTTGCAAGATCACACTTTTCAGCTCAGACCAGCCTGCACCAAAGGTATTTACATGTGCATGGATTTAAGTGTAAACTGTCCATAGAGAATAATGTGTTAGTGTTAAATCCAAAATTATCTCCTCTGGCTCAGGGAGCTCCCGGGCCACCAGTGATGGCAGACTGAGTGTTTATTCTGAGAAAATACTGCAATTTTTTTTTTTTCTGCATTCAGCAAATTTTTCCCTAGGCATCCACTTTTGGCCACATATCAGAGGTGAAATATTGCCCTAGATGGATCTTGACCTGGTCTCTGTGGCCAGTTTTATGTTCTTAGGCCCGTGCAGCACTGACTCTTTGTGACAGTCTCTGTGATTTCCAGCAGCGTGGGGAGTTCATGTCATTTGTCTCCAGGGGGTAGTAATAGGTACAGAAGGAAAACATCACAGAATAAATCCTTAATCTTTCTGGCAAAGCTGGAAGGAGGGCAGCAGTTTGTGAGGTTTGTGGTTACTGTAGGTGCAGTTTTTAAGCATAGCTTAAATAGTTGTATGTGCTATGCCTCAGCTAAGTGTCTTTTACCACATCAAAAAAAAAAGTTTAGACAACATATAATGTTCTCTGTTCTAAAAGAGTGAGGTAGCACTTCCCAGCCTGTCTGCTAGAGGTGGTGCTGCCATGCCATTGCTCCAGGGAGAAGTGGTATTGAAGGAGATTCACTGCTCTTCCTCTCAGCTTCACTGGCTTCAGCTAATGAAGCAGGAGACAGTGGCCATGAATTGAGGCTTGGGATGTTCAGACTGGACTGTGTGACCTCTCGAGATCCCTTCCAATGAACATGTGTAGAGTCCATAGAAGACCTACACTCACCTGAATCAGTAACTCAACGCAGCTACTCCAGAGCACCTCAAATGGCTTCACACATTTATGTGCTGGCAGCTGCATTGTGCCCCCTAATCAGCAAAATTAAATGAAAGTGATGCAGCTGAGCTGGGTGTTTGACAATTCACCAGCCAAGCAGGTGGATATAATCTACACCCTTTGGGGTAACCTGGCATATCTGACCTGCTCTTCAGATGCCACTTCAGAAGGACCTGCATCGATTATAGATTCTGTGTCATTTTGAAGGGGGTGATTCTGCCCCTCTACTCTGCTTTTGTGAGAACTCAGCTGGAGTACTGCGAGCAGTTCTGGTGTCCCCAACATCAGAAGGGCATGGAACTGTTGGACTACATCCAGAGGAGGGTCACGAATTTGGTAAGAGGACTGGAACACCTCCCCTGCGAAGGCAGGCTGACAAAGGTGGGGCTGTTTGTCCTGGAGAAGAGAAGGTTGTGTGGAGACATCAGAGCAGCCTTCCAGTATCTGAAGGGGATCTACCAGGAAGCTGGAGAGGGACTCTTGATCAGGACCTGCAGTGATAGGGCAAGGAGTAATGGGTACAAATTGAAAGAGGAGAAATTTAGGTTAGGTATTAGGAAGAAATTTTTTACTGTGAATGTGGTTAGACAATGGAATGAGTGGGTTGCCCAGGGAGGTTGTGGATGTCCCAACCCCAGTGTTCAAGGCCAGGATGGATAAGGCCTTGAGCAACCTGGTCTAGTGGGACATGTCTCTGCCCGTGGCAGGGGGGCTTGGGACTAGATGATCTTTAAGGTCCATTTTAAACTCTTATCATTCTGTGATTCTATGAGTATCTCATGTGTCCAGAGATATCTCCAATGACAGGACACACTTGTCTTTAGGAAACTGAATCAAGCCCTGAATGTCTCCTGGGGTGAACAGAAGCAATTTTGCTTTTTCATCTGCAGCACAGGATATCCTCAGTGGCCTGTTCACCTTAAATAATCGTTCTCTGCAAGGCTGTGGTTGGTAGCTTTAGCTTGCAGAATCCCAGCACCAGGTCAGAAAAACACCCAAGCGCTCCAGTGCACAAATGATGATCTGGGACAAAGCCCTGCTGTCAGATTACATTTGTTCAACAACTGCAGTTGCCTAACTGGGGCCACAGGTCAGGCTCATGTGCACGGTAGCTCATTTACACGTTGTTTGGGTTTTGCCTCATTCTTTCTACTGTCAGTCAAACTGGAGCTGGGTGTAGGTGCTGGGCCTGCCGGCTGTACAGGGAACAGCCACCCTTGAGCAGTTCCCACGGTGGCAGCACACGGGGTGACACAGCCCGGATGCCACTTCCACCGATGTTTTAGCACAGACACCAAAGGGACCCTCAGTGCTGAAAAGCATTTGTCACAAGGCCAAGCACAGGATTATGAGCCCTACGGACAGTAAGGTGGTCTGTTAAAGTTAAAATTACTTAAATCAATTGTTACTCAAGTGCAGTTGCTGTAACTTCCTTGTGGTATTTCCCAGAAGCCTGAATACCCTTGCTTTTCTCAGTACAGACAATGGAATATCTTAAATAAAATATATTCCTATTGACATTTCTTTTAATGGAATGTCAGAAGTTTCCAGAAAGATGCTTGAACTGTAAAATGTAAGTCAATATTACTTAAATTTAAAATTAATTCTCTGGTTTGAATCTGAGCAATCAATTGCCCTGATCTCGTAATAAAAGTTCCAAAGAGAGCTTCCCACAACACGATGGGGAAAGATAGAGATGTGCTCCACACACTGGAGATGGAGGGAGTACTGTAGGCAGAGCCAGCCTGTTCCCCTGGAAATCAAACCACCTGAAACTTGGCTGTGCTATCAGAACCCTGCAGCCCCTGCCAAGGTCCTCTCTGCATATTTAAATTTACACCAACTCTGTGTTGTGACGAAGTGCCAAGCACTGATGGGAATCTTCTGTCTCTACTAAGAATTTTGGACACATAATAACAACAAAGGATTAATATAGCTTTGCTTGAAAGCTGAATTTAAATAAGGTTATTTAGGAAAAAGCAATCTTATTTCTTTGAAATATTATTTCATTATATGAAAATATAATGAATTAACATTTATCTGGAAAATGCTTTTTTTGTATTTCACGACTACTTTTTAGCATTTCCAGATGGAAAAATATTTTCTAGAATATGTTTATTCTGGAATGAGCTTTTGCAGGTCTGGGTGATACAATCAATCAAGAAACTGACTGTATATGTTTAACAACAAGAACAAGGAAAACAACAGTAATAGTGGCAGTAATAATAATAGTAATAAACCCAACTTAATTCTGAATAAACTGAATATGTGGAAAAACTCAGTTTTACATTTTGTCTTTTTTTTTATGACACATACATGAATTTCTGATGTATCATTTGATCCTGTCCTACAAGCTATTTCAATATAGTGAGATTTACAGGGATCTGTTTAGTTTAACCTTGCTTTGAGAGTCAGTTTGATTACAGCATAGAAGCATTATCAGAGGAACAAAACACTGTAAACTAAGAGCTGTTTAATCTAACAGAGACAAGAATAACACAGAAGAAAAATTAAGATTTAAAGCTTTATTAGCAATGAATTCTATTTTAACAACACATGCAGATGCGATCAGAACAGATTACCCAATGAAAATGGTGTCTTCTCCATTAGTTTTTGTCTTCAAACAGGCACTTCCATGTCAAGGTGACAGTGACCTCTTCTGCAATAGTCTTGTCTCTGGACCACTCTGTGAGACAGAGGGAGACCTGAGGGAACCTGCCCTGGGGGAAAAGACCAGAACATTAAATTTTCCTCTTCTCCTAGCACAATTCTCTAATCACCATTGAGCAATTATCCTTTTCCATTTGCTCTAAAAGGAAAACAAGTGATAATGTAGATTAACTTAAACGGCAAATGATTATTCAGAGATGTAGCGTCGACAAGAACTTCCCTAAATTAAGCAGACTGGATCCCACTGTGATATAAACACTCTTCTTTGTGACCAAGGCTTCAGTATTTCTCCCTTCAATTCAGCTTTGCTCAGTCTTCCAAAGCGGCTGCACATAACGGTACCTCTGGCCTGGCAGCCTGGTATATTTAAAATAAACTTTGTTATTGGTGGGTTGTAGTAACTGTCACAGAATTTTAAAAAGTTGCATTTTCCTACAGCCCACTAGAGAGGTGTTAAGTCATTAAAATAATGCGTGGTGTGTTTGTTTGTTTATTTATTTATAAAGGACATATTAACTGTAGTTTAATGGACCAGGAAACTTTGCTGTTTCAAAATAAAAGTGCATAACTGTTGAATGTGCTTTCTAAAGCTGTTGCACTGGTGTCTGCTGCTCACACTGTTAATACTTTAGTATTTTGAAAAGCAAGTTAAATTAACTCTCCAGTGTTAATGTACATTGCACACATAGACGGGCACCCCAATTCTCTTATTTTGGATGAGGCCGTGACTGTATAAACATAGACATTTCAGAGAAATTTATTTACTGGTTTATCTTCAGCACAAAGCACAAATAATAAGGAGCTAATATTTTGATTTTTCACATGAACCACTGCAGTACAGTCCCACTCATTCCAAGATTGGTGCAGAGAGGAGTAAGCCAGCTCTTGCAGGATGTACCTCCCTTGCTGTGTGCAGTTCGTGGTGCTCCCCAGAAGCCTGCACATTCTTGCTTTTCTTAGAATGGATGTTGAGTTATCTTTAAAAAAAAGTGCCCTCCTACTGAGATCCCTTTTAATGCAATGGTAGAAGTTTCCAAAAAGACATTTAAGCTGTAGCAATCTGTGGGAGTAGCAATGCTTAAGGACTAAACCTTTCTACCGTGCCACTAACAAAGTGCTTCACTTTCTAAGCAGCTTGTGCTATTACCAAGGGCCATTTTGTAATGGAATCATTGAAAATAAACAGAGTCATTCTTATTCCTGAAGCCTGTCTTGCTGGCCTCATTCCTAATGACTTTGGACATAATGCAGTAAATTTTCGTCACTTCCACTGTGCAGGAACTGTGCTCTCCGGCGTTCCCATCGCCTCTGCGCACCAGGTGAATTTGATTTTCCTGTAGGCTTTACTTATCCCTATTTTGCTGTCCCTGAACCTGATTCAGCCTGAGTGGCACTAGGCTGGCTTTGGGAGCATGTGTGGTCCACATGAAAGGCTGAAAGCAGGACAACAAGGCAGGGTTTGAGTTTGAGATGCTGATGAGTTAGTCTGGAGTACAGATTGATGAGGATAAGGAGGCTGTGTTAATGGGAAGGCTACCTAGTACTTCCAAGGTGCACAGGGGGATAGGAAATGTAGGAATGGAGGCATTTTACTGCCATACTGATGCTCTGCTAGAGAGAACATAAACTTGGAGCACAGGATGAAGTAACTGGTATTTGTTTTGCTTTTTTACTTCGTTTGACTTGTCTACACATGTCTAAGCCTCAAATTCCAAACCACGACTTAATCCCTTCTCTTCTGGAGCCCTTGGAGATAGAAAACAAAGTTGTGGTAAATCGTATCATTAGACTTAATAGCCAATATTCAGGAAGTAACATTTTTTCCTCCCAAGGGAGTTATTTCATGTTTAATGAAAATACCAATTTGCATAATTCACTTGCAGTATAAAGGTCACCAACAGTCTGTCACTAGGATAACAGGGTAATTACTTAAGATAACTATCTTCCATCCACAAAAGAATGTTAATTTGTTGAAAAGGACTATTTAAAATTATTGTATTTTAATTATTATATCATCTTGGTCTATTTTTAAGAATGTCAGAACTTCTGCAGCAGAGCTCTCAAAGCTGTGTACCACTTTCTCAAAGTGGGTGTTGAGACCAGGCAGACCAGGCTTCTCTCTTAGCGGGTAGATAAATGGCAAAAATAGCCATAAATATGAGAAGTCTGAGGGAACCTGAGTGATGGACCAGTGTAAAAGAAGGTGTCCGGGTCAAAGACACAGCGATCTCACACCATATTCCCTCTGAAAGTGGGGAACCTTCTCACTCTGTGCCAGGATCAGGAAGATCCTGCTCCAGGCAGGGTCATACTTTACTCTGTCATACTCCATCACCAAAACCTCTTGGGTCACAAATAATATGTTATCCAAATAAGGGCCTTTGTTTTAAAGTAGTGGTCTAAGAGAAAATAGAGAGTGGTCCTTAGTAAAGCAGAACAAGGCCAAGCACTGGAAATCTGCTGAGCCTTTGCATGACCAAGCCCAGCTGAGTACTGGACACCATGGCATTCACGTAGGAGGGAGCAGGTCATGCAAATATTTTCTGGGAGAGCATGTGGAGCCCAGCACTGATCCTGACAGCTGCACACTATAGGCTGCTTTGGGCCAGGGGCCACCACCACACCGAGGATGTTTGCCAGGAATATCCAAAACTGGCATCCAGCTGCCAGCTGTGCTGGAGCACCCTGCATTCCCAGAGGAATATGTGCCAGAACAGCCTGCAACAGGGACTTCCTGAATTGTGAGTCCGTGCAATTAGCCACAGTCATACAGGAGTATTCCTGGCGCTGGAGCAAATGGTGTCACTTTGTACCTCAGAGTCCATCGTCCTGCTCCTCGGGGGAGATTCCTACCAGGGCCATCAGCAGGGCTTGTAGAGATGACTCAATCTAATAGAGTCCTTTTCCCATTCACTGTAAAGCCAGGAGGATTTCTCTCTTATCCTATTGGTGCACCATAAGGGTGTCTTTAATACAGGGAAGTGACCCTGAGTGAGTGACACACTGTTTGCAGAGGGACAAACCTGCTTTTGCAACTCAGCACAATAGACCAAAACCACACTATGTTTCATTTAATGATTACTTCTGCACAAAGCTTTCATATAATAAGCACTAACATATTTTAAACCTGAGCAAGCTAAACATTTAATTTACTATTCACTTGACACCACTTTAGTTCATTAAAACCTCTGCAGCATTGGAGAAGGTGAAGAGGGCAATATGATTAAGATAGCATGATTAGGGCAGGGCAGGGGTTTCTCTCAGCTGAGAGTTGAGGGAATCTTGTTCTTTCCTTTAAAGACAGCAGTGCTGGTTCTCCTTGGCCAGGCCAGGATGGAGCTTCAGGCACCAGGTTTCCCTGCCTCTTGGGTACTCTGCAAGGTGATGCTTTGGGGATAAGCCTTGCACTGCACAGAATGACCCCAGCTGTTTACCTATATGTCCCCAGAGCAGTATTTTTTAAGGATATGATATTGATAACTCCTCAGCTTGCCTCTGCTGTGATTTAGAAGGCATCTAATTGCATTTATACAAATAATTATATACATGTGTATATATTTTTGTGTTAGTTGGCACTGTGAAATAGAGCAGATGTACCAACTTTATTAATAAAATCCTGGCAGCTATGAAAAGATGGGGGATGCCATCCTGTGCCACAGGAACAACAGTGAGGGCCTGCAGGTGTTAGGGCTGATGTCCTGGTCTGGCCTCAGTCTGACCCCATCCCCAGGGAGGTGTCCAATGCCCAGGGCTGGGGCTGTCCCCACTCCCCTCCCAGTCCTGCTTCCTCCCAGGGATCTGAGGCACCACACACAGCCAAGGGCTGAATGTGCAATTTCTGCAAAATCTGTCTTCTGTTTGCATTTAATCACAGAACTTCTTTTTCCACCTCCTCACAAATCAAGACCCAGGAAAACAGCTTAAGATTCAATGCTGGATTTAGGCAGATTTCTGGTCAGAGGCTTCTCTGCTCTGCAAACTCTCCACCACCTATGGTGACCATTCCAGGTGTTGTTTCCACCTGTTTCCCAGCTACTGGAAGCCATCTCATTTGAGATCTGTGGCCAGTCTCTTCAGTTTTGAATTTAGGTTCTGTGTGATTTCCCAATGCAGAACTCTCATTAAAGAGAATTGGAGCACAATAAAAATAGGCTTTAGGGGACCAGCCTGTCTAGTCAGTCAAGAGGGTCCTTATAGGATTATTTTCTTGATACACAAAGGCACATAAATAGGCACTAGTGGCTTTTTGGTATCCTTCCTAAGAGTGGCCAATAGCAGACATACAGAAGAGAGCTTTCCAATAACAGACATATGGAAGAGCTTCCCAACAGCAGCATTTCCACACAGTATCCCAGATGAAGTTTAGGCCTCCTTAAACCACAAGTGGCATATTTGCCTTTAAAAAAAATAATGTAACACAGCATCTAAAAATAATCCCATGGAGTCATACGTTCTCTTGTTCCTCAGCATTTGAATCACTGCAGCTGACTCCACAGTGTCATAAAACACATTTTGAGAAAGAAAAATATCCAAAAATTTCCTAGAGCGAAGTACTTAAAAATAAACACAATCTCTCACTCTATAAAGCACATACCTAAGTCATGTTGTTTCAGGAAGCGCTGAAGGCTCTGGATGAGGATGAGGAAGTTCTGGCCACTCCTTGGTGCCCAGAGGCCACACATGGCCAGAGCTGTGGGCACTCCACCAGCCTGCATGCAACTTAGCCTGCATCAAGCTCTTACTCACAGTTGTTTTCCCACACGAGCTCAAAACCTGAAAACAATTAAACTGCGAAAAACCTGATTATTCTCCAAAGCTGAGCTCTGTGGTGGAAGTCCCATGTGTGCTAACAGAGGAGCAGTGCATCAGCACAGGGCTCAGAGCAAACACCAGAAGTGCTGCTGGGGGACCAGAGCCATCCCTGCCGTAACGATGCTCCCGCAGCCAAGACAACTCACTCTGACTGGCAACGAGCAGGAGGCAGGGAAATTGTCTTCACTACTGCTACGTGTTTTTTCCCTCTTCAACCAACAGTTTAAAGGAGGCACAGAGGACTGACTGAACCCCAAATACTCTGTTGACTGAATCTGCAAATAGGCAAGCCCCTGTTGTTCAAATTCTGCTGCTCAGGTGGTTTCTGGTAGCCCCTAAAATGACAGGACTCACCTCCAAAATGCTCAAATTATTAAAAATAACAGTATCCTGTTCTTATATACCACAATGCGGTAGTAATTTTATTTGAGAGTGTATGAAGGAAAAGAGGTTAAGCCAAGCCCTGGATTTAGGCACGCCATTTTTCTTTGACTACAAAAAGGAAAAGGGTGAGACACCTTCATTGAGGTGGCTTTGATTCATCCCCCGGCGCTAGCTCTGAACTGGCTGCGCATGGCCATCACTGTGTGACAAATCCTCCCGAACGCCCGGAGCGCAGTCTGTACCCAAGGACTGAGGCACCCCGGTTTGGGAAGCTGGGAAGCGTTGCCCCCAGAGAATGCAGGTTCTAAAACAAAACCCTCAGCGACTGCTAAAACAAAACCTGTCTGCAAGGTGCTCGCGGGGAAAAGGAGGCAGAAGCCAGATAGCATCTCCCCCTGCTCCACCCGCTTCACACTAATTATGTGACCTGAAAGTTCATGCCTTAATTAGCCTGGAAATAAATTACACTGGCTCCTCCTGGTGGCTGATCCCACCAAGCTCAGCACGCACGGCTGTGGCTATCGGGGATGAGCACTCATCGTCCCTCGGACGAGGGGCCGCGCGGTTCGTGTGCCCGGCAGCGGAGCCCGGAGCCTCCGAGCGAGCCCTGCCCGCCTCCTGCCGTGTCCCTCACACCCCTCGCGGCCACCACACTGCCCGTGTCGTGGTTAGGGCTTTGCTGCTCGTGGGCCGGTGCTGACAGTGCCCCTCAGCACCGCAGGAGGATGGATGGTGGGCTGGGGTGGCGGCGCTGCCGTGGTACCGCTTGCTAAGGAGCCACTCCTGGTGCGCGCTGCTGGGACTCAGCCCGGCACACTCAGCTCCGGAGGGAAGACCGGAATAACACGGCTGAAAAGCTCGCTGATGCGGGGGGTAACACATACAGTCCAGTAATAAAGGAAAGCAGCTGGATTAGGAGTTGAGCCAGTTTGTGTTCCCTAAGCCTACCCGGCATTCATTTTTTGGACGGCACAACTCCCCTCTGCAGCACAGGGGAACCAGCGTGCCCCACCTGGGGAGGCTCGCCTCAGGACGGGAGTGTGGGCAAGTCAGAGGACACTGGGCACTTTCATGGTAAAATTTGAATAAACATTCTGCATGGAAACACGCCCAGTGACTGAGCATGCTGGCAGGCTAGCCTGGAGACCTGGCTGTGTTTGAAGGACTGTGGTTATAATTACTGTCACCATTACTTGCATCAAGAACTACAACCACATGAATTTGGAGCCTCATCACTTTTAGTCAGTGCTTTAAAGCTGCCTCTCTCTTATGCACGCCCAGTGGTTTTCTTGACCTATTTTTGGACAGTGAGAAATTATTTATTTTTATATACAGACTTCCCACTTAACCATGATAATACAGTAAATAGGAGGCTGGGAGGAACAGGAGAAACATACCTGGCTCTGCACTGTCACCCTGGCTGTACAACTCAACAGGGAGCAGCCCTGGATGTAATGCTGACTAGTGTTACAGAAATCCATCATACTCAAAATGCTGGTGCCACAAAATACAGAAAGGGGATGAGGATTACCTCAGGCTATGTATTGTCAGATATTCTGTATGGAAGAAATTCACACAAGACAGAACCTTTTGCAGGTGTGAGATGTGAGACCTCTACCTGTTCCCTCTTCATCCCTCTCTTTCTTGACAGCTGAAATGTTCAGTAATTGAATGGTATCAAAGGCATATCTGGTTCTTAGGGAGAAACAACATAAAAGCCCAGTGGAGCATTTGTATTTGTTCCAGGAACAGGGTAAGTGATTTGGTTTATAGTTAAACAAGAGGATCTGTGCTCCCCATTTCACCTGTGTGTTCATCTGTAGCTCCAGAGTAAGTGCTATAGAGGCAGACCTTATATAGAGCTCACATTTGGGCTTCAGAATCGACCCTCTTCTGTTAAGCCTCAGTAAACATCCATCGATGAGCACTTTTGACCCCCAACCTTTGTCATCTCCATGGACAGACACAGCTGAGGAGCATAGTGACACAAGAGAAGCCAGAGGACATCAGAGTTTCAACAAGTGAAAAAAACAAACAACAACCACAACAAAAAAACCCAGACAAGACTCCCCTCTTCCATCAAGAATGAGAAAAAGGTCCAGGTGAAGCAAAAAAAAATACAGAAAAATGTATAGATGTTGTCACACATCTTCTCCTGCATTTTTCTCAGTTCGGTGATCAGGTGAGGGATGAAACATGTACCCCAAAATGTATAAAAGAAAGAAGGTTTGAAATAATTTGGACATGTACTTTAATGGGATAAATGTAATTTAAACATGCAGATATGACCAGTCAGTGGGCTGCCCTCGGGAGTTGGGTGCATTTGTAAAACACAGCATCCCCTGGGTGGTACAGGACTGAGCACCTCTTCAGGTGCAGTATCTCTGTGAGGAACATGAGCATGGGCAGCCTGGGTCAGACTAAAGCTCTGTCCAGCCTTGCACTCTGCCTCTTTTACTGTTTCATAGCAGATCTCCAGAAGAGCTTGTGAGAACAAGATAATGTGTAGCTTTGCCTTCCTGAACTGAATACGCTGCAGCCCAGCCTCCAGCAATGCGCAGCTCAGGGACTTCCTGAGCCAGGGGTAGTGTCTTTATGTTCAGCAGTGGCTCATGGACACCTGGCTGAGTCTGCTCTCCCAGAGCATGGATCCACACTGTTCACGGGCATGCAGCTGTGCCAGTTTACTAAGCAAAGCCCCACTGGTGCTGCTGTCCTAGATAAGTGGCATGTGCTATATTTCCACATTATCTAGGCTATAAAGTCAGTGTGAAATCTGTATAAAATGCAGCACAGAAAAAAATGAGAGGATTATTTCTATAGGTGTAAAGTCTTTGAAGGTGACAGTACTATATTTCTTTAAGACTGACTTTGTGTTTGTTCCTGCAGTGCCCATTATGAGGAGATCATATTATGTTGTGAATAGCTGTGTGCTGTAAAAGATCTCTTTTTCTCCAAAACTTATCTGTGTGTAGCTCCCTTCTTCTCCATATTTAAAGCAAATGGTCCTTTTTCATACAATTGTTATGTGGAGTCAGAGGCAAATATTGATAGATGGTGACAGAGTTTAATTTATTTCTTTGTTGAAGATTGATTTTTCTTGGGTTTTGACAGCACTGGCTGCCTTCCCAGAAGCGTTTCTGAATTTATCACTGCTGGGTGCCAAACTGAGATGGAAAAAACAGCTTTTAAATATAAAACCCCCTCAAACTAGGGGGACATTTCAGCTTGGTGAAGTTCTGGCCATAACCCCGAGTGCCACAGGGTAAGGACAGCTGAGAGGAATGGAGGCAGTGATTTATTTAACAGTGTCAATGGACGAGATCAGCCTTAGAGACGGGTGCCCCTGCCTGCCACGGGGTAATTACTTCTCACTCTTAACTTTTGGTTCATGCTGAAGATCATTTCCTTCTCTGTCACAGTTGTGTCTAGGCACTGAGTGAAAGAAACGAGAGTGTAAACTGAGACAGACTTGTCCATCTGCAGTACTTTGCAGTATTCCAGCACTCAGAGCCACTGTGGGAATACAGCTGCTCAAATCATTGATGGGCAGAAGTTTCACTTCACAGTGCTTGGCAGAGGAAAGCTCCTGGCCTCACTTTTTCAGTCTTCCTGCTGACCAGCCTCATGAGCTTCAATAGCTCCCTTCTGATGGCAGTGTCTGCAGAGGGCAGGGTGAAGCCCACTGCTGAGGCATGTGAGAGGTGACATTCCTTGGAGGCACACAGGGATGCAGCTGCTGATGTGCCTTGTGTAATTATCAACATCACTGGAGCTGTACACGTTTGTACCACGCTGAGCTCAGCCATGGTGTTCCTCTGGTGAAGTTCAGCTGCACTGTCTACTCTTAGTATCATCCCACAAGACAAATCAGGAGACAAGGAAAAGTAAGTTGAATTTTGCACTAAACTGGAAAGATTAAATACTTTTATTGACTTCATCAGACTGGACTCAGAGTGAAGATATATAGGTTTTGTGCCAGGGCCTGTGGTGTCTGGCTCAGGCTGCTGACAGCAGTCCATGTAAGCACCATTCAGCTGGTGAGGTTACCACGGCTTCTCTCTGTGTAAAACCCCTTGTAGCAGCTACTCCTTGTTGGACTCACCTGGCTGGGCAAGCTCTCAGCACATCCTTCAAGAAGGGGTTGCAGCGGGGGGATGTGGAACAAACAGAAGTAGAGACAAGAGGTTGTAGAGCAATGTCAGGAGAAACACCCTCTTCCATCACAAGAAGATCAAGGCAGTTAACAAAAAGTCTGGGCACCTGGCAAGATCAAACCAAGCTCCACTGCTCAGTCTGCTCAGAGATCCTCCCCTCCCCGCAGCAATGAGGCAGAGCCTCTCACTCCCTCTGACGTTAAAACAATGGTTAATTTAAAAGAAAAGGAACTCCAGTTGTTCTGATCTCTGGTTTCCACCACCTCGGGGAAAATGGAATGCCCCTCTCATTTCCCAGGTGGGAAAGTGAAAGCCCACAAATGAAATTGTTCCCTAGTCCTTTCCCTTTGCAGGGAGCTCTTGTCCTGGTGAACCCAGTTTCCCCTGAGACAGGAGAGGTCTCAGTGCTGGGAGGGGAACCTGGTGTCTCCTCTCAGTGAGAAGCACCTCCCAGCTGATTCATTCTGGGCTGAAGAGAAGAAATTCTCTTTTTACCAAGGATCTCACCTCTCTGAAGACTCTTTATAATTAATTCTGCTCCTCTCTGAGCTTGGCAGAAGTGGCTGGTGCTGTGAAGCACAGCAGCCTTTGCCGATAGGCCCTGCACCCTGCGTATCTTCCTTTCTTTGAATGTTTTCTATCAGCAAAGCACCAATTTTGTATTTTCTATATAAATTGTTTCTGGCTGCCGGGCTGGATGGGCTTTTCCCTGACAGAAGTGGAGGAGTACTGAAATGTTTCTGCTCTTCTTCTGTGGCATCAAAGGAAGCAGCATGTAATGTAGAAAAAGGACAAAGGGGACGTGGCCACTGGTTCCTGCCTTCCTGCCAAGCAAAGGTGCCATGGAAGGAGCCTCCCTTTCCCTTTGCCCTTCCCAGCAGATGGTTCTTCTGAGTGAGCACAGGAGTGCCACTATGGCACTTTTTCTCTTCTCCCAGTGTTAGGTTCTGCTGTCCAATTTTGAATTTTGACAGCACTCTATTTTAAAGGAAGCACGTTCCTCTTTAACCTCTGCCCTGGTGATGGGAGCTGCAGACCCTGCCAGTCCCTTTGAGGGGAATACAAGACACTCCTCATACTGAAAGGACTGGGACAAGTTTCTGGTTTGCACTAACAGTGTGCTGGGTGGATTTCATCACATACGGAGGGGAAAGAAGTCTGTAATCCCACATCTTCGATTGTACATGGGCTTAGGTCCTACTGTGGTGCTCTTTGCAGCATGACAACACCATATTGAAGAAGGTCTGAGGAGCTCAGGTTGAGTATAGAGAGGTTTCTCTTCCCACCTAGCTAAATTCTAAAGCATGGGATAAGATTTCAGCTGTTTAAATAACAAATACATTTTCTGTATAAAAAGTCCCAATGGCTTGCCTATGCACTAGAGCAGGTTTGGCAAGGCTTAAAACTGTACAACATGTCCTAATGCTTCAGAATTCATAGAAAATATATTATGTACAAGAAAATAGGAATAAAGAGATGGTAATACACTGTAATACTAAAAGTACATTTCAAAAAATTGATCCCGGGCAAAATGTCAAAAATCTTAAAACTTAACCCCAGGAATTAGCATTAAAAGGGATAATAATTCCCTAGCTATATCAGAGCAGAACAAGTTCACAAGCAAAAATTCATTAAGGAAAACTCTTTCTTGGTAAACCACAGGGAAAATGACTGAAGGGATTCACACCTGTGCCCTTGACATGGGTCAGTTCTCTGTAAATTTAATACAGAGTTTAGTGTATGCAGACACCTTCCCCAGAAATAGCAAAGAGAAATCACAGCAGAACCAGGATTTCACTTTAACTCGTACTTCTCTATGAGTTCCTCTTGATATATGTTTTACCTAAATCTTAAGAACTTAGCACTTAACCATGCTGGTTTTGTCAGGGCCATGGGGTAGGGAAGCTCAAGGCAATGTCCTACTAAAACCTATTTCTAGTGTGCAAAAGGCAAAGCAAATGGTGCTGGTTAACCTCTAGTGTCTGTCAGATTGTTGTGAGGACACTGGTATGACATTTCTGAAGATACACCTAATTGTCAGCATAGGTTGTTTTGTCACTATTTCATTTCTGTTGAAGACAGTCTTCTGAAACGGGCTGTATGTGTTCAGAGAATTCCACTCAAGGTGTCCTGGTCCATATAGCTGACCTCATCCTATCTGCACACACCTATAGCCCAGGAACTTCTCCTTGGAGCACAGCATCATTGCCATTCACTTCCAGATTCCTTTAGACTAATCAAGTGTCATAAAAAGCACTTTAGCTTAACTGATAGTCACACTCATCCAATGTCCATCTCACTTAGAGGTAATTGAGCAGGGGGTGTATTCAACACGTACAGAATTTAAAATAAAAAGCCACTAGAATCCAGTGCTGTTGACTGGAAAATACTGTACTCATCCTCCAGCTGTTTCTAGTTACAAATACATGGTATGAAATATCCATTTATTTAGGCATTGCAGGTCACTTGACAGGGAAGATGAATGAAGTAATCAGAATTCCTTTTATTTTTGCTGGATGAGGGATGTGGTATTCCTGACATTAATATGCACCCATTATGCAAGATCACTTCATAGAGATATGTTGATCTGCACTTGAAAATGGACAAAAATCAGCACTGCCGTAATTGTTCCCGGAGGAATTCATTTTAATTGGGGTTTTGTTGTGAGAATAGTGAAAGGTGACACTGAAATTTGAGTATTTCCTTTAACTTCTAGCCATATCTTGACTTTAAATTGAGATCTCCCATATGGAAAAAAAAAAGAAAATCTCTAGGATATTGTATTGCCCAATCCATTATGTGGTAGTTAATAATTAAAGCCATGCTGCAGTTCCTTTTATGAATTCATAATGTGGAGATGAAGGATTACTGCAAGCTGTAATTTGACATACAATAATCTTGACTGTATTTCAGTTATTTGCTAGCAAAGCTTAATTTCCTTTTTCAATTTTGATGATACAAAGAAAGAATTAACATCAGATGTGTCCTCTGCACTTGCGCAACTCTGAAGTGCCTGCATTTAAAAGGAAATAAAATTGCACACTCTTCACTACAGCACCTCTCCAAAGCCCATCTTCTGTGTTACACAACAGACCTCATCATCCCTCGGGGCCAGGACCATGGCTGGCTGCCCTGGGGGCTGCTGCTGCTGATGTGATGCATTGCATCCCTTCAGACCCTGGGAACGCACTCTGATCCATCACGAGCTCGAGGGGGCCGTATGGCCTGCAATTTCCTTAGCTAGCCTTACCGTGTTTATGTCCCCAGACACAGCAGAGGGACCTAACCCTGGGCACAGCCAGGAGCTCTTCTCTCAGCTGTGTTTACCTGCTCCTGCAGCAGCTCAGGGCCCGGCCAAGCTGAGCACGGGAGCAGCTGGCACAGAAACACCTCCTGCCCAGCAGCTTCCCTGCAGGGGAGGGAAGAGTGCAGACAAATAAATGGACTCTGGGCTCAGCGAGAGAGCATTGTTTTCCCAAGTGCATTTTCTGTGCTGGCTGTCACAAATAAGCCACTCCCTGGCTTGACAGGGTACAGGAAGAAACACTGAAGCATCTGGAATGACACAGTTGGACTCTGGTAACTCCGAGGAGATGGGTACAGTGCTCCCTTGTGTCCCAGCCCCTTGGACAGCACAGCCCATCAGCAGTGCCTTCCTTGCACAGTAGTTCCACTCACACAGAGGAGGGCATGTCACAGGTAACCACATCCACAGCCATTAGGGTTTTGTGGGTTAGAATCAGTGTTCTGGTTTCCGCCCGTGCACATACACGGAGGCAGGGCTGACAGGAGGAATCCCTTGGCTGTGCCCATATTGACAGGCACTCTGCAGTGCCCAGACCATGTGCTGGACCATGTGGAGACCTGGCTGTGGCTGTGGCATTGAGCTCCTGAGGCCTGTGAGTCACACACATTGGGCACATCTGTGCTGGTGCACTGAACAGTGTCAGGGAACGTGCCCAGGGACTGCACCTACATCATTCCTGATGGATGGCCCCAAACATGGCTTTAGACATGCAAGGCAGTCCTCTCCCAACCCTAGTGCTTCTGCCCAATGAGCTGGATGTGTGCTCTTTGCCAGTCTTCCAAGTCTGCTGCCAAGGATGGTGGGGAGGAGGGGGATAGGACCTGCCTGGTCCTCTCTCTCCTCCCCCTCTCTCTGTCTCCAGCTGCCACAGTGAGTGAAGAGTCTGAAAAGTAAAGGGCTGCCATGCAGCCTTAACTGCAAAAGGTTGCACACCATGTGAAGTACCAACAAGGTCTCCCAAGTACTACTATGTGCACTTTGTCACAAAAGCTGGCATTTCTGGCTGCAGCCAAGGACTGGTTTCTGAACTTTCCATGTCTGCATACAGCTTCCAACACCTTTAATGCAGAACAGCACTGCTCAGCTGTAAAAAGCTGCCTGTACCATGTATATGTCTGCTATTCCTTCATATTGCTGCTGGCAAATCTTACTTGCCAAAGAATCTGTGGGTACAAGCATGGTCCTTGCAGATGTTGACCACAGGCGCAGCTGCTTCCTAGCCAGCCAGAAGGGGCTTTTTGCAGTGTAGCTCTGAATGTGAAGCATGTAGACGATGGCAGAGTGTATACGGGACTCATCTACAGACTACATGGAAGAGCTCCTCTGTATCTGTAACTCCCACACCAGCTGTCTCACTTCCAACAAAATGCCAGTGACTGGATGTCTCAGTATCAGTTCTCTGCATCACATGCACAGGATCCTTCATGATCCTTGGTGTTAATACAGTGAAAACAGGAGTAACTGAACACCCATTACTGTTCTGTCTGTGGGAGCTCGTGCTCTGGGTCAGACCACAGGCCAACAGCAGCACTGCATCCCCTACAGCTCCATCCACAATCCCCTTGTCTCTGGAGCCCTCTGTTGTATCTCCTGTTGGGCTGCCTGGATATGTGCTATTATTTGAGAATTATTTGAGCACTTACTATGTTGCAAAGATTAATTAATTAGGTTTTTTTTAAAGCTGGGAAAATGAAAAGTGCTGTGTAAGTACTTTCCTAAGTATTATCAAGTATTATAGAACAATGGTTCACAATTTCGGGTCTTTTCCGGGTATTTCTTTGCAGCTTTAACTTCCTATCTTGATACTACACAAGTTTCAATTACCAGTACTAGTTCAGCGGACCATGTGTCAGATTATAATTCTCAAAACATGTGAGAAATAAATTCTAAAGGCTAGGGCTGTTTTGTCATTATAAAACTAGGTATATTTTAATATGTCATTTATTATATAACACACAAGACATATATTATCACATATGTATATATTATAAACAGGTATATATGTGTGTATGTATATATGTATGCATGCATAGGACAACATAATAAATTATTATATGATACATAGTAATTATTCACAGATGATGCTGTGATAATATACCCCCCAGAAATAACATGCCGGTCCCTTTAAGTTCACAACTTCTGTGTTTCTGACACTGCCTTAGTAGCAATGATCCATAGCAAATATGAGATTATATAGTAAATTATATACATTAAATCAGTCACCATCAGAGTTAGCTATCAGAGGCTCTCCTGGATTTAGCTCACTATTATTTCAAGAACCTGTGAAAACATACAGGTACTGCTGAAAGGTTCTCTATCAGCACACTGACAAAGTGACCTTATAAAACTCCAGTCAGGTAAGGAAGGGGTTTCAATTTCCTCTGTCACACTGTGATACAAATGGCATCTTTTCACAGTACAGTGTTTTTGTGTGCCATATGCAAACACAGGAGAAGCGACAGCAAAGGGAAGCCCAAAATGCTCAGTACCAAATCACATTTATGTCTCAGGGAGTTTTGCTGATTTAATGGCTAAGAAAAAATACTGAAAGGACATTCTCATTGAACAAGAATCAATGAAAGGTTTTTAAAAAAAGAAAAAGAAATTAATTCTGAAAATAATGAATGGTTCTACAGCCCATGTAATTAGCAGGTATTTTTAGTTTTTCTTCAGAAAGAATGTCAGGCAGCATCCATGTGATTGACAAGGACAATGCTGGTGTGACGGACGTATGGATCTGTATAGGCAGGACTGAAAGATGTGAAAAGAAAGGGTTTGTGATGGGTGGAGAGACTGGCAGCTGAAGGGCTTTGGGAGAGGGAGGTCAGTGACTAGAAAGTAATGAAAATACAAAATTAACATAGCAGAGCATAGACTTGTTTGGTGGCCCTGTATTTAGAGGACGGAAGCTCCCACCATCCAAGGGAGTCTGTTTTGACTCAAAAGAAATGTTCCGTCCTTTCTCTCACCTCTGTGGTTGGAAGAATAGGGAACTGCAGAACTATTGCTGACTGCCTAAAAACCAGCCTGCAACCAGCCTTACATGATCTAGATTAGGGCAGCTGAGTCTTCAGGCGTGACTGCTGGCCTGACATGGTAGAGTCACTCATGGAGAAAAACCAGTGATGCTGGCAGACTGGTGATCCTTTGGTGGGATCTGCACCAGGGAACACAACTGACTGTTCCAGGACTTGGAGAACCAGCAATTGCAACCCAGAAACGTGAGGTGACAGGCACGTGAGGTCCTGGGGCCACCCACAGAAGTAAAATCCATAAAGAATGCGTCATTAGGGCAAATTGTAACAGTATCGGTAGCTCAAAATACAGTACTTGGCAAACATATCATTACTGTGCCTTACACTGAAACCAATGGATCCAGCAGAATGCTCTGAAACTACCCAGAGAATTGCAGTGTTGTCTTTGGCAGCATGACCACACTGTGACTCCAAAGCCCCACCTGCTGAGCCCACACTGTGCAGAGCTTTCCCAGCTGCCACCTTCATCAAATATTGTTTTATCTACTTGCAGCTCCTTGGCTGTTTCAATGGGTTTAGCAATATCAGGGTGATATTTTTTAAAATGTCATTGCTAATACATTTTAACTACACGCTGACAAAGATTTAGTATTATTATAAAACCTGAAACCTGCTATCTTCAGTGTAGCAATGTGAGGATGAAGGCATTACTTTTGGAAAGGACATCAACTTCATTTCCAATTTTATGTCAAAAATACATCTGTAGATAGAGTTTATGTCATAGCTGATAGCAGGCACATTTAGATATCAAATTGCTCATTTGCCAGACAAAACAAAATAGGCAGCTAAGTACAATAAAATGTGCCTGCAATTATATGTGCCAGCAAAAATGACTCCTGCAGATGCTGTCAAGTGCAAACATCTAAGAACACTTTAAATAATTTCCAATCATGTGAAGTTTGATAAAAGTAGGACATTAATATCTATTGCGAGTACAAAGCAAATTCTGCTTCTGCTCTTGGAGGAATATCCACTCAGTAATCTTGAATCCTTCTGATTTTTACATTTCTGGATCTTAAAGTCTTTTAAGCCTTAAACAAGGTAAATAAAATAATAATTAAATAAAATCTTAATATGGGCCTACTCTGTGTTACTTTCCAACACTACTTTTATTATTTGTTCTTTTTTATTCCCTTTTCTCTCTCTCTCACACATGCTAAATGCTTCCAGGCTGATTCCTCCCTCTCTATTCAGGGAAGGCTCACAGAAGTGATTAGCCTTTTGTGAGTGCAGTTTAACCCTTAGTGACAATGAATCCCACACCTCGGGCCTCTCTGTCAAGAGCCTCTGATCACAAGGAGTCTCAGTGAGGTCTCTGCCAACACTCCTTTTACCATGGAGCTACCATGAGTCACGAATGGGTCAGCAGCCTAGGACGTAAAGTAATTTAAAAATAGGGTGATAATTAAAAATTAGAAGGTGAGCTAGCAGAACACAAAAATAACTCTCTTGCACCTGAGAGCTAGGCAAGAGCCTACCATTCCCCGCAGGTGTCCTGGGGAGCTGCCCAGGGCACACTGTGTTGCACTGTGCACCATGAGCACTTTCTTCCAGTAAAGGAAGTCTGGATGTGGCCCCTTTAGAAGATGTAACCCACTGGTGCCACTGTGTCGGGGCCAGAGCATTGACAAGGCTGACATGAGGCACTATTTTTGCAGAAGAATTACCTATTCCTTAAAGCATGACAAGACCCTGCCAGCTCTAACACTGTGTCCATATTCAGAATGATTAGCAAAGCAACTCTTTCCTGACTGTAAGAATCACCAAACTTCAGATGGTGTCGCTAGCGAGCAGAGACCGAGGAATAAAGCGACATGGACGGTTTAGGACGAGAAGAAACCGACCCTTTATTAATTTACAGATTCGCTTATATACCTTAGCACGCTGGACTGACATAAGGTTATTGGTTCACTGACCAACCACCCCCCAGAGGGATTGGCTGAACCCAACAACACTTACTTCAGATATTTTCTCCTCGGTATCTGTCTTGGGGTGACTCTATCATGTGTATTCCCTATCATGCTCTATGCCCAAAAAGTAATATTGTGCCTTTTCTGTGCCTTCAAACTGAGCTTGGAAAAAAAAAACCAAACGAGCTTTTCAAAACAGTTTCCCAAGGACACAGAGATTACACTCCTCTGCGTTCTCTGGCTGCAGGAGCAGGAGGGAGCACCCTGCTTGCTTGCTTCAGCCAGCGGTTTCGGTTTTTTTTTTTCCTTCTCTTCCCGGCGTGAGACGGAAAGCTGAACTTTGTTTCCTGGGACTTTGGTTTTTCCCTTCTTCTCTTCTGGACTGTTCAACAACATCAGAACACATCGGGAGAATTTTTCCCCGAGGCCCGGGGGGTGGGCCCTCGCCGACCCAGCTCCGAGGAGGAGAGAGACCACACCTACAGAAGGACTCTGAAATCTTCCCAGGTTTCTCTCTATAGCGAGAGATTTCATTTCATTATTTAGCATCATTATCCTTTTCCTGTGTGTTTGTTAAATAAATAGTTCTTATCTCATTCACTTTCCTTCGAGGAAAATATTTTTTTTTTCCCCGAACCCTGTGGGGGGAAGGGTGGTTGTAAGTATATTGCTAGATTTTGGCCAAACCGGCACAGTATCATAACAATACCATAGTTTACAAAATCTCTCAACTGTTTTCCTACAGCGTCCGTGAGACAGCAAGGCCTTCACACAGACACTGTCAGAAAACTGAGAAGTCTCTCTACAGCCAGGCTTTTAGCATTCACAAGATGGTTTCGGGGTTTTTTTTAGTATCAGGAATGTACAGTGTAGCATACTGTCAGTATGATCTGCTGAGGCTCTCCACTCTTTCAGCTTGGCTGTTGACTCCTCAGGGAAGGGAGGGTGAGACAAGACGCTTCAGAAGCTCCACTTGGGGCTCTTTAAGGCTTTTAGAGGACTCTCCCAGCCTGTGTTCTTGGCTGAACGTCCGCAGAGCACATAGGAGAAGGCAGCTCTCCATGAGCCCTTTCCTGCCCACATGACTCTGACCTTACCCTAGCAGCACCATGTGCCCCTGCGTATCCTGATGCTGGGGATGAGGGGCTCCTGCCACAAGGCCACCCCTGGTAGACTCCAGCAGGGGCTGCCAACAGAGCAAATTCTCCACTTGCCATCGCTGTTCTCTGTACTGCTGCTGTGACAAATCATGGAACAAAAGGACATACTCCCCCATCTCCATTTTGGTAAAGCTGTCTCCTTCCCCAACAACCATAAAGAGGAGCAGCTGGGAAAGACAGACAGGTCTGTCTTTATTGTATTTCCTTAAACAACTTCAACGTTTTCCCAGGATTACACAGTAACTACAACTATTAACATCGCATTCCTGAGTGTGTTCCTAAGCGTGTCTCAGTCACGTTACTGAGATGTATTAGATGACATTACTCTTCTGGAGCAGTACTGTCACTCTCCAAAAAGCTCTTTGATCCATCACTGTGCATGCCCTTTGTAATGATAATTTAGTAAGAGAGTCTGATACTCAATAATTTAATTTTGGAACTTCCCCTTTGTGTGTGATGTGCCTTTTGTGTGCTGATATGAAATGGCGCCGTTTCAAAATAAATCACGCTCTTGATATTTCAGATACTGCAGATAAATGGAAGCACTATTGCCTGTTTATAGCTTTATTTTCTGTATTTAATGTGATACTTCTGGGTTGGCAGTTCAGAGATCGATGTTCTCTGATGAAGCCTGAAGGAGTTGCTAGAGAAGAAGCAATAGTTTTTCGTACCTGCCATCTACCAGTGTCCATTCTTGTGCGTGTTTTTCCAAGTTCCTCTCTGGCTGATTGGCACAGCACATTGTCTGAGTCTTGCTGGTGCTATTAGTTACCCTTGTACAACGTACAAGAATAATTTTGTGTTGTTCAATTTCAAATTGATATGAATTACAGTCTACTAGAATGGTGTTTTAAACATGAAATGGAGAATAAGTGTTACATGCCAGAAATTTATCATAAATATGAATGAGAATGTCTGAGTGTAGAAAATCAGCTGGGTTTCTGGACCAAAAGAAACATAACTTGACATAGTCTTACTTCTCCTGACTTCTGAAATAAGAGGACACTATACCTAGAATAGTACCCAAATTTTGTCTTGGAACTCATTCTCTTGAAAACTGTCCAAGGAAGTAGGAATGTACAGACAGTGTGAGAACAGGGGTGCCAGGGCCTGCTCCTGGATAATCTGAATGTTGAGGATCAGTTTCATGGGGGGTGCACAAGGCATGCCTGCATGTGAGTTTGGAGTCCCTGCAGTAGGCACGTGGGCCTCGGGGGCTCACACCTAAAAGTGCCATGGACTGGGGAGGGCTGGAGCTGCTGGTCCCAGCTGCTGGGCAGTCTGAGTGTCCCAGGCCACCTCCTGGAGGGATCTTTCCAGAAACTGGGGAAATGTGAGGACAAAAGCTCCTTCTACTCTATGAAATGATGCATTTGCAGCCAAAATGCAATATAAACAAAGTGTGAAGTCAAATCTCACTGCTCAAGAAGTCAGACAGAAGTGGTCATATCAAAATGTTTAGGAAGCTGCATGTCCCTTCAGAATGGGGCAGCTGCAGCCCCACCATGAGACTGGAGGCAGGAATGGCTCTAACAGCATGTTTATGATGGAACAGTGCTCATACAGTCATTACTGAAGTTAATTGCTGGAAAGGATTAACTACTGTCTGGCTGATAAAATGAATTCTTACTTTTCAAATACCTTACAAATTTCCACTGCATTGGACAGCTGTTTGGAGCATTTCAGCAAAACCAGGAGCGCAGTGAAATAAAGGAAATGTAAAAGGAGTTATGCATTTAAATTTCTAGTACTGTAGAAAAATGTGCAATGACAGATTAATACATAGCTAAATTCTCTCAAGTGGAAAATATCATGTTTTGTGTGGAGAGAAGAGGAAAAAACTCCCAGTGTGGAAGCCAAGGGAATTCCTAATTTTTAAACTAATTTGCCTCCCGAAGTGTATCAAGTAATTTGTAACTTATTTAAAACTGATGCGCATGCCAGCTTACTAATACTGTCAAGTGGAAAACAGGGATGGACAGGCAGACTTCAGGATGTGCCTACATTCAGGTATCTTAGATCTCTGGATCTCATGTTTGCTGAAGATACACAAAAAACCCCAGAGCACAGGATACAATCAAGTTCATAAACTGCTCCAGAATTCACTCGTGCTTTGCTTTTATCTGAAAAGATTTACAATTAAGTATGAGACAAGTCACTGAAAGTTACTATGAAAAAAATGAAATAAAGAAAAAAAAAGAAGAGGGAAGTAAGAGTGTGTGAGTTTGGGGTTAGGAACCCAGCAGCCTGGTGGAGGTGAGGCTGCTGCAGCCCCATGGCCTCAGGCCCATCTGGAAGGATCTGCATCTGCAGCGGGAACAGACTCGCGCAGTACGGATATTCCTGTGCATGTGTCTGCTCACACAGACCCTTGACACTTGGATCATTCTGGCCCCTGGAGCCCCTGCTCTCCCAGTTGCACTCACACACATATATAGAGTGGTTTGTGTTTGAGGAAGGGACCTCACAGATCATCTTGTTCCAATCCCCCTGCCATGGGCAGGGACACCTTCTGCTATCCCAGGTTGCTCAAAGGCCCATCCAACCTGACCTCGAACACTGCGAGGGATGGGGCGTCCATCACTTCTCTGGGCAAGCTGTTCCAGTGCCTCCCCACCCTCACAGTGAGGAATTTCTCCCTAATACATCACCTAAATTTTCCCTTTTTTCAGTTTGTACCCATTACTCCTTGTCCTATCACTTGCTGACAGAGTCCCTCTCTAGCTTCGCTGTAGGCCCCCTTCAGACACTGTAAATTTGCTATGAGGTTTCCACACAACCTCCTCTGAACAGCCCCAACTTTCTCACCCTGTCGAGTATGTGCATCTGCATGTACACATACACTGACATACAGCGTGCATGCACCACGGTCCCTCCAGTTTCTGGCACCCCAGAAGCACAGCCACTGTGGGTCTCTCTCCTTTCCTGTGGCAGGCACTTGGCTTCATACTCGCAGGAACAGAACAGAGAGCCCCCTCAATCTGGAAAATGGTCAGGAATGGAGTTTAGTAAGAAGGGCAGACTGGGGTGACAGGATGTGCAGGCTATGGTCAGACATGTGTACTGACCATGATGTGCTACTGGCCTCTTTTATCTCCTTTTCTTTCCATTTCCCCACACTTTTTCCTCCCTTATTCACATTAATCCCTTGCTCTTCACAGCTTTGGCCCTTCCTCTAAACATCCCGTATGTCTTTCAAGACATTCTTCAAGGCATGACATTCTTAAATAAAGACATTGAGGTGCTGGAGCATGTCTAGAGAAGGGCAATGGAGTTGGGGAAGGGTCTGGAGCACAAATCATATGAGGAACAGGTGAGGGAACTGGGGTTGTTTATCGTGCAGAACAGAAGGCTCAGGGGGGACCTTATTGCTCTCTCCAACTGCCTGAAGGGAGGGCGCAGCCAGGTGGGGCTTGGCCTCTTCTCCCAGGCAGCCAGCGACAGGACAATAGGACATAGTCTCAATCTGTGCCAGGGGAAGTTTAGGTTGGACATTAGGAAGAATTTCTTCAGAGAAAGGATGATCAGACATTGGAGCAGGCTGCCCAGGGAGGTGGTGGAGTCACTGTCCCTGGAAGTGTTTTAAGGAAAGATTTAAGGACGTGGCAAGGTGGCATTTAGTTGACATGGTGGTGTTTGGACTTGATGACCTCAGAGGTCTTTTCCAACCTAACTGATTCTGTGATTCTTGCACAATCCCAGGATGTTCCTCCAGGTATCCCACGGGCAACCCAGAGAGCTGCTCCTGCAGACCCACCTGGTGGGTGCCTCTCCTGGACCACAGCGCTGACTGCCAGCTGTGACAGCCTGGGGAGGAGGCCAGTCGGGGGCTCCTTGGCCAGGGTAAGGCTTTTGGGGTCCCTTTCCCTATCCTTATTCTCCACTCCTTCGTGCTAATGGAAATCAGCCTTTACACATCGGTCAACAGGGTGAGGCTGTATTTTGCCTTCTCGGCCCTACGGGCACAAGCCATGTCTGTCCTGAATCATCTCATCGAGGGGCCATTGCTCGAATCCTGCTCGCGGTCAAGTGTTTCTCTGGCAAGACCCAGACTCAACCCCAAGCGCCTGCCTGCCTGCCTCCCTCCCTCTCCCTCTCCCTCACTCCCTCTCCCTCACTCCCTCTCCCTCTCTCTCTCTCTCTCTCCCCCCCTCTCCCCCTCTCTCCCTCTCCCTCTCCCTCTCCCTCTCCCTCTCTCTCTCTCTCTCCCTCTCCCTCTCTCTCTCTCTCTCTCCCTCCCTCCCTCCCTCCTCGGCTCCGCTCCCCTCCCTTCCCTTCCCCTCCCTCCCGGGCCGGACGCGCGGACATCTCGCGAGAGCCCCGGTCCCGCTTCCTTTCCGGCGCGTGGCGCGGCGGTGGCGGTGGCCATGGCGCTCTATAACTTCAAGAAGATCACGGTGGTTCCGTCTGCCAAGGTACGGCCGCGCTCCCCCAGCCCCTGTCCCCCCGGCCCGGCCCCTGTCCCTGCCCCGTCCCTCAGCGCCCTCCGCACCGGGCCGTCCCTCCCGCCCGGCGGCTCCCGAGGACCGCGCTGCCCTCCTGCCGCTTCCGCGGTGCCGGCGTGGTGTCGGCCTTCTCCCCCTCTCCCTCCCGCGGGAGCCGTGGACTCGCCCTGGGCTGGTGCTGCTGGGCCCGGCGGCCCGTACCATGTACAGTGTTGGGGGGGTCTTGTCAGAGAGGAGCAGGGATTCTGAGGCCGCGCTTCTCCCTGCGGGGCTGTCGGGGTGGCCTCCACAAAAATCCCCCCAAACCTGAGTCATACCGAACCTCATCGCAGCGCCTTCCTTCAAAATAAAGTCCTTTTCCAGTCCGACGAAGGGGTTTTAAATTAAGCCCGGTGAGGGGAACTCCCTGCAGGGCTCGGACCGACTGGGGCGGCTGGGCCGGGGACAGCCCGCGGGTCATTGAAATGGAAGCTGGACAGGGAATGTGCAAACTTCTTATTTCTGCCTGTCCTAAAACAGACGTGTCAAACTGTGGATGCCCTTCACTCGTCAGCTGCTCCTCCACCAAAATACAGTTGTTGCCTTTACAAGAACTTGACGTTTTGTGTAATTAATCATGTTTCCTTGGTTGCAGGACTTCATAGATTTGACATTGTCAAAGACTCAGCGAAAGACCCCAACTGTCATTCATAAACATTATCAAATCCATCGGATTCGACATTTTTATATGCGAAAAGTCAAATATACTCAACAAAATTACCATGACAGACTCACTCAGATCTTAACAGATTTCCCGAAATTAGATGTAAGTGTTTTCTCATTTGCCGATTTCACTGTGTAGACAGTTTAGCTGATTTCCAGTCGATTTTACTGTGAGTAGTTATGGGCAAAGCCTGTACTGCAAAAGTAGTATTTTCCTGCTAAGAACAGAAGTCTAAGTTGTGCCTGTGGATGGTCATTAAAGGTTGGGTTTTATGAGCTTTTAGCTGATCAAATATGTTTGCTAGAAGTTGCTGTTGAATGAAGAGAAAATATGGGGGTTTTTAAAAGTATGTTGTGTCTGCCTATTTCTTCTTTGTGTGTGCATATGGACACTGTACTTAGGGTTAGTCTTCTGTAGAAAATACATCCAGAAAGCAAGAAATATCATGTCTAGCTGATATACTCTGTTTAAAAGATTTGCATCAGAGATGCCACTTCCTTGAAAAGGGGAGTATTTATTTGGGCATTTAAAAAACCCTTTTTATCCAGTCTTGTATAGCATTTAATGCAGCATTCAGGAAAAAAAAGGAATTAATAGTATTGCTGTGTTTCTGCTATAATATGAATTTCCTTTTAGAGACAATTTCTGTTGGCTTCTTGAAGTTTTTTACTTGAAAAAAAGGCTTCAAAGTTGCAATATGAAGTATTTTGGAAAGCAAAAGATCAAATGGAAACTCTTGATGAGTAAGTCAAAGATGTGTTTGCAGGAGAAATTCAGAGTGATTAAGGTTCATGCATTTAATGACCAAGCAGATTATTTTTCTTACATAAGATAGTAATGAAAACTGTTTGGCTTTTAGTGTCATTGTATTGCTGTACTGGAGAAAAACGTAGAACTTACATAATGTCCAAGAAATAGTCCTCTTGAAAAAAGAAACCACGAGACTTAATTTAATACTATGCTTTTGTTTCAGGATATTCATCCTTTTTACGCGGATCTGATGAATGTTCTGTATGACAAAGATCACTACAAGTTGGCTTTGGGGCAGATCAATATTGCCAAGAATCTGATTGACAAGTAAGGGACACTGATTTCTTTGCTTTTGTACGTGCCTGGCGGGTTGTTGGCTGAGCTCTGCTTTCCTGTGCCCGCAGTGTCGCCAAGGACTACGTGCGGCTGATGAAGTACGGAGATTCTCTGTACCGCTGCAAGCAGCTCAAGCGGGCGGCCCTGGGACGCATGTGCACCATCATCAAGAGACAGAAACAAAGCCTGGAGTATTTGGAGCAAGGTTGGTGTTACAGCTGGGCTAAAAAAAGGCATGTGAATTGGGTATAAAGTTTATTACGCTTAATAGCGTATAGAAGAATGCGTTTAGTACAAGTTACAGATCCAGGAAACACAGAAACAGTTTTACAATCCCCAAAAACTTAGTGTTTATTTTTCAACAAAATAGTTTTCTCTTTGGATATTCTTTAAATGTTATGGTATTAGTAACAGTGATAAAACTTTTGTCTTTGTTCAAAAGTCACAGCCATGCTTTTACTTACCATTCTTTTCACTAACATATATGTGAAAAATAATTGCTAAAGATTTTGCAAACATTACTCCTTACTTCAGACTTATTAGTCCTTCAGGTTACATTGCCTGATTTGGTGGGGTCATTCTAGCTATAAGACAGTGGTCTTCATTTCTTAAATATTTATGAAATTTTATTTTTGTTTTATGTAGATACTTGTGGAGTCTGCAAACTGTTACACACTTTCATAAATGATTATATTATATCAGAAATGTTACTAATTTTTATGTAAAAAATTCAGCATGTGTATTTTTACTTCATCTCAGTAAAACTTAATTTATCACAGATATTTAAAGGATCTTTTAATGTTTCAGTGCGACAACATTTGTCTCGTTTGCCAACCATTGATCCCAACACACGAACTCTTCTGCTATGTGGCTACCCAAATGTTGGGAAATCCAGCTTTATAAATAAGGTATGTGAGTGGTTTTTCCATAAATAATAGTGACTTACCATGTAATTAAAATAAGGTAACATGTAAACAATTTGATATCGTTGTGGCAGTGTCTGATGTGAGCAGTAGCAAGTTCAAATGTGTGAGGAGAGGTTGAATGAAATTCCTGGAGGAATAAATGGAAAATGATGATAGATTTCACTCTTTCAAATCCTTATCTTTTCCAAAATAGCATTCCATTAGCATATTTTCTGACAGACATTTGCTTGCATTTGAGAAGCATTTGCTTGCAGAAAAGCTAGAATAACCTTTTTTTAGCTTTTTTTTTTTTCCTGTGTAGCAAAGGAAGCATATTATACTTATGATATAATGCTTTCAACTTCAGAAAATTTTAAATAAATATGTGTGACTAAATCTTGTTTCAAGGTTACAAGAGCAGATGTAGAAGTGCAGCCTTATGCCTTTACCACGAAATCTCTCTTCGTGGGACATATGGATTATAAGTATCTACGCTGGCAGGTAAGAAGTGTTACTATTTTGCGTTTTCGTGAAAGAGTGAGCTGGTTATAGTCTGATTTGCCTTTTTACCATGAGAGTTGCATTTTTGTGTCTGGATGAGACATGCTGTGTCTGACAGCTGCTGTGCAAGGTACAGCGTGCCAAATGAGGGCAGCAGTCAAAACCTGTTCTAAAAATGTACATATATGGGTCTGTTTTCGATTGGAGGAAAGATGGGAAATGGAATTACTGACTAAAGCCAGATCACTTTTTATCACTGTCAAATTCTGGGCCAAGTTGGGGCAGCATTTTCCCTTCCTCTGCAATACTTGGAGTGTTGGTTATGCTGAAACCTAATTCTTCTACCATTTCTCCATTTTCACATTCTCAGTTTGGCAGAGCTCACAGTCGTATTTGTGACTGAAAGGAAAAAGTATCGCTGTCTTAAAAAAGACAATATTGATGAACAATCAAGCACGTGTTCTGCAATAGCTGACCAATAACACCTGACTTAATGATGTTAATTTTAGGTTGTAGATACCCCTGGCATTTTGGATCATCCCCTGGAGGACAGGAACACCATTGAGATGCAGGCTATCACTGCCCTGGCACATCTGCGTGCTGCTGTGCTCTACATGATGGATGTGTCCGAGCAGTGTGGGCATAGCCTAGAGGAGCAGGTGGAGCTTTTCAAGAATATTAAGCCATTGTTTGCTAACAAGGTGTGTTTGGTTCACATTATTAATAAACCCCATGGTTTTATAACATGGTAACTTGAATTAAGATTTTTTTTTTCCTTATCAGCCACTTATAATCGTTGCAAACAAATGCGATGTGAAAAGGATTTCAGAACTTCCTGAAGAGAGTCAGGTTAGGATATTTCTCTCATCTCTGTCTTCTGATGTTTACAAAAAATACTCTGTGTGTGTATGTGTGTTGTAGATGGTTATAATTGGTACTGGGCAAAACTTTATGTGATCATTTCTCTACTGAACTGCTCTAATAGTGCAGTGGAAAGTAGCTTTGCAGGTCCTGACCCCATCTTTCTTTAGTACTGTCTAATGTAGATCCTTGCCTGAATATTGTAAATGCCAAACAGAAGGCAGGTTCTTAATGGTTTCAGAAATCTCTGATGCTTTGAGAACTTTTCAGTTACTGCTGTAATTGGAAGTTAGACAATAGCCTTACTCACTCATCAGTTCAGTGACAGTTCAGAGACAGTGAGCACTACACTGAGAGGTGTCGCTGAACAGTTGCAATAAAAGGTCCTTCAGGCCTAATTCTACTGTATCTACAGGTTAATAACCTGTATCTATAGGTTAAAGCACATAGAATTGTGTCTTTCTCTCTCTTTTTTCCCCCCTTTTGGGTCATTTATAGGTGCCTTTTATTAAGTAGTTACTTGCTTATAAAAGAGAATAAATAGAACTGTAATTGTAAACTTTCTGTCATCTTTTTAGAAACATCTTCTAATAAAATATTGATACATTGCATGTATTGATACTGGATTAAGATTTCTGGTCTTAATGTATTGGTATGTTAAGAAATGCACAGGATGTCATTATGTGGGATAATTTTTCAATTTTAGAAAATATTTGAAGCTTTTGAAGCAGAAGGATTTTCCGTAATAGAGACAAGTACTCTAACTGAAGAAGGTGTAATCCAAGTTAAAACAGAGGTAGGTGCGTCCTCTTAGTTTCATCCCAAATAAACAGCTAACATTTTGCTTCACTTGCATGAATTTGGTCTCAGTTAAACTGCATTATAGTGATAAACTTTAAAAACGTTTTCCTTGTTACGCCTCAGTGAGCTTGGGTGAAAATAGAAAATGATGTCATAATATTTTTTTTTTAATTGTGATTTTTTTCTGAGTCCTGTTAAAAAATACATACCTGCAAATACATCTTCCCGTGATACTTTTTATATAAAATAATTTGATGCTTTCTTGAGAGTTAGAAGTACAAGACAATAAGAGAGTAAGACGTGGCACTAGATATTTGGGGTTGAATGCCCGCTGTGTCTAAAAGGCTCCATTCCTCACCTTACATTGCCATGTGCACTTTCAGGCCTGTGACAGACTGTTGGCCCATCGTGTTGATACTAAAATGAAAGGAAACAAAGTGAATGAAGTACTGAATAGATTACACTTGGCCATGCCAACCAAAAGAGATAACAAGGTATGCTACATGCTTACACTATTTAATGTATCTCCCAGTACTTCTTAAGTAGGGTAAGAATTCTGTCATTGTTAATCTGTGAACAGATTCATATGATTAAGTTTTCTAATTTATTACCTCTCAGTGCCTTTCCTGGTGGGAGCTTGGGATTTTGTATTCTTCAAAAATACAGTGCAGCTGGTGATTTATAGCAGTGTAAAAAAAATTGGTGTGAACTTCTTTCCCCTTTTTTGTTGGGGTGGATTTATTCCAGGAGCGACTGCCTTTTATACCTGAGGGAGTAGTAGCACGTAAGAAACGCATGGAAGTAGACACTCCCAGGAGGAAATTGGTAAGTGGCATCTCTAAATCAGGAAATCAGCAGCTGGGTTTTAAATTTGCTACATTAGTCCATAGCTTCTAAGTTAGATGGTATCTAAAGCCATGTATGTCTTTGCAGGAGAGAGATATTGAACTTGAAATGGGAGATGATTATATTTTGGATCTGCAGAGTAAGTATGACATAAGAATTGGTAGTAGTAGTAGTAGTAGTAAGCAATAAACTGTGGCTATTTCAGACTCAAGGGGGAATACCTAAACCTGATGCCTTGCAACTAAATGCCAGGGCCACCATTTCATTGCACACTATCCTTCTGTTCCGGAACTGGTGATTTTTAGTGATGTGTTTTGTGATGTCACCTAGTTGTTTCCCATTTATGTCACAGACATAAAATGACTGTTCAGATGATTCAGACCAGTGATTCTTTCTTACCATTCTGTATTGTAGTACTTCATTAATTTCTGATGCTCTCTTTGTTAAGAAAGTACCAATATGAAAGAGACTGCATGTATTGTGTTTCAGCTGGGTATTCGTTGCCTAGCATGTCTTGGGGCAGTGGGTCATGCCATGACTGAACAATCTTTGGCAGTAGGATGGAGATCAGAAATATTTATATGGCAGAGGTGCTGCTAGATTCTTAGGGATAGGGCACTTATTTTGTGTGTGTGTTCTGAGTGTTGTTTTTTGTCATGGAACATTCTTTGAAATTAATTTTTGTCTCTTTATCAACTTCTGTTGTATTTTCAAGAATACTGGGACTTAATGAATTCATCTGAGAAATATGATAAGATTCCAGAGATATGGGAAGGCCATAATATACTTGACTACATAGATCCAGATATAATGAGAGTGAGTTTTCCATTTTTTGCTTTACGCTTTTCTTTCCTCTTTATCCCTTCTTTGTTTAATGTCAATTACTATTTGTAGATTAAAAACAATGTATCATGAGAACCTGTTCTTTTTTACATTGTCTGCACTTATCATGGGAAAAGGTACTATATTTTGAATGATCACAGTCAGAATTTCAGAAGAATGGAAAATTGCTTCACCTTGTCAGAATGATGGTGATCTTGCCTGTTCCATTCTAAAATAGGAGGTTTGCATGAGAAGTTTTTTCTTCGTTCTTTGACTACAGCTACAGAACTGTAGCTATCAAACTTTATTAATTTTAAATAATACGAAATTCATCCATCAGATTTATGTTTATGGAGGAAATGGACTGAATGCTCAATTTGTAACATTTGTACTTAAAACAATCACTGTTTGGATTTCCTGCTGGTTGCTAAGGAGGAGTGGTGAGAGCAGCCCACGAAGCCTGCCAGTTATGCAGTTGGGTTCCTTTGAATTGCTGGTGTTCTGGACTCGTGCTGAACACCAAAAGAGAAGGGTTTTTCAGAGTCTGTTTCCAGAAATGGCACAGCAAGCACAGCTCACAGGACAGTACAGCTGCTGTCACACACTGGGCAGCTTTGGGCAGCCACACAAATTTAGCCAAGTGATAATGTGGTGTGATGGAGTTAGTCTGCACAGCGCTGTGCCATGGGTTCACAGTGATCTGTATCACCAGCTCAGTTAGGTGTGGCTCAGAGAGTCATTATCAGATAATGTAGTTCCTTCTTTGAAGGGCCTATATGCTGTCATGGCCCAGGACCATGCAAAAATGTAATGTTGAGGATTGTAAGTCAAGGATCTGATCTCCATTTTACGTCTTCAAAATCTAAGAAACTGGAAGAATTGGAGAAAGAGGAAGAGCTGAGAGAAGCTGCTGGAGAATATGACAGTGAACCAGAAAGTGAAGATGAAGAAATGATGGAAATCAGACAATTGGCAAGACGGATCCGAGAAAAGAAGAAACTGAAAATCCTGCAGTCAAAGGAAAAAGACATTCATGGTCCAAGGATGCCTAGAACAGCTAAAAAGGTGAGTGTAGAACATGTTCTGTAACAAAATCCTGCAGATGTGTAACAGCATCATGAAAGCATGTATCACTATCAGGTACTGGAACTGGTGACTTTTTCTCATACTTGGCCCTCCCACTGCTTGCTTTCTTCTGTCCTCCCGGGAGTTCTGGTCACTGCTTAGCTGTGGGGGCCACACCAAGTGAGGGATAGTAGCCCTTTTTCTTTTGTGTCACTGTACACAAGTGCATCTTGTAAAATTCCATATATATTGCAGAAAAGGTTTTTAATATTTAGTTTGGCTAAGTCAGTTGTTTCATTGTATATTGTTATTACTGTTTTTTTGCTTTAAATTCAAATAATTATAAGAATTAGGTAATTACTCAAAATCACAATCATGTAAAATTTGTTATGGGGCCCTCCCAGTTCTGGAAAAGGTCGTGTCTTTTTGGAAGCCAGGTATCACCCTTTCTGATGGCAGAGTCTCTTCTGACCAGTCTGGGACAATTGTAAAGTAATAAACTGATAACTAGACACTTTGAGAAAATGAATCTAGCTGCTGTTGCCCCCAATAGTTCTTACCTTCTCCAGAGTGTGTGCCTTTTGGGAGAAAAGGAAACGTTTTTGACCGAAATACCTCTCCTTGTCAGCTTCCCCCAGAAAGGCAAACTATTTATAAGATCTTTAGGAAATGCTGGGCCATTGCAGTCCTGTGAAACAGAATTTATGGGTGAAGAAAATTAAGTTGCAAAAAATAAAATGTGAAGGTAGGACTTCAAGTATCTGCTTGTGGTGGTGTATTGAGACAAAAGATAAGGTGGGACCATTCTTTTTTGAAAGAAACGTATTTTCTTAACTGTGTTTTTACAGGTCCAGCGGAAGGTGCTAGAGAAAGAAATGACTGATCTTGGACTTGACATGACTAATAAAGATGATGTAAGTTTTTACTAATTAAACATAATATTTATTTAAAAGAGACTTAAATTTCTTTGAGCACAGTTGAAATGCTTGTAATAGTTGGCACAAAAGAGAGGTAGGATCTATTAAGGATGGAGTTGGTACTGGAATTTTTTGAGTAACATGAGCAAAGCACATTGGGTAAGCTGAAAACATTTATCAAGAGTCATATGTATATGTGCACTGCTTTCTTGGAATTTGTGTAGGATTCGAGAACAGGCTTGGCTAAACATACTTCTTAATATTCAAGTCTGCTTTGTTGGATGAGACTCTACTATGTCAGAAATAGTAATAATGATAGATCAAGCCTATTTTTTTATAGTTCATTAATTCCATGAACTGTAATTGAAGTTTTTGAGGGCAGCTGGCATCTTTAAATGTAAGGCAGATAAAGTACTTCAGAGACTGGCCTTCAGGAGGCATTTCATTTTAACAGAAATAAAAAAAAATCCATTTTGTACAGCAAATCCAGCAGTATCACAACTCCCTGGATCTTGAGACCTCTAATTCTTTAGCTAAGCAAGGAGTTAGGAAACACGGACTGTCAACACTACGCATCTGAAGCAAGCATTTATGGTTCTCAGAACTGCCATGCCATGTTGATGTAGGAGTGATTTCAGTGAGAAAGAATGTGATACTTAGCTATAACATGATAAGTTTTCATGTCTGAAATTCTTTGGGCTTTGCCCTGTACACAGGACACTAATCGGGGTAGGTTTCTTCATTGCTTTTTTGCTGTTGCAAAATTGCTTCAGTGTTGCTATCATTAATTTGTATCTTTGTTTTGATTACGTATGAATCTACTCCCCTCCAAAAAAAGAGAAAACCGGAGTTAGTAATTATGGAGGAGAAAAAGCTAGTATTCACTGAAATTTGAGTGTTCCTGTAGGACAGAGAGGCAGTGACCAACAGCTGTCAAGATCTTTACGTTACTACAGAATAACCAATATAATTTATCACAGAATCCACTTCCTGTTTTTCCTATTACTGTGATTAGAAATGAGCTGATTGTTTCTGGCTTTAATGGTTAAATGATGTTTTCAATTTCAGGCACATTATGTGAGAAGGTCCCGCAGTACCACGAGGAAACGTAAACGGGATGAGTCTGAAACGCCCAAGTCGGTGTCACGCAGCCGCAGCTGCTCTCGCACACCACGGGATGTGTCCGGCCTTCGGGATGAAAAGGTTTGTTATTCACCTGTATGGCAGCTCAACCAGTGTGATTGTACCTAGACCAGCTCCTGGGAAACTTCAGAGTAGGCTGGTTGTGTTTGTCCAGACTTTGCGTTCAGTCTCTCTGCAGCTTCATCATCTTTTCATTTGTACTCTATGTTTCTGTACTTCTTTCTTATAAATAACATGTAATCATACAGACTAGGGAAGTGCATTTTAATTTTTGTCTCTAAATGCAAGTCTGAAGGAAAAATTATGCAAACTGTGGAGTTCCACCTTTAGTAAGTGAGAAATTCTAGGGATAGCATAATCCTGTGTTAGTGTACTGGAAAAAATTTTGCTAAGGAGGGTTAGTGTCACTTGCAGTGATACTGCTCTAGAGTTGGTGTTAATGTCCTTGATAAAACCATCCAGCTTAGTGGGTTTTTTTAAAGGTAAAGCTTGTTACCTGAGTTACTGAGGAAGTTACTCTGCATGTTGTTTGTTTGTTTGTTTTTAAATAGATGGTGAAGAAGGTCAAGGTCATGGCAAAGAAAGCTCAAAAGAAAATGAATCGCCTGGGCAGGAAAGGAGAGGCAGACAGGCACATATTTAACTTGAAGCCAAAACATCTGCTGGCTGGGAAGAGAAAATCTGGTAAAACACAGAGAAGATAAGCAGTCTTCTGAATCAAAATTAAAAACTAATCAAAAAATTAAATTTAAAATCAAAATTAAATTTATTAAAACTAATTTCTAGTCCTGTCATCCTTTTTGGTAATACTTGGTGTTTAAATGTGTGTTTTGTGTTAGTGGTTAAGATACTTCAGTGTTTCAATACCTTGATGTTGCAGTTCCAACCAATACCATGAGAAATTTTTCAATACTAGTGACAGAAACCATTTATAAACAGACATAAAGAATACTTTCTTCCATGTTCTTATTCCTGACTTTCAGGTATCAGTAAAGTATTTATATTTCTATACAAAACTAATTTAAAATAAGTTTAAATTTAGAAATGTGTACACCTTGTTAAACTACCATTAATTGCCTGGGTTCAGTAAGGTTTGGATTGCTGCATGCAGGTAATTCTTTGTGATGAGTTTATGTTGCTGGTGAAGGCTGAAATTGGTGGGGAAGTAATGGGAGACCAACAAGGACTGCACAAAGTTTGTGTTTGTGCACTGAAGCACGGGAGAAATGCTGCTGCTTTACTAAGATACAGAGTGACTGGAGGAGAAACTGCAGTTCTGGTACTGACATGCCATCTGTAATAACCTAAAACAGCGTGGGCAGGGAAGGTTACACCTTACAACTGTAAATTAGTATTAATATTTCAGATATGTAGAGAATGAGGATCAGACTGAAATTTTGTCCCAAGCACATGCTACTGTCATCCTTGGCTTAGCAAAACATTTTCTCTTCAGGACCTGATAGACAAAATTCTGTCTCTGCTCAAAATATATTGTCAAATGTGAAATACTTCCTTTTTGTCCGTACTTGGTCAATGGTTACCTAGAGGTTTGTAAAATGATGCATTATCAATATGTTGCTTGAACAGTACACTTAAAATCCACGTTAAAAACTAACACACACCCCCAAAAAAATAAGGGGGAAGAAAGAACCCTTAAATCACTACTTCTTTAAACATAACCAGTAACTGTTCAGATGTCAGCTTTTGCATGTGTAAATCTATATAGTTTCTCTCATCTACTTTGTGTAATGAATTCGGAATTAAAGGATATTGTAATGCCACAAAGACCAATGTCAAGAAAAACTTCTGGGAGCCTTTGAGGAACTGTTAAGCAAAACTTTTCTTATGCACAGTATTTCTACTTCAGAATCTGCTTTGCCAGTTTTTCTCCAAGCTGAACTAGAAAAACAGAACTTTTTTCCAGAAGATCTGTGCCCTGCTGCCCCACCCATATCATGCTGCTTCAGTGGTGTTTAATGGGCAGGGTGGTGCTTACAGTGTGGCAATGACAGAGATTATTCTCCATGTGGCTTCACATCTGAAAAGAAAACAGCAGTCCAAAGGTTTAGGTAAGGTGTTTTAATTATAAAGTTAGATTTTAAAAGTATTTGAGAACTGCTCCGTACCTACAGCTGGGTAACATGGCTGACTGCACTGAATTCAAGAGAGCTGCTACATCACGTCACTGTCCCCTCACCCGATATTACTCGCTTTGAAACAACACATCAGTTCTGGCCAACATACAAACTGGGCTCTAAAACCTCTACCTATTGAACCTCTGGAGGTGCTAGTACACAGAAGCTTCAGTGCTGCAGTCACAATTGGGATGAGAAAGAGAAACCTTGAGCACGGGAAAAAGTTAATTTTACCCCGAATTCAGACACAGACTTGTTAGAACCATGGTTTACTTGCAATGAGAAGTGGAATGACAAACATCCTATTTCATCAGGCTCTGGGAGAGCTTAAGAAACCTAGTTGGAGTACTGTGCGAACAGAAGTAGTCACAAACTTCTTTGGGGATCCTCCCCCCCCAAATCTATAATTAAAATTGAAGCACCCTTGAGTATTTGTCTTACTGAAAAAAGCCTTCCATGTTACTAGCAAGTGACTGCAAGATCAAAAAGGATTAGCTCTGGTACAATTTCTAATTAACTGACATCAAGACCCAGTGTAGGTCAGCCTTGAATTTTGGGGTTCAGTGGGTTTGAGTTGTCTCGAAATGACTATTACAGGAAAAGAAAAGCCCTTGTATCAAGATGCCTTTGTTTTCTGGAAAACAGAGAAGAGCCATTTAGTGCATATTCTGTCTCCAAAGACAGACTACTGGCATTAGACAGCAACCATTTACATTTGGTGTAATTAACCCTTTTTTTTTTAAATTTAAGAGATGTCCAGTACTCAGCAATCAACTAATCAGAGAAGCCTGGTGGAGGAAAAGACCCCAAACACTGCTTATTATCTAAAGCTTTATCATATGTCAGCACTTCAAAGTCAAACTCACTCCACACAGACAATCAAATTACTTAAGCTTTTATGGGTTTGGTTAATTATAGAGTACAGTAGCTGAAGAGATTTGCTTTCTGCAATTAAAAATAATCCTGATTACTTTGAATTGGTTTTTTTTTTTCCCTTCTGGCAACTGGTCTTAACATCACAGCAGAGCCCACAATCATGTGTAATCACTATTTAAGGCATGGTCAAGTTCAGTGGGAACACCCCAGCCCTCCTGCCTGAGCTGGGCAGGAGGTGCCCAGGCTCCATCCCAGGTGTGCAGGGCACACACAGGCTGAGGATCTTTCACCAGGCAATGGAGCAAGAGGAACCCAGGGGTTTCATGCTACTGTTACCCATTTTACATGAGATCAAGCTTAACTTGCCCAAGAGAACCAAGGATGAGGGGGAAGAGGAGATGATGAAGACAGAAGAAAAAACATTGGCTATAACATCTGTATAAACTAAACATGCTCCATGTGGACCAATTCTCTGCACTTAAGTCATGATTTATCAGTGCTAATAGGACAACACTTAATTGCTAGCCTTCAGCACCTTTTATCCCAGCTATTTACATTCGGTGTATTTTTTCATGCTCAACAAATTTGTTCAAGTTATTCAGGTTATCCCACCACTTAAAAAGAAAGGTCTCTGCTATCAGCTTGAACCATGGAGTAATCTTGACTTCATTCCTGGCAGCTTTGTCCAAGAGCTGTTTCAGTTCTTTCTGTGTCACATAGCAGTAGCTTTGGATCTCGTTGGGGTCAGGATTCAGTGTCACATCCTTCTGCACAAATAAGATATAGTCTATTTCATGTTCTCCCCAGATCCCATCAGACTTGGCCTTGTAGTGTATTCGTGTCAGGTAGGAGATTTCTTCTGGAGTTACCTACAACCAGAACACTTGTCAGAAGCACTGCCAGACCAGGAGAATTGCACTGCTGGGCATTGCAGCACAATTTATCAGCTATTATCCTCAGAAATTATTCTTTCCCAAGTGTACAACTGCAATGTACTTTTTCACAAAGAATCACTAGGAAAAATAAATTTAAAGTGCTTTGATGGCATGAATTGTACAGCATTTCTCTAGCCAGACTCAACCTGTAATACTTGGGAGTGTATTTCTCCTATATGGTATGTTTTAAATAACGTTTACCAGACTCAATTGCACACTCAATGAGCACTGGTGAACACAAACACTTGCACCTACCCCTCACCTCCCATGGAAAAGACTTGACAACTACTTGAAGCCAAGGTCAGAAACACATACTGACAGACTAAGTGTAAGCGTGCCCTTCAGGAATCTCTGGAAGTTCACTCAGTTCTCTGCATCTCCAAAGATAAGTTCATTTTTAGGTTTGAGGCTGACTCTGTCTGCCAGACACAGTCTAAACTGGCAAACGCTGGCAAGAATTCCTGTTTCTCCCTCCTTCCTTTACCTGCTCCATGGGAATTCCCAACTCTGCTTTCAGTCGTCTCTGTGCTGCTCTCCGAACACCAATTGCATTATTTTCTTCCAGTTCTTGTGGATGGCTTAGAGGATGACTGCAACATGTGTTGGTAAAACAGTCTGCAAGAAGTTTGGATCAGTCCATTTTTGGCACTTATAAAGACTTGGGAAGAAAACCCCCACAACACCAAAATCCCCCAGAGACAAAGGCCAGTTTTTGAACACATTACAGCTTTGTTTCTCTTTTGCAGACAAAGGTCACAGAAGGAGGATATTTACACTTCTTATTCTCCTTCACATATTTTGTACTGTGATTTGCCTCTGCCAAGCACTGCTCTGCAGGCTAGTGTTTGATACGCATGAGGACAGGCATTCTTGTCCCCAACACAACAACTTAGAGAGCCAGTCTATAAAGACCTTGTTTACCTCTCAAATGCTAATTAAAATTACTTTTGGGAGTTTATATGTAACAGGATATTGAAAATATTCCCAGAGCTTCAAGACCAGCTGACAGTAAGTAGAATTAAATACAAGGTTTATACCTGTGTTTATACCTGTGTTTAAAAGACAACCGATCCATACTCTGTTTCAACCTTTTGTCTGTAAAAGTCAAGCTCAAAAGCATCTAAAAAAGAGTTAGAATATCTACAAACCACACTTGAGCATTTTGACAGGTTAGCAGTGAAAGAAAAAAATAAAAGCAATCTCTATAGTAAAGATCCCCTTGGAAAGAAGAAAAAGATCTTCCTTCCTGAAGTTGGAAACACTTGATTTTGTTTTCCACTGAAAATTCTGCAACAGACAACCTCATGCTTCCTCCAGCATGTCTCATGTAAGCTCTTCCTATTTGATTCCCCTCCTTATTTTTATGCCTCTCCATTTGCATCTGACAGCAATAGTTCAGGAGTGTTCAAAAGTGATGCACTGCATAGTTTGGCCTCACAGTCTCACTTCTGGCAGAGTTAAAGAAGTGTTTGTTAGGACAACACAGACAAAGGTCCACAGATCTCCCAAGCACCAGGGCTCTGCTGCACATCAGCTTTTACCAGTGGAATGGGACACTCTCCACAGCTACCAGAGTAACTTCTTCAACTCCAATAAATGTCTTGCAGCAGAGGAGGTAAACACTACACCCTCTGCCTTTGCATGAACAGGACTACACATCACGAAACAACCATTTCCCAAGAATATACATAACCATACATGAGTGCTCCCATTATCTCACTGCACCCACAAGATATCTTGAACTCTCAAAAGTACTGGAAGTAGGTCCTCTCCAAAGCAGTAAATTCTAAAACCTCAGAATGAGTTACACTGCAGGATTGGATTGACATTTTTTTTTTAAATATTGATCTAAATAAAACATTTCTATAAATACAATGTTTCGGTACTAACCTGGAAATGTAATTTTTGCATTTGACCTCTGCTGCAGCAACAGTTTATTTTCTGTATTAAATAAGAACACACTAAAAGCTCGGTGCAGTAAACCTAAAAATAAAAAAAAAAAAAAAAACAACAAGACTGAGATATTTAACAGAAGAGAAAAAAACATATGAAGATAGCTTAAGGGCATAGAATGGCCTCATTTTTGTATAATCCAATTTAAAATTAATACATGTTAAAAACCGAGGATTTGATAAATAACTCGAGCTATTATTCAGGTTTCTATGTCAGCTTATGCAAAACATGAAACTAGAAAAGTGCTTAGAACAAAAATGCAACAGAGGAGTTCTTCTAAACTCAGTTCACCATTCTGAATGTGCACATTTGGGCAAGCTTCCAAGGAGAGCTTGACATCCATAAATTTGCAATAAAAAAGAGATGACTCAAAAATTCCTAAAAAACTGAACATAATTTCAAGACCCTTCAAGCACTGCAAAAGTACAAGGAAAATAGTCTCCATTAAAAACAGTATAATTGCTGTTTTCTTCACCTTTTGAGTCTGTTATTCCTCACTCTTCAGGAAGATGCCTTCCCCAAGTACATAAAAGGAGGTCACACTCTACTATGTGAGACTGCTGAATCTGACCAACCTCAAATAAACCCAAAATCAGTTAAACTCTTTCCTATTAGCAGCATTTGAAGCAGAACTCTGGGTGAACTACTTCAAAATGAAAGCCTCTTCTACTTGAAAAGAACTCAGCAAAGAAGCAAACAGCATTCTTTGGAAAAAGCTACATAGAATCAGGTATCCATAATAGGAAAAAATACTATTTTATCTTCAAAACGTGATTAAAAATATTTATCAAGCTTGTATGTGCTATCACACATTTCTCTCCTTTGCAATTGCCTCCAATTGAGTGTTCCTCCATACTGCAGAATTTTAACATCAGATATTTTATGCTGGAGTGGAGGGGCCTATGGGGAGGTACTTGCTCTGGTTTGATCCAACGCTCACCTGATACTAAGGCTTTAATTTAATCATGACTCCGCTTCTGAAAATATTTAATCAACTTAATGGGTCAATTAGAAGATAAGCAAGCCATACCTTTATCAATGTTTTCATTCAAGTGACAGTTTTTCTTGGTATCTGCTCCAATCTTATTGTCATTTTCATCTATTAGGATGCACATCTCTGCCAAGAGCTGCACCTGCTGCTCATCCAGGTGATCTGTGTTTACCTCAGGCATCGTGATGGTAGCACACGCTCTACTGAAGACAGACAATGAAGAGTCATTCACTAAAAGCAACATCCATAAGGTTCTGGGCAGAGTGTGAGAAATAACCAAAAGGCTTGTTTTTCTGACATGGTGTAAAAATTGCACACCAGTTGTATTTTGAAAGGGTTTACATGCTTTTAGGTTCCTGAAATTTCCTATCCACAACACAAGTCACATAGCAACACTTTGCAGGTGCTTGAAACATTTGTATTTCTCAGGAAGCCCGTGCAGCAGCTGCTGCAGGACAGCCATACTGAGCCTAACATCTTCATGAGCTGCCAGTGGCAGCTGACTGTCAGCTGAATAACTGGACTGAGTTCCAGTTCCAAATTTCACCTCGCCTCACCCCATCGCCTGTGCACGCTGAGCACACTAACTCTGGCTACATTTTTAACGCCGAGCATCCTGTGCAGGAGGATTTCTCCTCTCCACGCGCCTGTAAAGGCTCGGTACCAGGGTTTCAACCCGAGGCACCTCCAAAGCAACAGCTCCCCTGCCCCGAGCCTCTGCTGCCGTGGGCGCGCTCTCGGCAGCCCAAAGAATCCCTGAATGGGTCAGGTTGGAAGGGACCACAGGGGGTCACCTGGTGACCCTCCCTGCTCTGTCTGGGTCATCCCAGAGCACACGGCACAGGATTGCATCCCGACAGTTCCGGAGTCTCTCCGGTGAGGGAGGCTCCACACCGTCTCCGGGCAACCCGTTCCAGTGCACAGTCACCTGCACAGTAAAGAAGTTCTTCCTCACGCTCAGGTGCAAATTCCTGTGCATCAGTTTCTGCCTGTTGCCTCTTTCTTGTCTTACTGCTCAGCAATGAGGACCATCCTCTTGGCACCCTCCCATAGATAATTATAGATACTAATGATGTCCCCTCTCAGCTGTCTCTTCTCGAGACTGAACAGACCCACCTCCCTCAGCCTCTCCATGTAAGGGATACTCCAGACCCTTCACCATCTTCATTGCCCTCCGCTGAACCCGCTCCAGGAGCTCCACGTCTCTCTGGTACTGAGGAGTCCAGAACCGGACACAGAGCTCTGGAGGGGCAGGATGACGGCCCTCAGCCCGCCCGGCAGCTGTCCCCGCCCGCAGCCCCGTTCCCCGCTCACCCGCCTGTCCGTGCGCTCGGGGCCCGCCGCTCTCCCCTCACGCCGGGGCCGCTCCAAGGGGCCGCGCTCCCGGCCCGGCGCAGCGCGCGCCACATCTCTCGTCACGTCCCGCCCGCCAATGGCGCCGCCGCCCGGCGCTGACGTCACCGCATCGCCCGATCGCCCCACTGCGGCGCGGGGGCGAGGCCAGCGGTGACAGGTGGGAGCGGCGGCGCGCGCGGCCAATCGCGACACAGCGCGGGGCGGCCAATAGGGACAGGGAGCGGCGGCCGGCTGGCCAATGGGAGCGCGGCGGGCGGGGCGCGCGGCGGTGCCCACAGCCGGCACGGGACGGGACCGGCCCTCAGCTTCCCGCGGTCACCGGGGGTCGCAGATCAATTAGGCTGTGAAAGGCCTCTGAGATCATCGAGTCCAACCTATGACCCAACACCACCTTGTCAGCCCGACCACGGCACTGAGTGCCACATCCAGTCCTTGCTTAAACACCTCCAGGGACTGTGACTCCACCACCTCCCTGGGCAGCCCATTCCAATGTCTAAAGATTGAATACTTCTAACATTCAGCGGTGCTTATTGTCTTTTCACCCACCCACGAAAACGAAGGGCTGTGCCCAAGCACTGGCTCCTCCGAATGTGCCGATGTTTGTGGGAAACTGTTCCTGGACGGAATGTCTGCCCGGCTCTGGAAGTGTTTCAGGTGGCGGCCGTAAGCCCGGGACTGCGGAGTAACCGGGCTTTCGGACACATTTAATCCTGGATGCTTTCCTTCGATCCGTAGTAGCATCCTTTGAGCTAGAGAGGTTCAGTGTGCGCCGTACAGATCCCAGCCTGTGGCAACGGGAGGCGGGGAATGCTGGCTCCCCTCCTGCACTGACAGCCGCAGCTGGTGGGAAGCTCTGAAATCGCCGGACTCAGTGAGCTCTTGAAGGCCAGAGAAAGAAACACACTCTGGGTAGGAATGGAGCACAGGCAGGATGTCAAGATGAACTGGTCAGATGCGGGAGTTTAGATATGCGCAGATACCAGACTAGAAAAACTTCAATACCAGCCTCTAGAAACTTCACACCACCATAGCTAAGCACCTTCTCAGCAAGACTTTTGCTGGTTTATTGCTCATCCACAGATTTGGGTTTATGACTGCATGCCATAAAAGGCCTAGAAATGACATTTAAGATGTCTTGGAGGCATGGCTTGCTCTGATTCCCTCTCAGCTGAAGTTCCAGCATTTCAGTCTGGTTTGTTTGATTTTTCCTGTGAACAGGACGGATGGCCTGTCATTTAGAGATATCATTAGCAGCACAAATGTTCAAATGGACAGTTAATATTTTACAAGAGGCATATCTTACAGCATTCCCCTGTGCAGAGCTTGGTGAAAGAGAAAAGAGTGAAGGCGGTCTGGGTGAAAGCCACTTGAAACCAGCAGAGCATCAAAAGTGAAAAAAAAAAAAGAATGTAGCAATGTGCTGGCTGCTACATATCCCTTTAACTACATAAAACATAACATTAAAATATTAGAATTAACGTTAATATCGTGTTATTCATTAATATACTACAAATTTAATGTTATCACAAGAATGTTAATAATAAATATGTACTCTCAGAAAGGACTGAAATGTACACAGATTACTTTTTATTGTGTTTACTTATCATTATGTTACAGATTACATATTGCTGAGTCACTGGAACAAAAACACAGTAACTGGAGACAGAGCTTTGAAAAAATACTGAGAACATCCTTCACCACATCGATCACTTGCTTGTTTCATTGTTCCAGATTAAAAAAAAAAAAACTGTTATTTTTCCTTCTATCATTTTCCTAAAGTAACAAAACAAGCTACACAGACCTATCAAAAATGTAACCACTAAGATGGACATACAAACCAGCATTTAACATGAAGACAACAGAGTTAACAAGCAGCTCTCCTGCGGTGAAGCTCTTTTAGAATAGAAACTTCTCCCCTGGGAGGCAGAGATGGGTCTGTGCCTGGGGCACAGCTGGCATGGGACATGAGCAAGTGTACACAGTGACCTTCAGGCCACACAGCAGAGGGAAACCAGAAAAAATGTTCTTATAGATGATAAAGAGGCATTTCTTCCTAGTAATTATGGATGCTGAAAAAGTTTCAGCAGGGAATTTCTTCAGCTCTCTGCAGCATTTTGTGAGAGCTCTGTCTTTCCCATGCAAGTAACTCAAAACAATGTTACAGTTTTGTAAACTTCTTGCACCTGCAGGTTGTTTTGCAGGATTGTTATGGTTCTAACTAGATAAATATTTAGAAATGGGTGTCTTACAATTTGGCCAATCCCCTCAAGGGGTGGATGGCCAGAAAACCAATTACCTTATGCCATTTAACACACTTTTGCGAACTAACATATAAAAGCCTTCGGAAAGATTATTAAATCGCTTCCATTTATCTCTGAGCCTGGATTCTTGTGTCGTTTCTCTACTTGTTCACAGTGAGAACAGTGACAAGTAATAACTACTTGAAAACTGCTATACAGGGACTTTAGAACCTGACAGTCGGAAACATTTCCAGTTTCTGTCTTGCACAGACAAACAAAGCACTTCACTCGAGTCAATGCTGGTGAGCAGCAAAAAGTGACAACAAGTCCTGGTGGATAATGAGACGCAAAGAAGCAGGGACAAAGGATGACAGAGACAAAACAAATAATTTTCACAAAACAGACAAGGGAGAGACTTCCCAAGCCTTTAACCAAAGATATGCTCAGGATCAGGTGTTTTATGTCATCTGTATCATCTTTCCTTTTGCTCCCCTCCAGACTTGCTCTGCACCTTCAAAGCTCTTTGTGTTGAAAACAGAGCATGCTAATTTTTGTAATGGTAGGCACTTCACTGAAACCTCAGAACTTCTACTCCACCCTGCATAAACAGAATGCCTGAAGTGACATATAAGTGCATTTGAGACTTAATTAATGCATTTCCTAAAGTCTGCTGACTGTTTTCAAACACTCTGCTAATAAGGGAAAAAACCAGTTTCCTGTAACAATTGGAAAGTCTTTAATTTCACCTGAAAATCCAACCAGCTGCAAACCACTGACAGGCTTTCGGTATGTGCTAAGAGAATGGGAAGTATAAGTCTCACCAAACTGAAGGAAAACCTTTTAATTCTCCTGCAAGTTAAACAAAATGATGACAAATGACAAGATTAAATAAATGCTGATCAAACCTGGCATTTGACCCCAGCCTAGAATGCATAAACTCCTGAAAAATGCTTGTTCTCAATTTTCAGATTTGCCAAGGAAAATTAATGGGCTTCTTTTCCTCCCTTCACATCCAACCTTCTTTTTCAGCTTCCTGTTCACTCACTCTGAAGTTTAAGACTTCCACTTCACTGTTCTCAGCTACAGAGCTATCCTTGTTCCTGGTTTCCATAGAGAATTCCTCCTGGGACTATTTTCCTGCCCTGGAGTCATAGCTCTTCAGAAAGTATTTGTCTAAATTATCTACTTACGTGCTGAGCGAAAAACAACCTGGGTTTTATCTGAAATGAGAAGTAAATACTTCTCAGTCTTAACTAATCTGCTGTTCACTTGACTCTTCTTTCTTAAAAGGCCTCTTTCAGGGAAGTGGGTTGGCTTCAGCTCGCTTCAGAGAAGACAGATGTCTTTGTAGTAAGAATGTAATACATATATGCTAAATATATAAGTAGGATGTTGTATTTGCATTTAGTTCTGCTATCTCAAGCTGATGGAAAGAGTGCTATGATGGACGGCTTCCAAATGTTTTTATACAGCATAAGGTGAATAAATAATGGTATAGGAAACCACTCTTCTAGGAAGGGGTTATTAGGAGGTTTCCTATACGAATCAAGAAATAACCCTTGAGTCCTTTTCTCCCTTAGATTTTTTTGTTTGGTTGGTTTGGTTTTGTTTTTCTTTATTTTGGTTTGAGCTCTGGACAGAAGGCTTTACCTTTTCCTGCTACATTTACAGGTTTGAAAAATGCTAATTTGAGAGATTCAGCTATTATTCTGTTCTGTTGTTGATTTCCCAAGCCTTCTATCTTGTCTTTTCAAGTCCAGCCATGGGTGCAGAAGTAGATTTGCTCAGGACAACCTAAATTTTGCCACTCTATTTACAGTGACGCTTATTTAAAAAGCTTCTTAGCTGTTGAAAAGATGCTGACTAGTACTGCCCTGTTTCCCTGAGCTTCTGTATTGCTGTCTCTTGTTTTGTATCAGGTAGTTTGTGAAAAGCAGGTCAGTCTTTTATTCCGTACTTGCTCCTATACATTACACAGTGCCTGCTACTCTTGCAGTACTGTGACAAAACCAAACTAGTGGCAGAGCTAGAGTGACAACAGGCCACTTGTCATTCTCTTCTCATGAAAAAGCAACTGCATCCATACAGGGCCTGTTTCAGGCAAGGCACCCTGTACCAAGGAAAAAGTTGTTTAAGTTTGTCTTTCCGTATTTCAGTATTTCAGGTAAAAATCGGTCATCTCTGTAATGTGCCCTGCTCCTAGGGAGTGTGCTGCTCCAGAGGACAAGAAAGTTGGCAAGTGTTCTCCCCACAAAATCTCTAACATAGATCTTTGTACTCCTGCTGGACATTTTTTTCCTTCGTGCTTATAGCTAAAATTGTTACAGTACAGTAGTATTATATTAAGGTAAGGTAATTTTGGAAGGGATAATGAGGCTTAAAAATGTTTAGTTAGAAACTGAACAGCTGAGAACTTGAATTGTCACTTAACTAAGATGGCTGAGCCACCCACAACTGCACCAACTCTAAAGAGAATTCAAAGCAGCGAACGGGGGCATTTGGTCAGGCTGTGCTCAGGCTTTCTCCTGGACAACTCTGTTCCACCTCTTGTCCCTCTCCTTTTGTGTCGCTGTCTGCACCATGAATGGCGTGAAGAATAGCGACACAAAGTCCAAGTCCAGGAGCAATAACAGTTATTTAATTAATTATAAATTGGTTTATATAACTTGGGTCACCAGCATGGCATAAGGTCATTGGTCACTGATCATCCACCTCCTAGAATGATTGGTGGAGGCTACAAAACATTCATTTGAAAATATTTTCTTCCGTATACCATAGCAACCCTCCTGCTGAAAAACAGCAGGTGCTAGATAAAGCTAGTTTACAGAACCCGTAGCAATGTTTTTCATAGTTTCTGTGAGAAACACAGAGCTCTCACAAAATGCTACAGAAAGCTGGAAAAGTTCTCTGCTAAAGCTTTTCAGCGTCTACACTTTTGCCTGTGCAGTCTCCCTTTGAACATTTAGCTAATCAATTTGCTCCCTTTTAGTGGCTTTGAAGAAGGGAATAGGCTAAAATTACGGGATGTTCTCAACCAGTTAGGCTGGTGATCTTGGAGAATGACCTCCGGTAATGAAAAATATGCTAGTAAATAGGTAAACCACTATTTTTGTCAGTGTTTAATACAGCTCTAAGACATGACTGCACAAAAGTGGGTAGAAAGGAAAAAAGACCAATGAGAACTGCAGGCAGACTTATAGTTGGGAAACACATTAAAAGAAAATGTAATATTTTCAGCTCTCATTGGCACATGTTCTTCTGGCCTCTTTACAGTCCTCTTCTAAGGCAGCTAAGATAATCTGCTGGAAGAGAGAAAATAATTAGACGAAGCCTCTTTTGACTTTCACTATCTGCTACAACGAATAAGAATTTTAGGTGGAGGTTTATTCAAAGTGTTAATCAGCAAAGGAATTAATCACATTTCAATTACGCGTTGTAGGCTTCAGAGTGAACAGCCTACTTGCAGAACGTCGTGGTTAGCTTTGATGCGCTGCTTCTGTCATTCCGGCTGCAGACACAGTAGAAAAATCTCACATTCGGTATCTCCCAGCTATTCTGTATTAAAAAAAATACGGAATTCCAGTGGTGTTTCAGGGAAAGTTTCATCTGCCTTGTCAGTCCAGTGATTACTGGAGGTAACACTGATCCAGTGTTACTGGAGGTAACTAACTAACTAACTAACTAACTAAAGCAGCAGCCGTTTTAATTTGGTAACAATAACAGTGAACTAACACAGCGTTACCCCGAGGGACCTCAGCGGGGATGGAGCATACCTCCGCTGTTTAACCTGCAGCGCTACGGTGACCCGGGGAGCAGCGGGGCCGAGGAGCGGGGTGGTGGCGGGGCAGCTCCTGTCCGGCCCCGGCGGCATTCCCGACCCGCGGGACTGTGGCGGGCGGGAGGCTCTCCCGGTGCCCAGGGGAACTCCCGAGCCCTCGGGACTGTGGCGGGAGGGAGGCTCTCCTGGTGCCCGGGGGCACTGCCGAGCCCGCGGGGCTAACTCTGGGCCCGGGGGCATTCCCGACCCGCGGGCCGTGCCGGCAGGAGGCTCTCCCGGTGCCCAGGGGAATTCCCGAGCCCTCGTGACTGTGGCGGGCGGGAGGCTCTCCCGGTGACCGGGGGCATTCCTGAGTCCGCGGGCTGTGCCGGCGGGAGGCTCTCCCGGTGCCCAGGGGAATTCCCGACCCGCGGGCTGTGCCTGGCGGGAGGCTCTCCCTGGGCCCAGGGGCATTGCCGAGCCCGCGGGCTGTACCGGGCGGGAGGCTCTCCCGGTGCCCGGAGGCATTGCCGAGCCCGCGGGCTGTGCGGGCGGGAGGCTCTCCCGGTACGCGGCCCGTCGCCATCGCGGCTCGGAGCGGGGGCCGCGCCGCTTCCGCCGGATGTCGCCGCGAGGGCTCGGCACCGGGGAGGCGCGTCCTGCCCGAGCGGCGCCGCGATCGTCGCTGTGCTGCTGCCTCCGCTGCTGCCCCTCCCGCCTTCTTCTCCTCCTCCTCCTCCTCCTCCTCCTCCTCCTCCTCGTTGTCCTTATCCTTCCCCTCCTCCTTCTCCGCGCCGCCTGCGGCCGTGCCCCTCCCCGCCCGCCGCCGCGGCTGTGGCTGACAGGTGAGTGCGGGGGCAGCGGGGCGCGGACCCTCCGCCATCTTCGCGGCCGCCCGCGGGGCTGAGGGGGAGCGGGGGTGCGGGCGCGGTCCGGGGCGGTGCCGGTGGTACCGGTACCATCGCGGTGGTCCCTGCGCGGTGCCGCCGCCACCGCCGCCCAGGCCCGCGGCGCGAACCGGCGCTCCTGCCCGGGCACCCCCTCCCTGCCCGTCCTATTCCGCCTTATTCCCCCGTGAAATGACTTGCACGCTCTTCTATAAAAGCCCAGAATAACCGAAAATAAGCCCTCATTCCTCTTCTGTGTGTCGCGGCTTTTCAGCGCTTCCCGCCCGAGGCTGTAGGGATGGTTCCAGGTCTGCGGGTAGAGAAGCCGAAGGTGCTGCTGAGGAGACTCCTGTCGCTAACTTTGTTCGTGTGCTGCTGCATATCCTGCCTAAGGACAGGCCAAGCGTAGAGCCCCATTAGTTTACAGGTGGAGTTCGGAACCTCTGACACCTGTACAAATGGAGTAAACACGAAACGCCCAAATTTCTGAAGTGGGGCACAGCTAAATGATGAAGGGAAGCACCGTTTGTGGTGGCATGGGGTGAATCTGGCCTTCAGCAGTGGGAGGATGACATGGAAGTGTCCAAGATGGATAAAAGCTGTCTATAAAGAGCCACCTTCAGTAGTTCTCTCTTTTTCTGTGCTAAAACCCTGTGAAAATAAGTTTGAGGGAAGAATTTATATGCTTAATGTATTCAGAGGTTGAGTACATGTTAGGTTCCATTCCTTATGCAAAGAGGAAAACTTCTTTCAAGTTAAGTGTTGATCTGTGGTTCAAGGACATCTTGGTGTTTGTGAGAAAAGAGAAACTTCTACGTGTGTTTTTATCTCTCTTGTCCAGCTTGTCAAATTTATTTTGTTATTGCGGTTAAAGTGGGCTTTCTATAACAGTAATGTCATGGAAGGTTTAAGTAAGGAACTGGTGGAACAGCTTCTTTGAAGTGATTCAGTGTCATTGAGTACACCTTGAAGTGATACAAACGTCTATTGTTCAGGCACCCATTTTAAAACATTACAACTGCATCATTCTCCTTAAGTAAATTTCTGAAACTGCTTTCCAAGCAAGTCTGCTGTTGGTGTTTCTTGATGTTTTTGAAAGAGAGCTGGTAACCCCAAGAACCCACAAATATGTTTTCTAATGAGTAGTTTAGATTAGATAATCTTTGTGCGTGGTGTCAGCTCTAACCTGTCTTGTAATAACTTTATATGTAGCTTTGTGTGTTGTGGACTTGGGCAATTATTTTGAGAAAAGGTGCTGGCACCAAACACAAGAATTTAAGGCAGAGGCCAACTGTAATGTTGATTGTCTTTTTAATGCCAGTTGTTTATGTGTATGTTTGTCCCTGAACTAGGTTTATCATGTTAAATCTAAAGATTCTAAGATGAGATGCCTTTTTAATGTAGACAGGTCCTTCCACCATCTATTTCTTAAATTTAGGACTTGTTTAAAGCATTCAGTCTTTAGTATGGACTGAAATGCTTAAGTTTGTTGGTACAGTCACAAGACAAACATTGTGAGTGCAGTGATAATGTCTTACAAGAAGATCTTACTTCTGTGAAATCCTGAAATTGCAAGCCAGAACTAGTATGTGCCAAGTAAGGAGGAATTAAGTGGTACTGCATTCTATAAATTCGAGATGAGATTAGGATCATTTTATGTCACGGAATTTTAAGTCTTGGAGCTAAGACTAGTAGGTTGTCTTGTGAGGTGAAAGCCAGGGTGAGGGACTTCTGGAGGCCACCCCTTCAAACCCCTGTGGGGAGATTTGGTTAGTACTCTGTGAATGACCACTGGGGAATGGATAGGATTCGGGGTGGTCTCCTTGCAAACCAGAATGATTCGTTTTTTCTCATCCTCCAGTAATATGCATTGACTATTTTTAGGCTTGGTGTTCAAGATGGTAGGCTGCGTGCTCACAATGGTCTTACATGGACTGCTGGTAGGTTCCATAGTTCTCTGTGCCAGACCATATGAGGTAGTGCTTCAAGAATGTGCTGTACAGAGATTATTTATTGGTGCTTCAGAAGAGCTTGCTAGATGTATTATATTTAGAGTCAAAATTCCTTGCTTTTGTCCAAGTCTTAAGCACTAAAAGGTTCTAATTTACTGGCAAATACTATATTCCCAGATGAAGAGCAATGATGTTAGAGGTCACTCTGCTTGAATAAAACCATAATAGCAATTCATCTAATACATCAATAACAAGTACATAAATATTGTTTGTTTAGAGACTAGTGCAATAAGATTCTGGCCTCTGAGTGTGGTGCAGTACTTCCTTGAACAAACACCTGGTTAAATTGCTGTTGCTCTTGAACTTCCTTAGGATTCCTCACCCTCAGGTCTTGTGTTTGCATACCTGTGCCTGCATGTAGGCTACTTCTAGGCTATTAGGGATTTGCTAATGCAGAAATGGGAGCTGCAGTGTCTGGGAAACAGCTGAGGAAATAAGGTAGCCTTCAAACATATTTTAGGATTTAACCAGCTGTAAGTAATTTAGCAGGACCTGATGCTGTCTGTTGAACTCTTCAATAAAAGTCAGTTCATCAATACCTGTAAATAAAAGAAGGTACAATATATACTCATAGGTAACTAACTAGTGTTGAATATAAGATCATATTGTACCTTGTACCATTTAAACAGTGAGCACCCTCAGCAAGCACAGGTGGCACAGGTCTCAAAGGGAAGCTTTCAGGACATCAGCAATTTCACCAAATAGCTCTTAGTCTGATGATTATTAGTGGACCCAGGAAGGTTTCTACTATAATTAAAAAAATAAGTAAAAAATATATATATCCAAGTCTGATAATTATTGCTGTTTAGTATCAGGTAATATAAGCTTGTATGGTGAGAGTAGCATTTCTTGCTTTAGCGGACTGTATGGCAGGCTAGGTCAGCCCTGCATTTTGGTGTGACTGCAGCATTTGCTGACATAGTTGAATTAGCAAGATCAAAGCTTGCTAGCAGCAAAACTGGGCTGGCTTACATTAGGATGTTGGTGTTAAAAGCTTGCTTAGAGTAGGTACTCACTAATGTGTTAAAGCTTTTATCCTTGATTTCAGCCGTATAACAGAATTTATTGGTGCAGCTTCTTTACTCTGCTTTCTGTTGAAAGGAGGTTGTCACCTTCAGTGGTGGATGCCTGCTTTCCTCTTTTACATTTCGAGGAACATCCAGTTTCATTTGAAAGAAAGCTGCACTAAATTTAGAAAAAAATCAATGTTGTAATGCTTGAGTGGATTTCACAAGGTTTGAGCACGCTCATTAGTGTTTCTAGCATCATCTGTGATGATCTGGAATGGTTTTGTTTCCTAAATATTTACCTTTAGCAAAACAACTAGTCTTACAAAGCAGTCTCCTTAGCCTGATCTTTCTCAGGTGTGCTGTAGTCTTGCGGCTTGCATTGAATTAATGGCACTTGAACGTACAGCAGCCTTGAAGCAAATTGTTCACTGAAGACCTTAAAATGGAAGTTTTACTCCTTTAAATTTTATTTCTTTGCATATTAATAAAGAGTGTAGTGGCATATGTTGATACTTAAATTCCCTTAACTCATGAATAATGCTGTCAAACTGAGTTCCATGTAATTAAGAACTTAATAACTGTAATCATTCTCCTCTCTTTCTCCTTTCCCTCCCTGCTTTGTGGAAAAAACCCACACACTCCCCCCCATTAATGGACATCTTTGTATTGTAAAATTTTAATGCTGCACTAGACAATAATTACTATTGTAAAATGCCTTTGTGTTTTATGTAGTATACACTGAAATTTTCTTCTAAGCTATGTTTGAAAATGGGAGACATGAGACAAAGAGATTTAAGAGCACACAAATACAGTAAAATTGTATGGGTTTTTAAAAAAAATTCTGACACAATCACTTAAATAGTAACTATTGCTATTTCTAAACTCTAAATAAAATGGAACAGGGAGATGTTGGGTAAGATGTTGCTGAATCTTCCTGATGCTTTCCCTTTGCAGACTTGTGTGTTGTCTTGAATGAACAAAAAAGGAAATGCAATACTGTAGCCGTTCTGTCTATGCTCTGACACATCTTAAAACAGCTTTTCTCCCTGGCTTCAGCAACATGCATGCCCCAGGAATACTTTCCTTTCAGCAGCCTTCTTGTTCTGTGTTCAAGAGCAGAAGTAGGCAAGTACAATTAGTTATTGCTGCAGTGAGTTTTTAAGTCTGCTAAGGCCAGTGTGTGCACTCTTTGTTGGTGCCATTTCTCTGTTGTAGCTAAAACAGTAACTGGTTACACATCTGCTCTTTACTGTTACTCTGATGAAATATTTCCTGTGGCTGAGTACATCTGTTACAGAAAGGTAGGTGGCGGAACTTTACTCTGTAAAATATCCTGTGAGTTTAATTAAACAGCACATCTGAAATACTGGAGTGTCTTTGCATTCAGCAAGTAGTAACTACCTGTGCTCTAGATGTTTTCTAGGACATCTTTTCCTCCCTTACTTCTCCAGGTTTACACTGTTAGAAAGGTTCTCTCGAGGCTTTGACAGATCATTGTGTGAAGTCTCTGCAAACATAGTGTTTTCCAAAACCATTGAGCAGAATACCTCAGTATGTCTCTTAATCTCACTTTTTAGTAATACAGTACTTGTGAACTGCCACCCCAGAATATAGTTTAGTAATACAATATGCTTCCTCCTTCTCCCCCTCTCCCTTTTTTCTCAGAAAGTACTTCTGTTCACATTTTTTACTCTTGATTGCTAATTTTTAGCTTCTGTGAATTTAGCTTCATTTGATTCAGGAAGCAAGATTCAAATACTTCTTGGTGATTTTTCCATCTTACTTGTGGCATTACTGAGTAGAAGGAAAGTGAACTTAGTGAACTTTTCAGAACTGATTTGGAACACTCAAAAGTTAATATTAACTATATCTGGCTAATAATTTATAATGGATTGTTTTGAAGCACTTTTTTCTTACTTGGTTTGACTGGAATTTGGTGCCTAGCCTTGACTTGTGTTTATGTTTTCCCTCATCCCCCCTTTTCTGTTGTCTGGCGTGTTCTAACTACAAAAGTTTCAAAAAATTGAAAGACTTTGACTGGTTTGTGTACTACTGACTGTTTCACTAATCAATATTTAATATGGTTTTCATAGGATATGTAACATGACACTGATATTCTGGACAGGTAATTTTCATTGTTTGAAAACCTTACATAATAAGGGGAATCAGGTAACTGCTAGAAATGAGCACCTTATTTTTTTAGCATCATATTGCCAAGGATCTGTTTTGTGAAATCTACCCTTGAAAAACCTGTAGCTTCTTACTGTTGCAATTAGAATCAAAACAGTTCTGAAATTGTCAAAGTGAAGTTAATATTTAAAGGGACACTGTCACTTTTTAAGAACTGAATTTAAATCCTGGTTCTCAAAAAACTCTTTAATTATTGCTCCCTTACTCAAAGTTTGTAAGGCTGTTTGGTGGGATTCAGAACAATAATATTAAAGGCAGTGAAGCTATTCCCCTTGGCTTCTCCTTCCCATCCTCTGTATGCACATGCCTGCTTGTGGCCCCTTTGGTTTCAGCTTTGCTGTGGCTGTGTGCACCCTCCTGCCGAGCCTGGGAACAGCTGCATGTTTGCCCTCTCCAGAACGTGCATGGGTGGTGTGTCATGCTGCTGCATGAGGAGAGGGCAGTCCCTGGCAGTGACACTGGCTGCAGGTGAAGTGCTGCTACCAAATAGAGACAGTAGTGGACGTGTTTTCTACCCAATCTGCTCCGTTGGCTCACGAGCTGTGAAAGTAGAAACTTGTATGTAGTGAATGTGAGAATTTCGCTCTCTAAAGATGTAATCTCATGCCTATGACTGTGTCCCTTTAAATTCTATGTGCTAGAGTTTATAGCTGCCAAATCTGTATGTACTGGTACTGAGTGCTGCAGCTGATTGATTGAGGGAAGGGATAGCATCCAGAGGAACCATGACAGGCTTCAGGAGTGGGCCCATGCAAAGCTCATGAAGTTCAACAGGGCCAAGTGCAAGGTCCTGCACCTTGGGTTGGAGCAATCCCCAATATCAGTGCAGGCTGGAGCGTGAATGGCTTGAGAGCAGCCCAGCAGAGAGGGACCTGGGGTACTGGGGCATGAAAAACCAGACACGAGGCAGCAGTGTGTGCATGCAGCACAGAAAGCCAGTGGCAGGCAATGGCACAAGAAAGATGTGGACCTGTTAGAGCTGGTCCAGAGGAGAGCCACAAAAATTAGCAGAGTGCTGCAAACCTCTTCTGTGAAGAAAAGCTGAGAGAGATGGGGGTTTTAGCCCAAGACACCTTATCAGGGTGTTCAATACTTAAAGGGAGCTTCGAAGAAAGAGAGACTTTTTAGCAAGGCCTGTAGTGATATGACAAGGGATAATGGTTTTAGCCTAAAAGAGGGTAGATTTAGATTAAATAGAAGGAAACATTTTTTTACGATGAGGGTGGCGAAATGTGGGCAGAGGTTGCCCAGAGAGGCAATGGATGCCCCATCCCTGAAAGCATTCAAGGTCAGGTTGAGCAGGGCTCTGAGGAACCTGATGCAGATAAAGATGCCCCTGCCCATTGCAGAGGAGTTGGACTAGATGACCTTTAAAGGTCCCTTCCGATGCAAATCATTCTATGATTTTATGAAGCAGTCAAAAAAAGGATATTTCTTGGTAATGTCCTCCAAAATGAAGTAGTTTGGCACAAAGGGCAAGTGGAAACTAAGAGTTAAAACAATGCCTAGTAAGGCATAACCCACGTTAACATCTTTGTGTATAACTGCAGTTCAGGAGCCACATCTGGCAGGGATTAGAAATTGCCTTTTGTTCTTTTTTAGCCCCCTCTGCCCCCAGATCTTAAGTGAAATGGTGTTAATAGATTTATGGGATTATATGTAGCTGTGTGTATGAATAAAACTGTCTTAACAAATCTGCCTGTGTGCACACTGATGCTTTGGGCCTTAAAGAGTAATCTCAAACTGCAGAATATGGTAACTGAAAGCCATTGAAAGAGTGGTTCCCAAGAGAGGTAGGAAGGAGGGAGGAAGAAGGGAGAATATATATATGTATGTGCTTGGGATCTGATCCTCTTTTGAAAAGAAACAGAAATGTGATGAGCACGGAAAACCTGTTCCTCATTCTTGACCATATGTCCATGAACAGGAAGATACTTAGTGAAGCCCAGAAGACTGGCAATAACTGTTTATGGGATGGGCTTTTTAAGATTTTGTAAAGGAATCTAGCCACAGTGAATAGAAGAATTTAGGCAAATAAGAAACTACCCAATGGTAGTTCTTTAATTTGTGAATATAGCTAATTAGTTACTACTGATTAATCACACATAAAAGGCTCTGATGGGATTAGGTGCAGGGGAGGACTCTGTGGAATCCAGAGGATATGAAAAAAAAAATTTTAGTGCAGTATAGGTCACTGGTGCAACCTGAATTTTATTTTAGATTCACTGTGGAATTGGTGTCAGGTTACTGGAACTGGGTTGTTCCAAAAGCTAATTAAAGTACCAAGTTTTTTAATAAGGATGGATGGGCATTAAAATCTTAACTAAATCTAGTCTCATTTTGATACAAATTTCTGTATCTTTATACATTTTCATTTTGTGATATAAAACCCAAAGGAGACTTTGAGCTATTGTTATTCATGGTGCATACTGTGTTTTTAGTAAGGTATGCTTTTCCTTGGCTTTATGATCTGTTAAAAAGCTGAAAACACCATGTCAAACCCCTGAAGTGGTTAATGCCTGATCTTGTTAATAGTGATGGTGCTCATTCCTAGCGTGAGATCCTGCGTGTTGGCGGATCTTAAATTGGAAGTGGCCCTGGGTTTGGTTTAAATTTTCTCTGATCAACTTATTTAAAAGGAAGCTCAGTTGCCTGGTTAGCTTTGCCAACTCTGCTCTCCTATTCCTCTGCAGACTATTGCACCTATTTTAAGTTTTAATTGTTGTTTCAGAAATTATTTATGCTGGAGAATGAATTTTATTTTGTTCTCAGTGTGCATGATTGAAAAATTTTGGGTAATCAATCCTGAAACATTTGAAATGTTTAACAACTGGTACCCAATGAAACAAAAAATAATTTCTGTTGAATGTTGGGTTTAAATTTTAAAAAATCCTGTAATTAAATGTTTGTAAAAATAAGATTTTGACAGTAAAGAACTTATTCTCCATATTTATGCAATCAAACATAATTTGATTTTTTGTACATATTCTCCATGTTTATGCAATAAATCAGACATAATTTGATTTTTCTTAAACAGGGGAAGCAGTAGCTCATACATGGTAATACTGTTTGGTGATACTGTCAGGTGTTTCCAGGCATATTGAAATGCATATATTTGGCTTTATCAAGGTGACAGAAATGAACCATATCACCAGCAGCCTGTTAAGTCAGGTGCACTTTCACTATTCTCATAAGTTCATGGGCACTTTCATTATTAAGGGAAGTGAAACCATGAGCTGCCAAAAGTGGTGGAAAATAGTTTTCAGAACTGCTGTCATGAAAATTAATTTCTGCTTATGTCTGAACAAGGAAATCTGTTAAACTTTGTGTAGTATCACTTAAAGTTGAATAATACATTTTTAACCTGACAGTGTCCCTAAATTACCATGTTTGCTTTCATTTTCCAGCTGGGTTTTAATTTTGCATGCATTTCAGTGAACTATAGTATGCATAATAGTTGTTTCCTGGAAGCATTTTGGGGCTGTCTCTGCTGGTGTTCTCCAAAATGAGCAAGGAAGTGGAATTTATTTTCCTTTTGGGGAGGTTTGTTAGCTAATGAATAAGTAATGCAGAAGTGATTCCATTCTATTTTACATATGTGCATATGGTTTTGAACTTAATGTTGTTTGAAGAACAGCTATAAGTAAGAGGGATCTCTTCTTTTTAATGACAACCCAAACAACTCCAAAGTTTAGTAGAACTAAATATTTCCATTTTGATAAAAATATTTAAGTTGTGGTTCGTTTGGCGAAGCAATTTGTAATGTGTAATGCTTGTCCTTAGTTTATCATAGGAGCCTCTGTGAAGCTGTTTTTTTGAAGTAATGCCAATAGAAAGTGGAAGTTGTGCATCTGCTCGCCAAGCAAAGCAGAAACGTAAATCACACAGCCTTTCCATTCGAAGAACCAACAGTTCCGAGCAGGAACGGGCAGGGCTGCAGAGAGACATGTTGGAAGGGCAGGTAAGGTGGTGCTTGGGAGCCTACATCACTTTTTTATATGTATTTTCTATGGGGAGAAGCTAAACAAATATTGGAATATGTCCAGTAAAGCTGCAGGAACAACAGATTTTGTTGCTTGTAAGTGCTCGCTGGCTTTGGAGATCATTGATGTGCATGTTGACAATGTTTCAGGTTGTGTTGAGACCTGTGGAGTTTATCAGCTTCTTTGTAGTCTTACATGAATGATAAAACTATGAAATGATATAAAACCCAACCTGTTTATTTCACTGCAACCTTCCCCCACCACGTGCAAAAAAAAAAAAAAAAGTTCAAGATTGATTCTTGATATCCTAAGTTTGCATTTAGAATAGTAGCAACCCAGAAATATGAATAAACCACATACTTCTTATGATGACTCTGAAAGGGAAAATATTAGTTGGAAGGCTGTCCTGCATTCCTTTCCATAAAGTAAACAAATATTGCCTGAATATTTAGTGTGAGCTAACTCAGATTTTTGTTTGTGTGGGGTTTTTCTTGTTTGGCTCAAATGAAGGTGTGCTCTTCTGTGGATTAAATTTAAGGAAAGAACAGCAGCCACTGCTTCTGTAGCTTTCTCAATCACATCAGTGTAGTGGGTGCAATCTGGACTTGGAGTGTTGCACTTAACAATTCTGAGATTACCTTTAGGTAAGGCTTCTGTCAGAAGCAGTGCTGGCAAAGATAAGCAAATATCAGTTTAAAACTATTTATTGTCAAATTGACTACACAGTGTTAGTGTGGGCCTGGCAAAGATGATGCAAAACTCGATTTTTATCAGAGAGGTGGTTTGAAACACAAATGGAGTTTGGCTACGAGAAACCTCACAATGAAGTCTGCAGATACTCTGAAGGGAAGACCTGGTGTTTTCTCAGTGTTGTGATGGGTTTTTTTTTTTTTAATTGAATCTATTTTTTTTCAGTAAATCATAGCATTAGTTTTCTGGGAATTAACAGAGCCTAGGTTGTTGCTTCTAGTCATCTAGAAGCTGGAGAATTCAAGTACTTGGATAGAAAACTGTTCATGCATTTGGGACTACTGCAGCCTTACTTCAGGAAAGGAGTGAAGGGCAGCTGAGAGGTCATGACATGCTGTCACCCCTGCCTACTAAACCAAAATGTTAAGCTGCTTTAGTATTTCTTAGCGAACTCTAAGTGTATTATGCTGTAATGCACAGATGTTTAAAATGTTTTATCTACCATCTTGTTTAATTTTGTTGACCTTGAGAAGCCAGGTGGCAGAGTCTAGCAAGTAGAGAGTATTAATGCCCCTTCACAGTGGAGCTGTAGAACATGTGAGATCTAGCTAAGTACTTTTGCAGATAGAGAGATAACATTATTACATACCGTTTTAATAAGCTATTTTAAATAATGCCAACTTTAGAGAGAGTAAAGGAAGTGGATGCATTTTACTATGCTGGTTACTTCATTACAAGTTTAGATTTGCTTATGCTTTCAGGCTTTGGGAAGTGGTTTGAAAACCTTTTCTACATCTCGTTTTTGATTGCAGAAGTTGTAGGATAAGTTAGTTCCTTCCATAATCTTGCTGTATGAAATTATTGGGTAATTGAATCAGAAATAATTCTAACTTCAGTGTTTCTCTTAATAGTGTTTCATTTATTTAGTATTCTTGTTTGATCAGTTTAGTTTCAAGTTGGTTTTAGTCAGGATCTGTTTTGCTTCTGATTGTCTGTGAATGCCTGAACAAAAGTACGCTGTCAGGGGAGAGGCAGGTGAAGAAAGGAATGATGTAGGGCTTAAGGAGCATGGTCCCACTTCTTCCAGCACAGTGCCACAGCTTAAACCAGCTGTGAACCTGTGCAAAACTGAATTGTGCACAAAGCAGGTGTGCTCTGCATCATGGCTATGAGTTGTTTCTCTTGCTCTCTCTTTAAAACTTCGGAAATAACTTACACAGCCAGGGTCATGGCAGGCCTTTCCCGCTGTGCCTGCAGACAATTCCCGGGGCTGGGGCGGAAGGTGACTCAGTTAAGTGAAAACTTTTTTAAAAAGAAGTTTATAGCTGGCTACCTTGGTAAGTAGTAAGTGTAGTAAGCCAATTTACATATTGTGTTCACAGCTTTCTAACCCATTGCATGTCAACTTCTAATTTACTTTATCAACTGAAGGTATTCTTTTTTTGTTGAACTGCAAACATCTTGACATTTTAAAAAAAATTCCCATTTTCAATTTTTTTAAATGAGTTGTACATGTATCTTGGTTTATAATTTTTCTCTAGTAAAGAAAACCCAAACAAATACCATAGGTGATTTGAATTCTATCCCTTGAAAGAGAAAGAATATATAAAATGAATAATTTTATGATACACAGAGCTATCTGTTTTGTGTTCTAAACTAGCAGTAGTTTTAATTTCCCTCCTTGCTGGGACATTGAGATAAGTGTTAAAATCAGGTCAAGACTGAAGGGTAATTGTATAAAATATATGTAAAGAAAAATATAACCCCCAATATTTTGCCTCCTAGGATTCTAAGTTACCATCTGCTGTCCGGAATACACTCCTTGAACTTTTTGGACAAATAGAGCGGGAATTTGAAAACCTGTATATTGAAAATTTGGAATGTGAGTATCTATTTTTTTCTGGCAACTTAGGAATTGTTTGTATTTAGGTTATAGTAACACTAATTAAAACATCTTGGATATTGTAGTATAATTAGTGTAGCTTTTCTGTGAGGAATTTAAGAATTGTTTTGAACTTGCAGCCAAAGATGGAGTTTGTACTTTTCCAGAAAAATCACTTTCTTAGCTCTTTGACACAAGCAGTGAGAACTGATGTGTGTCATCCCCCCTTGACTCTTGGGCAAAGCCAGTGAAGGGTCTGTCTCCTTATCATTGTAGGATCTAGTGGGTTTCATGTTAATCTGGCAGTAACTCCATTCAGCCTTTGAAGTTTGTGACTTTGTTTTATGTTTACAGACTTAATTTTAATGATGTAGTATTAGTAAATAAAATTGGAAAAGCGACTTACTTGAAAAAATGTAAAATGAGGTGGGGTTTTGGATCAAACAACTTACACATTGCATAACCAGCACCTGCAGCTGTTTAGGAGTTTTGAAGTCAAGCACTCAGATAAAAATTCCAGGTGTTATCTGAAGAAGATATTTGTTTAATGACAGTGCAGTTGTCTGATAATGTAAGTGATCCAAGGTGATGTAAGAGGATCCCAAGTTAAGTAACACAGGCCTGTACAGTAATACAGTAAAGCCTCTGCTCAATTTCCCTTGCTGGAATTTTAAGCGGTGTTGCATTGGCTTGGCTTCTGAATTGTGGAATCTGTGTGATTTGGCTCCAAGTCAATTTTTTTCCACACCTAATCAGTTCCCACAGTTAAACCAGACACTCACGATATTGAAAAAAAAAAAAATTCTTGCCTGCTTTTTTGAAAATGTGCTGGGTTTTTTATTCTCTTAAAACCTGTGATTGTGTTGGTTAAAGGCTGTCATCAAGAGTACACATTTTTTAGTGACAATTTGCACAACTGAATTCTCGGCCTCCTGCTGAGAAGTTGGCTGGTAGTAAGAAAAGTAGTTTCCCTCCCCAGCCTTCAGAAATGCTTGTCAGAAAACAAATGGTGGATTTGTACCCTCCAGAGTATGATTATTTTCCTTCTTTTCAATTTCCATTTCTTTATATGCTTTCTTCACCTCACAGTTCTAGTTATGATTGTGGTCTCTTTTCACTCCTCGTGACAATTTCTAAATTTTTCTCTTCTCTGCTCAGTCTAATATTTTTTTGTTCTTGGTCTAATTCCTATACTAGTGCTGCAGTTATCGAACACAGATTTTTTTTTTTTTTAAATAAATTGCAAAGTATAAAAAATAGTCATTTGCAGAACTACCTTTCTTGTGAGACTCTAGCAGTACACAAGTATTCAGGGAGAATGCTATTTTGTGGTTAATAAAAACCTTTGTTAAGAAAGGACGTGTTAATTCTGTTGCTAAAATATTTATGATGCTACAAGTTTTCTGTCTTCTGCTGGATTTAATTCAATACAGATGGGCCATGTATTTCACAGAAATGGTTTTGTTAATCCTTAGCCTCATTTATTTGTAAGAGTAATTAGAAGCCGCCAATGCTTTCCGCAGAATCTGGGTCAAGGTTGATCTCTGGAAAATTCAGCATGAGTCTTGGTTTTTGTCTTGGTGAGACCTACTTTTATAAAATCCCAGTTGATCTCTTTTCCTCTCCTTAGCATAAAACAGCTTACTTACTAACCATAACAGTTCTTAAATAGCATGTTAATGCTGTTATGAATGATAGTCAATTTTTTGTAGTAATGTGAATTTCCGGTTTTGTTAGTGCGTAGGGAGGTTGATACACTGAATGAGCGCTTAGCAGGTGAAGGACAGACAATTGATGGAGCTGAACTGAGCAAAGGACAACTGAAGACAAAAGGTAAGAGAGCCACAAAGAATCCTAAACCAGTATTTTTGAATGCACTTTTTTGTACTTTGTTGACCAAAACATAGAATGTTGCTGAAGGGAATTAATACCAGTTGCTTATACAAATAAGCTAATGCTGTATTTGAAATATCTTCCTTTGAATTTATTTGTCTCAACAGCCAGTCATAGTACCAGTCAGCTTTCTCAGAAATTAAAGACAACTTACAAGGCATCTACTAGCAAGGTATGAGACATATTAAATCTCTACTCATCCGTGTGTACTTGTGAGACTAACGTGATTGTCCTTTAAGTTGTAAATTGTGGTTTCTTTAAGCTGGGTAGTGCTGGTCTGTAAGTAAATCTGCCTCCTAAGGAGCAGGATGTTTATCTTGGATTCATTGATTACCCATTACTTCACCCATACCATATGATATTTTTAAAATAATTGCTCTCCTTTTTTGAAGAAGAGATGTTGGAGGGGAGAGAGTGTGCACACGTGTATGTGGGAGTGCTGTTTTGTAAATAGAACCAATAAAAGTAACTCTGTTTCATAAGGGAAATAGAGAACTTGCTAGTGGATTTCTGAATGAAGATTTGGGTACTGCAGTTGAAATGGGAATTTAAGTAGGCACCTTGTCCCGTTCCACTATAAAAGGGGGAGCCGGGAAAGGATTCTTTTGATAGATTTTTCTGACGAAAAATCAAGCACTAAGACGGCAATATTATATCTGAAAACCGTTTATTGAAATAAACAACAACAAAAAAAACCCCACCAAAAATCACAACTAAATGTTCTCTTAAAAAAAAAAAAAGGAGGTGGGAGGAACAGGAAAAAGGAGCAGAGAGAGAAAAGGGGAGGAGGGGGGAGAAACAGAAGACAGGGAACAGCGTTACCACGGAACAAGGGCTCTCTGTCAGCATCGGTTTGGCAGACGGGGCGCGCGTGTTGCGAACCGCGCTGCGTTTGCGGAGCTGCAGCGGCAGGCTGGGCGCGATTTTTAAAGAGCAGAGGGCTGCGAGTCCCTTCCATCGGCAGAGACAGGCTGCTGTGGTTACAGGCGCGATTTTTAACGAGCAGCAGGCTGCGTGTCCCTTCCATCGGCAGAGACAGGCTGCTGAGGTTACAGGCGCGATTTTTGAAGAGCAGCAGGCTGCGAGTCCCTTCCATCGGCAGAGACAGGCTGCTGTGGTTACAGGCGCGATTTTTGAAGAGCAGCGGGCTGCGAGTCCCTTCCGTCGGCGGGGAACAGGCTGCTGAGGTTACAGGCGCGATTTTTAAAGAGCAGCAGGCTGCGTCTCCCTTCCATCGGCAGAGACAGGCTGCTGTGGTTACAGGCGCGATTTTTAAAGAGCAGCGGGCTGCGTGTCCCTTCCATCGGCAGAGACAGGCTGCTGTGGTTGCAGGCGCGATTTTTAAAGAGCAGCGGGCTGCGTGTCCCTTCCATCGGCAGAGACAGGCTGCTGTGGTTGGTTACAGGCGCGATTTTTAAAGAGCAGCGGGCTGCGTGTCCCTTCCATCGGCAGAGACAGGCTGCTGTGGTTACAGGCGCGATTTTTAAAGAGCAGCGGGCTGCGTGTCCCTTCCATCGGCAGAGACAGGCTGCTGTGGTTGCAGGCGCGATTTTTAAAGAGCAGCGGGCTGCGTGTCCCTTCCATCGGCAGAGACAGGCTGCTGTGGTTGGTTACAGGCGCGATTTTTAAAGAGCAGCGGGCTGCGTGTCCCTTCCATCGGCAGAGACAGGCTGCTGTGGTTACAGGCGCGATTTTTAAAGAGCAGCGGGCTGCGTGTCCCTTCCATCGGCAGAGACAGGCTGCTGAGGTTACAGGCGCGCTCCCGGAGCAGCTGCGGTCCCTCAGCGTCGGGGCGCGGGGGCTGCGGGCGGGGGCTGCAGGCTGGGTGAGGGCGGCGGGCACGAGCTGGGTGCCGGCGGCAGCTGCGGCCGGCGAGCACGAGCTGGGTGCGCGCGGTGGCCGCGAACGGCGGGCAGGAGCTGGGTGAGGGCAGCAGCTGCGGATGGCGGCTACGAGCTGGGTGAGGGCAGCGGCCGCGAGAGCGAGATCCTCACGGCGACAGGCTAGTTCCTGGAGTTGGCACAGCAGGGCGGAACAGGCACAGGCAGGGAAACAGGACCTCAGGGAAGAGGGCTCGAAGGCGGGAGCAGAAGGGGCCAAGCTGACCCTTCAAGCGACCCAAAGCAAAAAGACCTCGTGGTGTTGCGGCTGGCTGCTTTTATGTGCCCCCAAACTCCTTCCCCGCCTCGGCTTCGCGGGCCCATTTTTGGTGGGCATTTTTGGCGGGCATCCGGGTACTTGCCTTCACCAGCAAGCGTGTGTGGGGGCGGGGGGAGCTGCTCGCAGTCTGGTCATGGCCGCCCTCTCTGCCCTGGCTGGCTGCCCGGTGAAGCCTCTCTGGGGACAGGGCAGCACAGTTTGTTTTTTTTTTTTTAATAGGAATTTTCTTCACCTCATTTGTGCCATATGTTGGGGCATATATATGTTGGTCCCTCTCACGCCTCTGTGTGTGCTACTACAAATTTCGTTTTAAAAATAATTTTTAGTTATGACACTAGAACAGTTTGTTTCCTTTATGTTGCAAGCCTTGCTCATCAGTAGCTAGTGATCTTTTTTTGCTTGATGTTTTGGCACAATTAACCTTTCTGATGCTTTTCATTTTGTACATCTGCATCAACCTGATATTTTTGTTTTCCTTGCTCTCTCCCCTTTTTCAATTTTTACAGGGAGTTTACCTGCTGCTCTTTTTTCCCTATATCAGAGTGATTTCCTGATACATTATTAAGGTTAAATAAATTGTGTGGAAACCACAGTGGAGTCTGGTATGTGAACCAGCTGTATAGGCAGCTCTGTGGTGACCTGTAATGCAGGCTCATATGTGGTGTAGATGTCTTAGAAATACCTTCTCTTAAGAATGAAAGTTTGAGAGTAAGAGTAAGAATAAGGTAGTGAAACAGACTGAAGCTACTGTGGTTTATTTGGTCTCCTTTTTATTTTGTTGTTTTCCAAACTTTTATTCTTGCCAATTTGATGCATAGAGGTGCCTCTTTTAAGAGTTTATGATTTGCAAATTCTTTAATGAAACCACTTAAATGAGGACAACATGATATTAATAGGGGCTGTATAGTTTTGGTACACCTACTATGTAGTTATGAATTAGTACCCTCTAGTGTAGTGTTGTGTTTTGTGGGTTTTTTGGTTTTGTTTAGTTTTTTTTGTTGTTGTTTGTAGGGTTCTTTTGTTTTGCTTGGGTTTTTAAGGCAGATGTTAAATCCTTGTCTTCTTTTACTTATTGCAATGTAGCACTTGTGTTTTTTCCTGAGCAAGACAGGCAGACCTCATAGCTTCAGCATGGAAAGCTGGGAAGTATGAGGTGGAGGCTCCTGGGTAGCTGATGTGCATGCACAGCAAAGCAGCTATGGGTAGTGGAGCATGAAGAATTTAATACCTGAACATTATGCGCATCTATTGTATCAATTGGTGCCAACAGATGTCTGAATGTGCTGATGTATTTCTTATTTATTTTCACAACTTTGAGTCAGAATTTACTGGGGACTAGGCAAGAGCTGAGGGAAATTACAACATTGAGAGCATCTCTGTCCAGTGTGTTCTTTGAAACCTTAATGCACTTCATGGTGTGCTTTGTTTTGACCTGTCCTTCCTTCCTACACAGAGGAGTCGAAGCTGTAGCCTTTTGTCTCTCACAGAGAGACTATAGCAAAGAGTTAGGAAGGAGTATAACTTTCTAACAAAGCATGATTTTTCCATCTATACCCTGACTGGATGTAGAGTTCCCCAATACCCTATCTGGGAACAAGACATTTAGAGTTTTAAGAGTTCAACAGCTCTGAAATTCTTATGCCTGTACCTTCTATGTGTATTAAATGAACAATGCTGTTTCCCGAAATGGTTGTATTCCAAACTCACTGGTGTAGTAGATCACAAGTTTTCTCTTCAGCCCTTCCTTTATACTTCTACCATACAGGAGGTTTCTTGGGTGTGTCGTTTTTTGGATTGGTTGGGGTTTTTTTGTTTTGTCTGTGGAAAAGTAGAAGAGACTTAAGTTTTACAAACCAATTGTTTTGTGTAATTGCACACAATTACATTTTTCAGATTGGCAGCATATACAGAATTAATTTTTTTTCTGAAAAGACCTTTCACTATTTGCTTAATCTAATGAGAAGGCTGATCCTTGACTGCTTTAATATTGGTAAAAAATACTAGGACTAAAGCAATCTGTTTGTTCTCTTGGGGGAGATGCTGAAGTGAACATTCTTAATTCAAGTCCTTCATATGAAATTTCCATACTGGAATACTTTTCATCACATAGCTGTATATAAAGTTGGCAAAACTCATTTCAGAAAAGCATGATTTTAGCAGCAAGGGTTATCCACCAGTGTCCAAATCCCGAAGAGGTAGATTCAACACTTGATACTCTTAAAACTAATTTTTGTTAATGGACAAGATTCTGTAATTTAACTGAGTTGGTTTTAGATGCAGGAATCACTATATGCAATCCATGTTTTGATGTTAACAAAGTGTTATGGCTGCTGTTAATAATCCCTGGCTTATGAAAGTTGTTACAACATCAGGAAAGCATCACTTGTTTATGCAGAGTCCTAAAATAAACTGAAGTGCTGTAACTTGCTCCATCCAAACTAAATTCCAGGATCTCTGATTTGTCTAGATCAGGATAAAGACTCTTAGAAGAATGTTTTTATTCACCTAGTAGTTGAAAGGAATAAAACTTTTTGGGCTATGTAGTTTTTGCCCTCACTGCTTAAAGTTGCTTCACAGGACATTCTGTTCATCAGGTACAGTGTAATTCTGCTGGACTGGTGCTGAGTTGACCAAGTTTTCATTCTTATTTCGAATGTGCCCTGTCTGTGTAAGAAATGTTTTTACAGGGTGCCTCACTCTGTTTGCCATGCAATTGTTTCAGTTTGTATTCAATTTTCACTTGTTTACATAGTAAACAATCGCTTCCCTATTAACAAATCCTTTTGTAGAAGGAAGTACATGAAACTGTATCAGTTCAAGAAAGAGGACAGACAAAAGTGAAACACTCAGGATGTGGTTCCCCATTTATTTGTATATGATGATCTACTGAAGTTACTTCAGAAATTTTCTGCACTACAGAGACGTCTTTTTATCAAGTTGCATGTTCTTTAAATATTTCCTTTCCTGGCTTGGGACATTGTTTATGTGTGTTTAACAAAGCAGGAAGTAGACCAGGCCCTGTCTACTTTATCCAATTACTGGTATGTGAAGTGAAGGGCAGCAAAAACAGAAAGAAAAAAAAAAAAAGTGTGGAAAAAGTGTGTGTTGAGTAAATATCTGTATAGGATATTTACTGTTGGACGGTGTTCTTGAACTCTTATCTTCAGTGTGCTAATTAAAAGACTGCTAATACTCCAAAAGGAGTTTTATATTCTTGCCATTAAATGATCAGTGAAATCACTGTCCAGCAGTTTTGGAAATTGTTTGTTGATGGGCAGGGGATAGTTCCTCCTAGAAAAATTTTGCATGAGGGTTTGACTCAACATTAGAAAGACAGAATGCAAGCAGAGTCTGAGTATGGGGTTGAGAGCTGGAAAATACCAAGTCTGGAGTTTGAGCTGAGTGCTGTATTAGTCTTTTCCTGTTAGTACTTAATTCAGCGGTTCCACTTCTCATACATGAGTGCATTTAGTTTAAGGACTGTGTTCAGCGTGAAAGTTGCATCTGTAGGATTGTGTTCAAAATTTAGGAAATTCTGAGTATGGTTGAACTAATAATCTTTACCGCTAGCCCATTTTCTTTTCAGTACATCTGTAATGACTGTTCCTTCTGCTGCTGTGAAACCAAAATGCATATTAGCTGATAATTTGGAATTCAAATAGGGCATTATCATTTCATCATTGGAGAGTTGACATGCTCAGGATTTGGAATGCTCTTGCAGATTTTCTTTTAGCTTTAAAACCCTTTTTTGAAGTAATTTGCTTTAATGACATGCTTAAGACCTTCTATTTTAATACCAGAAACTAATGGGATTTTAACCTTAGTTTATTGTCTGAAATGTAGACTTAATTAACTTTCTAACTTTTACTAAGCTGTAGATAAGTCTTAATGTGATTTGTGTTGAAGTATTTAAAGGTTTTGATTTAACTGGTCAGATACCTGCCTGTAATTCCATGCTGAGGAAAACACTGATAAATTGAAGTTGTCTTTTTGTTTCAGTTTAACAAAGCTTTTGAGGCAGTCTTTCTCAAAGAACAGTTATGAGCTTCAAGACTTGTGGGGTAAAAATAGGGTATTTGTAGTGGTGGTTTTACTTTTTAAAGCCATCTTTCATGGCTCTTGGTTTCAGTTGTCTCTGGAAGTTCAGCAAGACAGACTTTTTTTTTTTGAATATTGCACTCCCCTTTATCTGAAAATGTAGAATTTCTGCAATTTGGTTCCTTTCTGTAGATACTGAGTGTTTTCAGCATTCCTGCACTGTAGTGATGTGTAGTTTTACTGTTTTACTAGACTTTTATTCCTTTCATTTGGTATTGCGTATGCACAAACTAATTTGGATTTAATGAGTCTTCTCTGTTTTTCACCTAATAGCTTCACTTAGAGGGAGCATGCTTATCAAATGTTTAGATGAGTTTGACATATTTTTTTAAAAGCTTCATTACACAAATAAACAGGCATATGCTCTCAGGTTAATGTTTGATTTGATTAGCTTCATGCAGTTTTAAAGATAAACAGCAGTGAGTGTTTTAAATTGGAATGTTTCTGGGTTTTACTAGAATTATATAAAAAGTACTTTTTTTTCAAAGACATTACACTGGCTAGCAGGGGCTGTCTTAGTTATCAGATATACTTGTTTGGGAATAGGCAAGGAAAGTTTTAAGGTCTTTTGCTGGGTTTGTTCTTTTTCTTTTTCTTTTTTTTTTCCCATTAAAATCCTTACCCAGACTGAATGGGAAATGCACTCTGTGCTGGTACAACTCATTATTCCAATAAGGTTGCATTATTGTAGTACAGAATAGTTTGTCTTGCATTCTGTAAAAGGGCTGCTATTAAAAAAGAAAAAACAAAGAAATGAGAGGTATGTTTGCATCCAAACTCACTTTCCGACCATCAAATGTCAAATTTTTGACAATAGTGAATTGTCAGAACATTAAAGAATCATGGAAAAGTTAATGTCTATTTTTATTTGTGAGAAAATTACTTAATCTTGGATCAATGTGGAAAAAAAATGTTGGTGTCTCTGCTATTTCAGATTGTATCCAGTTTTAAAACTACAACATCAAGGGCAATCTGTCAACTGGTAAAGGAATATGTTGGCCACAGGGATGGTATTTGGGATGTCAGTGTCGCGAAAACTCAGCCAGTGGTGTTGGGAACTGCATCTGCTGGTAAAGTTTTGTGTTGCTTGAATATTTAGAAAATTCTTAAGTCTCTAAGCTATAGCAAATACAGATCCAAAGCATACTTGGAAACTGAGCTCCATGCTGAAAGAATCCTTTTAAAGAAGTTCTGTAGCTGAAAAATTCTTAAAATGGGAATTTTTTTTCCCTTAGAGGGTTCAAGCATACTTGTTAGTCTTTCTAAAATATGTGCCAGTTCACTTCCATGCAGGTCACACTCTCCTTAGTCAGCTCCGGCATGTTGGGTGGTGTGGATGGGTGGGATGGGGAGCTGCTTGCTTGGGGAGGCCTCTGGCACAGAATTTCATACGGCTGGATACAGAGACCCCTGCAGGCTTTCTATCCTAGCATTGTTTAGTCTTTGTTTTATAGAAACTGTACATGTGGTCATAGTTGGCATATTCTTGTATTCTTGCATTCTGTCTTTTGCCTATGAGCACAGGGACAGCTAAAAATGTTAATTTTCAATCCTTTTTACTATATTAGATTTATTCCTTCCCGCTTGAGGGGGAACAAGTACTAATGAATAAGTCATTAAATCTATTATAGTCCAAAAATCAATATAGATATTTGTGTAGTTTTAGAAAATTATTAGGGAAATAAATCATAACCAGACAGAATCGGTCAATTTGAAGTGACAGTCTTTGGAAGCTGGAACAGAATCTGAAGGTACTGACTAGATTAATATTTACGGACCAGAAACTCTGCTTCTTGAACTGACCTGTTACAATTTTTATGTGCCTGCTGAGGGGCACATTCTATCTTTGTGTGCGACATCTTGTCTTTGTCCTGATTTAACTTGGAAACAACCATTCTCCAATTCAGCGTTAAGGTACCACCCACTTAAATATTTAATTATTTAATTTTGGGTGTGGCAGGATAAAGGAGAGGCGTTTGGAGTGATTTCCTTTTTAAATTAATTTTTTTAGTGCTCTGCAGTGACCTGTATGTATTTGGAACTTCCATGCAGGAAGTAAACAGGTTGTGCATAGAGTTCCTGTTTGTAGTGACTGCCTTTTTCATCATGGGATGCTTTCTCTGTTTTTTTCTGAGTCTCATGATACACAGCTGGAGCATTATGCAGAAGCATGTAACCAAGTTAGGAAAAATATCAAAAGTAGAATTTGCCTTTCAATAGTTACTGCAAATTAATCTGATTAGGACAGCACCTTTACTTTTTGGGCGAGATGTGTACGATGATAAGAAAATGTTTTGTATATAAGGTGGTAGTCAAGAGTTCTACATTTAAAATCTTGCATATGGTATGTGCTAGAGTGGAAGATAACTTGTTTGTTGAAAGGGTAAAAATGAAAAACATGTTTTTAACTATTTACAGCTGCTTTTTAATCTTTGTAGATCACACTGCTTTGCTGTGGAGCATAGAAACAGGGAAGTGCCTTGTCAAGTATGTAGGGCATGTTGGCTCAGGTAAGATAAGGGCATGTTGTGAAAACTGGGGACAGAGCATGGGAGGGGGAAATGTGTTTTGGCCAGCTACAGAAATGTTTGTTGTGGTTTCACTTGCAGGTGTGCCATATCATTAACAAGTCAATTGTGAAGTTCCACTAGTTTTCATGCAGAGAACATTTTGTAATATGATTCTTTATTGGAGAGGCACGTTAAGACAGTTCTGCAAATTCTAAGTGAATAAACAAGTCCATATAAAGAAATTTACAGGCACAGTTACGACACTCAGAAGTTAAATCTCACAACTCATTGAGGTCTTGTGTGTGTGGAGAACAAAAGAAGCTTATATAATCCGAAATTAGCTATCTTGCAGGATTTGTGTTATATTTGAGTTAGAAACTACAGATGCTGGGTGAATATCTATTTGCACTTATTTGTTTAAGATCCCATATATAATTTGCTGCATAATGCTAAGATCTTGTTTTTAAGACAGTTAATTAAATATAGGTGTTTGTCTTTCTTTATACCAGTATGAATATTGTGGAAACAGGGTTTTTTTAAACCCCACTTTGGGTGGAAAGGTGCAGTGCACTGAGAGTTCTTGATGTTAATCTTAATTTTTGGTATCCAATTTGACAAGAACCTGATTTGCCCCCTTCTGTCTCTTAATGAGTTACAGTACAGGATTTTGTAGACCAAAATTGGAGAGGTTTTCCATAGCTTTAATGTGCTGTACAGAATTGAGCACTTTGAGTGATCATACCCTGGGAAAGTGAGGAACGCAGTTATTGACCAGGATTGTTTAGTTAAGTAATTCAGCACATCACAGGAACTTTGTGAGGATACAAATAGAATTAAGTTCTCTAGAATTCCTTCAGCCATGAGTTGTACTTTTTCCTTCTGCTGTATGACTTTTCTCTCCTACAGCACAAAGATAAATGCATAGAAACAACTGGTAACACATTAATGTGTTCCGATATCTCAGGTTGCTTGCTGTATGGACCTTTAAGTTCTATAAAGTCATGTTTGAAAACTTCACTCATTTGAACTTTCATGCTGATCATTTTCTTTTAAAATTGCTATTTGGATAACTATGAAAATAGGAAGTTCTAACCTGTATTTAAACAGCTGTTTAAACAACTGTGTTTGAACAACAACAAGAAAACTATACTGTATATAAATTTTATATAACTATACACATCTATAAACTATATTAGAAATAATGTATTTTTTATCTAGTAAAACTTCTTTTTTTTGTTTGACAGTTGATTTGAAATGGTGCAAAGGTTTTGGGTGCCAGCAGCTGGTGCACCATAGAATTAGCTCAGTTTAAGGAGTACCTTTTTAGACTCATTACACCGTGCTCTCCCGACAACATATGCATCTATTTTACTTGTATAATGAATGGAAATGATTTCTGAGTTCTGTCTTGAATTGAATCTTATGCACTGAAATGAAATGAAGAGCTTCGTTGGTTGATAGAATTCTTGCAGGACTATTTTAAAGCCATCATGTTTTGATACGGTTGCAGGACTGAAATCCAATTTGTGTTACTTGCATCAGGTTTTCAGGCATTTCTTCTTGCAATCCTAAGTAATAAGCAGAAAGTTGATGGTAACATATAGTAAGTTTTCATTAAGTTAGAAATAATTATGAATATTTAAATTCTCTTTATGGAAGTCCAGAGCATTATCCCCTGTCAGCTTATGTACGACTTGAATGTGGTTTGTTTATCCTCTCTAACATGAACCACTTGTACTAGATTCAGGAAATAACTTGTTAGAAAATATGCGTTATTTTATAATCAATGATAGCTGCTTTCCTTGGTACTACCCTTTTATATCACCTAAAAGATTACAACCAAAAATTGCTTAAAACTTAAGAAGACTTGATTTTTCAATACTTTTAATGATAAAATATTGTGAAAGAATTCTTTTAGTATACTAATTTAAAACTTTACTTTGTTTCATACAGTGAACTCCATAAAGTTTCATCCCACTGAGCAAGTGGCTCTTACAGGTATGTAAAGTTTTTTCATATGTTAAGTATGTTAATCTTGATGGAAAAGAAGTGTGATTTGCCGATTTGTTTTGGTTGTAGCCTCTCTCCCTATTGCTTTGTCAGCATCCTTGTTGATTGAATTATTTTTATATTTGAAGGCATAAAAAACCACAGCTAGATCTTGCCATCTGTGTTTTTCATGTCATGTTGTCATTTGTGCTTCCCTGCTCCAAACCAGACACTGAGAATCATACATCAGCTGAATGTTCTGGAATTCATTCCAGAGTACTGAAAGAACTAGTGGGTGTTATGGCAGGATACCTCTTGATTATCAACCAAAGGTCTTAGGAGTCTGGAGAGGTCCCTTCTGACTAATGTTACTCCAACATTCCAAGAAGAGTGCGAGGAAAGACCCATGGAACTACAGACCTGTTAATCCAATCTTGGTTCCTGAAAAAATTATGGAGATTGTACTGAGTACTGCTGAAAGGCATTTAAAGAATAATGCAGTCATCGGGCACTGTCCACATGGGTTCACAAAGGGAAGGTCCTGTTTAACTAATTTGACATCCTTCTAGGATAAGGTGACCTGCCTAGTGGGCGAAGGGAATGTGGTGGATATAGTTTTTCTGTTTTTTAGTAAGGGTTTTGATGTTGTCCTTCACAGTGTTGTTCTGGACAAGTTGTCCAGCTGTGGGATGAGCAGGTTCACGGTGTGCTGTGTGGGCAGCTGGCTGAAGGGCAGAGCTCAAAGGTTTGTAGTGAATGGGGCTGTGTCTGCTGGCAAAGGATCACCAGTGGTGTTCCTCAGGCCAACCCTGTTCAATAGATTTATCAATGACCTGGATGCAGGAATTGAATGCACCATTAGCAAGTTTGTTGGTGATACCAAAGTGGGAGGTACTGCTGATTCTCATGAGGGACAGGAGGCCATTCAGTGGGATCCAAATAAGTGAGAGCATTTGGCAATGATTAATGGGATGGAATCTAACAAGTTCAAATGCCGGATGCTGCAGCTAAAGCAGAGTAGTGTTGAGCACAAGTATAAATTGGGAGAGAAGTGACTGGAGAGCAGCCCTGCAGAAAGGGCTCAGGGGGTGCTGGTTGTCAGCAGGCTTGATTTAAGTCAGTGGTATGCCTGGGCAGTCCAGAGGGCAAACCTCATCAAACACCCCACACCCAGCTCGTCAAAAGAGGTGATTCAGCGTTGGTGCGGCCTCACCTGCAGTGCTGTGTGCAGTTCTGAGCCCCACAATTTAAGAAGGTTGTGAAGGTCCTTGAATGTGTCCAGAGGAGACCCACAAAGCTGGTGAAATGGTGGGAAGTTGTGTGAGAAGCAGATAAGGACTTTGGGTTTCTCTGGTTTGGAGTAAAGGAACCCGAGGAGTGACCTTGTTGCTCTCTACAGCTTCCTGAGGAGGAGAATTGGAAAGGGATGTGCTGAACTCTTTCCCCTGAGAGCCAGTGATGGGATGCAGGGGAATGGTTCAAAGCTCTGCTGGGAAGTTTTAGGCTAAATATTAGGAAGCATTATTTTACCAAGAGGACGGCCAGGTCCTGCAACAGGCTCCGTAGAGAGATGGTTGATGCTCCAGGCCTGTCAGTGTTTAAGAGGCATTTGGACAATGCTCTCAACAACATGCTTTTACTTTTGATCAGCCCTGAAGTGGTCAGAGAGTTGAATTGGAGATTTGTTGTAGGTCTTTTCCAACTGAAATAGTCTATTCTATCTATATGTATCTGTAAATGATATTTCCAGAAGTAAAGGAAAAGAATATTGTGCTATTGAGTGTGCAGAAAAAGCAGTGTGAAAATATGACTGTTAATGTGAAGACGTTTTCAGGCCTGAGCGTACCATCAGTGCAACTTCAGGTTTGAAAACTGTCTGATTGGTCTAATCCTGTGGTTCATATAGTCCAGCATTTAGGACATTAGCTTTGGGGCTAAAGAGGTCTGGATTCAATTTGCTGCTATTAGGTAAGTCATTGTAAAATGATGATAATTGCTGCTGAGGTTAGAAATTAAAACACTTCTGCTTTCTGCATCTACAGTGGGCACGTAATAGGAAGGTAGGGAGTAGCAGGCCTTATGTCTAGGATTTAAGTTTGTCTGTTTGGATTTTCCTGTTTTCATCTGCTGACTGTAGCCATTATTTTGGTATCATAAACAATTTTACTATGTAACCTGACTTAAAACCCAAACCAACCAAACAAAAGCTGTCTATAGCTAGATTCTTGTTCTCCCGTTATTTTTCTGAGAGATGGTTCTGCAGAATATTTCAATTGAAAGTTTTCAGGGGTCTTGTTCTTCAGTGATAATTAATTTAGAACTGGTTAAAATAAAAAAAAAATCTTCCTGCTGATCCAGAATAGTGACATCAGAAATAATATAAGGTTGAGTTCTTCCAGCCTTCTTACTTGGTGTGTTAGATGAGAAACATTTCCTAGTACTTTCATGTACACTGAGCTTGCCAGAATTTTGCATACTCGTTACAAACTGTTTTTCTCTATCTAAACCATTCAGCTTGGTACCCCTCAGGTATTGGAATGTATTTGTTCTGACCATAGCAAGGACAATCTTGAGTTTCTCCTTAGTTAATAATGAATAAGTCCATTTTAAAACAGATGGAGTTTAAAATCACATGGTACCTGCTGAGCTGTAAACTGCTACTAGTTAAGCTGAGTTGTAAGGCAGAAGAGGAATAGCTTCCCACTTGCTATTTTGGGTTTCTCATTAAAACCACAGTAAAAACATTTAATGGAAGAAATCATTGAATAAAGAACCCCAGTATTTTGAGAAACAATAAATGAATACCTGGTGATGTATTAAATGCCTTCTTCAAATGTTACATATTGAACAGTAGTGAGACTCATATTCTGATGTGTAGTATTCACATGTATGTTTCACTGTAGGAGTGATTAATTTGGTAGCTACTTATGTCTTGTGTAATGAGTTATGTCTGAGATGTTGAGACTTGCTTACCATAAAGTTCATAATGGTATCTGTTAGGAAAGATGCAACTTAGACAGTATTGCTAAATGTAATATTAAAGCTTGTTTTTATTGCCCATGGAAACGCTCTTACTTATTTTCTCTCTCTTTTTTTTACCTCTCCTCCCCTGTGCAGCATCTGGAGACCAGACAGCTCACATCTGGAGGTACATAGTACAGTTGCCTACACCTCAGCCAACTGCAGACTGCAATGTAAGCAATCAACCTACTGCAACTAAACTAATTGCACAGCAATTTCATCAGATACAGGTTTTATGATAAGACTGAATGTTAAATTTACACATAATTTTAAAATTACATGATTTCAGGACTGCCAAAGGTGGGATTTTAAGGTTTTAGTTGAAAAGCTTTATTTCAACTTTTCCTTGAAAATAGACTCCCTTCATGTTTTCAGAGGCATTTGGTGCAGAACAGAATTTACAGCTGCAAGTAGATGAATCAACTTTTTGTTCAAGCTAGTAAATATGTAAATGAACTGTAAAAGTATGATGAAGTGCTTTTTAAACTAGCTAAATTTTTGTAGCTTAATTTACCAAGGCACCTGTATTAGCTACAGTTGCTATAGTATTAGCTATAGTTGCTGTGGATTGAAAACTGATGGTAAAGACTTGCAATTTTAGCATTTATTTAATTGAGTCTTTATTGATTTCTAATCAACCCTTGCCAGAACACATCACATTGTCTGATATTGTTGTCCCCAGGCCTTTATTTTAGTCAGTATTTACTCTAGCCTGTCAAATGCTTATTTTACTTAAAACCACCCTTACTAAATTGTGGAGAAAACATAGTTTATAGCATGAGCTTCACAGCAGGCTGAGTAGGGGCAAGAGTTGGCTGTATAATACAAGATAGATTTCTGAATGGAAAATGTTTGATTCAGTTTATTTGATTTGGCATTTCCATTTTGAAAGAAAATAAAAATGTTATCTTTTCCACACCCAAGTAACATAAAAGAAAGATATTTTTGTCTTGTGTGAGTGAAAAAGGAGTTCAGAGAGTAATGTTTAATGATGAGCAAAAGAATTTATTTTGCGTCCAGTTTATGTCAGCGCTGCATGATGAGTATGTATCGACCAACAGACAAATATTGATGTAATGATTTGATTTTAATGGATAAAAATGTCTGTAAATTATTGTCTTCCCAAAGATTAATATAGTCAGTGTCCTGTTAGTTGTTTCCTACCCTTAAAAATGGAAAGGAAAAAAGTCCCTTGATAATGTGCTGCAATGAAACTCTAGGGTAATACACTTAGCAGATAGTAAAGGGGACAGATACTCAGAGCTAAAGAGTTTGGAGGAGATTTTAAGATGAAGTAGAATCATAGAATCATTTAGATTGGAAAAAAACTCTTAAGATCAAGTCCAGCTGTTAACCCAGCACTGCTAAAGCCCTAAACCATGTCCTTAAGGGCCACATCTACATGTCTTTTAGATACCTCCAGGGATGCTGATTTCCCCACTTCCCTGAGTAGCCTGTTCCAAGGCTTGATAACGCTTTTGGTGAAGAGATTTTTCCTAATATCCAGTGTAAGCATTCCTTGGTGCTACTTGAGGACGCTTCCTCTTGTCCTATCACTTGTTCCTTGAGAGGAAAGACTGACACCCAGCTGGCTGCACCGTCCTTTCAGGGAGTTGTAGAGAGCAATGAGGTCTCCCCTGAGCCTCCTTTTCTCCAGGCTGAACAACTCCAGTTCCCTCAGCCGCATATCAGCAAGCTGTTAAAAGGAGTTATTAAAACTGCATTTAACTCACTGGTTATAGTCCTTCAACTAAGTTTGTGATAGTGAGTACTGGAATAGGCTGGGTGCAGCAGAATTAATTTACCCACATTCACGTCAAGGGGATTGGGAAGCATTTACACTGCAAAATGTAACTTAGAGACATTCCTTCCCTTTTATTCTGCATCTTTTTTTCTCTTGCATTTTACAGCAAGTGTCTGGAGAAGATGAAGTTGAATGCTCAGATAAAGATGAACCTGATGGAGATGGAGATGGTTCCAGTGATTGCCCCACTGTCAGAGCCCCATTAACTTCACTGAAAAGCCATCAAGGAGTGGTCATAGCAGCCGACTGGCTTGTTGGGGGGAAGCAAGCTGTGACAGCATCATGGGACAGGACAGCAAATCTGTATGATGTAGAGACTTCTGAACTTGTCCATTCTCTTACAGGTATTTGTTCACTCACAAAAAATTAAATTGGTGGTTTGTTTTTATATGTGGGATTGTTTGTAGCAACTAAAACATTGAGAAAAATAAGTTGGTTCTCTGGAGCAGTATGTGAGTGTGTACCATCTGCTGCTCAGTGTTGTAACAGTTTCTAAAATTGCAATCTTGTAAATCCCCTAAGCATGAATTTGTCTTCTTTTAAGCTTATGGTTTAACCTGTGAAAATAGTTGTGTTTAAATTGAATGTACCCAAATTGAATGTACCCAAATTTTAGTTCTTGCAAAAAGCTTTTGCTGTGTTCATGGTGTGTTCAGCAGCAATAACCTACACTACTCAATGTGAAATCAGTATTGTGGTTTTTGCCTTCAAATACATTCCCAAACTTTTACAGCAGTAACAGGATTAAAGTTCAGAATGATCGTTACTCCTTTCTGTTTGGGAAAAAGAGGAAAAAATCATCAGCATTTCATTCCAGGTGTATGTGGAAATGAAAAGTCTGGTTTTCATTACCTTACTTGTTCTCATGTGTGGTTGTAGGGCACGACCAAGAGCTCACACATTGTTGTACACATCCCACCCAGCGTCTCGTGGTGACATCGTCACGTGACACTACCTTCCGCCTGTGGGATTTCAGAGATCCTTCTATCCATTCTGTGAATGTCTTTCAGGGCCACACAGAGTAAGTGACAGCTCCTTCACAAGTTTTTACAAGTTCAAAAAGTTGCAAATCTGGCCAGAACTGTTCCCGTGCTCTTTTTGAGGTACTGAGTTAATTCTTGTTTTGTGAGACTGATTTTCACAGAAACCCCCAGTTGTCCTCTTTCAAATGTAGCACAGCAGTACGTAATTTCCAAAACAGCAGCCAGGCCTCTTGGTGTGCTATTGCTCGTGTGGTAAGTCCTGATAAAAATTGTTACAATTAAAGGTGATTTAAGGTATGAGGTTCTTTTTGGCATTGGTTATGCCTGCAGTTCGGGGTTATTGCTGTGATGCAGTGGATCAAGCAGATTGCCTCTGCTTGTCTTGATACTCACTGTGAAATAAAGGTTACTCCTTTGAAACCAGTGGATAAAAAAAGGATTAATTTTCACTCTCAAAGGCTTCTAATTTTTACATAAAATAAGAAATAAAAGTATGGGCACCAATTGCCATGTCCTGTTAAAACAGTGATTCTGATGTAGCATTTTTAGTTACCAATTTAGGCTTAATGTTATTATACTGACTACTGTGGAATATGGACAAATATAGTCATGAGAGTCTGTGTTCTGGTGTTTACTGACCTTTCTGGTTTTTAGAATTCTGATACATGGAAAATGCAGGTGTAACTTGGAAATACTTTACCCAAAGAAGCAAATCCTTTTTTGAGACTTGTGAATGTTTGAGCTTGAATGTTTCAGAAAAAATTTCACTTCCCTTCTTCAGAATAAAATATGATTGCTAATCCTAGCTCAAAATACAAACCACAAATATTTATTCACATTTCTGGTTTTTATTAATTCAAATGTGTAATTTACATTATGACTGAGTTTCAGTATCCACTTTTTCATTTTTTCAGCTATTGACTAGCCTATATATAAACCTAAAAAACCTCTTTAACCCCCCCGCCCTGGACTCCTGAGCTTGATAAATTACTTGGTGCTTCACAATCATCTGTATAAGTAGGCATTTTCTCCTGATGGAGCAGTAAGCTTGATTTTGTGGCCTACATCCTAGAATTGTTTAATCTCATCACTTTTGTGTTCTTCTATCACTTTTCCTAGAATGTCATATAAAGTTGGAAGGTTTTGTATCCCTTAGTGCTTGCATTTTTTCCCAAGCTGATTAACTGCTTCGTCCCAGGACATTTTTTTCAGAGAAATGACCACGATTGACCAAGTTTCTGTTTTCGTATATGTTTGCTGAGACCAAATGATGTTGATCTTGGATGATGGAGCATACTGTAAAAACTGGTAGCTGGTGTTTTGGCTTCTATTGCTGAGACCTATAAACTAGCAGAGAGTTTATTTTTTAGGAATGGAGTAGACCTTGTGCACCCTCTTCAGTCACTCTTATTCTAGCTTTTACTCGTCTTCATATTTGTGTTTGCCTGCTTTATCAAGTGTCTCTGTTTTGTACTTTGAATGTATGAGTTTTTAGTATTGACATAGGCTTTTTCACCAAATATACCCTAAATTTGAGGGTCTCACAGCTGACTTTACTTTTCAGTGGCCAGGGCTGCAGAGGTCTCTGATTTGTGGAAGGGGGGTAATTCTGTTACAGAAGGTGTTTCACTGACGAGTACAGTTAGAGCAGACATCGCGGGGGGAGGGGGTTGGTATTTTTGCATTAGAGACATACTTTGAGAAATTTTATTTTTGTTCCTTTACTGTACTGCCTACTGGCAAAATATTTTTTAAATTGCTTTCTAATCAACACTAACAATCTTCTCACGTTAAGCAGCATAGAAGAAACTGTTTTATCTGTTGACTGGAAAATACATACACACAAGACATTTTTTTGGCTTTTCTGAATGTCTATTTGAATAATATGCCAAGTATTTAATATTTTGATAGGTCCTTGGCATCAGTTCTGTAAATAGGATGTTACAGTTGTTAACACTGATGATTTAAAGTCCTCAACCATAAGTTTTAACACCCTCTGGCTGAGTAGTACCTGATGAGTCTGGAGCTCACAGAGCAGCTATTTTTTCCCGCTGTATTTCACCAGATCAACTCCTAATGCGCTAAGCCAGTATAATTAGATGCCAAACATCTCAATCATGAGGCCAGCATTCCGTGTTTATTGTGTCGCAGCACCCAAAATCTCGCTCCAGCCGATCCCTTCCTCCCGGCGAGGGATCCGCGCCGCAGCCGCTCACCAGCAGGTGGCAGCACCGCGCCGCGGCGAGCGCCCGGCCCGGCCCGAGGACAGCGGTGCGGTCTCAGCTTCCTCTAATTAGCTTAATGAACGACGCTGGAGGGTTACTCGAAATGGCTCGGTATCGTGGGAAGAATAAAAGTGATGTGTTTAGAGACTAAAGAATCCTGTTATAGACAGAGTCTATAAAGCTTTTGTAGTGTTAATTGACGTCATAAAATAAAGAGTTGCAGTGCATTGTCCTGTATGTCAAAGGGATGGTATGTCATCATCTATGAAAGATTATTTGAATCTTAAGTGGCCTAAGAAATCACCTATTATTTTGGTGTCCTGAGCGTAGCTTCATTAAAAGCAGAATGTTTCTTATAATCTACTACTAAGACAATTTAAGAAAATAAATTCTCTAAATAAGTAAGACCAGAAGGAATTGTTGTGGTCAATGTGTCTGTCTTGAGCTGCATGCATTGATATCTGTTTTGAATTAGGAGGTAATTTTAGAATTGCCAGCTGTATGTTAGGTTGTTCCAATGACAAAGATTTCAACTTATCTCTTGGTAAATTCTGTATGTTGTTTGTTACGGAGTTTAATTAACTTCTTTGTTAAAGTTTTTGTGCTTCCCTAGTCTGAGTTTGTCTAACTTCAGGTTCTATGTTCCGTTTTTTTATCTTCAAGAGCTTTGTTTCCTATATTAGTTATAAAAGTTTCCTATATTTTCTGTTCTTATTTACAAGTTACCTGTTTTGCCTCAAAGTGTGTTTCTAAGTATATTTTGACATTTATAGACTACATATAGTAGTAGTATATATAGTGCATTGATAGTGCTTTTGCACTTCAAGCCTGCATTCACCTAAGGTCTTTTTCGAAGTTGTATCTTCCCATGGAAGTTTCCAGTTCTGTAAACATTGCTTGTTTACATTTTTCATATACGTGTGTATATATATAAATATGACTGTTTCAGTTCAATACATGATTTATTTGCCTGTGCCCTGCTGACATAGCAGTTAAAGTATCTTGTCACTTATTGTTTTAGATTTGCCATGCCCTCAGTTCATCTCACATACTTATTCTCTACTGATGAAAAAAATATGAAATGATGTGGAAATAAGACTGATGTTTCCTTAAATATAAATCTTTGTTATTATCTGGTTTTGTGTGTTCAGCAATAGGAATTTGTCTTACTAGTGCTGTGAATCCCCAATCACATCCTCGTATGAGGAGTTTAACAGAGCCCTGGGAAAAGGCTACATTTATTTTATAATCCAGGCACTAACTTGTTGCCTGTTAATTAAATTGATTTCCGGAGTTAAAGCCTCCAAAAATTATACTGGTGACTCAAATTCCAATACCTTTTTTCCAGCAGATGCTGCTTTGAAATACATGATTGATAGTAACAGCTGTTCTCTTATTGAGAAATTATTCAATTTAGGGGTTATTGATTAAAGCTCTTCAGATTGAACTAAGGTTTTGTTCTGAGGAGCAAAATGGTTGTGGCATCTACGTGGCAGTTTTCATTCCACTTCGTTTGTGCTTTCCTTTGCCTTCACCTGCACAGCCTATCTTGTCCCAGCTGTGAAGGCCTTGCTTTTCCCGACGCGGTGGCCTAGTTGAATAACTCTGGTGTTAAACATGCTCTTGCGTATCTACTTGATGACTTTTTCTGTCTCTTTAAGCACTCTGCGTGTGCTGAGGTCTGTCCTGATGTGTGAAGCCTTCTAAAATCTTAATGTTGGAAATGTTTACAATTTGTAGCTTTAAAAAAAAATCTTAGTCTATACAGGTCTAGGCAGTACTGTACAGATTTTATACATTTGTTCTGACAATTTAGTAACACTGGAAATAAATTAATACCCTGTGGGCAACAGAAGGTTTATTAGCTAGGGGATTTTTACACAGCTTTTAAACTAAGTGCTTTTACTATACATTTGTAGTATGTTGATGCTTATATGCAGCTGAAAAATTACTTGGTAAATAATAAAGGGTTTTGTTTTCTTTAGTGACTGTCAGGTACACAGTGGTTGGGGACATTGCTCTTGAAATACTTGAAAAAAAATTATGCAGGGCTTCCAAGTCTGGACTTGCAAATACTATCCTTCAAAGAATAAAGTGATGTCTTCAAAAGCAGCTTTGGGTTGCTATCTTTAAGTGAATATACTTTGTTAATGCTTCTTGATTGTTCAATATATAGTTATGCACCACCTTGTCATGACAATTAAATGCATTTTTGGCTTTAAAAACCCCATAAATTTGAGTGGGTACTTGTGCCCTAGCCCAAGAAAAAGACAAAGTTTGTTTGCTGCTTTTCAAACTTACTGATCTTCGTGGCTAGATTGAGCCAGTGCATCAAGCGTGAATGTGTCTTAGCTGTGGAATCTGTACTTTCTGGCCAAACTCAGGAAAAAAAATGCTGATCATGGATCTTACGTTATTTCTTACAAAGAGCTTATAGCTCTTTGGGACTGCAGCATATTCCATCTCCTTTCACTCTGCTTATGTGGCTCTGAGAGACCAGAAGGCAAAGTTCCTGTTCATTTGCTGCCTGTATGTCTCTGAATGTGCAGCTGGATGGCGAGTTGTGCTTCATCCTGAGAACTCTGAAATTAGAGAATTGCAAATATGTATTGTTTCAACTTTTTATTTTCCAACTCCTATGCTTGCTGAAGAATCTGCATTAAAAAATATAAAAATTACTAAGCAGCTGCTGATTAGGATGCTGGGCTGAATCTGCCATTTAGTGAATTGAGAGTTAATGTCAAAATGGCATTCTGTTTCAAGAGCGTAATAATTGCTTTAGTTTTCGTGGACACTTGGGTTTGCCAAGGTCAGCTGGCTTTCTCAGGTTCTTGGTTATGCAAGACTTAATTCTCATACCTTATTTGTGTCTGTCTTGAATATATTGTTCTTGAAAGAGCAAGTCATAGCAGGGGGAAGTGCCTTTTCTCCAGGCAGCGATGTCATTGGACATCCCTGTTGGAAAGCAGTCTTATTCTAGATATGCCCAATATTACAAGGTCACTGCTAGGTATTCTTATTCAACCACACTTTGTTGGTGAAGTTAAAGCATGTGTGGATGTAGTCCTAAAAATGCAAGCTTTGCACCTTTGACTAATTCTGTGCTTGGGCTTTTAGTCAAAACCTTTTGTGCCAAACAAAATGTAACAAGTCGGATGCTATCAGTGGAGTTTGATCAGTCTAACACATCTGTTCTTTTCAAGATTGTCCTATTCTTGCTTCAGTTATTAATGATTTTAGTGATGCTTTGTCTACCATTTTTCTGTTGTTTCTCATCAAAGAATGCCTTAGGCATTCACCATGTGTGGATATCTCAATCTAGCTTCTGTAAGAAATGCAAAATTTTTGTGATGAAACATTCAGTTTTCTCCCCAAGCCTCACTGGTTAACTAAATGGTTGTGATATTGCTGTTAATACGCCTCCTACCTTGTTTTGTCTGCTGAGGGCTTTTTTTCCCTTTTGCATTTCATTGAGAAAAGGCTCCAAACTTGCATTTCACACACTGTTATGATCCTACATTTGTATGTTGAATATTCTTTAAATGAAGATTATGGCCTAGGGTTAGCTTTTTTGAAATGCTTCTAGTGCTTCTGAACATGTTTACAAAACCTTTTGGTTTACATTTACTACATACAGGTAACAGAGCATGCTAAGGAATCAACAGTTTTCTTAGACTTGTTAGCAGCCTTAATGACTGATACCCCAGGGATCCAGCTTTGAATTTGCCTCACTTCCTGGGCTGAGTGCTTCTTCATAGATCTGTTTCAGGACAGACTAGGGCCAGCATGTTTTACATGCCTTCAGCCCATCCAAGTTACCGCTCCTTGCTCTCTTGCACAGCTTGAATGCCCAGTTTTCTCTTCTAACATTCCCCCAACCTGATACTGTCATGGACTTATCAAAGTGCCAAAAAAAGGCAATTTGAAAGTTAATATTATTTTGATAATTTTGTTTCCTTTTTGTTCTTGAACATTTTATGGTGTCAGGTGGACTTCCTCAAGGCAAAAATTGCTTCCTAATTAATGGAGAAGTACAAGACATTTTGAATAACCTACTCTTTAAGAGTAAGTGCTTAAAATTAAAAGCTCTGTAGCTAAAAGAAAAAAAATCCTTTAAGTATTTTGTTTTGGGGAACGGGATATGTAACAGACAAAGTTTGGTTGCACCCAGTGTTAGCCTTTAGAGTTTTGTCAATTGCTTTAAAAAAGATGTAGATGACAAGTCTGTATCCAATTGGTTTTGAGTGCTTTAAGCCTCACTACAATAGATAGAGAGAATCTTAATTCCATTCTTGAATGCATGCACTGAAGAGCGTTATGATTTTTTTTTCAACTGACCCAGAGAGGAGGATAGCGAGAGGCCCTTTCTTTGTATACTATCTTTAGCTCAGATAACATACGCTGCATTGGTGCAGGAATAAATGGAACTTTTTTAATCCCATCATAAATGTGGTGGAATGGATTTTAAAATATTTGCACCATAACTAACTAACTAACTTAGCATTGAGTAATTCTCATAAAAGCTAGTTACTGTTTTCAATCTTGTGTAATTTTATTATTTTATGACAGATAGTGAGAAAGGCAGATACTGGCAATTTTCTGTAAATATCATGAAACTCGTATCTCTGGAATAGACATTGTTGGTTTAAATGCTAAAGCTGTGTTAATTCCTGGAGAAGAGGAAGCTCAGGGTGGATTTTATTGCTCTCTGCAACTGCCTGACAGGAGGTTATAGCAAGGTGGGGCTTGGCCTTTTCTGCCAGGCAGCCAGTGACAGGATGAGAGGAAATGGCTGCAAGCTGTGCTCGTAGAGGTTTAGGTTGGAGGAATTTCTTCACAGAAAAGGTGATCAGACATTGGAATGGGCTGCCCAGAGAGGTGGTGGAGTCACTGTCCCTGAAGGTGTTCAGGAAAGACTGGACATGGCACTCAGTGCTATGGTCTGATTGACATGGTGGTGTTTGGTCATGGGTTGGACTCGATGATCTCAGAGGTCTTTTCCAACATAATGGATTCTGTGATTGTATGATTTGTTTGTTCTTACTGTTTCTCAAGTTGAAGAAAAAAGCTCTGCTGGTATTTGGAAATAAATCCACAGACCGGCTTTGGGAATTATATCTGTAACTCTTCCTGGAATCGAGTGCTTTTAGCATTTCTGAGACCTGAATGCACTCAGCTGTGCAATACTGGTGTGCTCCTTACCTGAGGCTCCTGTGGCCAGTGCCATCTCCTGTTGAGATGGGTAGTGGAGTTGTCCACAGTGGGGTTTTAAACACAGGTCCTGGCTTCCCCTCAGGCTGCAAACTGCTTGGTGTGGGGATATGCTTTGTTCCCCTAAAATAAAGGAAACGTGTGCAGAAAATGTGATACCAAATCGAGCTTCCTTTAGGTGTTGTTTCTGAATTTTACTACTTAAAATGAGAGGCATATTTGAGCCCTCAAATTTTGCTGCTTACATACAATTGTATGTAAATGTATGTATTCAAGTTACCTTGAATAGATTTATCTGAAAGCTCTGGTTTGGTGCATTTTCATCCCACACACAGATTAATGCGTGTAGATGCCTTTTCAAGGCCATGAAGATGTGTTGTCTCCCAGTTTGATGGTAAATCCCAGTTTAGGTTGCAAATCAAAATGGAAAGAGCAGTGTTAACTTTTTTTTTTGGTGCATTGCCAGTGAGAGTTCTGCATCAGCATTTCATGGTCCAACATTTTCAATGTTTTTTCTTTCCCCCCTTCCCCTATGTGTGAAATTTCAGCAGATTGTTATGCAAAGCAGTTTTGTGTCTCAGTGTGACTGGGGAGACAGCTGTTCGGCCTAATGAGGAGTGCGAGCGCCACAGCATTTCTGGTGATTGAGACCCACGGAGGGAGCAGGATGTTCGAGGCCAGGCAGTGGTGTGTGGTGAGGAAGTGCCACGCTGTCAGCTGGAAGTACACGCTCGGCTGCTCCCTATGACAAGATAAATGAGTTTTGCTGGGGTTTGGTGGAGGCTGAAGCTTTTTTGGAGAATAGTTGTAGCACACCAAACTCCCTGTGGGACTCACAGTTTGAAGTGTCATAAGACTGATTCCTCTTCACTTGTTTCTTCTTTTTTTTTTTTTTAATGTCCTACAATACCTGTCATCTTTTTGAGTTATTAAAAATCTAATGTCTTCTAGCATTCAATTAGCACAGAGGCTGATGATCTTTTGTTGACACTTTATTAATGTAGCCAAGGGGATGTTAACCAGAGTTTTATCTGGGTTAGAACAAACTGAAGACTAATACAAACGAAATTAAATCTAGCCCCATGAAAATAGAGGAAAAAAACCTGTTAATTTTTATGGATGGGGTTATGGAGGCAATACCTTTGAAAGGTTATTTGTTTATTGGCTGCTTGTGTTAACTTCTTTCTTCCCACACACTTTGCTTCCCTTTCTTTCTTCTCACCATTCCCCTTTAGTTGGGCTGAAACCCTGGTTTAGTTTTTAAGTAGGTAAATGTCCTTTTTTCTTGTCGCTATTTTGTTTTAATTAAAAAAACAAATAAACACAAACCCAAGGAAAAAAATTGGTGAGATGCATCTGTCGTGTTAAGAGATGCCCCAGCTGGAAATCAGAGGAGGCAGAATGTGATTTGTACTGCATAAGAAGATCTATGAGAGCAGCACTTGCTCATGTTATAAGTCAATAGTGTTGAGCATGTTTTTGAATTTAGATGCATGTGATTTTTTTAAGTATGAACTCAATATGTTCCACTTTAAAACAAAAAAAAAAAAACGAAACCAAAAAACCACTTAGTCTTTACTCAGATCACAGTGATGTGCTGATAACCCTCCCCAGAGTTGTCAGGTTTGTGAGAATGATACTGTTTTGGCCTTTCTAGACTTGTTGTTAAGTTACTTAAAACTTCAAGCCTTGCAATATTATTTTGAAAATGAGATATCTTTGAGAATTGAATTGAATGTTCTCCTTAGAAGAGCCATGCTTCATTTTTGTAAAAGCACAGAGAATGTTATGCAGATATCCATATACTGTTTGCTGTGGAACTGGGACCAAAAATTTTGGTCATATACACTGAATTCAGTAAGAAGTGCTTTTATATTTAGCTGTTAAATTCAAAGCTCCTTATGTAAAAGATGGTTTTCATAGTCCCATGTGCTTGCAAATAGTGCGCATCCCAGCCTGCAGGGCCTCGCAGGGCCGAGCAGAGCGTGAATGGAGGGCTAAGACCACTAAACACCTTTAGAGTTGTCACTAAAAACAGACCAGCAGCCTTCCCTTTGCCTTTCTATCACTTGCCCTATTTCCAGAGAGCTACAGCAGAATTTCATTGCATTTTTATTTTTCAAACTTTTGCTTAGTGTACCCAGTAATATCTGAACAGTTAAGCTGAAAAGAGTAAGTTAAGCTGGAAAGGATTTTGTTATCTTTTGAGAGTCTTCGTAGGAGCAGGAAGGATCGAGCTAACCCAGGGTTGGCATTCTGTTTTCCTGGCAATAGTTTTGAATGTTTTCATTTTAAAAATGATAAATCTAAGGATTAGAGAACCTTATGTGGTCAAAGAAACTTAACCGTGTTTGAAAGTGATAAATGATAAAGCAGAACCAATATGAGATCAAAGAAGCTGGTAAGCTCTTTAAAGTTTTGGAAAAAAGCACCCAAAAGTGGAGGGTTATTTTAAGACAGTTTCACAACATGTTCCAGCTGTAATTGGAATAAAATGTATGATGGGAAAACAGATCAGATTTGTTTGTTGGCAGCAGAATACTGAAGTGCAGTATATTCACTCACCTGGAGATTTTCTATGACTTGAATTCCTTATGCTGTTGTGTGCTAGGAAGTCTTCCAACGTGTGTGCAAATTGTGGAGGTTGAACACAGAATTTTAAACTTCTAAACATTGTTTCAAAAGTATTGCAGCAGTATAGAGTTTAGTGAAAGCCTGAAATATTTTTCTGGGTATTTTGCAGCTTGTGTAAAGAACTAGTGAGAAGTGCAGATGTTGGTAAGTTTAAAGGAGGTTGGGCTGGTAGAAGACAAGTTTGGTGGTAACAACATGCCAGCTGTATTGTGCAGCAGCTTGACTGCATGAGTGAGTTTTCTTCCCAAAAATGGAGGTGCCTGATGAGAGACTCAGCAGTTGTGGCCTTCATGTATGTTTTAACTTTTTGACTTTTTGTTCATGAAGTCCAGAAGATTAGTCGAAGACCTCTTGGTTCTTACTGTAATCATCTCCCTGGTGGCTTAGCTGCACTCTAATAATGTGTTAGGACACTTGGTATCATGAATAAAGTGGGACTTCATCCTAATTAAAACTTAATTTGGTGTCAATTTAAATTAAGAGGCTTGCATAAACTGGTCCATTGTGACCTGGCTTGTGCTAATCTCAATCAGCAACTTGGATAGGACATGAATTCAAATTTCTGCAGAACAACTAAAGTGACAGTAACAACTGACAACTTAAATTAAAATTACTAAATTCTAAGAAATTGATGTGCATGACCCAAGTTACAAGATAGGTCATTAAATCAAATCTGTAGAAACAGAATTGAGAAGCCTTCCCTAACGGTTGTGAGGAGAGACAAAAATGCTTTGTTAGTACATTATGCGGGCAGAAAATACCTGGCTTTGAGTTGGGAATTCACACAATTACCATGAAAATTGTAGTACAAAAGCTTTTAATTGGTTAATATTAAATAAAGGTAAAATGCTTAAAAATAATCTTAGAATCATCACGAAAATTGTTTGCTTGAACCCAGAATATTCATATACTGGTATCTGAAGCTGTAAAATACAAAGATAATAAAATTCTAAAATAAAATTCTTTATAGAATATATTCTGGAAGTAATATGTTGCACTTTCAATTGCTAGAAATATTCTCATGGGTCTTTCTCTGGCTGCCCTTGTGCATTTCTAGGCGTAATGGGTAAAATTTGAAGAACTGTATGTTTGTGCTTCTTACTACTACTTGCCATTTTTTATCTGACTCTCAGACTTTAGCTGCTTTCTAAAACAGGACTAGAAATCACAATTAGAGATTGTTAGACTGCTATTGCTATTGATAGTGGAGCTATACTGGAGACTCTGTGTGTGGATTACAGCATGTTCATGTGTGTGTACAGAATAGCTTTAGCTACATCTCAGGTGTTTGGGATGTCCTCAGTGTGTGCAGTGAATGGAAATGTCTGGGATAGTTCTGCAGAAGTCTTTGGATGGAAAGAAAAGAACTTGACTACTAATTTGTACTCTATGCTACTAATTCAGTTGGGGTTGTGTGATAAGCCTACTGGACATTAGTGCAGAACTTCAAAAGTGAATTAAGGTTTCAAGACTGGACATGTTTAGCTCGTATCAGGATCAGTGAAATATGAAAGATTTCTCTGAGTGAGTCTCTGCTGTTGGGCTGCTTCTCTTAGCACTTGGGCCAGTCAAGCCCTGTTCACCTTAAGTGTCATAGCTTCTTGTAAGACTGTTTTGTTTTATTCAAAAATACCTGCTTTGAATTTTAATATTTCAGATTACTTTGCTTAAAAAAAGTAAAAATAGAAAAGGCAAGCTACATATGCTAAAAGAAACACAGGAACAGAAACTAAAACTTTAAATCAGTTTACGGTATATAAAATATATATATATTTTTAGTTTAATATAGAAGTTTAGACCTTGACATCTTTGTCTTTACTCCTGATTGTTTAGCACTGTGACATCTGCAGTTTTCACTGTGGGAGACAATGTTGTTTCTGGTAGTGATGACCGTACAGTAAAAGTCTGGGATTTGAAAAACATGAGGTCTCCTATTGCAACGATCCGCACAGATTCTGCAGTCAACAGGTAAGCAGATCTCTGAGTTACTGCTTTGCTTAATTCATGCTTTCTTAATTAATTCTTAATTTCTTTCACGTGTGGGAATGGTTTAAAGCTGTACCACAGAGGTTTAGAGTGGACATTTCTTTCCCAAGAGGGTGGTCATATCCTGGAACAGGCTTCCTGGGGACGTAATTGATACCCCAAGCCTTCCAGTATTTAAGAGGTATTTGGACAATACACTTAATAACATACATTAAGCTTTGGTCAGGCAGTTGGACTGGATGATTGTTGCAGGTACCTTTCAACTGAAATAGTCTATTCTATTAATTCACTGAATATACATTTAGTTTTTGTCCCTGAAATTAAAGTTGAGATTTATAAGAATTTGAAAAAGGTCTGAAATGGTTTTATAAAGTGCAAGTGTGATCGACATTAATTTTTAGTAAGTGCATTGCTTTTCAGAATTTTTCTATAAGAAAATGCAGATATTAAGGCTATTTGAGGATCTAGTACAATCGAAAACACCTTAATGGTTCAATGTTTTTTAATCTTTCCATTTGTGAATTCTAACCAGGAAAAATTCAGCTGTGTCCCTTCCCGTGAGCTTAAATTTGTGCTGTCAGTTTCTATTTGCCAGGCTCATTGTTTCCTACCCAGCCTCCTTTTGTCCCTTCCCTGCAGGATTAACGTGTGTGTTGGCCAGAGAATCATCGCCCTTCCCCACGACAACCGGCAGGTTCGATTGTTCGACATGTCCGGGGTGCGGCTGGCACGGCTCCCCCGCAGCAACAGACAGGTAACTGCAGAGCTACACCTGAAATGTGTCTATCCTTCCTTGTACGAGGTTAAAAGTGGGGTTTGGTTACACCTTAAATGTGTCTGTCCTTCCTCATGCAAGGTTAAAAGTGAGATTTGGTCTCTCTAGCTTAAAGCTGAGCAAATGCTGAATGGCACTTGTCTGAATAAATATGCTGTTAGTTATTAAAAATGACCAACATGCCAATATGAAACATTTTAAACTTTTTTATTGGAGTTGAAAATGGATCAAGTTCAAGTGGATTTCATCACAATTTTTCCCCTTACTAAAGTGAAACATGTATCTGCCTTCTCTGTGAAATGGAAAAAGTGTGTAAGAGCATTTCAGATGTGTTTTAATGTCTTGATGTGAATTGTGTGAGAAAAATGGCTCACTATGAGGTTTAATGGTGGTTTTCTCGTGGTTTGTGGGTTTTTTTTTTCCCAAATCCATGTCGGTAACGGTGCTGTCTCCCCACTGTGGCAGGGGCACAGGAGGATGGTTTGCTGCTCCGCCTGGTGCGAGGACCATCCCATCTGCAACCTCTTCACGTGCGGATTTGACCGTCAGGCCATCGGCTGGAACATCAACATCCCTGCTTTGCTACAAGAGAAGTGAAATGCTGAGAGAGTTTCTGCATTTGTGTCGCTGTGGACTTCTACACCCGGGCAGACTTTTCTGACCACTGGTCTGCTGTCGCTGTAAAAGCTCTTCTGTGAGGGGAGACTTGAGCAAATGTTGTTCTTGTTACCACATTGTGCACAGTTTGCATGGGTTGTACAGAGAAATGTGATTTTTTAAAAATTAGTTTGTCTTGTGTATGAACTTTTATATTTTGGCATCCACTGGTCAATATGTTCACTGTTGCGTAGAGCACATAAATGTTCATAAGTTATTTAGCATTTAATAGTTACACAGTAGGGCATTACATTTGTGACATAAATGTGAAACTTACGTAATTACTGTAGAGAGTGTATACAGTCTGTTACGTTTTTCCATGACTCTACATATCTGCCTTGTGTTAAAAGGAATCTGCAGGGCTAAAACTTTGAAATGAAGTGTGAATTTCACTAGTTGTATGATTGTAAACATTTTCCTGTTTGCATCTGATTTGAATACTTTTTTTAGTGCTGCAGTATAGTGCAACTTCAACTCCATTTTTATTCCAGTTACTAGAGTAATAGTAGATTTGAGAAGGGAAATGCAAGCAACTTGTAGTGAGTATAAACTGCCGGGTTTATTTGTAACACTTTTTGTACTTTTTATTTTGAAAAAAGAAAAATATTCATTCTGCCCTTCTTATATAAAGTGATTCTGAAGCCTCATCACATTTCATACTAGCAAAAATCCAGAATATTATGATTCTAATCACTGAAATCAAGTCAAGCAAATTCTGAAGCACTTTAGTTTATAGCTGTTGTTATAAACCATTTATGAAAGTTTGACTTTACCAGTGAATGTGAGCTAACCTTTGTAAGAAGGATAAATTCCTTTTGGTGATCTGCCCAGAAAGGAAATAGTTTATTTGGGGGTTGATGTTTTTGTTTATGTACCTACAGTGAGCATACTTTTAATTGTGTTCACTTCCCATATTTTTATTTTGAGCCAGCAATACAAAGCAAATGAGTACTACCTCAAAAATGAATGTCAGTCAAGATGCATAGAATCTCTCTGTAGCCTAGAAAAAAGCACTTTTTGTCTCTGACTGAAGTACTATCTCTGACAGGAGAGGAGAGACAATCATACTGCATGTGATCCTTAAGGTGTTAACATGTGAAGCTAGTGGAGTGATACACTAAGTCAACATCATTTGTCACCTTTCTGTTCTCAGCCGTGACAGGGGTGCTGCAGTCCCTGTCCTGTTCCAAAAGGGGGTAATTAACACAGCTCTCCCTTCTTTCTCCCAAATGATCTTACTCTAATTTTGCTCCTCGCTGTGTTTAGCTGTTTTTGCACTGGCAGTGGGGTGTTACACTGCACCTGCTGCTGTCAGTAAGTGCAGGTGGCAGCTGGTGTCTTTGAAAGAATGGAAAGGCTGCTTCAGACAGACACTTGTTTTTGGCTAAAGGGAGATGCTGCCCCTGACTGTCTGACATATCACAGTGTAAGATGAAGGGTGAGGGTAAGGAAAGGTGGACTCTGACAGTGGGAATCTTGGAGTTTATGGTGAGTTGGCAGAAGTATTAGGAGCTTTTTATCTCATCATCATGATTCTGTGCAACTACAGCTGTGCTCATGTCCTCTACAGCACTGTTGATAATGACATTAAGACGTGTTAGCTGGTTCTCCTGTTAACTAACATTTATGTGGCATGGGAGTATGGTGGGACGGGATGGGATAATGAATGCATCAGTGAGGAATGGAAGGAAAACAGGGGTCCTGGACATAGTTTTGGACTGTAACATTAAGGAAACTCAAATTATTTAATGGACAATATATGTAGTGTCTTTATAGTACACGTCATCATAGTAGTTTGATCCCTTGTTTTTTTCTGTTGTGGGGTTTGGGATTTTTTCTTCAGATAGAAAATACACAACTGTGCTGAAGTAATCTTAAATACTAAAACTGGTGAGGTTGCAGAAAGCAGCTGCAGAGTTTCAAGTCTTCTGGTGATAAGAGTTAAATGATGGTGACAAAGTTTATTTTCACTTTTTTTTCCTGGGTTTTTTACTCTGGGTTAAAGCCATTTGAAGTTGGGTTGCAGGTTTTATTCCTTAAGAAAAGAAGACTCACTTTCTTTTAGTTGGTAACAGAGAGAACTTTACAAAGGTTTATGCTGTTTAAAAAATGCGAAAAATATCTGGCCAGCACAAGCAGTTTCTCCAGCATGGCCTGCCTGTAGGATCTGGAGCAATGGCTCTCCTTTATTACCTGAGGCAGAGGAGAGGATCACTGGTTTTGGTCCTGCTAAACTAAAGTGTCTAAGCTTCTCTCATACATATGTTGTACAGGACCACTGGACTCTATGCAGTTTAATCATCATTGCTGCAAACATTTTATATCACCAGGGGGACCATCCTCTGGCACCAGGAATGGGTGATTACACCGCTTCATTTTGAGAAAATCAACCAAACAAGGTGCTAGAGCCACGTTCTTATGAGCAGGCTAATACTTAAATCAGCTGAACACTGGGCTATCACTTAGTTTAGTTTTCTATACTGTACTGAAGGGTAAGCCAAACTGCCATTCCCCTTGAAGCAAAACATATGGGCAGGGTTAGTGAATAATACTACATTGACTAAATACATGGAAAACATTTCATGGCTCTAAATGTTCTAAAGAGTGTTTTTTCAGCACTGAACAATGTCCAGCATTTCACTAAATGGAGGAGAGTTGCAGTTACAGTTTCAGTATTGTGCAGAATTTCACAGAAAACTCATCACTCGGCAAAACCAACCTCGTGTGTCTTTCTCTCAAGCAATGCACATCAATTTTCACAAAGTTTGTGTATACTTTACAATCAGAAAGATCTGGAATGAAACATCGTATTTGTTGCCTAAATCTGTGAAAACTACCTTTTGGGGAAAAGAGTTTATAAGTTATGTGGAACCACTTTTTATTATTCTGCTAATTTGTTTTTAGATGTAAAATGTTTTTCTTCATTACAATTCAAAATGCATTAAAACATTCAACAATTTTTTTCTTTTTGCAATTTGCTGTTCTTCTGTGTTGCATTATGGTTGCTGTTGATGTCAGTATTTCAATTTTTTTGTAGTCAAAGATCTTCCTATCCACTTTCCACTTTTTTTTTACTCAAGAAGTTTGTTTCTGAGGCATTGATGAGCACAGTTCTGGAAGAGAGGGCCAAGTCTGTTTATTACAGTAGGTCTTCTGAAGTACTAATGGTCATGCTGCCAGTAAAGCATCTAGACTGAAAAGGTGTTCAGGACTGCATTTGTACTGTCTTGTCCAGTTCTGTACGGAAAAAAAATTGTGATTGCATTTTGTTTATGCAGATTATGCAGAAGTTTCTATGTGACTTTTCACACCACTTTACAAACCGACATTTTAAAATTAAATTTAAACAAGTTTTTTCTACGTTTAGAATACAGCCAAAGTTATTGCAAAACTACTCTGGTGACGAAAACCCACCATCAGTTTTTCTGTAGGTTTAAGTAAAGATTGGTTGCTTGTTGCACCCATGTTCAAACCAAAGCTGTGAAGTGTTGGAATAAAACCCAAAGCACTTGGTGTTGTAGAAAGCCTTGCCCTTGGGTTTTGGAAGCCAAGGCAGAGTCTTGGCTGGTACCTGAATGCAGGATGTTGCTTTATGTGCACCTTATTCTCCTTCAATGTGCTTTAGGATCCCTCATTGCCACGTTTGGAATTAATCAGGATTGCTGGTGATATGGACCATAAGTAAGAGACAGGAGTTCCAAGGCGCCACAACTGACATAAGGGCTGGCTTGAGATAGAAAGCCCAACCCTGGGCTTTAGTTGATTTTAGCTGAGGGATTCAAATCAGGTCAGGCCTTACTGCCAACTGACTTAAACTTAGCATTTCTAGTATTATTTTAAACCCATGAGTAAATATCATGCGCAACTCATGGTTTCAGGAGAATGTCTGTGTTTAAACCTGAAGATGAGCTGCAGGAGAGCCACTCTGTCATGCACCATAGTTTGCTCTTTAGACCGGCATAGAAATTTTATTTAATGCTCTGTTGAGACCCGAGTATGTCACTGAAAAATTACTCAGCCTTGTGATATTTTATTTTTAAGGAGTGTTGTTACCTTTTCTAATTCCCACAGATCAGAGTTTTCTGAACATAAGTAATTTGCAGGAGCTTACAGAGGAAATCCTGTTTAATTCACACTATAAATCCTGGTCAAAACATACCATTAACTGGAGAGGTGTCATACTGGAGCAGCGTGGGACTTTGTAGATGTGCTGCTTGTCGGTGTCCTCCAAGTGAGAATATTCAGTGCTGCCAGCAGGGGCTGTTTCTCAGAGGTGCAGGGTTGAGGCTGGTGAGCGTTTGCAGCATTGAACGCGAGTGCCTGAATTCGCAGCTTGGATGCCTCATACACAGGTTTGGGGAGTTTCTGGCATGGTTCAGCATGCCATGTAGAAGTTGGGATTCAAGTATCCAGACTTGCTGGAAAATGTAAATGGTGCAAAGTGTCAGTGGTGGCATGTACAATAGAAGAGAGGTAATGTGGAAAAGAAAAGGTCTGCCTTGAATTGTTTTGAAAATGGAAGCTTCAGCCTGGCTGGTGACTGCTGTGCCATGGAATGACACCACTGTATGTTAATTGTGTTGCTTGACTCTACTTGAAGCTTCATTTCCATTTGCTGGATACTGTACAGTTCTGCCTCCTTCCACCAAAACTTGCCATACTTGCCATTTGCTTGAGTTTAATTTTGTGTGGTTCCTCTCCCACTTGTATTTGTGATCTTTTTCTTCTCTCCAAGGCAGAAAAAATTTAGTTACATGTTTATTTCAAAGCCCTGTACCAATGAAACGAGACCATCCAGCAGCCCTGTGCTGGGGGCAGAGAATTGACTGATCTCAATGTGCATTTTGACATCTTCATAATGTTGTTTTTTAATTGTTCTGATGAAAATTTTTAATGATGGAAGCTTCCTGAAGGCTGTATGCATGAACGGTGTGGGGTTAGTGAAGGCTGAATCAAGTCTGTGCACCTTAACTGACGAGAGAAAATAGATTTGCCGTGATGCTTTATGTGACTTAAGGCCTTGAAAAGGAGCATACAGTGATTTCAAGTGCTGCAGAAGAGTTATGGAGAAAGACTTTTCCCTTAGTTTGGAGCTTCTGCGCTGTACGCAAGAGTGGTGACCCAGCGTTTGAGACGGAAATAAGATTGTATGAGAAGCATGAAGAGGCACATCTGTGGTGAAAGTGTTTGGACTGCAGATGAGGAACACATAGGAAGAATAATGAAGGGGAATGAGAAACTGGAATAAAATTTGGACAGCTGAGGGAGGCAGGCAGAAAATGCAAAGTGCTTCAGAGGAGTGCATGTCTAAAAGATGGAATTTATTGGTCAGTTGGGGATAAACTGGGAAGTCAGTGTCTAGTGAATGCCTCTGACTTAGTGAGGAGAAGGGAAATGAGGGATGGGAGCAGGGCAGGGACAGCCTGCAAAGGGGAGAACAGCAGGACAGCTCAGTAGGAAGCATGGATATTTGGGTGTGCTTATGGCTAGAGCCTAGAATGGAAACGACTGGAAGTTAAAGATTTCCTTGGCATTTTTTAAATCAGTCTTGTTGGTTTCTGTATCCTTGATTTGGGGGAAAAGCTTATTGCATATGTAGAGACAAATTTAACTGTATATATATAATTTTCTATTTCAAGTATTGCAATGGTGCAGAGATCACTTAACAGCTGATGCATTTCTAGGATTACAAATTACAAGGATTTGTAATCTTATCAGAGGAGTGCAGACATTACATACAAACTCCAGGTACGGCAGCAGGGCATGTGGTTTATTAGGAGTCACTCCCAGACTGGAAATTTCTTGAGTGAATAATCGATTTGGAAGAAGGAGATGATGTTTTCCACAATCCCTTTGAGAATATTTTTCCAGAGAGAATCAGAGTGGTTTTGGTTGGAAGGGACCTGTAAAGGCCACCTAGTCCAACCATCCTGCAATGAGCAGGGACATCTCCAACTAGACCAGGTTGCTCAGAGCCCTGTCCAACCTGACCTTGAATATTTCCAGACATGGGGCATCCACCACCTCTCTGGGCAACCTGTGCCAGTGGTGAAACAGTGGCGTAGGTGAAGTTTTATAAAAAGCTTCTTCCTTGTATCTAGTCTAAATTGACCCTCTTTCAATTTAAAGTCATTACCCCTTGCCCTATCACAACAGGCCCTTCTAAAAATTTTGTCTCCAACTTTCTTTGAGGCCCTGTTCAAGTACTGGAAGGTTCAGTATTTTAAGCCTGAACAGTCTGAATTGACAAGGGAATGTGTCTAACTAAGCCAAAATAGAGGCATCCAAATGTATAGATTACATCAGGGAGATACTGCTGTGTTTGCAGTAGTGTCTTATTTCTGGGAAAGGCAAAATTGGCCTTTCCTTCAAGTTTTCACCTTGTTGAGATGTCAAAATTTGACATTCTCATTCACAAATCCAAGTAAAAAATTGTATAGATTTTGGCTTCAGTGATCAAAATTCTGGCTCCAGTTGGCCCCAATGATTTTGGTGAAAGTATACATCTTAAATACAGACAGGATCGGTCTTACACAGAGGTGGCATTTTGATGGAAAGGAGAACAAATAAGTGGCTAACTTAATATTATAAACTTATGTGGGTTTAGCATACTTTTAATGAATCTTCCTCCTTAACCTGCTCAATTTGGATAAAGGCAGAAATCTCAATTTTGTTAGCTTTTTTTTTAAACCTTATCTAAATCTTTGCAATGTCACTGAGATCAGCCTTGTACAGATGCAAAACCGAACCCAAGTATTTTGTGGAGCAATGTTTCTCCTCTGAGGCTGTAATCGCTGAGCATATAGAAAGGTGAGTAATCCTCATGATAAGAAAGAGTAAAATCTGACACAGCACACAACACACACCACTGAAATCAGGTTGATGGTAGGATAAAAACTTGAAGTACGGGATTAAGTGTTAGAAGGGAGAGAGATGAAGGAAAAGCAAAACTTTTCAGCGGCGCTTTAAGGGTAGAGGGAGTAGTGATGATATCATTATTAATTAAGATTGTTTTGCAGTGTGGATAATTGCAGGACATGTTGTTTTGGCCTTTCGTGTTTTATGAAGCTTGTGAAAACTGTCTCTGCCAGAAGGCTGTCAGAATGTTGGATGCTGTCGTTGAGTGGTGCCACCTTCAGAGGTGCTGAGCTCCCATCAGCGTTCTGCGCAGTCTGGCGGGTGGTTGGTAGCTCGGAAAATCAGATTCATGGGCCTAAATATGGATCTAGAAACTTCATTTTAGGTGCCTGTTTTTGAAAATGATACCCTAATTTTGTATATATTTTATATTGCTGCTGAATTAATGAGCTGAAAAGTTCTTGGCCACAGATGCATGGTTTACTGAAATATAAGAAAAGCAGAGAGATGATTTTCCCTCCCAAATTATATAAGGCTACTTAGAGTTTACTGTTGGGAAACTGAAGCTACATTGCGTCAGTTCCAGATATAACTACTTACTGCTCAGTGAATAAACACTTTCTTTCAGATGCTCATTTTTCATCTTGCAAAAATCTTACCAGTGCAGACATCACAGCATGAGCTTTCTGTAGCAAAGGGAACTGAAGGATTAGCTGATTATATACGTGTGTGTGTATATATATATATATATATATATATATATATATAAATCCCACACATTTCTGCCATTATCAGCAAACCTGAGGAAATCAAACCTGACTATGTGTATGGCTCTGAGCATCCAACCTGATGCTGTGTTTCTGTGAAAACATGATATTTTGTTTAGATCTCTCCTGTGCTTACTTGAGGACACCACTGAATGCCCACCTGCAGATGAGCTACCAAGGGGGATCTTTGATGTGCAGAAACCGGTGTAAAAACAGGAGGTTACAGAGGAGGTACATACTTCTGTCTCCAAATGGGTTTTGATGAGAAAAAATAATTTGCTTGAACTAAGCAAGTGCACAGCATTTACTTACCTTGGTGCAGGCACAGGAGCTTGACCTTGACCTTGCATCTGAAATGGCAACAAATGAAACTCACTTGTAACTTTTTGTGCCAGCAAGAGATGAAGCCACCTTTTAAATCCTAAAGTTTTTCTTCTTTTTTCCTTGCTCAACTGCAGCATCTTCCTTATGTCCAGGCAGGTGAATGTTTGCGGTAGTACTTTTAATGATTTGATTTATTTTGTCAAACTAGTGTTTTGCTTTTGAAAAGCATTCTGGCAAGGTCTTAAAAGAAGCAGGTATAAACAGATCAGCTGTGAACAGTGAATTAAAGGAAAGTTTAAGAACAAGAGCCCATTAGAGCATTATCCCTGTGGTGATTAGCTGTGGTCCACATAAAGCCAGCAGTCATGAGAAAAATACAAGTATCAGCGGGCAAGACCGTCCAAAATCCTGAAGTTTTGCTCTGCTGGAAAGAGAGACAAGCAGGTGGAGCTGCTTCTGGAGAATAAAGCAGTAAGGGAGTACTGGGCAAAACCCTGCAAGCACAGCGTCACAAGGGTTGCTCCTGCTCCACAGGTGAAGCTGTTAGACAGCAAGTGGGTGCTCACAGACACACACAGATATTGGAGGCTTCTCCTTCACATTTTTCAGGCTTCTGGGAACTTTGCAAATTCCCTCTTTCCCCTTCCACCTCTTCACACCAGCTCTTTGCACTGTGCCAGGCTGTGGGAACCACAGGGGCAGAAGATGGTGGAGATGAATGACAAGGGATTTTCAAAGAGAATTGCCAGGATGAGGCACTGGGCAGAAAAGTTTGCTTAGAAAGATACTGAGTGTCACTGAGGGACTGGTCAGTGTGGGCCTCCAAATAGTTGAGAGAGAGGTGGGAGGAAGCAGCTGCAAAGGGCCTTTGCAGTGAAAACAAGAATCTTGTGAGGTTGTCCAGCCTTAAAAAAAAAAAAAAAAAAAATAGATGTTACAAAGCTCTTAAAGAGATGTTTGATATGGTCGGAGGAGAATGTCATTTTCAGCTGTACCAGCTGTGAGACTAAAGGAAAGAAGTTTGCAGGAAGTTGGGGTGTGACCAGAACCATCAATTTAGTTTGGCTGAAAAGGTTGTGATTCACTGATGGTATAAAATAACATAAATAAAAAAGTCCAGAACGAAACTCTGAAATGAAGGTAACATCTAAGAGCAAGGCAGAACTTAGAGAGAAGCAGCTCTGCTCTACTTCAGTATCAGATGAGTGTTGGGAGACATTAGGACAACAAGAATTTGGGTAGAAATTGGGCAGAAAGGTCTGGTGAGAGGCAGCTTCGTGAGTATCTGAGCTCAGCTGGTGTTTGCAGAGACTGATGACAGGACCCAGTGGTGCTGTGGGAGTCCAGTGTCCAGCATTCCCCAGGAGCTCTGTGGGAGTGTCAGACCTGGCACTGGTGGCCGTGGGTGGCTGTGCAGGGGGCTGGGACAAGAACCCCAAGGAAGGGAACATCAGCTCCCACATGAAATCACAAGAGAGAGTGAGAGGGTGTGAAGGAGATGGGCTTTAGTCGCTAAAGTGAGCGAAGGAGTGAAGAAGATGAAGAAACTGGTAAAAGTCAGTGTCTGTGAGAGTGAAAAGAAGAGCAGGGAAGGTGATATCATGGTTTTCCCACTTTTCTTTTGGAGGAGCTGATGTGATTCAGGGCAGTGAGCAGGAACACTGAGTATTTGAGGATTCAGCTGAGGCTGTGGGTGCGAGTCTCTGTTCAGCCAGATCTTGACTGGTGTTGTCACAGGCTGAGAAATCAGGTTCATCTGAGTTTTTAAAAAAAGACCCACTTCCCCAAACTCCTAAAAGGTTTGCCTTATAACTGAAGCTTAAGAAAGATTGGAATAATATCTTCCTTGCCAGAGAGGCCTGAGGTTGTATTACTGAATACAAGAGGCTTTGCCACAAGGTCGAGCATTCGCTCCAGTAACCTCACTGTGCACAAGGTCTCCCCAGCCAGATATTAACTGTGTTTGCAGCAGTGCTGGGCATTGCCCCAAGTGCTCCAGGAACACAGTGTTTAGTGTTATAGATATATAAGCATCCTGTTTTTGGGCTCTTGATTGTCCAAATGCACTCTGGTTCTTTCACACCCCATCCCTTTGTGCCACGCTGTTGGCCTCAACAAGCCTTCAGCAATCAAGTGTTTGCAAGAATCTCATCTGCTTGTTTGGCATTTTACCTTGAACCACCTACCACTGTCTTTGAAATACAGCTTATTTCTGCTCTCCCACTAGAGAGCCACAGCCACTGGGATGTCCCCTTCCACTGTCCTCTCTTTCTTGCTGAAAAAGGGTTTTTCCCCGCCGTGTGCAGCACCTTCCTGTCTCAAAGTGACTTGAGGAGGCACAGAAAGGCAAAGCCAAATGCACAAACAAAGATTTTTCCATGTCAGGCTTTTTCCTAAGCAGCTTCTATGATGCCACAACCAAGCTGCTCTGTCAATAGCCTTTATATTTGTTTTCCCCTACTGAAGGCCAAAGATTAATTTATCTGGACGTACATTCCACCTTGCAACACAGCCTTGTGTTATACTTGATAACATGTAGAGCTATTTTAATTCAGCTTAATTTGATTGTGATCTTTAGTTAATATCCTTTTGATTTTTTTCTTCTAACCTATTTTCCTGAAATTTACAAGTATAAAATCATAGGAGAAATGGTATCTGACTTCTGATCCACTTTGTTAATAAGCTGATTACAAGTATTTAAAGTTATCTCCTCTTCTCCAGATGCAACAGAGCAAATGACCTCTAAACACCATTAGTCTTGCCAACAAGTTTCAGAGCTCTTGCTGGAAATAAACAGTGTCATAATGCAGAGGGAGACCTTGATCTTGCAAGTCGAACCATTGCACAATTCCAGCTGAGCTCAGTGGAGCCCTATCAAGGCATAGATTTTCAGTCCTGTAGTTCCATCAAATGTGCAAGACTTGACTTGGAGAAACTGCCAATAATGTGGATAATTTACAGGAAATATTTGGTATTATGATTTTTCTGTGAGTACAGTGGGTAGGTTGTTTCCCCTGCTGGGGTTAGAGTCAGCATGGCCCACTGCTTAGCCCAAGGATAACAAAGGTGCTGCTGCTGCCCATGCTTGCCTCCTCCCTCTGTTCCCTCATGCCTTTATCCTTATTTTTTTACATCCTGAGTTTTTGCACAGCATGAACCTCATTGCATATTTGGGTGATGGCTGGTGAGCAGCAGCTTCCTATGCAGGTACTTTGCCTCTGTGGGAGCAGGGCTGGGGTTATCTGTGCTTTCCATGGTGCAGGGAGGAGTGGGATCTCTCTTGGAGGTGACCTCCAGCAGTCAGTGCAAATGTGGGTCAGCCCAGATCTGAGGACATGGGACATGAAGACCTGGTTGGGATCCTCCTCTGAGGACCTCTGGAGCCACAGTTAGACGAATGAGAGCTTTACCACCCAAGTGCTGGAAGGAAGAAAGGGAGAGAGGAAGGGAGGGAGGGAAGGGGCTTGTCCATCGTTTTTTAGGTCCACAAGTTATCTGTGAATTGCCAGACTTGTAGGTGAGCTCTGGCTAGCAGAGAGCTGCAGGCACTGGGTCAGAGTTATGTGATTGCTGAGTGATTGTCCCTTGCAGATGTGTTGGGAATAACTCTTGTCCAAGGGATTTCCATGGCAAATGTGTTCTGAGCCAAGAGTGTTCCAAGGCTGCACCATTTCTCCCTGTAAGGGAGTCCACCTCTTTTCTGGGACTGATTTTATACTCGTGTTCCTCTACTAACAACAACATCTTTGCATGGGGCAACTGAGAGCAGAGACAGATCCTTTTTCTTTTTTGGGAAGAAAATGTCTTTTCTTCTTCCTTAGGGATGGCTTTTAGGGAAAAGAGTTTCCTGCTTGTGTGGTCCCAGGTCCTTTCAATGTAAAAATTCAGGAGTCAACATACACTTAAAAGACATGAAACGAGGAAATCTCTGACACTGCTGCTAGAGCTCCACAGTTCAACAAATAACGTGCCAGAATGAATTCCTAATTTTTGTTATTTATCTTCTGTTTTTTTCCCATTTAACTGATTTTTGAAGTATAAATCAGCACCAAGCTTTGTAAAAACTTGTGTCAAGAATGAAAGAAATGTTCTGGTTGTTTAAGGACAGCAGGTATGTGCTGGATTTGTGCCAGAACATGGTCTCTGTCGGTGGCTGCCAAACCATTTCTCCTACCCCTGTCAAAGACTTGCTGACAAACCATTGGGTGGGCATGTTTGGGATGGGCGTGTTTGGGACCATCACCTCCATCCACCCTTCCTGGAGCCTTTGTCTTAGGAATGGGGAGAACAATTCCAATGTTCACATGGTATGTGCTCTCATCTTGCAGCTCTACAAAAGTTCTGCTCTATTGCTAATGCACCTGCCTTAATTTTCTTCTTTTTCTGTCAGAAATTTCATATCGTGTGTGCTTACCAAAAGCTCTCCCTGAGTGAGCAGAGCTGCTGTCCCCAAGTATTTCCCAGGGAGGAAGGTTGGGACACGCGGGGATGTGTTGTTAGGAATAATTGCCAGCAGAGGGCACGCCAAGATATGCAGACAGGAAAGAAAGAAAATTAGGTCTGTTCGTCTTGTCTGAGGAGTTAAGCAAAACTCTGTTGGTTCATAATTCATGTGCCTGTAGGACATTGTAGAGGAATATAATTGATCTTTCAGGGCAGTGGTGGTATTTTGCTTTGCAGAAGCAATCAGCAAAATATCTTAAAAAATCTATGAATGTAACACGATTTCCGATGTGCTGATGGAAAGAAAAGAGCTCCCCTTCCCCTGCCTCACCTGGTCCCCTTCCATTAACCTTTCCCCCACCACATTTAGAGGCAATAATGCAAGCACAGTTTTGCTGTTTTAAAGGCCCAAAGTGTTTTTGATTTTTAATAATTACATCTGTCTTATTTTGCTATAATTTTGGTTAGCTTGCTTCTGTTGCATTTCAGGGCTAGGTTTGTACTGCTTTGTGGTGGGCAATGTTTTCCAGCTTAGTGTGCTCGTCTGGGTGGGATTGTGCATATGGAAATCACCAAATGTGACTCTTCCTGGGGAGTAGAACATCCTCAGACATTCGTCCAGCAGCAGATGCAAGGAGCTATCCAGTGCAAATATACAACCACCTCCAAAGGAAATATTGATGATATCCATCATACGCAGACTTAAGGACCCCATGGAAAGCCACTGAGTCCAGGCTGTCCCCTGCTCTCTCAGTCCAGGGACTCTAGGCTGGTGTTTGCTGATGAGACAAGGTGGTGGATGGGCTGCTAAGATGCCTCCATGGCCCAGATCAGCCCAGGTGCAAGGGAGCTGAGGGTGGAGAGCGAATAAAAAGCTTGTAGCACTTGAAAAAGAAAACTGTAAGCTTATTCTCTCACATTTTTAAAGATAACAAAGTGGTTTTGCTAATCAGGTAAATTGTTTAATCAAAATCTCCTACACTTTTGTTGCTCATGGATTAGGAACACAACTCTCCTTTTGGAGTCACTGAAATGTGGTTTCATTTGGCAGGTGGATACAGAGAGGTTGGTCTTTATTTGCCCCAAGCTGACACCAGTCTGGAGCAGACACTGCATTGCTCAGGGCCGTGCTGCAAACCCGGGGAAGGGTCAGACTTGGAGATCCCTGCTCACCATTGCTGGGTCACAGTGGCAGTGCCAGTCCTGCCCAGCAAAATGATCAGCAATCCCTGCCAGAGAGCACAGAAAGTGCCTGCAGCTACCCTGAGATGCCAAAATGCAGAGGCCTGAACCCAGCAGTGGATGGCCAGGGGCAGCCCTGGCCCCATGCCGTCTCCCCCTGTCTGGTGGGATGGGGCTTACTGAGGGCTTTCCTAAGGGCAATCCTCTCTCCAGGGAGAACAAATCATGTAAAAAATTCAAATTCCCTCAAGAGAGTGAGATCCCTCCACCGAGAAAGCCAGGTGTGCTCAGATGGACACCTGGAATCTGCTGGAGGCAGCTGGTACAACCACAAAGCTCCTTTTGAGGGTTGGTAACTCCAACACCTCTGCTGGCTCTTTTTGGCTGCCAAGGGCTTGAATTGAGCACTTTACTGCAGGAACTAAAGAGGTAAAGCAGTCTGTATGTAGGCTCTACCTAAGCATGGTGATGATACAACATACACAGCAGTACCTGACTTAGGTTTTCCAGGGATTTTTTTAATTGTCAGGTGGGAGGTTACTGGCATAAGCCCATGGGTGAAAGCAGCTCCACGGTGTTTGTCATTGTTCATTTAGGGTTTTTTTCAAGAACAGTGTGAAGTCTTTGTCTTTGCTGTGTTTTTAGGTAATATTTCTTTGAGAAATACTTTGCCACCCAAAACTATCTGTTGTGGTTATATGTTGGTTGACCAACATAGTTTGCAAATACATCAAGTAATTTCTACCCCTAGAAAGTTGCATTGCTTTGAAGTAATGTGTTTTTTCAAAGTAATTAAGCAGCTTTTGATTCTTTTACCTAAGCAGCAAAAATATTCCCAAATAAAACAAGTTTGAAGTCAACCAAAACATCTTTTTCAATCCAGTCAAAAATTTGTTATTTTTCCTTTCAGTAAGGAAGTAACCTGACAGATAAATTTGGATAGACCACGCTGCCAGTAAAAGCAATGCATAGGTGAAAGGCTTCATGCACTTTATGAGAAGATTTCTTCAGATACAGTAATATTTCCAATACTGCCTTTGGTATCTGATCAACCTCCCGACATAAGCCTTCTGCTGAATTACAAGAAGAACAAAAAAATCCTCAAAAAGCTTGCTTTGTTTGGCCAAAACATGTATAAACTCTAACAGAGAACTGGTGGAGCAATAAATAAACATGTTTAACACCTAAGGCACTGGTGCCCTCCGCGGGCTCCAAGAGTTCATTAAACCTTGTCCTGTAAACTTATGGACCAATTTTGTCTCATGCTGTCTGCTCTGCCAAGTTCTTGCTCCGTAATTCCCTAAACAGGATAAACTCCTAAACATTCAGCCAGCAGCGAGAGGAGCAGCAGCTGAGCGTATCCAGCAGTCCCCTGCACCTCCATCGCTGCCGTGCCCGCAGCTCCCTTCGATCCCGGCTTTACACGGCCGCTGCAATCAATGGAGCAATCGGGGAACAGCCTGTGCTGCTGCCGGTGCCTTTCTGCCCGGCGTTCTCTGCGTGCCCCGGGCCATCCCTGCTGCCGGGATGCCTCTGCTCCGGCACTGGGATCTTGCTTGGAATGGCAGCGCATGCCGGCGAGGGGCTGTGCCTGGGCTGTGCTGACAGATAATTCATCTCAGCTCTCTCCCTCCTAAAAGGAGGTGTGATAGCAATGGGTGCCTACACCCAGCTTGCACCAAATGTGTGGCTTGTGGATGGCAAATGCCACAGGGGATAGATTCCCACATGCACTCCAGAGAGATGTATGCAGTTTTAAGTTGGCATGTTGTTCCCAGCGAGTGAGGAAGGGAGGGCTTCATGAGACATTTGCAAAGTAACAAAGTTTAAATAAAAAGCCTGTTGTATTCTTATGTCTCTTCCCATTATAGCAAAAAATTCAGAAAGTGGCAATTCTGAAGTGTAGGAGGCTGTCATGGTTTTTCTAGCATGAGAGAAAGGTTAAAGAAGCAAAGTATCTACCTATAATTGTTTCCTTTTTTTTTCATCCTTCATATACTTATTTTCTTCTTTGTGAGCTGGATCTGTGTTTATCACAACTTAGTCCCAGACTAAGTGGCAGCCACTCTGCTTTTAACCTAAGATATCCCATATTCTTTACGGATTACAGATCTCCGAAAACAGGTCTTAGAAAACTTGGAATACCATAATTAGGCCTATTTTATGCACCTCTAGCTGGCAAATCATGCAAGATCCTAGAAGGAGAAAAATTTAAGTTAGCAGTCCCTTGTAAATAGCTTTTCAGCCAGCAGAAAGTCACACTTTAAAGTCCAATGTCTGGTTCCCAAGGGGAATCTGTGAAGGGCTGTTCTAGAATGTAGCCTCCATTCCTGCCTGTCCTGGACACCAGGTGGGTGAGGGTTTAAATGGAGACACAGCTTGTGCTAGAAAGGCCTGAGCTGAGCAGGACCCAGTCGTTCCCCTTTCAGGTTTCAGGCAGAGAAGAGGGGGATGGGTAATACTTTGTGCTGAGGGTGAGCAATAATTTGACCTTTTGTTTTACAAGGATGATGCTGTTCGAAGAAGCCCAAGTTTGCTGCTGGGTGTAGGGAGGTGGGAACCAGACAGCACTGTCAGCACCCAGAGGCACATACATGGTGTATGTCCTCCCTTGGCTGCCCATCTCTAAATGCTCATTTCTGGTCATTGGTCTATTATAAAAAAAAAGTGGCTGTACCTCTTCTGCCCCCTCAGCTGTGTTTGCAAACACAGAGGTCACTGGAGCCCATCTGGTGGCTGTGTAAGAGTTGGGCAGCCTGGTCCTGCACCCCCAGGGTCTGGCTGCCCAGATGGATGCATATGGTGCTGAGGGAACTTTAGAAAATTGCCAGGTTTGAGAAAGAGCTGTGAGAAGCTGATCCATAAGTGATGGAGTCAGGAGCTGATTGAGCTCAGTCTCTCACCCTTCATCCTTATCTGACACAATCCAAAGGCTTGTCTTCTTTATTTGACCATGAACACGTTATGTTACCTTGGACTGGCCCAGCAATTGCTGTGACCATGCCCTTATCATGGGATAGCTGCCTGTCACCCTCATCTTCAGCACTGGCTCAGGGATCATCTTTCCTTGGGATGTAGCTGGCCCTTGTTGCTCCCAAGGTTTATTTCTTAGTTTTATCTATACTCCATGATTTTACTGCCATAAACCATTTGAATTCATTGACCAGCATTCAAGCACCAATTTAATTACATGTTAAGTTGACTTTCTCAATTTGGGGCAAAACTACTGTTGTAGGAGGACAGTGCTGAATTAAGGTTATGTGGGATTTGTATGCTTCCTACTGAAATCAACACCAGGCTCCAGGTAACTTCAGTAACAAAAGCTGAAACAAAATGTAGAAGTATTTGTGTTTGTCACTAGGTGGGAATGGAGCACTTGACTGTGCTCTGGATATTGTGTACTGTTCAGAATTTTGAAATTGTTACTTTTGAGCTGACACACATTTTCAGTAAATTTCAAATAGCTGGAATAAATACATACACAGTTCTAGTACATAGTTAATACAAATGATATGTTCCTACAGAGAAAGAATGATAACAAGTTCAGTAATTATGAGGAATGAGAATTAAACTTGACAAACTGCATGGGCACAGTAGAATTGCAGTCATGAATTTTGCTTTTGATTGATACCAAGAACACATAGTTGTTAGAAATTAATAATAACAGCACTGAAATATGCATCATCCCAAGCAGTAGTATAACTTTGTGTACTTGTGTGTCAAATTTAAGTGTCTGTCTTGAAGTATGTAATTATTAAAGAAATATAGACTTTGGTCTGCAGAGATTAAGCATGAGTATATTGACTATACTTTGAAAGAATGTGCAGCGATCTATTTCAAACTAGACACCTGCTATAGCTAAATTAATAAATATAAATGAATTATTTTTTCAAATAATTTCTCCAAAATGTTCTTTCCCCAATTTTTGAGCTTCAGAACTTCTGGTGCAGCATCTCATACAATGAGAGAACGATGGCAGGAGACCCTCTTATAGCACAGAAGTAGACCATGATGAGGTTCACACCATGGCTTTTCCATGTGTGTTATCCAGGATCTGGTGCAGGGCCACCACAGCTCTGCCCAGCCCATGGCCACCACCCCAAGGTGACAGGCTCTGTCTGAGCTTTCCTGTTGTGGTTCTCAAGCAAGTGGTCACATGGGGGAAAGGTGCAGACCACTGCTCCTGAAAGCTTTCTCTGGACAAACAGCCTGTTGTCTGTCCCTGAATGTTTTTGGTTTTGTGCCTGCTCCACTCCTGCCTCGAGTGAACTGGGCTGTTCCCTTCTTTCTCAGTCCCCTGCAGCCCGAGCCCGATTTTCACAGGTGGTCTGTGCCCCAGTGTCAATGGGCAGGTGGTGTGACTCGTTGGGCCACCACATTTTGGAACTGATTTCGTACCATGTCTTTCTTTAAAGGCTCTTTTGGAGAAGTTGCTGCTGCTAATTGATCTCGTGGAGGGCCAAGCTCACTCTTGGTCCTTAATGGTCAACAGCATTTGATCAATTTTGTACTGATTAGTGTTGGTCATTCCTGGCTTGAGAAGGGTAACTTCTGTCTGAATCACTAATGTTTTGGGGCTGTAAATTCTATTTTAGCACATTAGCACTGTTTTGTAGTGTGATATTTGATGGATGAATGTGTGTGTTATCTATAACCTATTTTCTCCAAGCTCAGCCCAGAAAAGCAGCGTGCTCTACTCTCCCTGGGAATATTGCAGCGTACCTTCATTTTCAGTCATAACCACATTTAGACATAGTGCTGCTGTTTTAAATTGGGGTAATGAAATCTTGACAAGTGGTTTGGACAAACACAACACAAGCAATAACAGAGGCTTTAATAAAATGAAAGGATTTCCAGGGAATACCTTCATTTCTTCCATCCTCCAATTTAATTCTTTCTGAGAATAATCAGACCATAACATAAGACTAAATTCAAGAGATGAAGTTCAGCTGGAGAGGAAATAATGTCCATAAAATGTTTTCAAAGGTTGTTCATTTGTTTGAAATGAGTTCTGTGAGTCAGACTGATGTGCCTTAAATACTTCATAAGCAAAAATACGTTGCACTTGAAGTACATTTTCATCTGGGGATCTCAGGGCTTTTTACAGGAAGGGGGAAGAATAACTGATGTTTCTGCCTGTTTCTAGCTGACAGCAGATGGCTGAGTCTTTCTAGGCAATTCCTCCAGACCTGATTTCAGTGGGGATGAATTTGGTATGCCCATGCCATGACCTGGTGTATGCACCAGACGGACACATCTGCCTTTCATGTTCTCCTCCCCACTGCGAGTTCTCACTGCAGCTTGAATCCATGATAAGGGGAAAGTACAAAGGTTTTGTGGTGTGTTTTAGGGCATTTGGCTGGAGAGTCAGAGGTGTTGTGTCAAAATAACAACTGGCTTGTTAAGGAAATCTCAGTCAGAGCGAGCTCCAGTTCAGATGATCAAAGTAACCTCCATGCAGGTCCAGAGAAACTCCAGATGCCCCCCTTCCCACACGGCTGCATGGTGAATAAATAGCAGCTGCTCTGCATCGCCAGGACCACTCTGTTGTCAAACCTCTGCTCTGAAGGCGTGTGCTCTTCACCTGCCTTGGTCTTTGGTCATGGTAACCCTGGTGAGAACCACAGGGGTGTGTCTGTGTCACATCTCATTTATTCAGTGGGATGGGTACGTGGTGTGACACCAGCAAAACCCCCCCCAAATTCCAGTGATAACTACTTGTCCCACGGACAACAACTACAGAGAAAAAATTCCACCTTTCTCTCTCCTGCTGCTGGGAAATCTTGAACATCAGTGGCATATGAGGGAGTGATGGCTGGGGAGGGACTGGGGCATTATGCACCACCTTTTAATATGGAAAGAATTGAGGATTATTCCATACTTCCTTCTGGCTATTGGCCCACAGTTCTGCTTGGCTGAGATGGCCAGTTTTGAGTCAGGCCCCAGAGAAGGACATTGCACTCCCAGGTGAGAGATGAGTCCCTTTGCTGGACTTCTGTGTATCCCACAGTTTCTCCTGGGCACGTAACTTTAGGCAGAGGCTTAACAAAAGTCAGTCAGGGATGATGAGACTGTGTGCTTCATTAGTACCTTTTGTGTTTCACTGGACAGAGGGGCAATTAACACAGGGCTCATTACACAAGGATTTTGATCACTTTCTCTGCTTGTTCATCATTGTATTTCCTCTGAGAATAGCAGAGACTGTGATTAAGCGCAGGAATAATTCATGTAGTTTCTTCTTTGAGATTTCTATCACCTTTTTGGGGTCTAATTGTTTTATAGCCTTCATTCCTGAGGTACTTACGGCAGATCTGCATAGAGCCCTGCACATAAACTGTGCTCTTCAACTTCTGGTTGAGGTTATTTTCTGCTTCCAGCACAGACCAGTAACTCCACTTGGAAAAACCTCAAAGCTACAGCCTCAAGGTCGAGCAAGGTCTAATAAAATATTATGAGAACCACAAAACAAGTCAGAGTAAGCCCAAGGGGATACCTGCTTTGATCCTGATCATTAAGATTAATGTAAAAACATTATAGAATGTCTTTATTAGGCCAAGACCCCTCCAATTACCCCACTGTTGTTACTGACAACAGAAAACAGATGCCCTTAGAGAAGAGTGTAGGAACAGGACAAGCAGGCAGTGATATCTCTCAAGAGTACTGTCCCAGCCTCCAGCAGCAGGACCTTCCTGAGATGTTTATGATGTCTGTATATTCATCGCTTTAGATGGAATTTTCCTGTATTAATTTGTTCAATGTATGCATCATGAGAGGAGCAATCCACAGTCCTTTGTGAGGCCAGGAGAGGGATCTAGAATATTCAGTTCTACAAGGAGCAGTGTGATGTTCTGCCCACAGTGCCAGCCTGCAGGCTGGGAGATGTGGGGCCCATTTCCATCACTGTCACTGGGTGGGATTGGTGTGGATCACTGCCCTGTCTGTCCTGGGGCTGCTGTTTGCCTTTCTCCCCATCTTACTCTCCCATCAGTTTCCATAACCTTGACTGCAAAACCTCTCTGCAGAAGCTAGACCTGCTCTGCTGGAAATTTCGGACCTGGAGACATAGGTTGCCTTTGTCCAAAATGTGCCTAAGGAATGCTCTAAACGCAACAAAGAGGGACACACCAAGAAGAGAAAAGGACATTAAATAGCTTTAATTTTTGGGCAGCTATCTCCTCTGGGCCTCTCTTTCCTGCACCTATGAAATCCTCTCACTATGACGTCAATGGATGTTGTTGCAAAACATCTGCCAATTGTACACCACACAGGACTCTGTAAAGAGTGGTTTTGAAAATCTGAAGAGAGAAATTGCATAGGAAACTTGTAATAAATACTTTGCTGTTGGAAAGTTGGCTTTTAAGATATGGGTACTCTGTAGGATTTTAAAATCTGAGGAAATGCAAAGACTTTTATTTCCAAGTGGCAGGATAATATCAGAGACAAAATATTTTGTTCATTAAAATATGGGGAATAAAACTTTGAGAGCAGTTTTCAACAGCTTTGACCAAAAATCAGTCTTGGGTTCCTAAGTCACTTAATCTTTACCTCTATTTCAAAGTATTGACAGCAGTTATTGTGTAGCTGAAGGTCTGCACTGAAGAGATATGGGTCATTCCTGCTGAAATCCATGCAATTATTGAAGTTTTCAAACATTCAGAATAAATTAAATGGGTAACTGCTGAATATTCACACACAGAATCTTTTATTTTTTAGGAAACTGGAAATGCATTTTGTCCACTTTTTAATGAATATGTTAACAAATCATGTTTCCCATTATTTGATTAACATGGGCACTAATGTATTCTGCCTATGAAGCTGATGCAAAGAGGAATGCTGAGCCCAGTCAGTTCAGCACGGGAAGAAGCAAAGATTTAATTTCCTTTTCCTGCTCAGCACCAAGCTGATACAAAGGCCTCTCAGTGAGAAAAATAATTGTGCTCAGGGCTTGGCATACGGAGACACAGGGTGTGGAGTGTGCAAACATCCCAGCTGGTGGGAGATGTTAATGCCTGGAGAGGATCCAGATTTCCATCCTTATCCCTGCTGAGAGCAGCCACCTCCCTGCCTGCAGAGCTTTGCTTCAGCACTCTCCTGCACCCAGCTTGGACTTGTGAGCAGAACCACAAAAAAGCCACCAACCACACTCACTGGGATGACTGGTCTTGGCTCAGCAGTGAGGGACCAGCACTGCCCCTGGGCTGGGCACCCTCTGCTCAGCCCCACAGGAACAGGAGTAGGCTCCCAAGGGAGAACCAGGACCCAACCGTGGGTATTTAACAGCCCAGGCAAGGTCCTAAAATGATGCCCTCTGCTCTAGGGCAGACCTCTTCTTGTGTCTGCCTCTGAGCTCTGCCCTGGACCTGTGTGTGTGGCGTGGAGACACCTGGGAGTATTCAGATTGTGATGAACCAGCAGTTTCTAATTTGAAAAATATTTGTTTCAGTAAGTGTTTCCTGGTTGGTGCTGCTGGAGTATTTTTGTCTGTGCTAACAGTATCATATTGCTGGGAGGGGAAGCTCATTCCACCTAATTGTACTAAGCGTGTGGTGATGGAGATGGGAACCTAATTATCTTCATCAAATTGATTTCATTTTGGTTACCACATGGCTATTAGAGGAATGACAATAAATTTTGGTCTCTTTGATCATGACTGGAGTTTAACCAACATTTCTAAAGTCATTAATGTGTTATGCCTCCCCCAGGCTAATGATTTGATTACCATGTAAATGTACTGAAGCCAAACAGTTCAGCTATACATTATAGATGATGGATAGAAAGTTTTGAGAAAATACATGTTGAACTAAATACACCTGAAACACAGAGGATGTCAGATAGCTAAAGGCAGGCAAGGAGGGACAGAGAATTGTAGAATCATAGAAGATCTCAAGTTGGGATGGTCCCATAAGGATCATCAAGTCCAGCTCCCTGCCACTTGCAGGGCTACCTAGAACTAAACCATATGACTAAGAGCATCATCCAGAATATTTATGAAAAGCTGCACAGATGCCTCTTTGTAACTTATCTCTTCTCATGACTAAATCCTTGCTCTGTAGGGCTGTTGATCTCTCTGTGAGATCAGAGAAAGCTGTCTCAGCCCTTCAGGCCCACAGTGGTGCTGTCAGCAGGTGTAGGAACAAAGTACACGCAGGAGCTTTATTTTAGATCAGTCCTGAGCTGGAAGACTTGAGGAACCACTAAGAGTCAAGTCCAGCTCCCGCCACTGTGGATGCTTCCCCATGGCTTGCCTGTGATGGGGACTGAAGTGCTAAACTGCCACTGGGGAGAAACTGGACCGTGTCTGTCCTAGCTTTTGTTCTTATGTACCTCTATATACAGCTATGTAGTGCCAAGAAACTCCATGGAATTTTATCTTTGTGAGGTTTTAGTCTCTTTTTTTTTGGTATGCCAAAGAATATGGGTTATACCATGGTATATTATTATTTGTGCCTGTTGTAAGATATGTGTGTATATGTACATGTTGATAATATACGTCTTACTAATGTGCTATAGTTATCACATAACATAACACAATGTGACAAATTCATAGATTTTGCATTTAAATATTCCAAGATGTATTTTACTGTGTTTTATCTTAAGCCTTTTCTGGCTTGCTACCATCCTTTTTTTTCTTTCACAGGTTGATTTGTATTGAAAGGATGTACTTCAGTGCTTTAGGTCAGGAAACTGAGGCCAGCAGTTCAAATGATCCAGTGTGTTCTTGCCACCAGGCTGAGTCAGACGTTGTGCTCCTCATAAGTGTTGTCTGAAAGTGCTGCAAAACCAGGATTCCCCAGCCTTCCCAGGCAATTGATTCCTCAGGGCAATTAAAGAAACTATGGTACTTGAGCTGATCAGGAGCATTGCACACCATCTGCAGCTCACCAGGGCAGAGGCTTTCTCCTCATCAGGTTCCACACTGGCTGTTCAGGAAAGCTTATGGAGGAGGAAGGTGTTTGCCCAAAGGGTGCATGGCCTGTCAGAGGCACTTCTCACCTGCAGAACTTTGCTGTGGCCACCTTGGCCCTCTGTGCCTCGGTTCCCCATCAGGAAGGGATCAGCATCTGTACTGTTCACTACTCTGGTAAGGACAGGGGATGTGTTAGATGTACCACAGCTAAAATGAGTCCATTTGGAACAACAAACGTGTTCTTCCAGCATTATTTTCAAGTGCTTTTCAGTTATGTGTGTTCATAGGCAGGTGAGGGGGGATGGTCTGAGTAGATAGAAGGGGACAAGGGGACCTGTGTTTGCACTGTCACCATCACTGCACAGGGTGGTGCCTTTGTGTGCCTCCCTTTTAGCCCCCTCCACCATGTTGTCTACTCTGAAAGCATATCCCAGGATAAAAAAGCAAAACAAAAGGGTACCAGGTGTTCAGCAGGATCAGCTTCCCTGCTCTGCATTACTGGGCACCTGCCTGGACTCCAGTGTCAGGGATTTGGGGGGGAAATACCTTTTTCAGAGGCAGTCCTGGCTTAAATGGAAGTAAAGCTACTGCTTAAACAGCAGGCCATACAGTCTTGTATCCCCTTTTCTGGGAGAGGAGTCATTGGCCAGCTGATGGGCCACTGAGCACCAATGTCCTGGTTCAGCACAGAGAATGGAGTCCTTAAGCAAATGTAAATAAATATAGGTATATAAATATGCACATATAAACATACATGTATGCCAAAGCTACCGGCCCGTGGGCAGCAGAAGCTCCTTGGATTCTTCCCAAGAACAATGAGGGTTCTTCCCTTTGGAAAGCAAACCAAAGGCCAGCCCTGCCAAGCTGGAGGCAGCTGGTTTGTTTGCTTGCTTTTCCTGGGCATCTCCTGCCATTTCCCCAGTGCAGGCTGCTGCTGCCAGTGCTTGGGGAGAAGGATGCGAATGACTGAAGGGCTCTAGTCTGTTAATTTGTATTAATGAATATAAATTAATGCAGTTTTCTTTTCTCTGGCTTGCAGATATTAAAGGCCACTATGACTCATAAGCACGATCTATCTTATCACTGATGGCAGTAACACGTTAATCACCTCTGGTGGGGGCTCCTGTTGCAGGGTGAGGAGCTGGCACGCAGGGCTGGGTGAAGGCAAAGGATCCTGCGCACTTCTACAGCTGCTGCAGGCACGAGGCAAGCATCATGTGGCAACCCAAGTAATTTCCACACCCAGCATCTCTGCAGCAATCTGTCTCTGAGTGGCTTAGGACCCCTCTAGCAGTAAAAAAGTCAGGTTAGAGGGTAGGAAGAGTGTCAAACTATGAAACAAGTAATAAGAGTTGAACTATTGCAAACCTCCCTGTAAAAGATGCAGAGAACTGCTCTGTTCAAGCTGTATTTTCAGTTTGGTTTACAGTTTCTCCGTGTGTTGTTCTACATTTATCTATATTAGCAGCAGGCACTTGGCAGTGCTAGCAGGGGAACACAAAAGTGCCTGACCTCAGTGGCACCATGGCTCTGAAAGCAGTTGATTTGGGACATCATTGTGCATCTTTCTGCCAGGTAAATTTGTAATGAGAGTTGGCAAGGAGAAAGACTCAGCAGCAAAAACTGAGCGTGTTTATGGAAAATTAAGTTGATCTTATGGACCTGGTCCTGGGACAGAGGTGCTGCACTGCTGTGATGGGGGGGGGGTGGTACCACACTAAATTGTCCTTTCTGTCTTCCCAGGAAGGTTCGTCTAATCTTACCTGCAGTGACTGAATAGAGCTTTTTCCCATGAAAACTGTGGGAAGAAGGACAAAGGAGGGGAGAAATTAGCAGCAGGACTAAACTATGGCACTCCCTGGCCAATCCCATAAGCACTAAAATGCTTCACCAGTTTAATGTCATTTCACAGGGTAATCTTCAGGCAGCCTTGTCTGGAGACACTCGCAGGCTGATTCGGCGCCCAGTGGTGCAAATCATTGAGTTACTCTGTGAAAGCACAAGGAGAGCGAGTGATGAATTCTTTTCATGTACCTTTTTCCTCTGACCTTAACCCCCCCAATTCCCTTCATAAACTGAATTCTGCTCTGTTGCACTACTCTAAGTCCTTTGAAGTCCTTTGCATTTAAGTGGCAGATGAACAGTCCCATAGTGTAGTGAGACAAAACAGTTTTTTTTGCATTTCACTGACATTTTTGGGATAGAGTTATCTCCGCATCCCTCCTTGAGTGAAAAAGGGGTCATTTTCAGAATGATTCAGTCTTCACTTTTGCCACAGCTCTTCAAGAAAGACCAGCAGGTGATGAGACAAATAGATGTATAATTTAGCTACTTCTGATCTCTGCCTCACCCCTTAAGTAACTGCAAAAGAAGATAAAAGAATATTTTAAGAAAGCTGCACACAGAAAACAGAGCTGAACTTGTACAGCAAATGTTCTAAATAATGAGAAAGGTTCTTCAAATGTATTTTCACTTGTTAGAGGGTCAAAGAGGTACCAGGTCAGATGAAAAAAATAGATCTGGAAAATGCTGAGCCACCACAAGGAAACTCTAATGCAAAGGCTCAGATGGCAGTGATGTATGATTTTGGTTTTCCAGTGTGCACAGTAGTGTCAGGGCTTCAAAAAAGAGATTCACATGGACTTAACACTCTTATCTCTCAAGCTGAAACATGAGTTTGGTATTTACCTAACTCTTGTTGCCAGTAAGGACCCTTTCAATGTTTTCAATGGCAGCAAAGTTATGTCAAGAATAAACTCCTTCACCAAACATCTAAATAGGTGCAGTATATGTTAATTTAATCAGCCACTAAAACTTATGGCTGGAACAGCTTTTTTCCAGAATTTGAAAATGTTCACACTTAACATTAAAAACAGGTCAGTCTGTTGCATATATATATATATATATATGTACTGTATCTTTTTCTTAAAGCCTGATAATATTAATACTCAAAATACATCTTTCTTCAACAAGGAATAGTCACTTCTTTTCAAAATGGAGAAACAGAAGGTCCTGTGGCTTGCAGGTGCTTTGACTGGAGTCACCTCCCCATGCACAGCCCTCTGAATGCAGGAGCCTGGATTCCCTCCCATCAGTGGAGAGAGGCCAGACCCTCGAGAAGGTGAGTTCTCCACATCTCTTTGACATTGTTTTAAATGGCGCAAATCCTCTTACGGAACCACTTTTCTCTGCGCAGGGAGTTTAGGAAATGGATTCAAAGGTGAATTCACCTATCCTCTGGGTGGATGAAGTGGTTAAGGTGAAAATGATCCTGGAACAAAGGAGGTGTTTCTTGTGCTTTCGTTTCATTGCCTGGAGGGAAAGTGCTCCCTCCTCTGGGAGTCTTCACTTGTTCATCTCTTCCTCACTTCTGCAGTTAAAATCTAGACAAGAACCTAGGGCTGTTCTGTTCCCAGGTAAGCATCCCAAACCAGCTATGTTATCAAGTCTTTTTTGTTCTGTCTCATGCCAAAAGGCTATTAAATTATAATAACAAATAATTTAGCTTTTTCTGTACATTGTGAAATGATAGAAACATGAGACACATCCTCTGCACACAAGTGCTTAACTTTCTGGGGGTTACAATTCTTGCCTGTCCCTTTTGCCAGCAACCTGAGGGTTTATCAGTTGATAATCTGCTGCTGAAAACCTGAGATTTAGGAAGTGAAGTCCCACTGTTCTATGTGATGGTCAGGATTTCAGGAGCCTGTGGTGTCAAGGGGATGCTGTTGTTGTTCCTGAAAATACTTCCCTTTACCACTGAGACCAGGACATGAACAAACCACTTGCTTTAGAAAAAACAGTTCACTTTAGAACCCACAGTAGAAATGTGTTGTCTCAGATTTAAGACTTAAGACTCTTAAGTGAGTAAAAAACTGAATTTACTTGTTAAGATAAAAAGAAATAAAATGAATTAATAGCAAACAGTGTGCCATGGAAGGTAGGGCTGGGTGTAGTTGGGCTGGTGCTGCTGGGAAGGAAGGCAACTGCACCTAAACCACTTCCTCCAGGGTATGTCAAACACAGCCTGTGCTAACACCTGAGCATGACTTTGAGGCTGCAAGAGATGGAGGGCAGCAGTTAGTCTGTCAGAAGAACAGGTCAAACCTGACAGTGTGTACCATTCTTCACATCTTTATTCTTCTTTGCAGGAGGTATTTTTTGGTAACATTGTGTGCAAAGGAAGGAGCTGTCTCCTCTTGGCTTGGATCATTTAATGGCACTATAGGCTGTAAAGGCATCTGTTCAGGGCTGGAGGAGAATGAACAGGACCTTTTCCTTTCTGTGGCAGAACAAGACTTTAATGGTCTGGTGGAAGTAATTCTGTATTGCAAAGGAAGTTGATAAAATAGAACATAAACTTCTATAATAGAGGATTTAATTACCAGGAAAGCCAGGCTGAATAAAGCATTTGAGCAGAACTATTTCATTGCTGAAAAGGCAGTAATTATTATCCCCCTTTTCCAAGGCCATGTCATTTATTCAGGAGGCCTTGGAGTAGTAAGAAACCATGTGTCTATGTGTGTGCATTTGCTTGTATGTCTTTGAGTTTTTGGATTTTTCTTTTTTTTTGTTTGCATCCAAGAAGACTGTCGCTACCCTTTAAAAAAGCTCCGATTTTCTCTGACTTTACGCAGATTTCCAGCTAAACTGGTCTTTCCACATGATCAAGCTGAAACCAGCCAAACTAATCAGGTCTCAGGGCTGGACAATAGGCACAATGGTAATGAATCAAAAAGCTTAAAAAGCTCTTAGATTGCTGTTTCATTCTTCAACACACGAGCGTGGCTATCAAGGTTTAACTGCAGCAGAAGGACTTACTTTTTTTATTTGAGAAACAGGCACTTCTATGAAGCCCTCTATTAGCCAATATATCAGCTTGTTCATGTTTTATTCTGCTGTTTTTCCAATATACAGTTGAAAAAGAAATAACTGTGCTTAGTGATGCAGGGGTGTACCCTGTAAAGTGTTAAATACAGTTCAGGCATTTACCTTTTAAACTTAATGAGATTAAACATGGAATCCCTCCATACAGTTTGCCCTAATGACTGCTTCATAGTTTGCATCACGGTGTGTGCCATGGTCAGGCAGTAGCAGCTTCTTTTGGAGGAGAAAACAGGCTGGGAGCCTTCTGATGTGCTCTCAGCCATGGCCAAACTGCCCAGGAGAGGACTGAGGGACTGCCAGGCTGTGGGAAGTCCCTGCAGGAGCCTCTTCCCCTCCACGTTCCCTGTGTCTGCACTGGGGCTGGTCTCAGCACGTCCCCTCCAGGGTCCCCCTGCCAAGAACACTGATGCTGTGCACAGCTTTTCCCAGGGGAAGAATTTGGGTGTTCACGTTTTTTAACACAAAAATAATAAGCTCATCATCTTGAGGGGTGGATAAGGGCACAGAGTGCCTTTCCACTGGTGTTCCTGTCTGTTTAGGGCAGTGTTACACTGCTGTGACCATTTCTACTGCTAGGGAAGTAACCACTGTGTCTGGGGCTGTGGTGAGGAAGAGACTACGGGGTTTTCTTTACCTATACCCAGTTAAAGCAGTAAAACTGGTGAGTGCAAATACACTTTGGCTGACAAATACATTTGATTGACAAATACCCAGAATCTGTGGCTTTTTTTGCTCAAGGCAAAAGTCCACCATGGCTGTGACGGAATTGGGTCAGCTCACAGTGACATTTTTTCCACACAAGCAACTTCACCTTGCCAGTGCCTTCTTCTCCCTGCTTCTCTTTATCCTGCCCCAATACCTAATAACATAGATCCAAGCTGAGGAAATGCAACTGCAGCAAAGTCTTAGCTTGAAAACAGAGCTATGCATAGCCCCTGCTGGGGAAGGAAACCCATGGGATGGTCTGTGAGGGTCTGGCACTGACTTCTTTAACATGAGCAAGGAAAGAGCTGTGGGGCCAGTGAGCTGATGGGGCTCCCTGTGAGCTGTCAGGCTCAATTTCATCTGGAACCAAATCTTCACAGGAAGACTGACTGGGAAATCTCTTTATTGACAATTTTTGCTGTTAGTGTATCCATATTTTCACAATGGTTGCTGAAAAGCTTTGGATGTTTTGGTAACACCAGTGATCTCTACAAGGACTGGCCAAGGGAAATCATCTCAAGGCACCAGGGGATGCTCACACAACAATGCATGTTAAACATTTGCGGGGATGGTGTTGTTAGGACTCAGTGTGAGTTTAGTCTGCTGTGGCTGAATACTGATTGTTCAAAGCAAGAACAACCCAAGGCCACTCCATCAATGAAGTAGAAATCTTCAGAGATGTTCTGACCTTTTGTTCATCACTTCAGTTTTCTTAGACAGCTTTGTGCAGCAACTCCCATGCAGTGTGGGTTTGAAAAAGTTTATTAATTTTTATTAAGAAAGATCTTTGAGAGTAACCTGGAAGGATCAAATTAGAGATGTATCCAGTTCACTCTTCTACCAGGAAAACACTGTGCCCCTTTACAGCTTCATCTACATGAGCAGGCACATCCCTCTCTCAATACAAATGTGTGATTCCCACAGTGCATCACATCCGAACTGAATAAGGTGGTGTCTGTAGATCTAGAGTAGTTGTGTGTAAAAATACATACTAGCATTCTGGAGCACAGTCTAATTGATTGCTAAGTCATAGTGAAAAATGGTCAATAAACAGTGAAAGAACAATTTTACTTGGCATTTTATTCACTTAACAGAAACATTCACTTATCAGGTATCACTGAAGTGCAATTTACAGAACTTAGCAGCAAATTCACATATGTAAATTCAGATTTATTTTCTTTTGTCGTCTTTTTTGTTTCTTTTTTTTTTTACAAATATTACAAATGTACATCCATTAGTACAGTATTGCCATTCACTCATGCGTGTTATGTACAGAATCTTCACTAAAGAATTACTACTGAGCAAGTTTTCCTTTGCTTCAGGAAATGCTGTATGTAGGTCATGTGTGCTTCTGGGATGGGGTCCCATTACACCGTCGTTGCACATAATGAGAAGAAGTAGATATTTAAGGTCATATTCAACCCTAGTGCCAGCAGGTGCAACTCCATTGAGAGCAGCTGATGCCTACTTGCAATGGGGACTCAGTTTGGTCCCCAGTACTAAACTCGTTCTGGCAGCTGAATCCAGGGTTGTATTTAAGTATTTCTTGCAACAAAGGATCACTCAATCCTGCCACACTTTTTTCTATGTCCTTAAAAATAACCAGGCATGGTGCTTTGTTGTCACAGTAGCTGCAACACCAGCCTGGTGGAACTATTATGCATTAGTTGGGTTGACGTCATGCCATGGCTGGACGAGGATGGGTGAGGGCAGGGAGATATAAGGAAGAGCCATTGAGGTCTTGTGTGTGCTAGATAAGGACTAACTCGGAGAGGAAAAGCAGAAGACATGCTCCCCCCTGCCCTGTGGATCTCTGCATGAGAAACCTTGTCCTCCTCTCTGGCTGCCCTGTGGTTTCTCTCCCTTGGTTGGAGCAGCCAGAACCCCTGGGGCTGCCACTGCCAATGTCCCCTGCAGCCTCTCCCACATCTCCAGCCATGGGCTGGCCCCTGCCCGCTGCCCCTTGGGCACATCTGCTGCCCAGATCACACTGGAGGCCTGCAGCGACAGCTGTGTGAGAGGACAGGACCATGTGCAGGTACCCGGAAGCTCCAGAAGGTGCCAAAAGTATTCAAATGTTAATTTGACAGAAGAGCTGTCAAAGTGGTCAAAGTATGGACAAAGTGGTTACCACAAAGTGTTTCCATTATTGAAAAGTCTCAGTTTTTTTTTTTTATTTTTTTTAAGCTATTTCTACTCTAAGGATATTTTTTTAAATATTTTTGGTAGTTAATATGGAATGTATTATTTTGTTGAAAAGGTTTCTGGAAGGGGAGAGCTTTGTTTTATCTAATTTAAAAATTCTAGTTTATCACAATTGTTTTTATACAAGACACTATAGATACATCTTGTAGCTCATAATCTAAAAATAAAATCTCATCAAAATACTGTAGCTATTCTATTGTGGGCATCAATAAACAATGTATTTACTGTATATGGCTCTCCAAACATGATAAACCCTATACAAAGAGCATCTATCTTTATTGATAGGAACAGTTTCCCGTGTAAAGGAAATTACATGGAAAAATATGAGCCTTGTGTTGCTTGAAAAGTAACTCAGCTTGACAGTTCTGAGAAAATACCAAGACAATTATCACAAATCAGTAGCAGCATGTTATATACAGATTTAAAGAGAATCACAGGAATAAAAAGAAAACAGTAGTTATATACCCGCAAATCCTGTCATCTAAAAACCCAGAAACTTAGAGAAATGCACAGGGCGTTTGAAGGTTGGTTTTGCAGTGGGACTATCAAAGCTCAGTTCTCCCATGACTGTGTCTTCTGCATTCTGATGAAGTTTGGGATGGTTCAAAGATGAGATTGTATCAGACCCAGCCCAGTTATGGAGAAAATATTTAAATGTTGGATGATACTTGTCTCCTAAGTGAAAAACTCCATCTGCTTTTCAGGCTGCAGATGAGCATGAGTAATAATAATAACACTTGGCATTTATACAGAGCTAGAATGTGAAAGCTCATGCATTGAGTAAGATCTTACCCAAACCTGTGGTTGCATCTGCTGTGCTTATGTCGGTTGGACTGTGTGGAGAGGTAAAACTCACTGCAAGAGAGACAAAATCTGGCTTACACTGTTGCAAATGACCAGAGCATTTTGATCCTGCCAAGTTCTTTAGATGTGAAGCATTTATTATTATCCCCATTTGACAGGTGGAGAAACTGAGGCAGGGAAGAGCCAAGTATCAAACGTGCTCTCTTGTTTGGGGATGTCTTACTTGTGGGTACCCAACCCAGTGATTGTTCAGAGCTCATCCTGAGCTCATACCCACTTGATTCAGGGCTGTGGGTCATCAGAAGATTGGAGATCTGAAGCTCTGGGTCCTGGCTGCAGCCTGGCTGATTTCAGGTAGCTTCCTGAAGATCCAGAGCCAGAAGCATGGTCACATCGGTCCTCACTGGCAGCTCCTGCAGGGCTGTGCACCTCCGCAGGCAGCACAGGGGTGAATTGCCCCCTTGGCAAGGATCTGCATCCTGGCTGGTGTCTAAAAGGCATGTGAGATGAACTGGGCCCAGAAAAGTAAAATTTGCAGCATGCAAATTGTGACTAGAGTTGAAGATGTGTTGTGAAGTGGTTTGTCCAAGGTGTCAGAGGGAATAAGTGTAAAAACCAAGGGCATCCTGACTGGCTTTGTGCTCAGAGCCAGCAGTGGAAAAATCAGTTTAAAAATGTTGCATTTCTTTGAGGTCCAAATTTTTTGTCACAGATTTAGGCAGCTTACAGGATGATTTTTGCATAGAGGTTAGGAACCTTTTTTTGTGGATGATTATGGATGCTCTGAGACCTGCTGTCATGCTGTGTGCCTGGGGTACTTCCATCTCTGCTCACTATTTTCCATTATTCAGTGATGACTTTTGCACTGATTGTGTGAGGGAAAACAAAGCTCTATTTTGGATCAGACAGGTGGCCCACTAACACCTCAAATCAGTAATAACCAACAGGAATAAACAACAAAAAGCAGAATCTTGGTGGGGGTGGCATTATAATTTGGGCAGGTACATTCTTGGGAAGGGATCATGAAAAAGCAGTTTTCTAAAGTTGAGTTCAGTGCATCAGACACATTTCTATTTATGTATTTCCAATACAGAATTAAAAGCAAATATTCCCATGGAGGTTGCTATTAAATCTCAAACTGCTTCAATTCTCTCCGCTCATACGTCCTGCCTCGCCTTCTCTCCAGTTGGTTTGATCCAGTCGTGTAGAAAAGGTGCGGTGTGATTTACACAGTTAGTAGGAACTGATCTTGCTCTGGGGGTTTCTTCACCCAGGTGCCCAGGCCCGCTTTCTGAAATGCTTTAAACAGCTGCTGCTTAACAGACTGGTACGTCTGAGCCACCAGCTTTGCCTCGCTGTACACTGATGGCATCTCTCCATGGCTTGGTACTCGTGTGCTCAGCTGCAGAACAAAAATCAGGGAAGGGGAAAAAAAATAATACAAAACCCAACCTATGAGCCAAAAGAAACAGGAGGCTTCAGTAGCTGTATAATCTTACTGTCTACATTTCATAAGCAGCAAACAATCACTGTGCTTTGTGTGTTTTGCTTTTGGTAAAAAACCAGGGAAGCAATAAATGCTGGTGACATGGTTTTGAGCCATTGTGAGGAGGAAAGGGGTGAAAAGTTCTGCCTTGGAATGGGCATAGCCAGTAGCAAGTCTTGGTGTGCTCTACAAAGGCAGAATGCTACTTCGCAGTTAAGATGATTTTTATGGACAAAACTGAAAAAAATCCTTTCTGAAGATCTTTAAAGAATGTGCTCCTTTAAAGAAATTTACCCTGGGAAGTGGAGTAGCTCAGTGCTTCCAAGCAACACCCAGAGACAGAAGAAGGAGGGTTGCTTTCCACACGCTCCCATTTCCCCTCTGTAGTCTGTTATTGTTGGGAATGTTGTGAAACATATCCAGGACAGGGCAGGAATCAGGCATCAGGGTTTGTGCTGGTGTGGGAAATCTGAGTGCTCTGTTGGAACACTGGAGCCACCCACCAGGAGCTACCTCGAGCAACGTCATCTGTCCAGTGCCCCTGGAAGGACATGCAGAGGGAGCACCCTTTGCTCTGCAGAAGGACTAAACAAACTCCTCTGACCTGCCCAGGCCTCTACAGTGCCAAACCAGAAGTGAGGATTTGATGTTATACAAAAGAAACCAGAATCTGAAAAATGCCTTAGAACAAGCAGTTGGGTGAATGTCCAGTGGCTAAGAGCATCCTGTAGGGAAAGGCACCCTCAAGGTACAGCCTGGTAAGCAAACCGATCTCTTTTCCTTGTCTCTAAACAGGAGAGATGCTGAGAGGCAGATTAAAGGAGAAGATGAACATGCAGCCTGTAATGAGCTGCTCCCCTCTGTGTGTGCCAGCACTCTGTGGGGCTGCACTGGCTGGAGCTGTGCTGGCCCAGTCAGCAAGGGAGGGTGACATTGCCAGCCTGGGTGTCAGTGGGCCACAAGATGGCCTGGCAGCAGTGGCTTCTCTCTGGCTGCCTCTTTGTTCCCTTTGCTCCCCAGAGGTGGAGAGTGATGACATTATCAAATCCCTCATTTTGTCAAGGGCAAAGTGCCCTGCTCAGCCACAAGTTACTCTCTCCTGCTGACTGCAACCTCACCCCTGATGTGAGCCAGATAAAGTCCGGCTCTCCCAGCCATAGTTCACCCCAGTTTTGTTCGTGTGAGCACCCCTCCATTCTGGAGGTAGCAGGAGTGCTTCTTGCCTCACTTCCTTCCTGCTGTGCAGGAAATAGACTGGGACCTCTGTCACCACACTGTGACCAAGCCCTGGGCACAAGGCCTAGGTTGGTCTCTTCTGCTCCCCACAAGGCTCAGGGTCCCTGCTAGAACAGACCATGCCACTGCCTGGGACGGGATGAGTCTCACCAGCCTCCTTCCCTTGTGGTGTCCTGCAGAGCAGAACAATCCCTTTGGGCTTGTCTTCAAACCTGCCCACCCTGCAGGCTCCTTTGCCTTCCCTAACGACTTTGTCGGTGGAATTGTCTCCAGACTTCCCCACCATCACTCTGTCTTGTTTGTTTCCACTCATTTCCCAACAGGAAAGAGGATTTTAAAGTAATTTTTTTGTTGTCTTCATCTTCTCTCACTCTCCACGGACTGCAGGACAACCAGAGCCAAGCCTCTCAGTGCACCAGACCTACCTTGCCGTGCAGCTTTGCCCAGCGAGTGAAGAACATGTGCTTGCAGAGCCGCGAGGGACTCCCGCAGGTCCTCTTCCCCGTGGTGGCGTTGATAACCTCCAGGTCGGTGCTCCCCACGATCCAGTTCACACTGAAGCCGGGAGATTTTCCGGGCTGCCGAGCGTCAGCGTGGCTCACCCCTGAGGAGAGAGGGACACCAGTAAGCTCCAGCGCTCATTCGGAGGCTGCTCACACGTGGTGGGGTGCTGTGGCACAGGAGACACCCTCGGAGAACCCGCTGGCATCGTGCACTGCACGTGCTCTTGTCACCACTGGTTAAACATTACCAGACCAAGCACCTTGGAGAGATGTAACTTAGCAATTTCTATAGATTTTTTTCCACCTTGCAGGCAAACCTTCCATTAGGCTAAGGAAAGCCTTTGGACTGTAGTGTGAGCTGTTGACAGCAGTGTGATGGTGGCTGGGTGAAATCTTTCAGAAAGGCTTTAGTAGGATAACAGGTTTTTAAAAGGAACTAAGCAGTACCGTGCTTTGGCCATGAGTTTCTTCTGGTGAGCTTCCCATAGTCCAGCACATTTATCTGCTATTAACTCCTGGGGCCTTTGCTGTGAGGGGATGTCCAGGTCCCAGGGGATAAGAAAATACAAAACAATACACTTCATCATCACAGAGAGATCATTAGATCCAAGCTAATAAGGACCTTATAGACATCACAGTCCTACACACAACACTCTTGGTCCCCACCTTGTGTCTGCCTGTGAGGTTCCAACCCTGTCCTGGAGCACCAATTTATTCAACAGCTAGTTAGTGTCCTAATGGTGATATTTTGGACATCTTTAAGTGGAAAGCATCATCAGCTGCAATAATGATGTTTACAGTCACCTGGGATGACTGCATGACCTTAGTGTCATTCACATGGCCAATTTTGGTCATCTGAGCCACATACTGAGCCACTGCCTTCATGGGTGAGATCTTCCTTGGCTCTAGATGCAGACCAGGGCTACAAGGTCAGGTGTGGGTGTGTACACGAGTTATTTTTAATCAGGTAAATTCCTGTCTCTTTTTAACCATTTAGTGTGGCTCAACCTTTCCATGACTCCTGTCACTTTTTCATTTCTTGTACCTGAAACAGGAGAAGGATTAGTCTCTGCAAGAAAATAAGAGGAATAAAGAAAGTGGTTGGCTTATTTTCCAGCACAGTACAAATGCAAACAAGTGAGCTCTGCCTTGCCCTGCTCATTAGTGCTTTTGCAGCAAAGAATCAACACGGGAGCTTCCAAGGCTGGAAAAGACAGAGTGACCTGAAGCAGTTTGAATATTTTTGAAAACATGGACCTTGGATAATGTGTCTGGATCCAGTTATTGTGTCCCTCTCTGCTAATTTGCTGTGCGGGCCACTAGCCTGCAAACCTGGACAACAAAAGCCACTGTGGTGAGCAGCAGGTGGGGACTGTGCTGGTAGGCAGGAGCTGCCTGGCACAGCCTTCCCAGCACAGGCCAGTGCCAGGACTGGGTCTCTGTTTCCAAATGGCAGCTCCTGCCTGCAGCAGCTCCAGCGACAGCTCATGGTTTGCTCTGCTTTCATTGCTGCTGGGTGGAGGGCAGCAGAGAAAGGTCCTTTGCATTTTCTGCTGAGAGGGTTTCAAAGACCTTTTGCAGAGAGTGAGAAGTACTGATATGGGCTGTTCAGAGAGAAGGAGATTAAAGAAAAGAGATCAAAGCCCTTCCCTTCCAAAGTGCCCTTCTTGCCCAGGATCTCAGTTTCAAAACAGATGCACGCCATGAGCATCTGCTGGTCTGAGGCAGAATGGGAGGAGATGGGAGCTGGTGGGAATGCAGCATCCATCACTGAATGCATTGAGCTTGGAAAGCTCCTGAGACACACCACGGGAGAAGTGGAGGGTTCTGCAGGGTCTGTCTGGCCGGGATGCTGCTTCTGTAGGCAGCTGCTGCATGCTGCCTGGAGCCTCTCAGCATGATGGGAAGCAATGCCACTGAGGGACATGCCTCCTCTCTCCCCTGTCCCCTCTGCCCTGGGAGGGAGCTGCTAGAGCCAAATGGAACTCAGCATGCACAGAGAGAGAAAGGTGGCCACTGAAGGGAAAAAATTATATGGCAAACTGACTTTGTGTTGGTGACAAAGCTGGAACAGCAGAAATCATCTCAGTCACTGGGACTGAACTTGCTACCGTGTGTAGACGAGAATTATAGCTAAGTCATAACCTCACCCAGGATTTGTAAACACATTCATGTCGTATTAATACCTCTTTCAATTTTTCCCCCCCAGAGATAACAGATCAGTCTGCATCTAAAACTCCAGTTCACCTAGGCAACAGGATTTAAACTGAGAGCTTGAAAATCAGATAGCTCTGCAGCGCTGCTTGAATGTCTCTACACAGAACAAGATGCAAACAGATGAAAATCAGCTGTTTGACACTATGCACCACTCTCTGTCAAGATAGCACCCAAAAGCTTAGAGGATTTGAGTGCCAAAAAGCACGATAGCAAACACCCTGCCATGCAAAGTTGCCACAGGACACTAAATAAATGAAAATGTTGTGAAATCTCTGACTAGAGGAAGAGAAGGAAAGGCTGCACAGAGGGGAGAGCAGGTTGTGGGTGCCCATCAGATAGGGGCTGTGAGAGTAGCCCAGGCTTGTCCCAGTGCCTGGAAACCCCTCTGGGCTCCTTTGGCTTTCATGCTTTCTCTTCCCAGCTATCACATACAAGTACATGTATTTAGGTAAATAGAAGATATTTTCACATTATTTTCTGAATGCAAAATAAGAGATTTTAAAGAAAAAAACATGAGAGTCAGACAAATATAGAGCATGGATATATTCTCTGATTGTTGATTTTTTTATAATTTAAAAAAATTTCTTCCATATTTTTCTTTTGACAAATAATTGTTTTGATTTATTTATAAAGTAACACTCAAATAATCTAGGTTACTTTCTCTCCTCTATGTAAAACATCCTTCTTAAAACCCATGCAACAAAGAGTACAACAGAGGACAGCAGAATTTGAAAGAAAAAGAAAAGTCTTTGCACAAATAATATGAATTTGAGCATTGTGGGATGTGAACTGAAATCTGCCCTCATTCTCCTCTCTCTCCCAGTAAAACCTCATACTCCTTCAGGATACTCTTTAAAACAGCCTCAATATTAAGAGAATAGGATATAAAAAAGGTTTTTCTTTCCTCTAAAAATTACACCCAAGAGTAATCTCAGTGGAAGAGTGGAGTTCCATCTGTCTGGGACTGGTAGAAAACTGAGTAGGAAACCTCACTGATTATTTTTCAGTGGAGCCAAGGAGTTAATCTCAGGATATCTCATCACACACCATGACTCTCCTCTCCATTGGAATGTTTGTCCTGCTATGATCAAGTGGCAAAATAATTGACACCCTTATAATTTAAGGACTCCTGCAGTCCTTGGCTGGTCTGATGTCCAAGACAAGTGTGGGAGGTGGAGCTGCCTGGCTGAGATTGTGTAGGTCTGGTCTCTAATGCATTTGGAGCAGCTTTTTCTAGGTGCCCATCTCCTTAGTCACTGGAGATGCTGCTGGCACAGTCTCCCAGGAAAAAGAATTGCAGCATAAGCCTCAGCAATGTAAGTTTTAACCAGCATTTGCTCCCTGGGATTTGTGGGGGGAGGGAAGATTACAAATAATGGCATTAGAGACAAAAACAATGCAGACAGAGAGAGACAGGTTCCTCCCACTGCTTCTCCTGGGCTGAGGAAAACCCACAAACACAACCAAAAAGCAAAGCAAATGCTTTTCCAAACAGAAGCCTCTGGGAAGGAGGAGGACAGCCCTGAAACACGCAGGTATTTAAAGTGACACAAGGCCCCCTCTGATGCCTTTCTTATTCCCTTGAAATCTCTGACAGTGACTCTTGGACATACATACACACACACTCTGGCCAAGTATGACCCATTGCTTTTACTCTGCATGGCCAACCCAGCAAAACAATAGCTGTTCTGTGGTGAAAACTCTTATAAAATCCCTTTTTGTGTTTTCAGTCCTTCAACAGTTGAAATGGGTTTCCCTGTACATCTGGCAGACACAGTGAAATTGTGTGTACCTTTGATCTTAACGTATGGGTGCACTTACAGTGTGTTAGGGCTGGCACGGGATATCTGCTTTCCCAGTGGGAGATGCAGAGGCTTCTGGCAGCCAGGGCTGTGTTGTCAAAATGACAGCCAGATCTGAGAAATGGGGAGATATTTCCTGGCCAGCTGTGAGTTCTTTCCTCCCTACCAAAATGTCATGTGGGAAGGAAGAGGGGGCTAAGCCATGCCCATTCTGGACCAGGGCAGGAGGGACAGGTGGGACATAGAGGGAAGGGGAAGTGTGGATCACAGCTTCCTGCTCACTGCCTTGCAGTCTTTGGCCAGCTGCACTGAAGAGTTAAAAAATGGAGATAAGCTGTTCAGAAAAGCATAAGCCTTTTGACCCGTTCACCTCATAACACATACATGCACATTACACTTGCCAGATGTACTAAACCACACAGAACCTGAGAATTTCCCCTGTGGCTAAACTATCACTTCTGCCTCAGCCAAACAAATTTTGTCACAAGGGCATATTTAAAAAAAAAAAAAAAGTCCATGAAATAGATAAGGCATAAAGCAGCACTCTCCAGACTGAGGAACCCAGAGGACTTTGAAAGGCAATGGGGTACTCCACTAAAGCATCCTGACCTCCGACTCTGTGACACCGACATCACATTGATGTCTCAGGGAAACCTCCCAAAGAACAATTATCAAACATTAAAGTAAGGATCTAATCCGGTGCAGAACTGGTGTCCCTTAGCATTCACATGCCTCATGAGGACCTGAAGACAGTTAAACCTAAAATGTCCTGAGAACTTCCTTCTGATTTTTAGAAATGTTTTACTTAGTCATACTTTTTTTCCCCACTCTGTGTGTTCAATGTACAGTGGTTGCTTTCCTAGTCAGCTTGTACCCACTAATAATCCTTTTTTATGGCTGCTGCATATGAAAAAGGACTGGATTTAAACCAACCAGTTTCTTCATTCTCCAAATTCATATTCTTCAGGGAAAAAAAAGTATGCATGAGTTAATGGTTTACTTACAAACAAAAAGCATTCCTGTTGGTGAGCAGCATGGTTAGCCATGGGAGGGGGGATTTTTTGGCTTGCAGGCAGGTGTTTGCTTACCACTGAGAAGCAGCTGATTGCGCCGGTACGAAGCTGGCAGCTGACCAATGTCTTCTATCCTGTGGCTCATTACCCGGGAAAGGTGACCAGTGTGGTAGAGGCTTCCCACAACGATGCTGTGCAAGTACATGGGTTCGATGAAGGAGCTGAGGAGAGCACCTTGGAGCCCAAGGATGTTCCACCTGAAAAAAAAAATTCAGGAGCAATAAGACACATGCATGGAGGAATGGCCACAATAGAGCTACCCTGGGAAAATCAGCAAATGCTCTAACATGGGTTAGAGGGATGAGGGATGAAACGATTCCTTTCCCTGTCCTATGATACAGGAAGCACTGTTGGGTTATTATACACCCATGGGCTGATTCCCTCTAGGAGGACTTTAGATTACTGTGGTGTCATTCACTTAAGGGATGTACTTCTGTCTTGTATTGCTGCAAACAGAGGCTTCTTATCAAGAGTTGTTCTTTCTAAAAGCATTTTGTGTTAGATGTTCATTTAGCATATCTCTAGCAGAATTTTATTTTCCCCTGCATCTATAATTTTTCCCTTGCAATGGTAGAGCTAGAATGAGAGCTTTTGTTATTCTATTTATTCTATTTATTTGCTGCTTGTCATATGTAAGTACCAACCCCATGTCATACAGCCAAGCTAACACATGACTTAAGTGGCCAAAATCCCCACAAAATCTTTGCATGTCTCCTAGGCTGACATTTCTTTGCAAAAACGACCATGAAGATATGAAGACATCCATGAGAATTAAATCCTGGTCTTGAGTAGGAAAAAAAAGAGAGGACTTAGATTTTAGGAAATTTATTCGTAACCTTTAGCTTGAGCTGCTCTAAAGTGCTCAGAGTGATGGATACATCTTACCCTGTTGCTGTCTTAAAGGTGCAGCAGAGGGATGGTGGAAACCTTGGGACCTTCCACCTCTTGATGACTGAGACCTCCATACTACTGGGGTTGGAGTAGTTGCCAGAACAGTTCTGCATTTTAATAGCCTATGAATTTTTACATCAAGCTAGGCACAAATATGACAGCATGATTGCCTCTAAATTCTTCAGGGGACAGCTAATTGGTTAATAAGTGGAAAAATTAAAAAGGGGAAAGAAGTCATGATGCAGTTATCTGCTTGGCAAACCTATTTAGCTCAGCTCCTCTAAGCAGTTGTTTCCCACCACGCAAACACTAACAGGCTCTCTTACACTTGGATAATATTTTTACGTAAGTTGAACACTGTCAATCTGTCTGAATAGTTTTGAGTTCAGGAGTTCAAACTGAAAATGCTTCAGAAAATGTGGTTTGGAGAGCATATTTTGGCTCATTAAAACCCAAAACACCGGCAACATTTGGAACTCGGTAGCTGACTGAAGGAAAGGGTACGAGGTGCCTGCTATTTAAGGCATCATCCAGTGGCTGCCATGCTAAATAATGTGTTTAAAGCAGAATTTCCATCAGCAGCAAGCATTATGGTGCTAATTTCTTACATCATTGTTCTTTTCATTAATTAACATTTCTCAACCGTTAGTGCAATTATTGCAGTGCCTCCGTACTGTATGTCTCTTTTCATGATTAATAAGGAGTCATTATATTTCCCTTTCCTGAAGCAGTCAATTAACACGGAATACTTTCCATTAATTACTGAATGTTTAAAACCAGCATGCTGTACCTGGAGAGCAATCTGCTCTAGGAACCTGTGACACCAATTGCTTTTAAAAGTTCTCTTTAAATTTTATTCCAAAAACACAAGCAATTTAGCTGGCTGTATTAATTTGCCTCCGAAGCAGGGCTGTGAATGAGAAACATCTTTTAATCTCATGCAAGAAAAGGCAGCCATCTGGCTGCTGAGGATTTCAGAGTCAGACTCTCCCTGTCTCCCTCTGTAAATGCAGGCCATTAAAGTAATGTGTTCATCTACATAAAACTCAAATGAAATATAAAAGGTAATATTTATATACAAACAATTTAGTCCCACAATTTAAACAGTCATTGGTTTTATGAAACGTTTACTTTAGTCGATCAGATTTGCATAACTTCATTTGGGGGGGAAAAAAGTGTGGTCATTTCTGCAAATAACATCACTTTTAAAGGAAAGAACTAGCTGCCTCTTTGAGTAAATAACTTATCGTAATGAAAAATTAATAATGCAAGCTTAAGAAACAGAGCTTAATTCAGCTAACAATACTATGCCTCCAATCTCCAGCATCTAAGGTAAGCAAAAAAATTAGACAGATATCTTTGTCCAGATGGAAACTTGTAAGATATCAGTGCTGTTTTCAGCATTTAAAATTTCCTTAAAAAAGCCTTACATATTTGACTGAAGGAGAGAAGAAAAGCAGTTAAACAGAAAAACAACATATGTTCAACAATATTGGGATTTCAGCAATATGCACATCACAAGAAATCATCTGAGTTTTATTTACCAAAATAAGAAATTGTGTTCAGGTCATAAATTACAAGGTAATAATGATTGTATAATTTACATTCATCACAAGGGACCTGCCTTTTCTTTAGAGACGTTTCTCTGCCTCATTCTGGACATATTCATCCTAGTGTAAAAAGGGATTCGAATGTCAATGGAATTACATTATTGGAAATCACAATATAAGCATGATCAGGTCCCCCCCTATGTATTGAAAGCACTCCATAAACATGAATTAATCCCTGCACTGCTGCTGTAAGGTAAAGTCCCATTTTTGCACCCTGGGGAGTCAGAGCAGAAAGGCAGTAAGATGTGCTGAAATCTGTAAGAGTTTCTGGCTTCTGGATGCAAGAGTTGTCCCTTGAGGGAACCCTGTTCTCCCATTCCAAAAGAAGGCACAGGCAGGTGTATGGGGTGATGAAGCTTCCATATCAGCCATGGTGGGTTTTGACTCCAGGGTTTAAGTTTGACTCCAAGACAAAATGGACAAAGCAACCAGACTAAAAAAAAAAAAAAAAACAAGGGAGAAGAAACCTATCAAAGAATATGGGCACAAGAGCAAGGCCTGCCTGATGTGTAGAATGTGGTGCAAAAAGAGACTGTCTCAGAAGCAGACAGCACCCTAAGGTAGCAAGGACTGAGAAATCAGGAAAGGTGCTGACACCAAGAAGGCAATATTTGGTGGGGACCATTTGCTGGGTCTTTTTGAGCTGGTGTCCCCCACGTGGTGTGAAAAGGGATGAGGGTGACGGCACTGCCACCTGTACAGTGGCTGCTTTCTGGTTCAGCATTGGTTTAGCAGCATCCAGTCAGAGAAATGGGATGAAGAAGCAAAGAAGGAGCTTTGCTTTCAAATCTAGCCCAGGTTTGTCAGAGTGTTTAGACAGTTGTTTCTCTCTGGAAAGCAGCCCCGAGCATGTGTGTGAGTCCCCCTAACTCAGCACAAATCCTAGGAAAGAGGGGTCCTGTACTGAGCTGGCCGAAACCAGACCCTTGCACTGCTGCTGTCCTTCAGAGCAGGGGAAAAGCACATTAATGGTGGGGGAAATCTTCAGTTTCTCATTCTGCTGCTGCTCTGTGCATGAAAACGCCTCCCTGGGAGGGCAGCCAGCTCAGTATTGTGCAGAAACAATAGATTTCACTGACAAATATTTGAGGGAAGGTCTTTTATCCAATGTATTGTTCATCCCTTGACCAACACACATGGCTAATGTACTGACTTGGTCCTTTGATCTGTGAACATCTATGGAATTATTTGTAGGTAGATGGTAGGGAAAGATCCATCTGAGCAACAGTGAAGCTATCGATAAGGTTGTTAATTTTGAAGGAGCTATTTCTCTGTAGCCTAATTTAGGTCCATGGAAGTAGCTGTGTTCCTGTCTGTAACGAAGTGCTCTCTTCAAATGTGGCTTTTCAAAATAAAATTATTATTCAAAGCAATGCAGTGTTACATTTTGGCTTCTCAATATATCAAAGTGACTTTTCTCGCTATGAGGAAATATGCTGGATCACTCTGAATTTCCCTAATTGTGCAAGATTTTAAGGGCTGTTCTCAAGGACATGCATCTCTCTAATAACTCATACGCTATGTACTCCGTAATAACCCTTCCAATAAAGTGAAAATCAACCCACAGCTCCCTTAGTCACAGATCTTATTTAAAAATCCCCAAATCTTCAGCAGGCAGGATCAATAAAACAGAATGTCTCCCCTTTTCACTCAAATATGGGAGCTTTTGGAGCTCTAAATGGAAGGAAAGTATACCCTTCCTTTTGTTCAAACAGCAGATATTACTGCACTGTTTACAAAGACAAAATCCTGTGTTCAGTTTTCAATATAGATAATCCTTGAACAAATATATTTTTGCCTGTTTGTCAATCACAGAAATGCCAGTGACAAGCTGGGAGGCATCCCAGAGCAGGCAGCCTTTCTTTAATTAAATGCCGTGCTCCCCCAGCCCTGGGCAAGCAGAGGGCAGGGCATGACCCCGCTGCAGAGCCCCCCCAGTTCCCCTGTTCCCGCCAGCTCGGGACCACCAGTGAGGTGTGCAGGGAAATGTGTTCCCACGTCACAGCCCCACCACAGCCTGCACATGCTGGAGCATCATCTCACCACACAAGTTGTCTATGGCCCCTCCCTGGTACTGACAGAAAAAGGGACGATGAAAATACTGAGGAAAGGGTTTGGGGGCAAACCCACGGGGATGCAGAGGGCTGCAGCCTTGCTCAGGTCACTGCAAGGCTCCTTGCCCATTGCTGAGACGTGGTGTGATAGCCAGAGCCCCTTTGCTGGTGTTTCTAGCATTGATTTGGACATGGTTAGACCTGAAGGCTGACACTTGAACCCCTTTGTAACTGGGATGTGGAGAAATTCGCCTGATGCTCCAAAACATCTTAGGGAACTGTGTCCACCTGCCATGGATGCTCAGGGACTGAAGTGTCTCCTCAGGACCTTTGGAAACCTTGTCCATTAAAAAGCACTGCTGATGAATTTAAAATCTTATTTTGATAAGGCTTTTTGTAAACGACTTTTTTTTAAGAGCTTTAAGTCTTATCCACTTGGTGTGTTAACCTCCTGTACCACAGTTTCTATTACCAATATTTCCAGCTATGCTTCACACAACATAAATTGTTATTCAGGGTGGCATGGGCTCAGCAGGACACCTGTGGTGTTCCTATTTATACGACCATTTAGCTATTATTGGTTTGGAAACTGGAACTAGTGCATTAGTTTTTGATCTGTATTTTAACAGTGGGTGGTTTATATATGTTTTCTGGAACACACCTTGTGGTGAGAGATTGAAATTGAACTCTCAGTCACACAGAAAGGGGTTAAGAGAGAGAATTACAAACTGTGTGCACAAATCATCTCTAATTGAAGATCTAGCTGTGTTAATTGATTTTCATTTGCATTAATATGTAGCCTTTGAAGTAGCTTTTCTTAAGAGTTACCTTGTCAGGCTCAGCCTTCTGTTAACAATGGCTCTGGTCGACAGGCTAACACTAAAATAGATCTAAGAATGCCAATTTCTAACACTGACTTTTAGTCTTGCATTTCTATATGCTACATTTAAATACAGCTTAACGTGCTCAACTCATCTTATAAAATGCTACTTCAGACTCCCACTGCCAAATCCTGAAACAGTGCCTTAAGGCTACATTACCTTGCAATACTCTGAACATTTTCTCAATAAAGATTCCTTCCTACTCTCTAGTTTGTGGGCCCAAATAATCCACAAACCTTAGCCATAGGACATGGGTAGACTGCTCATGCTAATGCAAAGTTTGGAGGTCTTTATTATCATTTGTGTTGTATTGTAGGTGAAGTACAATTTAGATATTCAAGGTCTTATTTTACTTCTGGGCTTAATGTCACTTTTTTTGTGAAGTTTGAGGAAGTGGATGACCATTAACCTGGTGGCAAGAAAATACACAGTCTTTTAAAGGTGACCTTTTGAGAAATGGTAGTAAGAAAACAATTTTAAGGTCAGAGCTTATAAAACAAACACTGAATTCTGGCTTTTACGTGCTGTTTGAAGACAGTGTTTGTGAGGATTGTTCCCTGCAAACCCTGCACAAAGCAAAGTACATTCCTCAGCCTGCATCCTGCAAGGGGACTTCTGAAAGAGGACAAGTGACACTGCTAGTACATTTACAAATAAGTTTACCCAATCTTTATGTGCATAGATGCAAATTTGCTGCACAGAAGGCTGGCAACTCTCCAAAGTAACTACATCAGCTCAACATCTAGTGAGCAACAGCATCCTCTGCCCTGGCCAAAGTGTGAGGTGCCCAGTCCCCTGGCTGAGGTCTATCAAGGAAGAGGGTTTGGGGAAGAGTGGTGCAAGGCAAAACTCTCTCCTGGGACACTCAGACAAGAAGTAATTTTTGGAAAAAACCTTAGTGTTGAATGCTTGCACCAAGATCCTCAAAATAATTTGCACACATGGTATCAGAGGTGAGGTGGTGACATGGGACCTGGGAATGCATGTTTGTGCCACGGGTCTGCTGTGCTGCGGGGTCCTGTGGTGGCCTCCTCCCTGTGCCCCCAGCACCACTGCCGTTCCCTACCAAACCACTGGCAATGGCAAGCACCAAACCTTTCTGTGCAGCTATGCCCTGCAAAACACCCTGCTATTTCAGAATGGTTGACACTGGAAGAAATAATTTCTCTAGTTTTCTGCATGGAAGAAGAAGGAACCCGGGTGTTGGTGATGAGATAGATAAGCTTGATGACACCAGAGCACGGAACAGGAAACTTTATACAGAAGGGAGGTGTGTGTGTTGCTGAATCTGAGTTATGGTGGGCCTAGAGGATGAGCCATGGTGGAAGGAGACTGGCCTGAAGCTCAGACAGTGTTTCCACGAGTGAGAGGACAAACCGTATCCAAGGGAAAGTGGTTTCTCTACTCTGTGACAGACTCTGAATTTCCCTTTTACATCTGTCCAGAGGGATGATGAACTTAAGAGAAGTGCGTAGATCTTTGATATTTTGTCCAGACTTTCATGTTTCTTCTGCTGTAGGTACGAGAAGCAGAGACATTTGGAAATTCTGATTTTATATATGCAATCATGTGATTGTGTGAACTGTTACCTGCAAATCTGGCACACACTTACACTCTGTGTGCTCTGGGAAGCCAGCAGGGAGGAGAGCCTCAGTGCTGGGCTGGCTTTGTGCACCATGTCACCAAAGGGGACACAGAGAGACAGTGTCCCTGAGGCCCTGGGGCACCAAGGGGGTCCTGCAAATCCCACCCCTGCAGCTGGCACATATCAGCTGAGCACATATCAGTCCTCAACATTTCTGAGGGTCAGAGACAGAATGCAGTGCTGAGCCTCCCCAACATGTGGTTGCTGTGTTTAGATCCTCAAAGAAGAGCTGACCTCTAGAGATATCCTTGTTTCTTTTTGCCCTAAATGTGTGTGTTTGTGAGTGTGTGTGCAAGCCTGCGTGTGTATGTGTGTGCATATGCCAATTTTCCTTCAAACATTTGTCTGGTCCCAAACAGCGGCTGCAGAGACTTCCATTAGCAGCAGCATTAACCTTGCACTGACCTTGTAATAGGCAAGGTACCAGCTAGTCCTGCGTCCAGCCTTAGTGTGAGACAGGGAGAAGAAAAGAGGTTTAATTTGGCCCATTGTATGAATTTTGCTGTCACAAAAAGACGAAATTCTCTTAGGGCTGTAATGTCTCTGTTGACATAAAGGTTTTAATACAGGTTATGATTAGCATCAAGAAAACATTAAATGACATAAATTTTTCCCCAAACAGATTATTATTTTTGAAACTATTTTTCCCATGTTATTGCTGCTTTTTTGCAAATGTATACGATGTACATTACAGAGGAGAATGAAGGTCAAAAGGTGTTAGTGTAATTAATGAACTATGGGCTACAAAATGTGGTTTAATCCTAAATCCTATGGCACTGAAAGCCTGAAGTCACTCCAGCTGCACTGTGAGGCCCACAGGAGCTGTGAGTGTAAAAGCTGACACTCTCTTAGGCTGGGTTATTTGGGGATTCACAGACCCCAAACTTTAAATTTACACATATAAATGCATAGGTTTTAAAGCCAGAAGGAACCACCAAGATCTAGTGTGACCTCCTTTATAATGAAGCTGCAGAATTTCACCTCATAATTCCCTGCCTGAGCCAAACAAAATGACTATTCATACCAGAAGAGCCTGTGCTCTAATTCAGTGAGGGAACAGGTATGATACCAGGGTGTTTATCCTGAGATCTCAACAAAGCCACAGAGCCCAAATAATGCATACCAAGCATCAAATTCTCTCAAACTTGTGGTGATAGTAATAGAAATGGCTAAATGTCTTTGAATAACAAATAAATCTGATTAAACCACTCTCTGCTTATAGCTTTCCTGTGAGCAAGAAAGAACATAAATCGTTAGATACATGATTTATAGAACATGATTCGCTTTTCTCAGTAACTCTGTGCGTTCTTGGGTCTTTGATATTCTGATAGCAATGTCCTTTGCAAATAATGCAAAATGATGTATATTTTAGCAGCTACTGGCTAGATTCTCGAGAGGAAACATTCTCTAATAGCACAGTGCTCCTGAGGGACTTTTACAAGCAATAAAATCCAAAGCATACAAGCCAGATTTTTTTGTCAAATCTTGCTTATACAAACATGAATTTCAGCTTCAGAGATCTCTCTTCTTCTCACTGCAAGACAAGCCCAGATAATGTGCAACCAGATTCCTGCATCCTGCATACATTTAAAGAGTCAGCTACCTATGTGGTAGGGCAAATACTTGGAGTCTGAAACGTGGCACCAACACCACCCACTGATCTCTTCAGTGGAGCAGGAGTGGGAAAGGGCCCCCACACACAATCTCCTTTTCCACTGAACTCCTTTCCTGCCTCTACTTTCTGTGATCAGAGGGGAAGAAGGCAGAAAACAGTCCTATGTGTGCTGAAACAAAGGACAGGTGAAGAAACCTTTGATTTCTCCTCCTTACACGTGAGGATAATAATGATAAAAAAATATCATAGATAGCATTTAATGTGGTAAACTGAAATTTGGCATAAAGTATAATGCAGATGTCCTATCCCCTTTTCTCTGCCTTTTTTTTAACTGCACCCTACTGGTGAGAGTAAACATTTGCTGTTGAAAGCAGGGAATAATGATTGCTGATTTTTTCTGATCTATGAAAATCTCAAGCTCATTTGAATTACATTCCAAATAAATAATAAAAATTGCAGTTTTTCATACAATATTGAAATAATACTGTCAATTATGAGAGCTGCAAGATTTTTTTTTTAACTTGGAAAAACTTTGTGGTAGATTCTTTTTTTCTTCACAGACTTCAATGCTCAGATGTGTGTCAACAATGAAAGGATTCACTGAAAGTGCTTAGCAGATGTGCTTGGAGAAAATCCAACTCCTGAGACTGTGCATTATTGTGAACATCCCCATCAACAGGAAATGTAATAGTGTTTGCAAAGCTGATATTTAATTCCCTGGCTAATGACATTCAAAACCACAGAGAAGTGCAATATTTCTATTCTTGAAATGAAATTTGTTTAGTTTTTTGAGTCCATATGAGTCTGAATTTTGAAAACCCAACTGCAACTACACACAGGGCAGGAGATCCACCAAATACAGTTTGGGTTTTCTGTTATCTCCTTATGAATAAATGAAAACATTTCAGCAGAAGTTGCTCTTTATCCTCCATGCAAGCACAACAGTTGTGATGATTACACTTAGCAGAGGGTGGATTTTGTCAGTCTGGTAGTATTTCCATTTGCTGGTTCACTTCTACATTTTTGTGACAAAATGGCAGGCTTTGCTAAGCTGACAGACTAATTTAGCTTTGGTAGGTCATCCAGTCAAAGCTAAGAGCAGAATTTATGCATTTGGATTAAACAAATTTTTAATGATTTTTTGGGAAAGATTCTGTCTATGTTGGCCTTTAATAATTGGGCCAAATTTTTGACTGATGTAATTTAACTGAGTTCTTAGGCACGATGTTCCACCAGAGAATTTGATCATAGCATTTATGTTTTTATAGCTATAATGTGATGCATTTTATATGCAGGGCTGCATCTACAGATAACATACATTACATATATACAAAAATAATTATGAAGTTAAATATACATACATGTATAGCTACATACTAATAGTGCAATACATGTGCACCCAAGCACACACACTTTGATTTCAGTTTGTGCTAGCCATCATTTTCCATTAGTTAACACCCTAAACTGAGAATGGTGAATGTGTTTACATTTTATTTGTCACCAGGGAATAATTATGAAATATTTATTACATGGAAATTATTCTACATAAATATATTTTGTATTTACAGGACAGAGCAGAAACCCACAGAGGGGGGTTGTGACATGAGAGTTCTTCAATGACATTCAAAAAAGCAGAAATATCCCTGGTGGCTTTTAGGGCACTTTATTCAATTGGGTGCAGACGAGCTAAGTTTATCTGCATGATAGTTGGTTTGCAAGTTTTGGGGTAAATGATCCAAGAACAGCAGAGTAGATGTATTTTATTTGCACAGTGAAATTCTACTGGCAAAAAAAGCTGCAAAGACAGTTTATATTTTTGTCACACTGTAATAAGCAACTAACGACCCACAGAGAATTTGGGAAAATGTCCTATTTACATTCCCTCCTATTTGTATGGTCTGCTTTTGCATACAAAGGAGGTCTTTGTTTCCGCAGAGCTTGTCAGCACCTGCTGGCTGCGTCCTACCGGTCACCATAATCCTCTGTGGCATCGAATGCCACTTCCACACGCAAAGACTTTTGCCATGCATATCCATCACATACCTGGCAATTTTGTCTGTGCACGACATGGTGATGAGCTGCTCTCCCAGCAAGACGCCGTCCCACGTCTGCGCTGCGCTGTGACACCGGACAGGAATGGTCCCTTCTCCAGACTCAATCTTTGTGCGGAGATGCCCACGGTATTTCCTCACTATGTGCTTGCTGCTGTTCACTGGGCAAAATAAACACAAGAATGACAGTAATTGAATATTTTCTGAGAGGCTGTGCTGATGCCATAGCTTGCATTTGCAGAACCACCTGTGGAAGTCCTTTAAATTGGATGAAAATTAGATGAGATAACAGCCCAAGAAAGCAGTGCAGTGCAGAAAAGAAGGTGCTCCTAGCATGGTTGTCTTTTCACAAAAATCAAAGCTAACACAAAGCATGCACTGAGCTCATGTTCCTCTTCTATTTTCCTTATATGTTTAAAAATAAGAGAGGTGCTCTGTTTTTTTAAGAACCAGAACAATTTCTCATTTTTGGATTGAATTGTGATGGATGAGTATTTGAAAAAACTTGGTTCAATGAGTGTCATCAAAGACTCAGCTGCATGATGCAAACCAGTCCAATACTCTACTGCGATATTCAGCGACACTTCCTAAATAATTTCAGAATTAAGGTTTTAATTTGTTATCACAAAATTTCACTGTAAATTCTGAAAAGCTAAAGGTTTATACTCTGGATCAAAGGCAAATCAAAACTTGCTAGTTGTTCATTGCTGGCTGAAATTCCTTCTACAGTGTCCCTGAAGTGAAGTACTCTCCTGCCTTGCGTCATACCAGGATCTTTTATCACTTCTCTAATATTATATATTTGAGCGCAAGGCAGCTGCTGCTGGGGTGGCACAGGGCAAGCAGCTAAAGCACTTGTCCTGTGCCATGATGAACTGAGTCCTGCAGATATGCAGTAGACACAGAAGATAATGACATTTCCAAAGCCCTTCACCTTCATTTTTATGAAAAGAGAAAAATTGCAGTTCATGATCAAAATCACTCTGACTCTCTTTACACTGTTACTTTAACCCGGGTATTTTGGTTGTAAAAGAACAGGAAGGAAATCCTCTGGCTCTGCTCACTGCCTCACCCTCAGAGGGTTTCACTGGAGGTCACCTTCTTCCTGAAGCAGACCTTCCACAGTTTTCCTCTAGCCCAAAGGAAAACAACGAAAGACAGTACACTATGGCCTCTGCATTCAAGGAAAAGGAGTGCTGCATTTACAGACATGAGGCTTTTGCCCATATTTCCAACTGTCCTGTGTATTTTTCCATGCCAGCTCCTCATCTGGACCAGAAGGCTTCTACTTGTGAAGGTGATGCTCCTCAGTCCTCAGTGGGCTATGGGGCTGCCTGTGCTTCTGCCACTGAGTGACATGAGTGTGTCAGAGGTTGTGAGGCTGATGGCACCTCTGGCTCTGTGCATGATCCCCAGTGCTGGTGGAAGCAATGGATTGACTGGCTGCTGCCAGTGGGTGGTTTGCAAAAAGGGAGTGGAAATATAAATCACTTCAGCCTACTGGGATTAGCAGAGGCAGCAAACACACGTAGAACAGCAAAGTCAGCTGTGACCTGCCAGCACAGGGGCAGCTGGGCCCCCAGAAAGCATTGCCTCTTCTCTCCATTCCTGCTTTTTTAGAATTTAAGATGGGTGTGTGTGTGCCAGCAGCGGGCTGGACCAGGTATCAAATGGATTGCTTGGCCATGACCAAAGCCGGTTTCCACCCAAACTCAGTCTCCATCATATCCAAAATACTGTTTGCAAATACTGTTACAGTATTGCTGCTACAGGATCTGAGATTGGCGAGGAGTGGTTGTTGCACTGCCATCCCCACCAGCAGCCATGTCCCAGCAGCAGGGCATGTGGGGGGACCTTGTGCCCAGTTGTCAGCACCTCACAAATCGAGACACTGCAGTAACCACCAGACTTGGAGTATTGTGGCTTTTCAAACTTGAGTTGTGGGAGAAGCTGGGAACAGCCAATGGAGAAATAAAAAAGTTCAATAAGCAAAACCGCCAGAGTCTCAGAAATGTCTCAGATCCCTCTGCTCTCAAATTTACTGGTTGTGCCAACACTGTCAGGAAACCATTTCCAGGACTGTGTGTGGTGATCCCTTGTACATCCCTCTTGTCTGGGATGTTAAGTGCAGTATCATTCAGAGGATGCTCTCTGGACAGTGTTAGCTATCCGGGAACTGGTCCATATTTTTCTTGGGACTCTGCGAGGAAACATTTTTTAAAACCATGAAACAGAGGTGAGCAGCATTTTTTACTATCAAACCACAGAGTCATGGGAAAGGTACCATGAAATTTCAACAACAAAAGTAGAAAGTGATCACTTCTGCTTAGCAAACACATCCAGCTGAACAACAGTGAGAAATGTCTACCAAAACCACTTTGCCTTTGTCTGCACATACTGAGAAATGATGGCACGGCAGAGCGAGATCTCTGCCAGGGAAGCAGTGAAGGGTGACTCAAGAGGCTATTGCTGTTTCGGCTGGTGGAAAGTTTGACTTTAAGCAAATCAGTTCTCTTTTCCTGAGCTTTCCCACAGGTATAATGAAGATAATGATGCTTCCTTCTTATGCAAATTAATTTAAAGGTACTGCTCAACAACTCTTTATGAAAAACAGATGCTATCCTTCCAGGAAAGATCTACCACAGGAGTCCACCTGCTGCAAATCCCTCAGGATAAAATAACTTTTACTGTTTCCTTCTCCAACTTTTAAGAAAAATATTTTCTCTTGTTATACTTTTCCCATTTCCCATCTCTCTAGATTCTCCTCTCTTTCTCAGCTCCTGCTCTGAGCCTACCCTCTAAGTGCCTTGATCTCCTAGATGACTCTTTTTCAGGCAATTCAGTGTGTTGATACACCCACATTTCCCATACAAGCAAAGAGACATGTAACTGCTAGGGAATTTTAGTGACTGCAGTGTAAGATGAGCAGCCCATCATTTACGTGGCTTTGATTTCACTACATAAATGGTTCCTCAGTGAGGGGCAAAGCATCCCACAATATGCTGACAGAGATAAGGAGTGAATTCAGGGAAAAAGCAGCAGCAGGATTCCAAACAGCTGTTGAGCAGCTGGGGAATTGAAAGCATAGACCAACAATTTTTGGGGAGAGGGATCGAAATGACTTCTGTGAGTTTGGGGGGTCTGTTTATTTCATTTGTCATTTGTCTATCTGATCTCAGGACCAAGGGAAGCACAAAAGCCAAAGTAATCCACATCTGGTTGTTCTCACAGCATCTCAACCCTGGACTGCAAGTACCAGAAACTGAACAGCAAAGTTTCTAAAAGCACTTAGGAAGTGTGTGCAAGTGCACTGATAGTCTCAGTCTCTGAATGCTCATATTGAGTCAGCCATGTGTCCAGCTTTGCTCCCTGTCCCTGCGCCCTGCCCACGGTGCAGCCGGCGTTGGCTGATAGGATTCAGGCATCCGTGGCCAGTGTACACTCACCCCAGGACACACTCCCACAGCTCTGATAAGGGGTTTTAGCTGCTCAACTGCTATTAAATTCAATGAATAGGGTGTGACTCAAAGCCCGTGCCGTGCTGCCTGTCTCAGGCTGCTCACATTGCTGGGGTAGTTGGGACACATGCTCCAAAAGATCATCTGTGGCATTTATATAAAATACTAATAACGCAAAGCTCTGAATGCTTTCAGATTGCCAATGATTAAATAAATCCAAATCTGCAATTGGAACACACTGAGTCCTTTTTTAGCATTTCATTAAGTAGCACAGGAATATATAAACAAAGGATGAGGCTCTGTGAGTTTTGCACTGAAGCTGCAGACAGACTCCAGCACATAAGCTGCTTGTCAGCAGTAAAAAATGTGGTCCACTTACTGGCACAGCCTGCAACAGATCATTTTAATGCAGTCACAGAAATATATTTATTTATGCATCTTAAAGTCACAAACTACAGCCTACTGCTGTTCTGCTGTTCGGTATGATCAAAACATCAGTGACTATAAGCATTTCTGATCTTTGCTGTGCTGGTTCTCCAACTGCTTAACCTCAACTAATTGCAGGGGAGAAGGCATCTGTGGATGCCACTTCAACCAGAACAAAATGTCAATTCAAACCGGAATTGGAAAGGACAAATTTAAAAATCATTTGGAGTGGATTTATGATGTGTGCTACACTCAGATGTGGAAATTACTCCTGAGAGTTCCTAAGATAAAGAGGTGCTGGATTAATTACTGGATTAGAAGTGTACACAGACAGGTGCCTTGTATTGAAAATCAGTGAAACCTGCTGATTTCAAGTCTCACCCCTTATTTTCATATTTTCTCCAGGACCAGTTCTAGCTCACATGGTAATGAAAAAAGCCACTCCATATTTATTATTTAGTTAAAGAGCGAAGAGGAAATGGACGGTGATTAAACAGAATCACACGAGTAAGGCTCTGTCTGAAATTTTGCATGACTGCCTCGGAGGTTCATTTTCCGTTTCCCTGCTTCAGTGGAGGCTGTTCTCTCTTCAGGAAAGAAGAAATAAAACAGCCTATCTTGCATTTTCTTCAGTGCTGGACCCTCCCCTCCTCAGCATGGTTTATAAAGCTTCCTTAGAGCAGCGTGAGACAAAGGGGTGGAAAGAGGAGTGTTAACATCCGAGTGCCTTTGTATTTTGATGGTTATTACAGATGCACTTTCATCTACCAGATGCTGAATAAATGCACAATATTACTATTTCAGGAAGTGTTGAAGTGAGAGTCACAGCACAGCGAAAGCTTTGGATGTGTCTCCTCTGCTGGGCAGGGTGGCTGGTCAGATAAATCCCTGCTGCACTGTGCTTTTGTGACCAGCAGAGAGCCAGGCTGAAATGCCATGGGCCAGCTTTGGAAAGCAAGAAACTTTAGGAATCTGGATTTATGAAAAGAAGGGTCTACAGAGCTGCCCCTGCAGTGACTTCAGGGATGTGTCCTTCCCAGGAGGGAGCACAAGCCCTTGTCTTGTACAGGTTAAACAGGATAAAAGCATGTTGAGATGAATCCCTAAAAGTCAAGCTATGACTTTTAAATATAGGCCATGAGGGCTGTTGCATCTGAAAGCAGTCCTAGGTGTGATTTGCTTGGTCCCCCAGAGCCATGTGGCCCCCACCACGTTGTAGCAGAGTTCAGTTCAGATCTATGGGTTTGGACAGAATCATTAAGCCCTATATACAAAGAATGCTGAGTATGTGCTTTATCTGACAATGCTACAAAACCTGGGACACTCGTAATTTTTGGAACTGAAATTAACATGGGAGATTGAACTTTTTTGCCTTTTCCCTTCTCCCTGCATCTTTTCTGGCTGAAATTCTGTCTTTGGACAGTAGTCCCTAACCTGACAAAATCCATGACCTGATAAATGATGTTACCTTTGGCACATTATTCTTTCTTCTCTGCATTAATCTTCAAATAACAATCTTCACTCTTTCTATTTCTTCCTTAATTTTTCATCTGACAGTAGTTTCTAGTGATGTACTGACAAGGTGTGAAAGCAAAGTCGATTTGCCCATCCACAGGTTATCAATACGTGGCATTTAATCCAGACAAAGCAGTGAAGAGAAAACTTGAAGTTTGAACCCATAAGAACAGAAAGGAAGTGACTGCATTGTTTTTCCTTATCTGCTTTAAGTACCTATTAATTAAATTATTATTTTTGGATTGAATTGTGGTGTTAGAGACAGTAACTGTAGGAAGGGTGTAAGAATGCTATTCCAGCATATTAAAGTTTATCTGTGAGTGTTTTAATGAAAACTTTTAATTTTGGTCCATCAAAATGCCTCTATATATGATTGCTGAGAGGAAAAATTTCATCTGTTCAGACAGCATAGCACTTTTACAATGATTTTTTATTATTTTTGTAGGTTAATATGGAATGTATTGAAAGGTCATTCTAGGGAGAGGTGCCAAAATAACTTTATTGAACCTATGCTAGAGCAGAGAATGTCACTCTAACATATGAAACCCATTTTACTATGAGACTAACTTCTAAGTAAGCCTGGAATTTCAGCAGGCTTTAATACCCTGAGAGGAAAGAAAAAATCTGAGAGAAACAGCTCAAAGCCTACAAACAGGTTTTTTCTCATGTCTGTCTTCAAGGAATGCCTGGGATCAAAATGTGAGCAACTAGTTTAAATTCACTTTAAAACAATTTGTTGGCAGCAAAGTCATTCACAGCTTCCTCTGAGAGTTACAAATGACTGTTCCAGGCAAGGAGGAATGAGCAGAACTGTGTCAGGTGTCAGGGAGATCCTTTGTGCCACCTACAAACCCAGGCTGTGGACTCCAGCCTGCTCTGGAGTAGAACAGCATTAGTATGTTGAAGCCAAAAGTACAAGATTTATCAGTGGGATTAAGATTCTGTGCATGTGGCAATCAAGGAAAGTACAACTCAAGCGCTTCAAGATCATTATTTTTAATTACTAATTGCTCCTCTCATCTAAAATCAGACATGTCCCGCCGTGGCTCTGAGAGTGCAGCTGCTCCCACAGAGCAATGTCTAGAGATCTGGCAAAGGGCTGCACTGGTGCTGTGAACTCTGTGAGAAGACTTCTGCCTCTGAGGCCTGCATCAGCCTTGTCACCAGGCAGAGAGGCCACTAGCTGGTCTCCAGCAATGCACAGCTCGTCTCTGACAGTGTGGAGAGATGCTGCTGGTTCCCAGGTCAGCAGCTGATCAAAGCCTGTGGCTGGAGGCTGCACGTGGAGAGTCAGATGCTGCATCCATCAGAGACCAGGGAGGACCAGCTATTCACCCATGTCCTAAGCCATGCATCACTGTATCTTTCATTTTTTTTGTTGATGAGAAATGTTTTCTCTTAAAGCTAGGCTTTATCTTTTAAATATATTTCGTGTGAAAAATATATCAACATCACTGGAATCGCCTATTTGGTGACAATTCTCTCCCCTGCCATGTTTTAATCAAAAAGTTTACACAAACATAAAGAGAATGTGTTGTTCATCATAACCCTCTTTCTTTTATCAACAAAACATGCTGTTATTCATGTGGCTTTGGGATTTTGTTGCTTTTGGGAAATTGAAATCTTCAAGGATGATTTAAGGAAAATGTTGTGAAAGAAGTCAGCAAAATACGAAAACAGAAAATGAACCCCATGAGACAGAAACAAGAGCAATCTGTCAATAAGGTCGACAGATTTTCAGCCACACTGTGGTTGGTATGAGTCTAGAGAGGCTGTGGTTCCTGATGCATCACCAGATATATTCTAATTCAGCTTCTGGAGCTCTAGAGTCCTCTGGTCTCTGACTGAAGAAATTAAATCTTGATCACCAGGAAATGGCTCCTGTTGGCCTTAAAAATCTGTGGATATTAGTTGCTAAATTATTCTGAATAATTTTATAACAGTGCATAGAATCTACAATATTTTCCATTTTAATATTCTACTCTCAGCATTAATTACCCTTTCTCAGAGCTGTGATTGCTGCATACCTTTTATTCCCATTTTACAGGTATAGAAATAGAAATTACCAGAGTGAGGTGAGTTGCCCAAGATTGGCTAGAGAAGACAGCTTGCAGGACCATGGTTAGAATTAAATTGTTTGTTACTCAAAGAGATGTCTTCAGATTTCTCTTCTAAGACTCCAAGAAACTCCCCAGAAGTCTAAGGACTTCCAGAACGCCCACAGAGATCTTAACTGGACCTGGAGCTGCCTAATAAGCTTTCTAAAACTCAGCTTATGAGTTTTACCTGTGATTCCCACTCAGTGGAAGGGTAAATTAGACTAAATTAGATCTGAGTGGGTGTAGTTTTCACCCACAGAGATTTTTCCCAACTATGATTTGATATTTTCCACCAAAAAACCCCCCCGTGCCTTATTTAGGTGCGTATCTTTAGTAGGCTATGGGATGTCAGGGTGGAATGGGGGAATGTCCAGGAGCATATGGTCTCTTTTTCCCTGCTGCAGAGGGCTTTGGAGATCCTCAGACACCACTGTTCCTTGGGCTGGACAAATCAGGGGACAGGGAGCTTTTCTTGGTGAGATTTTCTACTGCTATTCTGAAAACTTCTCAGGCATGGTCTTTTGCTGATTAATGCAGCCTTTTTATCACATCTGAACATTGCATCCAAATGCAGTGTTTTACAAAGCAGCAAAACCCATAACAAAGCAGAATCAATAAATAGAGTGCAATGCCCTTCGGCGATTCAAGCATTCTGTTAAAATTAGAATCTGATTATAGCTGTGGAAACCTGTTTTCCTGAATCCTAGCAAACACATTTTGCTTTACATGAAAGCTTTTCAAAGCTGTGGCCAATGCTGGCTCTGAGCAATCCATAGTTTTCAGCATATTCTTTCTCTTTTCCTGGATAGACACACACTGCACTGACATATACTTCTAAAAATCTTATTTTCTACTTTAAACTCCCCCTGAAACAACAAAACTCAAATAAGCAAAAGCAGCCAAGAATATCACAAGGAGAAGGAATTGGGACATTTTCAATGCATTGTCAAAGGCAAAGAGTTTTCTCATGATGTGTCAGTTCTGACAAAGTTTTAAAACACAGAGTCAAGAAAGGGAGCTGTCTAGCTCAGCTGATAGGAAATTCACTGATCCAGGACTTGGGAGACACAGATTCAAGTTTTTATTTGATTCTAAGTGGCCTTGAATGAAAAAGCTTACCCTGAACTAGGCATGGGAGGAAATCAAATAGGGTTTTTCTACCCCTTGTTACTGATGACCAGGAGATATGAGAAATACAAGATGCAATCCCACTTTCACACAATTTTTTTCTTTTAAATTTTGCCTGACAGGTTTTGATTTCTTTCCAGCCAGTCGGTACTTTGAGACCTGAAATTGTCCATGAAGTGAATTGTTATTCACCAGCCAGCTTTAGCAAAACTCTACTAAGAACCTAACTACCCAGCCTGGTGGAGATTAATAATGGCATATAAAGCAACAGCAAACTTCTACAGGTTGATTAATTGCACCGAAAGCTTCAGGACTCCAGTGCAGCAAAATGGGAGCCTCTTTCTAAGGTGCATTCTGGGCTCTAGCGTGATAATGCCAACAATAAAACAGAGTGCTTTCACAGCTCTCCTAAGCCTGGACACCACTGGTTTCTCTGGCAGGTTTAGGGGCTAGAACGGACCTTTGGGATTGGCAAAAGGTTTAGCATGACAGGCCATGTAAGGCATCACACCTCTCCTTTGGGTTACCAAAACTGATGGGATTTCCAGAACAAATGGACCACATACTTGCAGACCCTCTGGCACTACTGCTCTGTCTGAGCAATGGGTCCATCTGAGCACTGAGATGCAACAGCTGCTGCTGCTGCAGCTTTTCCCTCAGGTGGCATCAGAAGGGCTCAGGGTTCACAGCCAAGGGCTTGGGCCAGTCACCATCTCCATTCTGGTACCCCTGACATAAGTCTTTCCCCCCTTTTCCATTCTCTCCCTTCCCTGCAGCCTTGGATGAGCAGAGAGTGAGTAGGAGAGGCTGGGGGAGGAAAAGCTTCTTGCAGCACTGGAGATGGCTCCAACCAGTGCCTGCAGGTCCTGTGTGGGTGTTGTGCACTGGAAGAAGCAGAGGGGCTTCACTTGTCTTGAAGAGTCCCTCCACCCCTCACAGGCTTTATGTCGCTGTCTCTCGCCCACTCCCCGTCATAGCCGAACATCACAGACCCACTCTCCCTCAAACCTTCCCAGACTCACTGTGGCCCTCCTGTCCTGGGGTCCCACTGATTCATCTCAGCCACACTTTCTTCTCCTGAAATCCCTTTGCCCACCTTCCCCAGAAGAAGAAAGCTCCCCCACAGTGCCAGCATGGATTTATTTTAGATGCTGGGAAGAAATCTTTGAACTGTCTACATGCAGCACCACCTCCACACCTGGAAAGCCCTGAGCTAAATCAGACTGCTGCTCAGGCCTGCAGTGCTTGTGGGGACAGAGGACCACCACACCTGGGCTGGGCTCTGTTGTCATCTTTGCCCATCGTGGCCAGGAGCACACTTCACCTCTGCTGCCAGCCATGGGTGAAGTGTGTAAGTGAAGGAGAGATCTAACCTGAGGGAACTGTCCTGTGACCATTCTTTCCCTACCAAACTAACTTGAGTGAAAGCAGTCACACTGAAACAACATTTCAGCAGCCTGGGAAGATTGAGTTAGAAAACAGGGCAATTACATATAAACCTAATGCCTGCTAAGAGTCCTGAGCAGGGACACAAGCCCCTTGACAGACCAGCTTCTAGTTAGCTGTAGAAAGTTGCTGCATTTCCTCTGTGTTTACTTTGGTAAATTGAGGCTGGGTCAGTGGCACAAGCAGAAGGGGCCACTGCTTCCACAGAACTTGACCTCAAAGGAGGATGACAAAGGGTGCTGTGCTCATATCTGAACCTAAACCTTTTGGATAAGACCCAGTCCAGTCTTAATGAAGTGAAAGGACAATTTCCTTCCACTTGCTTTAATACTAATTCCCTAGCCTGTGAAGTAAAGCAAGAGCCTCTTGCTGTATCTGCAATTTCTGCAGCATCCTTCATATGACAAAGCAATCTGGGCTGACCACAATAATTCACCCAGAGCTAGGATTATTTCTCCTGAGGCAGTATTCAGCACTACAGCCTACAGTGGTGTATGCATTTTTTAGTTCAGTGTTACTTCTGGCCATGGTTCTGTATGATAATTTTGTTCTGAGGTCCCCTAAGGTATTGTTCTGCTCGGTCATATGAAAAATAGGAAAATAATGCACCTTCATCCCAGTTCCACAGATGGGCCATTCATCAGCATAAAATCAACTTTACAGCCTAGGAGGAAGCTGCACCATGCACCAAATAGCTACGAGTTTCCAAGATGGTTTCCCAAGCTGCATCAGGCCAGCTGCCGTGACAGAGAGATGCGATATCTGGGAGCACTTGTGCAATGGGAACAAAAAATAGTGTCCAAGTCCAAGGGATGACCTGTGGTTATCCTCAATTTTTGTAATGGGCAAGTTTTTCACTTTGTTAGAACCTGAATTTTCTTGTAGTTCCAGATACCTAATTTATTTTCAGATCACTGAGTTACTTAGATGGCTCTTCTTGAAGTGCTTTCCCCTTTTATCATCTACGCAAAAGAACAGAACTTGCCCATTTACACAAAACATGGGATTGGCAAAAGGAAGGCAGAGATTTCTTGCCCTTGCACATCCAGAAATGTTCACCAAACCCATGACACAATCCATAGTTTGGGGATTGATTCTAGCCCCGTTACTGCTATAAGCATCCTCATTGTATTTCCATCCTGATAGCTCCCTGCCGGACACTGAATGCTGAGCTCTGCAGCTGAGACTCTCGTGACAATTTCAGGAGATCATTTGGGTCCATGTCTTGGAGATGGACAGACTCTTTAGAGGGTCTCTGTGTGAATCTGGCCTTCTCCAGCCAGTCTGCTCAGGATATGACTTTCAGAGATCTGGTTTGGGGATGATGCAACCTGGGTCAGCCCCATCTGAACACAGAGTGCTGAGTTACTGGTGTGAGCAGGGCGCCCCTTCACCCCCTGGATTTGGGGGTTAACAGAGCATTTTTTTCTGAGAATGGAATGTAAAATCCAGCAGCCAGAATCACAAGCAGGGAAGCACAGGTCTGCACAGTGAAAGCACACTTGATGTAGAGAGCACAAACGTGTCTCTCTGGGTACTCTTCAGTTCCCCAACTCTCTGAAAACTGCAGTGCACATCTCCTGATCACATCACCTACCAAGGCAATGATCTGGCTCACGTGGCTGCAAGCGGGTCCTGCTTAGATGAGAGCTCTGTCAAATGTGTGTGCATGAGAGCTTCAGCACAGCTGTAGGTTAATAGACAAGCAGGAGAAAAACCCCATGTGGAGCAGATGCAATGGTGTGTTTCAGACCTAAAGGAAGTGTGGGATAAAACAGGAGCTGGGCTATCAAGGAGTCAATGGCACAAGGCAATACAGCATGTTAGCAAGAGATAAAAAAGCAGCCCAGGGGAGAAGAACTGAGACAAGCCCTGGGGCAGATTCTGTTTGTCTCTTTGTCAATCCATGTAGTGAAAAAGAGAGAGCACATCTCTAGAAAAAAGATGGACAATGAGGTAAAATACTGCCAGGGATGGAAGAGTGGGGAAGCAGAGGATTTTTTTAGCTCAAATTTTCAAGCAATTCATTTTGCTTTTCAAGAGACTTAAAAAAAAAAAGAAGCCAATGAGTCAAGAAGCACTAAATTAGCTAGGATGGTGCTCTAGCAAATCAGGGGCTTGATTATTCTGTGGTTTGCTCTAGATTTAGGAGAAAGTGTAAAATATGCAACAAATACTACAGGGTGAGCTGCCCCCAGGGCTCCACCTCACGAGCTGGAGCATGTGCCATAATGGGAACCAGCATGTGTCATAATGGGAACCAGCAGCCCCCTTAGGCCCTTCAGGAAACCCACGTTAATTGATGCTGTGACACTGCCCTCAGGAGAGGGCAGAAACCCAGGCACACCTTGCTCAGATGTACACAAAGGGAGAAGGCACCACAAAGGGAGATGTCCCAGGCTCCCTGACCTGCAGCGCTGAACTGAAGCAGGGGAAGAAGCTGAGTCTGTGAAGGAGCAATTAGGGCTGTGAGGACACTGGGAACATGTTGCCTTTTCACCATACAGCTGTGCTACAACCTTGAGGCTGACCTTGGAAAATGATGAAAAGGGTCTTGGGAAGGAGACTGACTGGAGAGAATGAGCCAGGACAAACCCATAAAAAGCATCTGAAACATTTCCCAGTTTCATATTCCTGCAACACCTCTGACCCTGGCTGGTCTCCTCTCCTGCATTCAGCTGCTCTTGCCCCTCTCCCCTCAGCCTCTTCCCCTACTCTCACAGACTGTACCTTCTTCCAAAGCTCTGACTTCACTTCCTGTAAGCTCTTCCAACCTCCTGACCTACCAAAAAAGAGAGAAAACCCCTCCATGCTCAAAGCAGCCCAGTCCAACTGGGTCTTGTCTCTCTTTCAGAGCTGCCTAAGGATGTATCAACAAACGAGTCAGCTTACCTCTGATTCAAGAAGGGCATTCTCTGCAAATTAAAGTGAGATTTTATCTCTTTGTCCCTAATCTCTTACTTTCCTGCAAGAAGCTGGCATTGGGTGTGGGCTCTCTGGACCTCTCCTCTGCATTGCAGCTGTCAGACTTTTACACATGTCACAAACTTGGTACTCTGCTTTATCCAGTAAGAAGTAAACTGGGTTTCAAAACCATGCTAGCTTACCTCCTCCCTTACCAGAACAAAGCTCATAAGAAGGAAATGTGAGGCCTCCCTGAGGGTGCTGGAAAGACACGGTGGATAATAGGAAATTTTTGGAAGGAGATTTGAGAAGTGGATTTTACTCACTCCCTATATTGATAAAGGCTGATCATATTCCTTCTCAAAACCAGGAACCACATGGTGAGGCACCGTTTTTAAATGTTAATGCATCTTTAGAGAATAATCAGTAATGTTTGATGGCTTGTGCTAGCTCTAGGAGAGGTTTCTTTGTTGTTTAAGAAATGAAACAGCATTCATCTGGAGTTTCTTGTCATTACTGGATGAAAGAAAGGTTATTTCTTTAGTGAAAAAAGAGGAAAGAGAAGATCTGAATGATAAACATTATAAAATACTTATCTTCCCAGATGTCTCTGAGATAATGTGAGCTAAAAGGAAATGCTTATCTCACTGAAGGACAGCTTTTGGCAACATGGCTTTCTATACAGTGCTGAATTATTTTAAGAGCACAGGACAAAGGTAGAGGGATCTGTTTAAAAGAGTGAATTACGAGCCAGGTGTAGCATCTCTTCAGGTCCTGCTACTGAATCACTGTGTAACCTTGGCTAAGCCACACAAACCTTTCTGCCTCAGCTTCTGCTTGGGACAATAATTGGTGTTAATAGCCAACAGGAAAATTATTTTCATGATTATCTACAAGTCTACTGTTTACTGCCTGTGTCAGGTACGGTGTGATTATATATTTTTAAACACAGCTGCTTGTATATCTTGTTCTCTAAAGAAGCATTCCCTCATTAGCTGGGAGATTTATCTGGTCTTTGAAGAAATCCATGAGCCAAGCAGGGTTCACCTCCAGGGCTGGGTTCAGCTGCATATAAACAGGCAGCACTGGCTGTCAGCTGCCCAAAGCACTGACTTCCTCATGCAAAGAAGAGCAGAACCCAGCCCGGACAGCCTCTGGTTGCTCTTGAGAATCGACCACATTTTAAAAATAATTACAGATTTTGGTGCTTCCAATTGTGATGTCAACTAAGAGGTGCCCCAGGAAGCCTGCCTTCTGGAAAACATGAGTGCCTTTAACCAAACATAAAGCCTTTTTAGATACCTCTTGATACACCTATAAAGTGGAAGGCCAAAGATCACTACTGTTTTTTGAGATTCATAAGCAGTGCCTTTTTAATTTCTAATTTTGATTTAAGATGATGCTGTATCTTTTCATTTTGTTAACTTGTCAGAAATTTGTCAATTTGATTTTGCGTTTTAAGCATTTACTTGCTTTTGTTCATTTGATAAACCCTGCTGGCAGAATGCAGAAATCATGTCAGGCAAGGACCACATTTCCTTCCTGAATAGGTGCATTCAACTTTCTCGCCCCAGCAAGCTGCTCTTTCACACATGAAAAAAAATTCTATTCTGGGCAGAATAATACCTAATCGTTAATAAATAACTTATACAAATAAGAAATCACAAAGGAGTGAAACTACTGTCTGATGGATTTGCCTGTGAGGAAGTGAGGTCGTTGTGTGACCTTGGGTGATTAATTTTACATTCCCGTGTCTATGCTTCGTCCTCCATCCATTCTTTTGCCTTGCCTGCTCCACATTCAAGGTAGTCAGGGCAAGGACTATTTCTCATTATGTGTACGTTTGGCAGCCAGCACTATGGGCTTTGCAGCACTGTTAAATGCATGTATGAGGAGCAGTACCTGGGGCAGAGGTAAGAGAGTACCTCGTGCCTTGTGTATTGGATCGTGGGGTGACAGGCACGTGATAACAAGCCACAGATCTCTGGAGTCCCCTGTCCCTTGCTGGGGGCATTCCATGTGGCTTGGCAGGGACAAAGCTGGTGCAGTGGGAAAGCAACAAGGACGTGCCTGGGGCTTGGCAGGGCAAGGACAGAGACGTGCATGTTTGGGGAGTGATGAGGTGAGAGTGCTGGGTCGTGTGGTGGAGATGGGATTTGTTGTCATGGACAAGAAGCTCTGCAGGTCTGTGGGTGGCACACACTGGCTCAAGAACCAATTTGTTTATCTCGTTTGCAGGATCACCTCTAGAGAAGAAATCCCTGGAAAATCGTGTTTGCTTGAATGCCATAGGTATGGTTCCAGGGACTCTAAGGAAGGCTGACCTGGTGGACTCCAACTAACCCATCTGCCCTGCAGTGACCATGCAGTATATTTGACATAGGCAGGATGGCTTGGGAAGGATCCTTTCCATAACGGTCTTGCCATTATTTGCTGGAAGTGCAGGTGATATTTGGAGACAGTCTGATGAACAATCAACACCACAGATGTGCTATATCATATCATATCATATCATATAATTTCATATCATGTCATATCAGTGCTCTTCTTCAGACTCCAGCTGTTGCAGCCTGGTTTAGTGTAAATGCAGCCCTTCCACCCATATGTACTGTGTGAATCCTCAGTAGAGTCTATGCATCTTCAGTTAGAGCCCTGATCCTCTGGTCCAGCCTCTGGCCTTGGCTTCAAGGATCTCTTTGATCATGGGGATGCTTTCCAAAACACTCATTTACTTTTAAGGTTGTATGTAGCAAGCAGGAAATGCAGGCTTTTAGGGATGTGTTCCCCAGCAGAGCCACAGAGCCCCAGGAGTGCGGAGCTGCCTTGCCAAGCTCTGATTTTCCCTGCACACCTTCCCCCAGCACACGGGACCAAGCACCAGTCGCACAGACACACACACACACTCTCTCTCTCTCTCTAAAGCCTGTAGTGTTTTTGCTCTCAAGTGAAATACTTTCTGCCAGCAAAGAAAGAGAGCAAGAAGAACTGATTTTAGGAAAAAAAAAAACAAAAAAAAAGACAAAAGACGCACAAAGGAGAAAAAGGAGAGGGAAGATTTTTTCCTTACAGTCGGTTGTGATTTCATAGGGGGAGTTGAGGCGCGCGTCTCCGCAGGGTGAAGTGCTCACGTACAGATGGAACAGGATGTTCTCCCGCAGCCTGTAGCCTCCTTCTTTTAATCGCACGAAGATTGATCGCTCCCAGTCTTCTCGCCGTTTGCTATGATCACAAAAGAGGTTCCAGGTCATTTGTTACATGCCAAATCAGAAACATTTCTGTGCTGTCTCTCTCTCCTTTTCTCCCTCTGCTTGTTTGTTTGTTTTTATTAGCACCTGGCATCATATATTTTGCCTAGTGACAACAAGAGAACAACACTAAGCTTCTCCGAGTGAAGAAATGTGTGAAGGAGGTCAAAACTGCCAAAGGGCTTCTGGCTTCCTTACCTAAGATATATTCTAATGATAATATGTGGATTTTTGAAGGGCAACTCTGCTTCCTCACATGCACAGATGCATAAACACACTGATTTTAAAGTGGTTCTGGTGCATGAAAAAAGGAAAAGTTCTCTTGGGCTCTCATGTGAATACATCAGCTCTGCTGATCACAATGCCTAGGCACGTGTCTGAATCCCATTAACACCAATCACCACAGCTGAGATGTGTGTTCATATGCTCCACTGAAAAGGGCCTCTAACAAAGCACCCAAATTTTACGACCACTGCCAGCCCTCCCTGCTCCCTAGGTGTTCCTCTTTTCCCCCATTCAACCAGAGCCACCTACAAGTGCTCCACCTAGGCCAGCAGGGTCCTCTTGGCCACTTGGCATTTTTGGAAATCAGAAGCCATCTTAAGAAGGGTGGACAAAACTTGCACGGGCTTATCTCAGCTGAGTTGAAAAAGATACTTATCAAGATGAAGCTTTTATCTTTGCAGTGGTTCAGCAGCTAGATGGGGATGCAGTGCACATATTCCATTAACAACAGCTGCCCGGGAGGCCAAACCCTCCCAGTGCTGCTGTTTGCAGCAACAGCACGGCATTAAGGCTCTGCTGCTGTGCAGCTCCTCCAATGAGTTACATTTAGGAAGATATGGGTAATTTCTCTGACAGACAGCTGCCTCTAATACGTGGATTTGGGTGATGGTCACGATTATAATTTTGAAGGTGAAAATGTGATTGGTGAAATTACGATGAGACTCCTTTCCCTTCGATAGCCGGGTCCTTCCCTCAAAAACTTAAGGGTCTTTTTGTAGGAATATCTCTGAACAGAATGGCACCTGCAGGTAATGATTTTCCTAGGATGCTGTTAATAAGCCGGAATCCCACCCGTTTAATTCACTACAGGACAGCCCATTAACCAAGGCGATTTCTGGCTATCTCTCTGCCTCCTGATAGTGCAAACAGGGGTGCTTTTTACTCAGCCTTTGAGTGAGTCCTTGGCTTTCATCCAAGCTGCCTCTGCCTGTTTTCTCCCAGTGCAGCCTCTGTGCTATTGAAGCTGTTTGGCTGTCACTCTTCCATGGTTTGGGTGTTTTGTCATTTTTTGATGCCAGGATGCGTTTGCTGTCAGGAGGAATTTACAGGCACATTAGCTCGCCTGTCAGGGACGGGGAGTTACACCGGCTGCCGAGCTGGGGCTGCCACATGCAGCTCCTTCATTTTCTGCTGGCTGTGGTGGAATTTCCCAACTGCACTAATTATATTATCGCCCTGATACAAGCCTCTGAAATAATAAAATCTCTGTAAGTCTTGCTGCTTGGACTTTAGAGCAATTGCAGGTAGTTTTAAATAATTCACTGCAAAATCATCTGGGAGAATACAAAACTGTGCAGTCCAAATGCCTGCTATTATTACATTAAATCTCACCAGAGTGTCGGGGGGGCAGCTTACAGTACTTGGAGACAGTTGCTATGTAGGGTTGGAGCAGTCGTACTTTGGGCTGGATTTCAGGAGTTCAGCCTCCATCCTGTTTTCACTGGTCATTGTTTTTCACTGATTAACCTTGCTCTCTTACCTCTTTCTGAGCACCAACAAGGGTCTGTGGCCAGTGTGGCTGCCAGGTTGGGTGATAGACAGCTGCTCTAAAAATATTTGGCAGGGCTGGAGGGCAAGGCAGCTTGACTCTTCCCTCCAGGAGGCTGAGGTTCTTCATATCACATAAGGTCCTGACCTGCCTTTGGGATGGTTTTTTAGGAGCTGAACTCAAACATGAGGTTCATTTCTGCACTGTGGCTGAATAGGCTTAATAACAAAACTGGAAAAGAGTTGCTGGAAAAGTTTGGGTTGCAACACCATCTGCCATGGCTTAGTGAAGATTCTTGTGCATGGGACATTTAGGGTATTTCAAAGCCCAGGGGGACCCAGGGATCTTGTAAAAATGGTCCAGGTGAAGCACGAGATGCACTTCTGCCAAGTCACCTCTACTCCAGCACCAGCACCCTTGTGCCTTGCCTCTGGGACAGGCATTTTGGACTGCAAGGGGGAAGATGACTTTGCAGTAGCAGTCCTTTACAATGTCCTTTGCACAGCCATCTACAACCTGCACAAAGCAATGGAGAGAGGAACCCACAGTGAGCCTACAGATCCCATTCATTAAGGGGGTGGCATTAAAATGTCATTTCTGCATGCTGGCAGTGGCTAAAAGAGCAGAATTCATCCCTAAACCTTTGCCTGTTACGAATTTCTGTGAGAGTTAGGATTTGAGGCTGATTCAAGAGGAACATTTAAGAACGTGCTCAATTCTAATCTTGTGCTTAAGTTCATTATTCAGCATAACACATGGCCTATGTTTTGAGCTGACTTCAAGAAGATACTTAAGCACATATGTATAAAGCATTTTGGTGAAACAAAGCCTGACAAGCAGAGGAGCTGTTTTTGGCATGTAAGTGTATACATAGGAAGTTTCTAGTACTACATACTACAAGAGAGCATCCTAGACAAACTGACAGCAGGCTCAGTAGATGTGTAACAAGCAGCTGGTTTTCCTGGAAAAAATAACTTAACTGGACTGGATAAAGACTATTCCTTTCTTTTTTTTTTGTATAAAATAAACAGTGGTTTGCATCTGACTTGCTGAAAGAGCCTACCTTCTGGTAAAATCATCTCCCTGGCACCTGAAAGGTGCACTACAGCACCACCACTCTGGTGCTGATTTATTTTAAGGATAGTCTACTAATTTTATTTTTCTTAAAAAAAGATGAGTTGTATTTTCTTTTCTTCGCTATTGGCCAGTTGGTATAAATAACAGCATTGAAAATGATGTAAATTTTCCTACCACCACTGCAAAATAATCAGACTATGGTGTTCGTGTGCTTTTTGATGGTGATTCTTAGAAAAAGCTTCTCAAAAGGTCTTTCTTGTCCTTCTTTTGTACATCAGGAAATTTACGTCTTACTTCTCATCTCTTTCGTGAAAGTCTTGAGAACTGGAGGATTATGGTTGTCATAAAAATGAAATCTGGGAGGGCTAAGGGTTTTAATCAGACTGGTTAGAAGCTGACAGGTTTTAGTTGTGCTTTTAGCTTTTATTTAACTCAAGCTCTAGACAATGAATTGTTGAAAGAGAGTTTCCTTTTGAAGTATTTGTCACTCTTGCTTCTCAGAGAGGATAAAGTTCCCATTCTGGAACTCTTTCCCAAGAAAAGTCAGGGAAATCACATCTCTAACATTTGGCAATAAGAAGGGGAAAAAAAGTAATTTGCATATTGCTGCAACATTGGCATCCATTGGTGGATGGAATTGTTCTGCATCTTAAATATGTGAAGAAGTTGCCATATTCTCTCTTCAGAGAAATGGAAAAACCATTGCCCCAGTACATGGCAATTCATCTCATCCCCAACAGATACTTGAACAGGTCTGCTGAGCTCCACCTCAGCGATGCCACCTCTCTCCACTGGTGATCAAAGGAGCCTTGGGGATCTGGCTAACACTTGACTGCCAAGAAGTAAACTCAATTCAGTGAATTCCTGTCTCCTGGCCATTAGCTTTATATCCTGGCCCTTGCTTTCTCCAACCTGCTTGCCCTTGCTCTTAGAAGCCTTCATGCTACACTCAGCCAAGTATGTGTTTCGCTTTCACCGAGATCAATGGCAGTATTTGTAAATTCTGGAAAAGAGGTTCCATTTCAAAGATAGCATGATACAAAAGAATATTTCTTACACTGGAAGTTCCAGAAGTTTGAAATCCAGCTGCAGAGACCACTTTCAGTAGGTAGGCTTGGTGGGAGGAAGGTATGTGGAAAACAGGACATACTCTCCATAGAACAAACTTGCCTGTTCCACAGTGAATGATGGAAAATTTAAGCTCTTTGAGTCAAGAATGACTTCAACTTCATTCCGTTTTTGAGTTAGAGCACCATCCTTTTGGTTTCAGTTCATTTATGACTTTGGACAACAGTTTCCTGGCCTGGGAGAGGAGTTTAATTTGGGCGAGGTTAATGCAAACGCATTACAACAGCTTTGTGTTTCCCCCAGCCTGAGGAGACGGTGTGCAGGTAGTCCCAGTGGAGCTGAGCTAATATGTCTCTGTCTTAAAAAGCTCTGTCCTTCTAGCTATGGGGCAGCACCCCGTGTTTTCTTTCTGAATAGGAGATTTCTCTCTTTTTCCAGTGAAAAAGAAGTAAATGTGATTTCAATGTGCAGAAAATGCATTTTTTCTTTCATTTTGAACCCCCTCTCCCATTTTGTCACCATATGACAATGCTCCCACTGGTGGCAGAAAACTGTGTGTGTAGCAATAAATATTAGAATTGAAGAATATATCATAACACACAGTTTTGCTTCCCCATGGATTTTAAGGAAGCAAAATCTGATTTGACAATATCTCCAGCTCTGTCTTTCAAAGGTGCTTAGCCTTGACAATTTTGGTTGAGATTTTTATGGTGGGTGCTGGTCAGGCAAGTGGTGGTGCCTGGTCTTGGCTGAACAGAGAGTGATTTGAAGTTATTGTGAACAGAGCTTGTGCTGCACTGAGGATTCTTTTAACAAAAGGCTGTTAACATTGATCCAAATAAAATAATAATATGACTGAACGTGTTAGGGAGGCGGATCAATACAATAGTTTAAGATACAGTGTTAGCACTTGTTTCCCAAGAGACCATAGCACGAAGCAAGTACTAGGGCTGCTACACTGCTGAAAACATAATAATTTAATGTAAACTTGAAAGCAATTCAGAATGAAAGACAGAGAATATTGTTTTTGATTAAACCCTTCAATGCTCTTGTCCCCCTTTGTTAGCCAAACCCATGTACTCAATATACTCTCTTGTCTTCAACTCCAGCCTGAAGTGAAAACAGCCATTATTCCTGTTATTGTTGCTTAGGTGCAACAGTATCACAGGTGCTTACAAGAACACACAATCCTGCTTACATTAACCCTTGTGTCTGTGATCTGATGCAAAACCTTCTGAAGTCAAAGGAAGCTTTAGCACTGAGGTTAATGGCCTTCAGAAAAAGTCACACGAATATGCACACAATATTGTGTGCCCCTGTAGGGCAGAAGAATGAGTTACAGAGAAAGGGTTTTTTTTGTTTTCTCTCCTTGCTTCCTTCATTCCTTGGTTCCTTCCATATAATAAGTGCCACCTCAGCTTCACTTCTGCTCAGTTTTCACATCATAGGACAATTTAGGCTGGTAAGGACCTTAAATCTCTATCCCAACCTCCTTCTCAAAGTAGTTTGACAGATTGCTCAAGGCTCTATGCACTCAGATTTTGAAAATGTCCAAGACAGGAAGGAGGCTCCCTAACCCTGCTGGGTGACCTGTCCCCCTGCTTGCCTATTCCCATGGGGAATATTAGTCCTCCTACTCAGACTGAGCTTCTCTTCTTTCAGTATGTGCCTCTTTCCTGTCACCTCCCCACTGCACACCTTGGTAAAGATGTCAGCTCCATTGTGTTGCTGACATGTTTTGCTGGCTCTGTCATCCCACCTACAGGCTGACCAGGTCCAGATCCATCAGCTCTTCCACACAGCCCAAGGCTCTGGCCCCTGAGAACCTGGGTGGCCTTTGCTGAGCCTGTGTCAGACGGCCGATGTCTTTCCTTTGGGGCACCCAAAATTGCACATAGTATTGTAAATGTGGTTTAATGAGTGCTGATTAGTGGTGGGTGCTCACATCCCTTGACAGACTCTCCATACTTCCTAGGGTCCTGCTGGCCCTCTCTGTTGTCAGGCACACCACTAGCTAATGTCCTTCTTCTTGTCTGCCTACAAACCTCACCCCCTCTCAGCAGAGCTGCTCCCCAGCATGTATTTCTTTCCCTCTTGGTGGAAAGGAGGAAGGTCATTCTCTCCTCCTTGGTGTGGGACTTGGAATTTGTCCTTGCTAAGTTTTCTGTCAAAGTTCCTGCTGGTCCAGCCCTCCAGCCTGCTGGGATGACAGACCAGCCCTCAAGCACAGTGACTGGTCCTCCCCACATTTTGGTGTCCTCTTCAAAGCTTATAACCTAGCACTACATAACCTCTTCCAGATTGTTGATAGACATGGTCAGCGACAAGACATTCTGAGGTACACCACTTATTACCATCTTCCAGGCAGTGTATGACCCATTAACCATTTAAACGGTAACAAGGTGGATTTGGCTGAAGACAGGACCAATAATTCCACTGTAATGATTCTACACGCTATAACATTTTAAAACATCATAAAGAAGGAGTGAGTGGTAGCATCTTACACTTTGGCACAAAGTTTACTGTGCTGTTAACACTCATTGGTTCTCTAGTGAGTCAATGAAGACATTAATGATCAATAAATCACTTCTTTGAGATCTTTCAGCAGCAGCAAGGAAGACAGGAAAATGGCTGCATTAAGCAAAATGACTCCCCTCAAGTCTCTGGTCAGTGAATGATGCTAATAAGCCTGCACGTAAAGATTTGTACAAAATCATCAGGCTTCATAAACCCCAGCTTTATGAGTCATATCTAATCTCTACTGAAAGAGAATCAGCTGAACTAAAGCAGCTCAGGACCCAACACTTTAGACTACCTAACTCTCAAATTTTTTTTTGTGCAGTGTATTGTTCCTTCATCACCTAAAGACTCAGAAAAAATGACATAAAGAAACAAATAGCTCAGTTGTCTGGAGGATGGATCTGTTCCACTGAAGGCCATATAACAGCCCCCCAAATTCAACAGAATTCAATTACCTTAAGTGTAGCTCCAGCTGTGAGTAGAGGAAGTGAACAAATGCCCTTCTTGCCACAATTTCTGCATGGCAGTCGTTGACCGCAAGCCCTTGGTCATTTATGTATTCCCCGTTTATACATTTGGTACCCGATGACAGCACAATAACCTGAGCTTGCCTGATGTCCAAACCTGCAGGAAGAAAAACAAGAAGGTTGTGAAATTGCTGGGGGTGAGTGTGATATCATGATTGTCAAACTCCTCACAGCACATGCTTTGATGTGGCAGTCAGAGAGCCCTAATGGGACGCTGGTTAAGGTGATGATATGGCCTTTGGAATATGCAGGGATCTCACATCTCCATGTTATTAGAATAATAAGGACTCTATTTCAGTCTTGCTGCTAATTCCAAGATAAAAGCTTGCCATGAAGTTTACTTGTTGAATCAATAACTACATCATAGGAGAGCATATGCTGTAGGGAGGTAATAAAGATCTCCTGCAGTGCTGATAAATGGCCAGGTTTTTATGAGCTGTTGAAGACATTTTCTGGTGGGAACACACTCCCTGTAATGTTAGGTTTCATTGCTGTTGCACTCTAAGTACTAAATAAAATGCTTAACGCTTCTGGGGCTGCTCTTTAAAAATCACAAAGAAAAAACCCCAACAGATTTGACTTTCAGTCCAGTTTCCTTTTAGTTTCTCCAACAGCAGCTACATCAATGCCCTTTTCAGTGTGGTTTCAGGGATGGAGCATTTATCACTGAGACCAGCTTTGTTCATCTGTTGCCACTCCACATAATGGTGATGGCAATTGAAAGATGTCCCTCAGTTGGTCCAGATAGACACTTTCTAGGAATAAATCCTAATTTATTTGGAGTCAGTTGCAAAATGCTTACAGACTTCAACAGGACCTGGGTTTCACTCTAAAACGTAGCTCATTCAGCTCTGTGGACAAATTCAAAGTAGAATTTAGAATGAACTGAGCCCAAAATGAAATTATCTTTTGAAAAACACATCTCAGGATTCATCTTTCTGAATACCAAAGAACAAGGGAGCAGCTCTTGGGAAAAAGAACATTTTTGTCTGATAGGTGCTTCCTCTAGAAGTGACAAAGTAGCCTCTGAGTGTTGGGCTGTGTTTGACACAGTCTGTGTGTAGGCAAACAGCTGTACAGCACAGCACAGCGGCTCAGACTGTTGGTGTTGGTGTGGCCATGCCCATTTGTGTCACCTGAGATGCCCTTGATGTTCTGTCTAACATCTGGCTGCTGTCTGGGAAGTCCAGGAGGTTCTGCACGCTCCCCATGTGTCTCACATGGAAATCCATAAAGAAGCTCACTGAAAACACACGCCCATGTTTGGGCAACTGAATCAAGACCTCAAAGTGTGGCAAGTCAGTGATGAAGACAGGCCTGAGGCTGCAAATACCCATAGGAGGAACGGAAACCATCTTCCTGTGGGCTGTGGTGATGCTGTTTCTATGGTATTACTTTAGCTTTAGAAAAGCTTTTGGAATAATTTTATAGAGTCAGCAAAAATATTTTTTTCTTCTTAGGAAGTCTCTTGAATAGCAGAAAAACTGAAAAATTGCAGAGATTTTTTTGGCTTGGCATGTCTGGGGCCATGTTCCTTTATAAAATCTATTGGTATTAAAAGACAAAAGAGCTGAATGGAGAAGGAAATAATATTTTAAACATAAAGGATTGGTGCTGCCAATGATTTCCCAGTTAGTAAATACCATCAACAGCACTTCACAATCTCCATACAGCACTGGTACTAGTAATGGATGATGTGCTGTAGCACTGTTGCCATGCTTAATGTATATAATTGCAAATGATACCAAAATTATTTCATGCCTATATCAATACAAAAGCTACATCAGTAATCCTAAAGGTTTAATAGTAATGTGGCATTGCAGCATTGTGACATTTGTAGGAGAGGTGTGAGTATTGTGAAAAATTCAGTTAATCACATCTGAGCCCCTGGTCGTGAGTCTCATACAGAAGTTGTTACAGGTACTAGTGACAAAGTAAACATCACTGTATGCCTGTGCTGAGAGTTTGATCGCTATTTGTTACTATAGATGTGGCCCTAAAAAAGTGTTTTGCAGTATTTATTGGGCGAAAAAAAAAAAAGAGCTAGAAATCTTGAAAACCCAGGAAGTGAAGATGGGAACACATGGGAGAAATGGAGAGGAGAAAAAGCCTATGTGTTTATTCCAGTTTTATTACTAGGTAAAAAATTGAGGTGGAAAAATTACTCCTTCCCTACAAAGAAAAGTGTTTATAGTCTGTACATTAGAATTGCTTTGCTTTAGGGTCACTGCTTTCATGAGAAAAGTAATAGGTATCTTAGATCGTGACATGTCCATCTAGTTAACTGTGTCTTTCACATGGACTAACATCAAACATTTCATGGGCCACTGCCTGCCACCGAGGTGTTTGAGTCCCACTCAGCATCTCAAAAGGTAGTGTATATTTTCCTCAACAGTACCTAATATTTTCCTTGGTTGGAAGGTCCATGAAAAGAATCAGCTATTTTTTTTTTTGTTCTATTTTATTTATTTACCACTGTAGATAGAGCCTTATTTACCTCAGCACAGCAGGAGTACACCAAGAGGCAATTCCCTCCTACAGAAACCCGTGAGCCTCTCTGTCTGCCCCTGAGGACCTCCGTCAATACTCCTTCTCAGGGCAGTGAGACCAGCTGCTTCCTTCTCCTAACATTAGCATGCCCCTGGTGTGCCTCCTCCTCTCCCCCTTCACCTCGCAGTCAAAGCACCAGGCTCTGCAAATACGGAGCAAACCACCTGGGTAAGCCCTCCTGCTCTCTGGGAGCTACACCTTCCTCACCCCCCCAGCCAGCCCAGTACACAGTGTGATGTCTCTTATTTTTTCAAACATTTTGGCCATAAATAAACTTAACTCTTTTTCTCCTCTCATATGAGGGTAAGCTGATGAATGCACTCAGGATTCTCTGTAAGGTCTGGATTTATTCACAAATGAAACAGAAAGGTACCCAACACCTATTAGATGCAGCAATAATATTAATCCCTCTGATGTTTGCTGTCACAATGTCCACCTGCACAGCAATAGCCAGTGTGCTTGGGGTGTTCATATTTGGGTGAATTAACTCCATGTGTTGGCTTTCAGTGATCTGAGGCCCCAGTAGGTAGTCATGTGTGGACACAGCCTGGCGTGTTTGCAAGTCCTGGCAAGGTGCACGTGTTTGCAGAACATCACTTTGCTGATGTTGCCTGGGGCTGGGAGGCAATGGCTTCCAAGAATTTGCAGAACCAGTCTGAGTGTTAAACATTAAAGATCTCCATGTATTTTCCATTTGCAGTGTCAGAAAATAACCCATGCTCCTCTATGCTCAGAAATACCCAAGAGTTATGTCTCACTGCTCTGGCACTTGGAAACCCGGGTGTACGTGACTTATGCATTAGCTCTGAAATATTTACACCTCACTGGGGAGCCAAATGGAGAAAGTGATCTGTGACCAACGTAGCACTGTTCAATGCTGCCTCTGAGGGCACCCAGCATGATGAGAAATACTTCCAACAACCTGACAGTTGCCCGCTGTGCTCAGGAGCACACATGCTAACAGATTGTCCTCTTGCATGCCTTGTTTGGTACATACACAGAGTTGGAGGTTTCTCCCCTGTGTAATGTTTGATATTATTTCCAGTGAACATGGGAGGATTTTTTCCCTGAGAACAAGACATGTGATGCCTAGCTGATGAAGGCAAATTTTAGCATTGACTAATCACAGTGGCATTTTAGGCAGCATTTCCAACACTGGAGCCGAAATATTTGCTTCAGTGATTCAGAATTAATAGGCACTTCTGTACATTTGTCTGTTTTGCATTAAAACCAGTAATTACTAACTCTTGTTATTAATGTTTACTTCCTGTTTTATTTTTCTTGCAGAATGCTTCAAATTTCTCAAGTCATTTCTATTTACGAAAGTCGAGCTCCCTCACAAGCACTGATTAATTTAACCTCAGACATGTAGCAGATCCAGACTGTGCACATCCTCAAGCCATGCCTAGGAAAGCTGTGGCTTTGTGAGTGGCAGAATCCTCCATTAACAGTAACTGGCACCACCAGCCTTATGGCACCTACCTTGCTTAGGGTCGCACAGCAGGGTATGACCCCAGACAAAGATTGCTCTCCACAAGACCCACGTTCTTGCTGAGAGGAGTCAATCTCGGGTGAAAGATCCAGGGATAAAACTGCGTTCAGGTTATTTGACAAACAAGGAGAAATGCGCTACATTATTATGACCTTAACTCCTGACCCACTGATTGTCAGAGTTCATGAGGCATTTCCTGCCCTCGCTGCCTTCTGCAAAGTAATGTTTGAGGAGACATTAGGTTAAAAGTAACTAGTGAACGATTTATAACAGGCACCTGCACTACGTTTCTATCATTTGCCTAAAGACTTCTAATAGTTTTCAATTTGAAAAGGAAATGGAGCAGGGGAAAGGAAATTGGGAAGCTGTGTCAGCATAGTGGCTGTGTCGTGGCTAACACCCTGTTGTTGAGAACAGCTGAAAGAGCAGGGAGGGAATTCAGTACATTTTATCTTGACACATTCTGTCAATTAATTAATTGCATTATAAACAAAAATGTACACATAAATGGCACATTGTCTTTGATCACAGATTCAGTCCAACGATCCAGTGAGGTAACAAGCCTTTCTGGTGCTCTGCTGAAAGCCTGAGCCCATCCTGGGTCTAGAGGCAGGGACTCCTCTCACAGCCAGGCAGGGGGAACCTCGAGCCCCATGATGTTCATTTTTTGTCTGTCAGTGATAGTGCAGACTTTCACATCATAGCTGGGCTGTTGAAAAGAAACTGGGTTTTATTATAAGCCATTTCCAGTTTGCTGGCATCAGCAGGGAGATTCATTTCAGCTGTTCTGGATAACTACAGTTTAGATGTCCGTAGCTGAGCTAATTGCTGTAGACTCTCTAGTCAAAGGAGAGGAATTTTCCTAGGAGGTGATTCATCTGGCCTAGTTTAGGTATTTGCTTTTTGATAGTCTGCATTACACCTCAGTATTGCCAGCTTCTCTTCATGAACTCTGAAGACCTACAGCCAGCCAGCAGAAGTACAGCTTTCTACACTGTAGAGAGATGCTTTTAGTAAGATTTCTCTTCCAAGTTGAGAAATACTGATCAAAACTCCCCAAATCATAAGAGGGCAAGCAGAACAAATCTAGGGCCTTTACATTTTTTTCCCCTTATGTTTAAACGTTTTGAGGTAATTTTTTTTCAGCTTTTTTTCCCCACAACAATTAAGGAAAAATGTATCAATGTTAGTGTATTCAAGGATGATCATATTGCCTTAAGCTGAACTATTACACACAGAAAGCAAATAGGGCAGTCTTCCCTATGTGACCTCCCAGGATACCAGGCCTGCAGCCACAGAGCTTGCAGTAGAAATGATTCAGAAAGATGCTGACAGAACAGAGAGTAAGCAAGAAAAAATATGAAGGTTTGCTCAGCAGATAAGCTGCATATGGAGAACTGGCTGACATCTTGCGGACTACTGGCATGAGCTGGGCTTTTAAGTCAGTTGTGGCCATAAACACAAAATGCCTACACCCATCTGCTTGGAGACACAGCTCTACCAATAAAACAAGAGAGTTTTGGCTAGTCTAGTCAATGCTTCCACTGATTTTTAAAAGAGTTACTCTTCTAGTGGGCTATGATCATTAGGACCTCCCATAATAATGGATTGGTAGCCGTGCATATTTATATGTTGGAAAAGGAAAATCAAAATCATGAGGTAATGGCAAGAGGTGTTGACTGGTACCTGCAATCAGAAAACTGAATCACACTGGCTGTATTTCAGAGAACTGTGAAATTCAGTGAGCCTAATTCACATGGAACAGGATGGAGTTTACAACTGCTAATGCCAGAATACAACTGGGATCACACTTTGGTTTCTCAGCAGCTGGCAAAACACGTAGAGCAGCACCAGTCAGTATGCAAGTGACTATTGCACTGCATGTTTTAGACCCTGCTAGCGGTAGTGAAATCTATCTTCTTTTTCAGCTTGACACTGTGAAGACAACTCACTGCTCGAAATATATTCATTTTAAATTAGAAAAAAATAACCAGAAAAATCAGGTTTGATTAATTAAGAAAACCCACACCTCTTTTATTGGGTAGGAGACAACTTACACAAAATGCAATGCAGTAAAAAGGAAAGCCAGAAATAATGATAGTGTAACATCAGCCCTTGTGAATAATTCATGGGATACAATTTCATTTTATTTTAAATGGTGCTGCTTCTCTCTCCGATAAGCAATAATTTTATGTTCTTTCTTTACCTTTTTTAACAAATCAGTCAAAAGGATTGTCTATTGTTATCTGCAAAAAAGTGTATTTGGAATAATTTTCAAGGCAGCTTAATTGAGCTCTGATCACAGAGGAGGGTTGGTTTTTTTTTTTTAATACCCTCTACTCATAGCTGAATAAGCTCAGGTTTCCATTTCAGGTTTGTTTACGGAAGGAAAATTTCTTGATGTTACATAGCACTGACAAGTCCTGCATTATTTCCTCTTATCTTCTTCCCTGGCAGCCCTATCACATTCTTAGAATGGCTTTAATTTTGTAATAAGAGATAGTCAAGACATGAAAGGGCAGTGATGCTGGAAAAGCTGCCTGCAGGGACGTGCAGTGGGCACAAGCCTGTGCCCCACTGTCCCAAGGCAGATCCTTGAGCCCATGCAGAGCCCTGTGGGCACTGTGCTGCCAGGCTGCTGCTTGCCACCCTGGGAGGGGCCAATGGCCCACGGAAAATACTGCTGCCAAAGAGGCAAAGAGCTCTTCTCCCTCAAAAAAACAAGAAAAGGACACATTTCTCTGGAAATTGAAACCATTGTCCCTGTATGTTAGTGCTCACATGTGGGGTAGGTCTATGGTTGGAAGTGAGGGATGTATTTACCCAGGTCCATTAGTCCATTTCCCCCACAACTTGGTGAAGCATCTACAACCCCCTCTATTCTGAGGTTTCAAGAGGAGTGCAATCAGGATGTATGTGCAATGAGGGAGCTGAGTATTGGGAGGCTGGTGTGTGGCATGGTGTACCTTGCTCTTCAGTTTTGATGTACTGTTTGCACTCCTGACACAGAGAGCTCTGCTGTCCCCAGCTCTGCATGGAGAACAAAACCACACTCATGACTAAAAAATAAATAAAAATGTGTAGCCATAAGAGAAGAACTGTGTACAGCAGGGATGATTAACAGTATGCATGTATCTATTCACAGTATGCATTTATCTGACAGCCATAAAGATTGCTGCAGATCAGTTTTTTCTCTCCATTTTCTATTGTACCCCTGGTACCAACTGTGGTAATTTCAGCGACAAACAGGAACCTGGGACTTCAGAGAGCACCTTGGCTGTAACCCATAGATCACACTGGATGTCCCAAAGAACAGCCCTGAGGTGGATGGGATCAGCTGATGTGAAGTAGCTGACTAAAATCTGTGAAGAAAGAAGTAAGTTAAGGGCTTAGGAAATGGAAGAGCAGAAGTCTGAACAAAAGGTAAATACACAGCTAAGAAAGAATAAAGAAGTGGCTAGCAGTGAGGTTACAGATATTTAGGGGTATAAATGGAACACAGTCTTTGAAATACTGGAGTTGCACAGGGATTTCTTTTCCTGACATGTGGGTTATGTGTAACTGAATATATTGTATTTCTGAGGAAAGAGAGAGTGCAGAGGGGGCCTCTGAGAGCCTCACATTTTCTTCCCTTATTAATGTGCTGAGTAATCCTGCCTCTGACTGCCCTGCCTACAGACAGCTATTCTTTGCAGAGCTCTTCATCTTCACCAGTGAAGGAGCAGGGACAGAGTCACAGTCCTCTCTATCCTGCTCTCTGACCCCTCTGTGCTGGAAGCAAGAGCCAGGGTATTGTCTGAGAGTGGCCGTGGCTCTCCTTTCACAGCCAGGCACAGTAAATTTTGCCCAAACCCACGGGGGGTGGGGAGGGGTGGGGGAGTGCACTTGTAAGCAAATTCCATATTCACTTCACCTGAAAGAAAAATCCCTTTCTGACACAAGCCCATTTTGTACTGTTTGATCACATCATGGGATGCCTGAGAAAGGATTCTTGTGCTAATCCATTTTGCAAAATATTCTTTTGCACGTCTTTCCATTAAACTTCATTCAAAAGGTGGATTTCCAGTGCAGAAAAGAATGGAAGAATGGTGAGGAGGCTGCCAAAGCGGATGGGAATCAGAAAACAGAGGCAAGACCGCTGGGGGCTGCAGAGAAGAGTGACCCAGCAGACAAGTGTACAAAAATTGAATATGCAGACCATGAACATGGTGTGCTTGTTTCTGAGTATCTGAAAGGTACAAACCCCAAAGAGAGAGGTGGGAACTAAATTTAGAGCAGCAGAACTGAGGTCCTGAGATGACATCAAAGAAAATAGAAGTCAGGCTGAATAACTGGTGAAAATTATTAACAATAAGATCCATTAGGCTAGAATGGTCTCCCAAGGTAGGGTTGAAAGCCCCACTGCTAATTGATTAATTTAAATCTAGACTGGAAAGAGCACCCGGGAACAATCTTGTGATTGCAGAGAAATGGTCTGGATGACTTAGTGGTCTCTCCCAGTTCTAATTTCTATGGTCCATTTCTTTCCTCCCCTCAGTGGACCAAAAGGATGAAATCCCATCAGCTTTGCTTCTGAGGAGTGTGGAAGGAGACAGTGCTGTGCTTGTGTGCACCAGTGCCCTTTACCTTCCCCTCCTTTCCTCAAAGTGGGCTTTGGAAATCCAGAGAGGGAGGACGGTCAGTCAGCCCAGCCCCCCGCATGCTTCACCCCCATACCACATCCTTGAGGATTTTTTAAAAAAATCTAAATTGATAGTGGCAGAATCAAAGTTATTTGAGGATTCTTTCCCTTCATGTGAATTTGGATACTGTTTTTCTTCTTAGGAAGAGACCTGGCACATAATTCTTAATTTTAAAGCAGGACTGAACTGCACTTTCCTGCCATGTCCTGACTGCAGATACCTGTGTTTCTCTAATAAATGCTGTGCCACTGATATCCGAGCATTGAGTAAATTGACAGTCCTAGATGCTAGTAAGATTCTTAATTGCAGTGAGAAAGAATGAAATCCTGAATATGAATTTTGGCAGATGAGTGCAGGAGAAACTTAATTTTATGTGGGATTTTTTTTTTAAAAAAATCTTTGGTGTACTTGCATCTAAAAACAACATCTTTTGTGTTTTACTAGGTCAGTAACGTGAAAGCAATGGTTGCCAAGCCTTAATTCACCAAAGAAATTTCTTCTTTTAGGATGAGATGCACTCTTGGTATTGATATTGGGACAACTTCCAGTTTGCCTTATCACAGAGCAGAATGAAAGTCTGACCTTGCCAACTCCTTGCTTGACACACTTAGGAAACAGAAATGCCTATTTTAAATTTCCATGTTTTATGCTAATTATTATACCCATCCTCATGCCCAATGCAATTACATGTGACACAGAGCCAGGGCCTTGTCTGCATCCAGGTTTTGAGAGGTGTTTCAATCAGAAAAATACTTTGAACAACAGGAATGGAAAACTAAATCCAGAGACAGTAAATGTTCAGAGAGGTAAAAAGGCTCAGTGTCTCAGAAGAGATGGGAACCAGTGCCTAAAACTGCTGATATGAGAGGGGTGTTTTCTCCCCTTCTTTCTGAGCCACCAAACAGCTAAGAGGATGGAATCAGGTTAGACAATAACAGCAATGAGAGGCTGTGTATGTGCAGGTTGGGGTGCTCACCTCCAAAAGTGAAGCTCTGGTTCTGTACTTACTCCCAGCTGGTGCATGCATTTCTCCCTGTTTTTTTACACAAAACATATAATCTGGCCTGGACACTTGTCCCTGAACCTGTTTTTTTCCTACTCTGTGCAAGGCTACAGGATTGTATCCCATCTCATATTTTCTAAATAATCTATCTTCACCTACTTTCTGTTCCTTAGCACTGATTTAACAGAAACAATGAAGAAACACTCAATGTTGCTCTTCTAGGGGGAGTACTCGCAGTGCCTAAACCCACATTTTAAGAGAAGTGATGGCTCTGGTGGAGTCACAGTTTTAACTGCAAAACCTCAAATGTCCTTTCAACTGGAATTTGGAAACCTAAGTCTCTTGAGCTGCAGGTATATGAGATTATGCCCATTATAGGTGCACATTACAAAATCCAGGAATAGAGTTGCAACTGTGGAAGAGGGATAGTCTTAAGGGATTCAAAATTATTTAGAGAGAATCTGAAGATTATTGGTTTAGGGTTTATAAGCAGAGGACAACAGAGTTCTGAGAAAGAGTGACATAGATGGTCCCTAACTACATATCTATTTACCTATTTTAAAATATTTTGAGAAAAACTGTCATCTACCAGTGATTTGTCAACCTTGGCATATGTAAGAAGTCAATAATGTTTACAAGAATGTCAAATGACTTTGCATCATGTCCTTCAGAGCATCAGGCAGCACCCAATTTTGGCACCCAGTCAAAATCAATATTAGGCACCCAATTTTGATTTCAGAAGTTTCAATTCTCATTGAAGCACTGAATCTCACTGGGACCAGGCTTTTAGAATCCATCTAACTATGCAAATGAGATCTGAGAGCCTAAATTACTCCTGTGCCTCTCTTCTTGAAGGAATCTGCTCTGGACATTAATCTGTAAATCATTCACATTTTCTCTACTGGTTTGGCTACTTGAGTGCAGCATGGGATGGAGCAGATTGATACTCTACATATGGCCTGAGTGTTCTACTATGTTCTACTGCTTTGCAACTTTCCTATTTATACTAAAGATTAGAAATCAATTGGACATCAGTATTTCTGATTGTACTTAAACATCAGGTTTTGTGAATCTTAATGTGACTGTAAAGATCCACAGAGACATGTTGCCAACTTTACTTTTTTCTGTTATTCCACTTAGCAATGATTAAGATCCATTCCATGAGATACTTTATCACAGCATGAAATTGCTATTTAGGGCTCTTTTGTCCAGCTCATCTTTATTTCATACAAGATAACTGAGAAGACCTCCTAATTTGCTTTTAACATCAAAATGATTGTCAGCCTTAAAAAAAATAATACAGAAGAGAGAAAATTGAAGCAAGAAATCAACTCATAACCTTTTTCTATGAATGTTACACAGCTGTGAAAAGAACTGAACTTTCTTAATGATTCATTTCTAACAGAAAGCATGACAAAAAGTTCCTTTCAGTATTTAAACTGCTAAGATTTGTCAAACACAAATGGGAAAATCGTCTTTAAATAGCAGTTTCATTTTGTCCCTAATGATTATGGGAGTTTTTTTTTGCAAAGAGGACCTCAGCAACAATAGGTCATCTTTTTACTGAGTGACAGGAATTCTTTACTGTGCCTGGTGATTTCAGGTAGAGCAAAGGCCAAACTCTCTCTGTGGTGCAAATAAACAGTGTGAATGCCACCAGCCTCTAGATCACAGCACTCAGTGTGCGGCTCGCACCTCCCACCCCGCTCTTCCCTGCCCAGGGATTTCCTATCCCCCAGCTCCAGGGGACAACCAGCACTGCCACACTCTCACCTCTACGCCCTGGGTGCTGGTAAAGGCAGCTGCCCTACCTGGTGGCCCTTGGTGGGACCACAGGGGCTCCTCCTGTCACCCCAGAACCTGTGACTCTGGGCATCGGGCCTGGAGGTATGTGAGAGTGCTGTGCTTTTGCATTTGTTGCCTTCTGTTAGAAAATAATAGCTTGCTTGCCCTTCATTTTTTCCAATGTATCAACTGACATAACAACAACAACAGTATTAAAAAATACTTCTCCCTGAAAACTTTTCAATAGAAAGATACAGCAGACCAGTGAGTCAAAATAAGATGTCCAAACTGCACCTGAGAGACAGAAGGATGGGGAGCTGGTGGGTCATCTTTCCCTGACAACAAAAAACATCAAGAAACAGCTGCTGTTGAAATGAAATATTGGTTGATCCTGGCCAAGAGCCAAACACCCACACAGCCTCTCACTCATTCCACTCTCCTGTGGGACTGGGAAGAAACAGAAGGAAGGCAAGACTAATGGACTGATGTAATGATAGTTCATGGTTGCTCGGCAAGACAAACGCCATAAACCCAATTATCTCCCCCTTCCACTCTCCCCAAGTTTTTACTGCTGAGCACTGTGTCCTGTGGCAAGAAATACTCCTTCCATCCGCTGAGGACACCTGTCCTGGCTATGTCCCCTCTCAGCCTCTTGCTCACCTCCAGCTTACAGGTTGGGGATGGGGATAGGAAAGAAAGTCTTGACACTTTGCAAGCACAGGCCAGCAATAGCGAAAATGTTGGTGTTATCAACAGTGTTTTAGCCACAAATGCAAAACATGATGAGGGAACTTAATTCCTTGCATCACATGCCTGTTGTGAGCTGATGGTTTTTGTTTGACACGGTGTTATCCAGAATGTCTTTTCCACAGGTGAACTGATGTTCTTAATTTACCATGTGTGAATTCATCATATCTTCAGAGAAATCAGCAGGTCTACTGTGGATAGTCAATGTGCAGTAAAACTTAGGTCCTTATATAAATATTATGCTACAATAACAAGTATACTTATTGTTCTACTTGAAGATACTCTCTGGATTATGGCTTGCTGTATGTGGAAGGTTTGAATGCACTGTCTTACTTGTAAAACAATTTTTCTTAGAGTAAATCAAACAATTTTTGATAGAACAATCTTCTCTGAGTGTGTTTCAACAGAATTAGAACATGTTAGAGGACTGGCAGATTTCAAATACATTATAACATTATACATTATAACTGTTAAATAATTGACTTAAACTCTTCAATCTTTTGAAACATTTAGTTCAAGATCAGTTATGCGAGTTTTTTAGTTATTATTATATTCAATATTCTATTACATCAGATAAGATCACATCATCTGGTATCTAGTGTGGTAAATTGCTCCTGCCTAGGCCAATATTTTCAAGATTTTCTTGCTGTCTGCTAATCAAATGTTTTGAAAACTTACTTTCACAAAAATGCATGGAGATTTTAACTGTCATCACAATTCAGAACAAAGTATTTCTAAATGCTTTGGACTGCCTGTTTCACTGACTAGAAATGTATTACTGCAGAACATTCTCAGTCCATCAATAACATAATTTTCCACATTTTTTTTCTTTCTTATACATTGGAATTTGCCCCGGGTGCTCCAGAATAAGTCAATTACAGTGCCCAAATGTAACTCTCTTTGGTTTCCCTGGGAAATTGAAATGACAGAAAAAAATGTCAGAGTTCAGAAAAAGAAAACCAATCTAGCACACTTCTTTTTTGTCTGTAGAGATCTTGCATTGTCTTAACAGCAGTTATCACAGAATCACATTGTGCTTTTTACCAGCTTTGCCTGAAAACTGTACAAGCACAGATAAATCTGCTTCTAGTCAGGATGACATTAAATTGAAATGAAGGTAAAAACAAATCAGTTTTTTTCACTTATGGTACTGAATGCAACAAGACATTTCCAGATTTGTTTTTGTTGATGTCATTAGTAAATTGTTTGCAGAGATTTAAGATGGCTTCTGCCAAATTTTTTGTTAAAAACACAGGGAATTGATACTCATTTGAGCTTGATGTGGAAAACCTGCCTGTGCTGTCTTTGAAAAGCGTGTGTTGAGGTCCTTGCTACTTCTGCGAACGATGGTGAAGAAGAGACCACAAATCTACAACTTTAATACAGAAAGTAATGACAGAAATGGCAGATGATTCATCTTGCCTTGTTTGGCTGAGATTCTAGTGCTGGAAAGAACTCAAATCTTCCTGTAGAATGTACTAAGATAAGGCTGCTTCTAGCTTTGCATCTTCTGTGAATCACCTTATATATGCAAGTTTCTTTTCTGGGTTCCACAAAACCAGTGAGATATTGACAAATTGGATGGCTGACAGATTGAACAAATTCATGAGAGGGAATTCAGAATTGAAAAAGAAGCCTTGAGGGAAATAGTTTGTGAACATAAGTAAAATTATACTTTGTCTTAATGCTGACTAAGATGAAATACGAAACACAAATTTGTGAAATCCCACTAAGGGCACGGGAGCCATTAAAAGAAACAAACAGCATAAGGACACTTTCAGACCTTCCCTAAAGAAGACATGTAGACAGCCCCAACTGCCCTGAAAGGCTAAGAAAGTCTGGAAGTGCCCTTTCCTTCCCCTAGCACTGCATGCACTCAGCAGCCATGACTTTGGGAATTATGACTCCTTCTAGTGGCTGTTCTCACATGGTGGGGGGCTTAAATCTGCTTTTTTGGACATGTAGAAGTAAGACTGCAGTGGTTTAATCATGCCTTATAAAGCTGGTCTAGACCTGGGCTAAAGAATGCAGGAGTAGCTCCTTGGCAAAGTAGAATGGGATGAAATTCCTACAGGCATTTCTTACAATTCTTACACTGAGTAAGTGTAATCTCCCCTGTCCTCTCCCCCTAAATGTGGTTAAAGCAACAGTTCTCGGCTCCTGTGGCTTAGTTTCCTATAAAAAGTATATTTAAACATCCTTCCTTGTGCCTTTGCTTGGAAAGAGCTCCTCTAAATAAACTACAGCACTTTGTTTAAATGTGATGAGAGCCACAGTCAAGAAACCTGACAATGACAAGGCAGCTGGTGTGCTGGGTCTAGTGTGCATCTTTCACATCCCAAAGTCAATCACACTTCCTTTTTATTTTCCTTCATACTGAATATGATTACTTATTCTTTTCACATCAGAAAGGAGATGCTCAGCACAGAAATCTTATCTGCATTTAGGCTCTGTGGTTGGAAAAGTTCCATCAGAAAATCCTGTCTCCATGCTGCTGTCTCGCAATATTCACAACGGTCCCTGTCGAATCTAGCTAATGCAATTGTTGAAAGGAAGGAGCAAGACAAGCCTGGATGAATTATATATGCCTTTCCCCTCTGAGCTTATCCTCTCATTTCTATACTGGACCCACTGCTCCGTGTGTCAGAGTGAGAATGAAGTTTATGGAAGCATCTCCACTGCTGACATCCTTATAAATACTGAGGTGCCCCAACTGAGGGGTGCTTGCAAAGAAAGAAAGACCATCTATGCAACAGTTTCATCAAAGCACTAAAGATTTCCACACAGTATGTGTCAATCAGTTGTCTTAACAGGAGTGAATACCAAATTTTGGCCCTGCTGGTAAATATAAATATTTCCCATGGCTAGAGAAGAGCAGAACTAAAATTACACATGCCCTGGGTTTGTTTCTTTTGACTGGAAAGGACATTTGCTTCTGTTGCCAGTCTAAAACAAAGTTTATAGTAGCCTTGTACAACAAGAACTTGGTGTTTCCAGACCTAAGACAGTATTTAATAAATTATACTACTTTTATTGATAACTAACTCTCTCCCCCATCTGTAAGGAAATGAAAAATCAGAGAGGTCTGCATTTTGCCCTTTAAACAAAGAAACATAGCGACATATTTACAAATAAATCTTCAACTCTGTTGCCAACATTTTTTGTGTGAACTTACTTGAGATGTAAATATTTAATGCTTCTTTTCACTGCATTACTATTTATTTTCCTGTGTGGGAGTAAAGTCATCCTTCAGTATTGTGAACCAGGTAAATAATGTATTACTTAGTCATGAAAAATGCCAGAGGAAAACAAATGAGAGAATATCTTACCTTTGGTCATCACAATGCCTGCAAGAGTTTTGTGGCGTGCATGCATGGAAGTGAAATTGTCTGTCAGTTCCTGGAACTTCTGTGCAACCATTTGGTATACGGAGTCAGCAAAATCCTGAAAGAGACAGTCAGAAAGAATTTTTTCACTTCTTTGATTGAGGAATCTGGGCATTTCTGCAGATTAGTCACCGATGTCAGCTGCTGAGAGGTCCACTTTAGAATTAAACACATTCTGTCTGAGCAAAGATAAAATGAGTATCCCTCCTTCGACTTCCTACATCATCCTCAGAAATGGCAAAACTAACTGCATGAAGGCTAAGAGACCCATATTGACTAGGACTGGGGGTAAAGGGAGAAGATTTCAAGGCTGAACTTTCTTCCTGTCTCTTAAGACATTGGTCCAGGACCAGTTCACAGGGACTTAAAGCACTTTATTATAGTAAGCTAAAGAGGTGCACAGGTGTCCTACAAAACTACTTATTTCTCTGAGCCCACCGAAAATTTCCATTAGCCCACGGAAGACTGAGAGCTGAGTTGAGGCCTGGTTTATTGGTAAAAGCCACCTATTTCTGCACTCAAAGTGAGCTTTTAATGACTCACAGCTACTAAGACAAAGTGATCAGCTCAGGAATCTGTCAGAGGAGCACCATGATCTGTCCTGCTTCTACCTTGACAGCCACTGGGACAATGGGGAATCTCTGCTTGCATATCCTACCAAAGATGTTGCTTGCAGTTCATGGGTGTGCAGTAGTCTGGGAGGGACTGGTCTGCCATGTCTCCTGAGCATGGCACCTTTTTTGGAAGGCCAAATTTTCCCATGGACTGGGCACTGGAGAGTGTGTGGTCTGAACCCTCAGGTATGAGTGAGTCCAATCACCAGGGAGAGCCTTGGGAAGCTGGTTACTAAAACAGCTAAAAAGGTCTAAAAAGTGAATTCTTCAGGCTGTGCATGGATGAGCATAAACCTAAACCAGCTCTGGTGCTCCTGAGAACACCACGACTTGGAATGATTCCCTGCTGCAATGTTTGGTATCTTTTCATTTACTTAATCTCTGTACTTTGTTTTGCACTGAGCCTCTCAAGCATACATTAGAGATAAGTCAGTGGAACACTCTTTGTGAGCATGACTTGTTCTTAAAGTGCTTTGCAAGTCTGAACATAAAAAAGTAACATCCGAAGGATTTTTTTTTTTTCAGCCATATGATTTTTTGTAGGGAACCAAGCTGTAACTACAAATCCTTCTGGAAGCAGCTCCTGGGAGCTGGAGCTTACTCTGGGGTGCTGACAGAGACCTCCTGGCATTCTGAAATCTGGTTAGCCCCAAGTTATTATGCCTTTGTTAGGAAAAGTGGCTCAACCAAACAACAATTCCATGTTTACTTCTGGTGTTGGGACATGCTACCTGGGGGAGGTCCTGGTAAAACAGGCCCCTTTTAATTCACCTGGTTTCATTAAATGTGTTCATGGCACACATGGAGGAGAGGCTAAGTCTGATACAGAACTTCCCTCATCCTGAAATATCCATAGCCACGTGGAAAGAAGGAAATTTATTTAAGCAGATCATATTCATGCTTTTCCTCCCCAAACTGTTAATGGTGATGAAAACATGTTGGTGAAAAACAGTATCTTAAATTGGGAGAACACACAGCTATTTTTCAGAGGAAAGCAGGTTCTAACTCACAAATATCCGTAATGCTACTGCCATTAAGTGCCTCTGCAGGCTGTACACCATATGTTTCTACAGTTTGTTGTGGAAATTCAGCTTAATTTTAAAACATTATTATGGCAAGTATAAAAAAAATCTAATTAAATAAAACAAAACAACAATTAGGCAAACCCCTTTTCATAAAACCCAGAATATTTTTTCCCGTGTACAATCCTTGTAAATGACTGCAATTTGCTCAAATACATAGAGGATAGGATTTCTTTGACACAATAATTTTTCTTTGTTTCGCTAAACCTAGCTTTCCAAGGTACTGTTCTGGGAACAAACCATTTGCCCAAAACACAGTTTAATATAACACAGAATAAAATATGCTGTCTTGTTGCAGAAGAAGAAAAGACTCATATAAAGCCTTTCTGGGAGATGCATGCAAAATTCCACACTAGAATTAGATGAAAACTAAGAAAAATTATCAAGAACAGTTTGACAGTTCCTAAATGGAATTTCACTTTCATTGCATTTAAACCTCTTCTAATCTAATTGACCACAATCACCATGTGAGCAAGGTACTGCTCATACAGTGCTTCTGAAGGATGAATTTTGGGTCAATTCTCATTTGTCAAGCATCAAGGCACCCTTGCGATATAAACGCAATTACAGTCGCTTTACAGATGAATGAGTGAAGGCACTAAAAGGGTGAGGGACTGGTCCAGGGGAATAGCACGGAGCCGGGCACAGCCAGGTGTTCTGATTTCCTGGTGCTCTGGTTAAGTGCTCAGTGCTGGAACACTGCCTGTCTTTCACAATATGAAAGTTTGTTTCTCAACTTGTTTTCCCTGCTGAAGAGTGACTTCATCCATAACAGAAAACTAAAGTGCATTTGCAGAACTGATGTAACTGGGCCCCATATGGTGGACTGAAAATCTGATCAGCTTTATTTAGACTAGAAAGACAGAGAGGGGGGAAAAAAAGAGTATCTCAATAAAAATATCTGCATCATAATTTAAAAAAAGAATCAAATCATAAATTTTATCTGCTGCAGTATTGCAATCCAATCCATGCCTGCATTTCTAGTGTACCCTCCAAATCTGCATCCCAGGGCATTTTGCGCTCATTAAGAGTTAATTAGCTCAGAGGCACATACAATTCCTAAAAGAATAATTTAAAAAATGCTAAACAGAACAAATAACTTTTAACTTTGGATTTAGAAATTCCCCATAGTCAGAGCTTTCTTTACTTCATTTGGCAGTAGGTTCCAAAGCCAGAGAGCAAAGAGACTCACTAAAGGCAAAATAACGACATGACTTCAGATAACATTTAAGGACGATAAGAAATTCGGCATTTGCTGATCTCAAGGAGTGACCTGGGACATTAAAGAACAGCAAATCCATTAAATATGAAGCCTCTTAGCTGGAATAAGTCAGGCGAACATTTTTTTGTCTTGAATCCATTGCCTAAAAGGATGCCAGTGAAACTAATGGAAGCAAAAGAGTAACACAGATGAATACATGTAGGATGCTGGAAAAACAACCAGGAAGAGTGTCTAATCTGAGAGGTCATTTCCAGGATATCGTATCGCCCTAAATTTCCAAATGGATATTCCAAAGTAAAATGGAAAGGAGGAAAAGGAGTAATTTATTTTTTCAGATGGAGAAAAATAAGGAAGAGGTGCATGGCTCAACCCTGTAAGAGATTTGATACCTTGAAGACTGCTCCTTGTAGTACAGCATTAATTTCAGAGCCTTGAATACTCTGGCCCAGCGGCAGACCTGGGCATGGCACTGGGTTCCTCACCTCTACCCTTCCATGCAGCACCCTGCCTTCCCTCTAGCACACACCAGAGCAGCTCTTTGGCTTGACCTAGTTCTGTGAAATGAAATCAGTGACAGCATTTCTGCCTGTTTGGAACCTTTAGACTGGTTCTCAATGCTTCTATGACACCTGAACCGGTTACAAACATACCTCATGCACACAGGACAGATATGGTGGAGATAAGAGTCGCTACGTTTACCCCTGATCAGTTTAGAACCAGAGATTTCATTCCAGATATTTTCTAGCTTTACTTTTAAATAATATTCCTAGACTACTAAAAGATACATATCCAGATGGTTATTCCTGAGTGGATATGAACCAGAAAAATCCAACTATTTATGGCTATTGTGAGTCTTGTTGAACTTTTAGGATCCAGGCTAGACCATATTATCTGCCATCAGAAGTAACTTATAAACCATATGCAAAAGGAACGGTTCTTTTCTTCTATCAAAACAATCTCAGAGAAAAGTTGTGTTTGGTGATACCACAGCTCCTACTGCCAGATATGAGCGAAAATAAAAGTCTCCATCTGGAGTAAATACAAGAGCCAAATACATCTTGGCAGCTTCTGAACAGCTATCAGGTTGGTAGAAGAAAAAGGGAAATTTTCCGAAGATGAGGCAAAAATGAGTAGAAACTTAGCTTGTGAAAGAGAAACTCAGTGCCATTAACAGACGTGCATGCAATTGCTCTGATCATGTAATGGCAGAGAAATTGCAGCTTGGGGCAGGGGGACGGGTGAAAAAAAGATATGGACAGTCAGAACTCTGAAAATTTTTTCCAATATACATGGGAGAATAAATGCTCAAATGCCGCTTGAGTGCTGGACCTAGGAGGGACTCATGCTTAGGGGTTTAATCCCTTTGGAACATTGGGGTCTGGTACAAACCACCACTGAAGCTAGTGGAAGTATTCCTGACCCTCAGATGCTCCAGACAAGGCTCAAGTGGCAGGGATGGGAGTTCAAGAATGCCCATACCCTGGCCAGGCAGGGTGAACTCAGTCACTCTGGCTTTGGGTGGATGTTGGGAGTAAAAAACACGACTCTGGGGAAGAACTGACCTTCAAGGTGCTGAGTTTTTTAAAAATCCTCTGCTTTGATTCGCCTGTTATCAAAATATTTTCATAGCTCCTCACATATATTCTTCTGTATAAAAAATAATTGTGTCAGGGACAAATGTCAGTCTTGTGAATACAGCGAGTGATACAAGTAAGGCAAAGAAGACTGCTTGACCCCCATCTGGGGCAAATCTGCCCTTGGTTGCACTCTAACCTTGAACACTGACTAAATGCCCACTATCTCTGACGGAAGCAAGTTTCTTGCTCAGGCAGCTGGCAGAAGAAAGAAAACATAATGCTAAATTGTTCACTGAGAGATCCTGCAGCACTTAATGAGCTGTATTTTAACATATACAAGGAGTCTGGAACAATGAAAAATAGATGTCATTACTATTGAAACTGTACTGTGTTGTCTGAAGTATTAATCTGTCCTTGATTACTATATCAAATTACTTGTGTTATTCACAAAGGAAAATCAAACTTTAGATCACACCATTACAGAACCAAAAACTTTTAGGGATTTCTCTGCACTAATATTTCAAATGGTATAAATAATTAAATGTGTTCAAGTTTGCAGTGGGAGTCTTCAGGGTAAAACTGACATTCAACAGGAATAGTAAGGATATTAAAATCAATAGATTATAAAGGAGAAAGCCTTTAGTAAACATTTTCTATTGAAATCCTGTCTTAGGGTTTATAGGGTTGAAATATCAAAAAGGTTAGATTTGCATATGGATGGGAAGAAATATTCTACTATACAGATATCACTAAGGGCTCTGTTTTTGCTGTCTCCCAAGTATTTTATTTCCAGAATCTCACTGACATTTGGGGGCTAAATGTTGAACACGATGAATGGGGATCAGGTTGAATTAAGTTCACAACTCTCTTCACAGATGAAAGGAGATATACACCTAGTTCTTTTCACTGTCCGAGAGGGAAACACACACTCATTGACAGCGAGAGTTTGTTTTTCCTGCAGGGAACTCTCGCTGTCTAAATGGGAGGGGAGGAAAACACAGCACAGTGAAGATCAATCCTGACGAGCTGCTTGTGGTCAGGCTGTATAGCAAATCGCTACACAACACATTTTTTCCCCAGGCTTGTAAATAAGTTTGCTGTAGTTAGTTGGAGATTCATTGATAAGTGATTGTACCCTCGAGTCAATGAATTAGTCAGGCTCTTCCCAGGTACTACATCATCTTCAAGATGCAGCCTTGAGAAGAGAAATTGCTGAGGGTCGTGGGTTGCCCTCCATCATCAGTCTTCTGGCATCAATTTAGTGCCAGGGGCTCCCCCAGCACAGTGGAGAGGGCTGAACAAGGACCTAAAGGAATGGAGAGGCAGGATGACCTGTGGAAGGAAGGAAGGAGGGCAGCTGGTCACAGGCAGGGGGCTGCAAGCTGTGCTTATTTCTTGCCCTCCTTCCTGGTGGCCTCGGTGCAAACCACTTGCTTTGCCATGAGTCCCCCTTATCCAGAGGTAAAAAGGGACAATTTTTACCCACCTTCCAAGGAAACTGTGAGTCAAATGGCACTGTCAGTGATGAGACTCTCCAAGCAGTCATGCAATGACTTCTGCAGCCAGACTGGAGGCTGCAGTCCACAGCCCATCATAACTCAGCCTTCCTTCAGCATGTGCAGGCATTTGCAGAATATTACTCAAAGAACAAGGCACTGCTGGGGAATTCATCACGGTTCTTTCCTTGAGATGTGCAGTAATTATTTCTCTCTGATCATAACTCCTACAGTATTGATCATTATGTCTGGTTCTGGCTTACCCCTCAGGGTCAGCATATATGGGCTTTGTTTTATCTTAGATGGCTGTTTTATTTTGTCTGGCTGTATGTTTCATTTTAGCTGAACGTGCTGACATACCCTGTGTACATCCTGATTCAGAGAGGTCTTCTCAGTCATGCTTCTTACAGGGGGATGGGGTGTGTGCTGCACAGGCTGCATGTGGCAGCAGCTGGGTACACATTTCCACATTGAGTTTTTAATGAAAACTCCAATAACGCACTTCCGACACCTCACAGTTTTCTTACCAAGATTGATGAGGAAGATCAACTGGTCCTATTGATTCAGTCAAAACAATGACTTTCACCACCCTCCCCCATCTGTTCATAGTCCTATTACAAATGTTTTAGCTACACATGATGCTGAGGTACCTCAATGAATTCCTTATTTCTGTGATCATCAAATGTTCCAAATTTGCTCTGCACTTATGAAGGCTCCTCAGTGGCTTAGCTGACCTCGGCTGACTTGGCCAGCTTGTCCAGACTGTGCAATCGGCTCCTGGGCTCAGAGCGATTATTTGCTGTCTACTTCCCTCTCCTCCCTCACCCCGGCTGGAGGCTGATTGCTCTGCTAATTTCCCATGCCCCACAAAACATATTTGCCTCCACACTGCTGCTTCTATCATTAGTGATCATTTACTAAATATCAGCACTGTGCTGGCTGCTGTGTGAGGCAGACTTTGAACACAGGCCCTGTGTGGCACACAGAAGAATGACAAAATGCCCCAAAAGACCCAAGAATGGGAATAAAAAAAGAGAATTCCTTCTCTCACCCAATTTTCTTTTGTGCCTCACAGTAAACTTAAGGCTTTATGAAAGTGATAGCACTGCCGGGGTTGGAATTGGGAGGATACAGCATGCATGGAGAAATTAAAATCAGAAAAAGGTGGAATGGGAGGATTGGTTAAGGCCCATCATTGGTAATTCTTGGCATTAGGTTTCCCAATGACTTCTTTACGTTTTAGATTTGACCCTATTTTGATGAACGGGAGGTCTACTAAAAAACATGTAGTCAGGTTTTGATGAATTGTTCACATACGCAGCATATGCTCCAGCAATGCTTAAGGCTGCAGCAGGTTTCTCACTTATTATGTTTCTTGAGTGGCTAAATGCCAGCTGAAAGTCCTTCACTGCATCTGAAAGTTTTTTACCGGGGACCACAAAAGTCTCCTGATAAAATTTGTTCTAGATATTTTCAGTGGAATTTTTAGCCGTAATTGGCAAAGAGGTACTGTGACAAAGTTTACAGAGATTTTTCTTAAAATGTTGAATTTTTACACACAAATATCAAGTTTGAAATGCAGGAAATACACCCCAAGTTTTATTAGGGCATTTGGGGGGGAACGGGAAACCGAAAACTATGGTGTAAGTTCTTCCATAATGAAAAAGATTCTGAATTTGTACCTGAGTACTAGTACGGGATCCTGTAAATGAGATTAATCAGTGTTAAATATCTCAAAAGAAATGTGTAGCCACAGCAGGAAGTATAAAGATCAAAGTGAAATTTATTCTACAAACTCAGTGAAAAAAATTGGTCTGTTTTCTCAATATATCCCTTGACTGCAGGGAATCAATCAAACAATATAATGTATCTTTTTATTTGTTTCAGAAACCCCTGGAGTGACTGAAGGAAAACAGAACACATAAAATAAGCATACTATTGAAAAAGGAAATGCTGTCAAATCCAAATGCCTCAGCTCCTCCAAAAAGTAAGGTTTTCTATTTAGTAGGAAAACATTTTGCATGTAGCTTTAATTAGAATCTTGAAATCCACATTAGTGTGCTAATGTTAGGATGCTAACGTATGGGCCCTTCTATTTGAGGTTGATTCAGTGCTGTCTGCATTCATCTTGCTCTAAAGAGATGCTACCAATAGGTAGCATTTCAATGAATTTAGAGGAAACAAGCTTTTCCACTGACATGAACAGTTGTTCCCTAAAGGAGGCCGTGATAGGTTGCCAGCTTTGCTCCTTCTGCATACAGCTCTGGTAATGAAGAATGTCCACACCAATTTTGCAGAATCATTCCTGAAGTCGATACTGCACCTGCTAACAAACACCAGAAAGGAGTGGTTGGTTGTTTGCCTTTTTTCTTTTCTTTCACTGATCATTAATCCAAAAGCCTTCTTCCTAGAGAGGCACACGTAAGGTTGGCTGCAAGTGCTGAATAATTCAAAAAACGAAGTAGTGTTCTCTTTGCAGCCTTGTGCCTGCTTTAGGACAAGCCTCAGGTGTCAAGCTGTTGTACACTACACATATTAAGTTAGCACCAATGGGTTTTCTTTAACTAGATAAAAGCTCTATAAAGCCACCAGTGTCTAGGAATGGCTAACTCTGTAAAAACGCTTTTATGGTCTCCATAAAAAACTAGGTTTTAGATTCATATGAGTTGCCTCTCTTTAATAAAATCAATCCTTTATCTGAGAAACGTCTTTTCAGTTTTCAGTTTTCTTGCTTTATCTTGCTGAGGTGCATTAAAACGTATACCCTTTGGAAACTGATGGTAGCAAAGCCCTTGTCACATACAATTCTCTTGGCTGTTCGAGGTCCACTGTCTTCCCAAAACCTAACCAGTTAGCAGCTCTTGGGTAAATGCTCAGAGCAGGGAGAGAACAGTGCTTGCTCATTAATGGTCTGCGCTATTAAGCGCCTTTCCCATCACACATGTGCTTTGTTAGATAAAGCAGGGAGCAGCCAGTGTCCAAAACAAATTTAATCTATTCTGAACTGCTGATCCCAGCAAGGCATGGCACGACTCAACTTTCTGAATCACTGCAGAGCAAGGCACATAATACTTTGCGTGGCAATTACTATACAGACATCAGATTTTTCCCTTTCTCGTGTTAAAGATCTTGCTGTCATTTGCTGTAATGATTCTCAAAATCTGGCTGTAACCTTGCTAATAACCTTTCCCTTGGCTGAGAGGGTTGGTAAGGGAAACCACATTTCTTGTTACCTCATCCTTCTCTGGGCCTCTTCTCAAATGTGTAATTAGCAGGGATAGTTCTCATCATCCATGGTGGCTTTGTGCTAGAAGAGGCAGAACCATTATTTCACCTGAATCCCAATTGCCACTCAGGCACCCACAGAGCCATTTGGGACTGGTGTGTGCCTGGTGTCGGAGTTAAAACAGGCCTTCCCTGATTTGCTGTCCCTTACTGAATAAACACAAGTAATTAACATAACACCGCCAAAATTAATAGGGTTTTTTTTTTTAATACCTGCTATGGATGCTGAAAAAGCTCCAGCAGAGAATTTCTTCAGCTCTCTGCAGCATTTTTGTGAGAGTTCTGTCTTTCCCATGCAAGTAACTCAAAACAATGTTACAGTTTTGTAAACTTCTTGCAGCTGCAGGTTGTTTTGCAGAATTGTTATGGTTCTAACTAGAAAAACATTCAGAGATGGGTGTCTTAGAACTTGACCAATCCCCTTAAGGAGTGGATGGCAAAAAACCAATTACCTTATGCCATTTAATACACTTTGCAAACTAACATATAAAAGCCTTCTGAGAGTTCATTAAAGCGCTTCCATCTATCCCTGAGCCCGGACTTCGTGTCGTTTCTCTACTCGTCCGTGGGGAAAACAGCAACAACCTGCCAAGATCATGCATGTGAAGCTAAAAGATCAATATTACTTTTAGCCCATGTTCTAAACCCCAAATATCGCTGTCCCATCACCTTCCCCTCCATCTCCACTCAAGAAACTCCTAACCAAATGTTCACACCTAAAACCTGAGAATGTCAATTTTAAACCCTGTGAAAATACTCTAGGGCAAAACCTGTTGCCTCAGCAGACTCGCCTTTAAGCAAGAACCCAGGGCCAGGAGCACGAGGCCATGACACTGTGGAGGGGCTGTGTGGGCTGTCCTCCACAGGATGACCTTCCCTTGTGACCATTCCTGTGAGAGAGGTGTAAAATATCTGCACAGTTAAGTGCAATGTCACAGCTTTCAGTTAGAGCTCAGATTTCTTGCAGCAAATAAAATCTTTTAGAAAAATTTCTCATAATGGGAAAGTTGTTTTAAGTGATTTATTCTCAGTGGGCAGTAAAATAGAAGCTTTTTGTGGAGAAGAAAAGGAATAAATGGATAAGCCCAGTAATTAAATTAAAAATTATTATTTCTATTTATTTATGTACTTACAGAAAAATATCAAAGCAATTTACCTACAAATTGACCAAACCCTATAAAATTTATGTAATAGATGTAAATTTATTTGTTCCAATAAGTCGATCATTAAATTGAGAGACAACCTGCTCCAGTATTTTGCTCAGGTAAGTCAGTGTCAAGGACAAGAAATAAAATGTACAATTCTTCCTTTACAGAAAAAAAGAAGAAGGCTAATACAAATATGAATACATTTCTTTTACCAGCACACTGTACTTGAGGAAGGATACCTCAAAGTATCTCTAATGGGTCTGACATTACACATCTGGGCTCCTTTTCACAGCTGTGGGTTAAGAAAAAATCTCCTGAAATTCAGACAGCAATTTCAGAGAGAAAAGAGGAATACCCAGCTTCATACCCAGCTCTCAGGATATATAAAACTGTCTCACCAATCTGTGTTTCTAAGGTAATCGCTGGTTGTTAGCTCACTTGTTAAGCTGCACATAACCTAAAGGGCACTCCAATAAATTACTTTCAGCATGTTTCTCTCTCCTGCTCTGCTCTGCTCACAGGGATCCTCAGCCAGGAGGAGCTGGCACACAAGCCTTGTGCTACCCTTTTCAGTCTATGAAACAGTCCTGCCAAAACCTGGGCAAGGGGGGTGTAGAACACAAGGGACACACAAAATTCTTGGACTCAACAACTGATTAATATGGACAGCAAGGTAAAACATTCTGCTTGGAATTCCTGAAAATGATAAAAGAAAAAAAGTGAAGGATTTCAAGGCTGTCTGCCATTGCACCTTTGTCTTCCTGTCTTTCTTCTTCCCTTCTCCTCCTGTGATTGTTGTTTAACCATTTTCTTCACTTCTTCTATCGAGTGCATCTGTGCTTTGCCTCACAGAAGTGTTGTATAGGTGGTCTGGAAACCCAGACAAACTATTATACAAATCGAAGGCTGTCCAGTTTCTGATAACACCAAAACTAATTTATTTTTTGTTTATACTCCACTACCTTTGACAAAGCTTCCTCTAGAGATTTATATCTCCATCCTTACTGCCTTCCAACTGTTTGTCATTTTTTTTGCTTTGCAACTGACAAAAGAACTAAAAAAACACCCTGACATCAACCTTGGAAGAGGTACTGAGTACAGAAGTTTTTTTTTGAGATGTGATAAAATCTTGCCTAAAACCATGTCCAACCTTTTCAGCAGAAAGTCCAGATGGCTTTGCAGCCTGTACAACAGACTTTATTCACTGATGCTTCTCTAAGTGTCAGCAGGGTGTTGTCTTCCAGAACCAGTAAATGTGCAATGAAAGGCAGCTCTGAGGGGAGAAATAAACACAAACAAAAAACCCTCTCACTTAAATCCCCCTGCCTCCTCCCAAAAATCAAATTAATCTGAGAATTTCTACACACATCTGACTGAAAATTCCCTCTGGGTAGAGAAAGGCTTTGCAAACAACTGGAGGTGTAAGGGATGGGGTCGTGGTTCAGGCAGCTCCAGGGTGAGCAGTGATTTACACTCTCACTGCTGGCCTGGTCACCCTTGCCTGCACTGCAAGTATTTCATCTACAGCATCAGGACTCTTCCTGGGTCTGTATAGAAGTTTCAAACTGCAACACCTCATAATGCTGTTTTTGCTGTGGTCAAATTAGCACAAGGAAGCATTTATGAGTCTGAATAGCAGGCAGGGAAGGGTGTGGGTGAAGGCTCAGGGTTGTGGGATGAGTTTCTGCCCCTGTGCCTGGATCCCCTGCAGCCTGATGATGCCAGGCATGCCATCAGCCCTTGCCTCAATTTCCATACTGTAAAATGGGAACACTTTCAAGAAGTCATGCATCTGACTTCTTTGATGCAGGTGAGGGTCAAAGTACTGTTTTACTTCCATTTATGGCCCAGCTCTGTCCTGCCCACCCCTCCACTCTGCACAGCACCTAGCTTTAGATGTAGGCAATAGGGGAGGACAAGTAGAAAAGGAGCTCTGCTACAGCCTGCACTGTGGCCTTGCCACACTGGCTGTGTGGCCTTGCCAAGCCCTGAGAGCAGCTGGATCCTGCACTCAGCAACACGAGCACGGAAGGTGTCTACACCAGGAGAAGAACTGCCAGTACTTGGTACCACTTCTGAGTCCTCCGAGGGAATCAGGAAGAACTAAAAGCTCCAACCAGAAGCTCATGCAGCTATTGTCATTTTACCCACCACCTGTGTGATATGGTTAACACTGCAGCCACTTCACTGGTATGCCTGATTCTGCTAGAATTGTGTGGCTTTGTGGTTGGCAGCAATCTTGCTCCATGTCTGAGCAGAGTTTATCCCAACACAGGCATGTTCCAGTGCACCTTGGTATGACTGTAAGGCAAATAATAAGTAATAGCAATAGGGGGGAAATTCTCAGAAGAAAAAAGAAAAAAAATGAAAAAGAAAAGAAAAAAAATGGTGTACAAAAAGCCCTTCCAGCATGTCTCCAGTTTTGCTTCTCGTTGACACACTATTCTTGTTCTGAGCTGACAGCTGCAGTCCAGCCTTTGTCAGGTAATTAATCTGGGTAGTTCATTTCCACAGGTGAGTAGCAGGTTGGCGCAGTCTCCTCTAGCAGTGGTTTGTGGGGTTTTTTTTCTCTTTTCAGAACAGTGTGGGTATGAAAGCGTGCAGGTATGTGTGTATGAGTATGGCACACAACACACTGACCTGGCCAGTCATTTGCTCCTTTCTCACTGCAGAGTTATATGCTGTAGGTCTAACTCCTGAGCTTTGCAAGGTGAATGGGAGGAAACCTCAGACAGGAATTTAAGCGCATCAGACTTGCTCTCATTGATTATAACTGACAAAACATCAAAAACCCCTGGGTTTCTTTGCAAGCTTGAGCACCGCTGGTCTGACTCACACAACAACTTCTGTGTCTGTTTAGAAATGACAGTGATTAAAAATAAGAAAAAGAGACTGTGAGAGACAGAGAGAAAAGCTGTATCTCTTGGGAGGAAAATGGTGGCTGATCTACAGCACTTTCACATTTGGTTAGTTGTGAAGTAATGCAGTAACAATAATATATAAGCACATTTTCTTTTTTGCAATACAGACAGTGCACTGCAAGGTCACTGAGCTGGGAAACGTGACTCTATGGGTCCAGTGTCAGTACCAAAATATCCTTTCACCAAACCATATGCCTTCAAGCCCTCCCTGAGCTTCACAGAGCCACTTTCTTCTGTTTCATGGTTTCTCACCACTTCCACATTGTGCCCCAAGATACCTATCTTGACAAATGGTTGGGTAATACATGGCTGGGCAACACAATTGTATCTCAGTCTCTCTGTCCTCCATGGCCAGCACAGGCTTTCTTTACGTCTTCTTCCTTACACTCCTTCTCCCCTAGATTTCTTCTTCCTTGTTCTTATAATCCAGCATGCTCTTAAAACCTAACCTGTATATTAGTCTGTTTTAGCTGCACACCCCTCTGTTTCCATGGGCAATCAAGAGATAGTTCAATTCAGATTGTGCTCTGAAAGGATGCAATTTATGTCACAAATTTTTGTCTCCTTGATTAGTAATACAAACAGCATGGTGAACTGTAACATGTCTCTGTCAAGGATAACAAGCTTTAGTCCAGAGGGGCAGAGTGCCCTGATGGAAAGCAGTGCAATGATCCCTAGGGAGAAGGCTAGGCTGGGATAAGCTCGTTAGGAGAGGTGGATTTAGGAAACTGAGCATTCTTCACCTTTCCTTGAATGTTTGGGGTTGTTATTTCTAGGTGTACATCCATGAGCTACCCTCAATTCCAGCGGTCAGTCCACAGAGTCATGCAAGACCCCTGAGTGATGGCCGTATTTTGGTCATCTCTTCCCATAAGAGATTATTGCTCCCACTGCCTGTATGGAGAGCCCTAATCTACTGGCTCAGCAGCGGATTAAATTGGTTGTCTACCCCTTCAGTTTGAGTGCTGCAGTAATAGTTAATAGGTACCAGTAGTAAGAGATCAGAATAAAGTGATTTCCTCACACCTGGAAATGGAATAAAATCCCCTCACCTAAGCAGCATTTAACTCTACATTCATCACATTGCCATGCTTTTGTAGTGAAATGTTCAGATCCTATTGCAATGTCCTAGATATTAATTTTCATTGCCAATAACAGGAGTCCTGTGCACTTAACACTGTCCTTGGAACACAGTAAAAATATGTTTCAGCAGCTAATGTAATTATCACAGACCCTCTGACCTGAAAAACAAACAGAATAAGAAAGGCTTACCCTTTCTGGCTAAAATGATGTGGTGCAGCTGTATTTTGTCACATACTCTATATATATGTGCATATATATATATATATATATATGTATGTATGCATATGTCATGCCAAATTGTAGACTGCCATTTTATATATATTAAGGTGGTTAAGGAGGCTTTTTATAGATGACATTTCCATCACATCTCAGCAAATGTTTTGCTAAAATCTATGCCATGTATCATGTATTTTTTGGTTTCTTTAGCACATATAGGGTTTAACTGTTGGCAGACTAACACCAGCTTCTAACAGAGATATAGCAGAATTAACATTTTTTCTCTATCTGAACTTTTACATCTCAGACTTTACTATTTGTATTTTGCCCTTAATATTTTTTGTCTATCTAGAACTGAAAAAGCCCCACAGAACAAACCCCCATCAAAGAGGTACAGAGAAGTTTTTCAAGACAAGGATGACGGCAAATCTCTCAGGGTACAACCGGGAGACTGGAGGGAAATTACTGTAATTGCAGAATGTATTGTTCTACCACAGAAAATTACACAATCAGTAAGAAGAGGGTGAGCTACATTCATTTTCATGTGGCAAGCCCAATTGTACGTGGCTGAGATTGCCATCCAACATGTTTTAATTGTAGTGGTAAAGCACTTGTAAAACCAACTTTTAAATCCACCATCGCTGGTAATTTCAGACATTTTTTTTTCTTTCCCCCTCCCTCAAAGCCTTTCTGCTGGACTGTAGTCATGTTACTAAGGAAAGAATTCAGAATTCGAGCCAAACGTTGGAGAGATCTATACAGACTTTTACCTTTGCTTAAGCAGGCTTTGGTTTAGACTTCCTGTGTCTTTAAAAATGGAACACTTCTGCTGTTTTATGAGTTCAGCTTTTTATGCAAAGCTTTTAAGATTTTTTTCTTGGGCATTTAATTTCAGTTTACAGCTGTAGAAATTTGGAATAGCTAGTGGCTATCAGTGATGCCTACCAATACATTTTTTTCAGGCCAACTAGCACTGATAAATACCTGTAGCATGTCTTTTGCTAACTAGTACTACTTCTAAAAATCTCAATGACTAAAAATCAGTGACTCAGAACCTACTGCAAGGGATTGCAAATAGCAACTCAGTTACAGATTGCAGAGAGACTAGAAACCGCCATATGAAACAAGGGGTGGGGTATTGAAACAGACTCACTCAAGAAGAAAAGACTTCACAAATGTCTCTTGAAAAAAGCAAGAAGAGATGACAGCCAACAGTCCTTGTCCCCTACCTTTCCTCACAGATTTCTTCCTCATGCACTACTTGCTTGTTTACAATATTTTTCCTCTTCAGCTTCTCACTGCTTCTTCTGAATAACACTGATGCTCTTTACAAAGGTTTATCTTGTTATCACACACAAGCTCCTTCCCCTCTTACCCTTCAGATGTGTTTTTTCATTTCTTTTTTCTCCTGCTACCATTTTTAGTCTGCTTGGAGTAGAGGAGGATCTTGAGCACTACAGGTACATGGCATAAGGGAATGAGAGGGAAATACTATGATGCTTGAACTGGGTGGTACAACCTGGTGTTGGACAGAGATAAGCCTGCCACACATAGAGCCAAGGATGATACTCAGATACACACTGGAGAATGTGATCATCCCTGTAATCAGCCATGAGATATTTCCAAACAGATGAATATCATGGGTACCATTGGTCCTCAGAGGAGGTCTACCTGTTAGCAAGCCCCGGCTTTGGATCAGGTACTGGATGAGGAGGGACAGCACATAACAGGAATTAAGCTCATTTCCTTCAGGGACTTTTCAGCTTTACCCCAATTTCAGAGCCTGCTCACAGTTTCTCACCACCACCCACTGATGGAACAAGAGAGCAGAAAAATAGACCAGCAGCAGGAAAGTCCTTGGCTCTTTTTTTTTTCATGCTAGAGAAAGCTGGCTAGAAACTAGGAAATCACTGCTCTGTAATTTACGAGAATTGCAAAATTCTGTCCTCCCTGTCATGCTTTTTGTGGGACACAAGGAAAAACTTTCAACCATATCTGAAAATTAATAAGAATGAAAAGTCCTGAAGTCCAAGATAAGTGATGTGTATGTGGGTTAAATAGATGGATGGAGGCAAAGGAGCTTTTTTAGAGAGAAATGCTGCAAAAAAGTATCTAAGACTGCACAACTTTACCAATTTTACTGTGTTTTTAGCTTCTTAAGACCGTCCTTCTACTTTGCCCAGAGGAGTGCTCAGCTGAGCAGCAGAAGGGGCTGCTGTACCAACTCCAGAGCGAATCAAGATGCTCAGATTCCCAGTATGGACATACCGATTGCACAGGCAGACGGGTAACACGAGTTTGGCAGCGGCTGGGAAATGGCCCTGCTCTGCTGCATGTGCATGTAGGCACATCCCACCCCGTAGGCACATCCCACCCCGTAGGCACTGCTCTCCGAGCCCTTCCCACAGATCTGGGCACGCACCGAGGCTGGGTGGGCGCAAAGCAGCCAGGTGTCACCTCTGGCAGGGCCAGCGTTTCCAGCGCCTCCCAGCAAGCCATACATCATCAAGTATTGACACGGTTCCACCAGACTGCCACTCCTGACATTTGATGTATAGCTTTAGGTGCTCTTGCTTTAATTCCAAAGAGTCAATGAGGGATTGAAGGAAATGTATTTGTCCTGTGAAGGTGCAGTGTGACATGCCACGAACCGGCCAGGGAGGAACTACAGGGCAGCCAAATTCCCACCAGCTCTTTCCTTGGCATCACCCAGTTAAGAGGACGAAGGCCAGGATTTTAGTCAGCAAGTGAATTCTGCTGCCTGCCCTCCAACATTTCAAATATTTATCATGTTAAGTATCAACTTTGAGAATATTGCGTTCATTTAAGCTTTTCACGTTCCAATGATTTTTTATTATTTCCATCGACCAAAATAAATGAAGAAAATGTTTCAGACTATACATGAAAGCGTGTAAAAATCAGTAACTGGATTTTAAAAGATCTAGAATGTCTTGAATACATTCATTTTTCAAACATTTTTCTCTGATCTTTAAATAGCTTTTCTTGGAGCATAACATTTTTTTTGAAAAGTCAAATACAGAGCATTAAGGGTATAATTACCATTTTAATTATAACTCAATCATCCTATCTACTTTGCATAGAAATTACAGCTTTTATGTCAGGATTTTGGGTACTCACAAACATTCAGGAGTAATTAATGCTTGAGATTTTCACTGTATATGAACTTTACTTTGTAGCACTTATTTCAACTGGGCTTCATTCAGAATGTGTAAATATACTGAATTTTATATTCATGATTTCCAAGCAAAAAAATCTTTCTCCACAAATATCTGTACAGCTAAGACAAAAAAATCAAAACTCGATAATCCTGAAAACCAAATGTATTTGTCTCCCTCTTCTAATGTGATCGATTCATGTAAATATGGCCAGATGAAATTAAAGTGAAAGAAATGAAAAAATTCCCTCTATTCGCTCTCTGACTAGATTCAAGGAACATTTCTGATAATTTTACAAATATTTCTGGAAAGTTTTTAAAATTCAAAATTTTATTTCCAGACAGCTCTAACATCTATTTTTCCTGTTTGAGATTTTATTAAAAAAAAAAAAATTTAAAAGATTTATTTTAGAAAATGAATTTACCTTACAAATTTGCCTGTTGTATTCCTTTGTATTTACAAACATATGTATGGGCGTGGGTGCACATATGAAATTCGGCAAAATCAATTACAAGAAAGCTGCTTTTCATACAGTTAACACCACGATATCAGATTTAACCTACTTCTCCCTTTCGGAGTCAAAACAGAAAAGAAAGTATTTTATGGATATAAATACAAGGAAATAAAATGATCCTCCATTTACAAATGGGCACTGTTTCTTACTTTACTGACTTTTTGTCCATTCCACATGTCACAAAAGACTATTTTGTACTTTTGTATCATCCTCCACGTTTTGTTTTGCAGTGTGCTGGAGCAGCAGATGCCTTTTTTCTTTCCTTTAAAAGCATGATAAAGCCATACAAATTTTACAGAGGAGTCTCACAGAACATGTCCTCTGTCTTTGTTTGAACATTAATGCTCTCATGACTCTTTAACATTTTTTGGCTCCAGCATTTTTGGGGAGAAAAAGGACTATTCTCACAACAACAAAGCCCTGGCTCAAGCCGCAGTGCTTCACCCCCCAGAAGTCACTGTCTTTGTGTAGTGCAGAGGGCTCTTCTGCACGTGGAATTGCTTTTGCCTTCAGTGAAAGCTTTGCATGAAAGCCCAGGCCAAATCAAACCCGTCGTCTGGGAAGTGCTGCGGGATCTGGAGGGAAGATTCATGATGCTTATTATCAGCCGGCACTTAAGACGGATGTCTCACACTCTCAGTTGTGAAGCTACGAGTAGGTTACATCTGAAATGCATGTGATTAAAGCATTTATGCCAAATCACACTGGGCATTCTGCACATATATGTGTAAATAGCTCTAACTTTTTTGATGGATGAATGAAAAATATTTTATTATACCCATCAACAGCATAAAGTGAAGGTGAATAGGTTTCACACTTGGACTGTTCCGTGTTCTTGACAGTTTTGCAAACAGCCCTCTCAATCTCTCTCTCTGTCCCTAATCTTTGCCAGATAAAACTAGGATCCTGAAGTAATTTTAATACCAGTATCTGAAAATAAAATAAAACGAGAGGGGATGTGAAATGGGAGGCAGAAAATAGATTTTATCAGGATCATCCAGCTGGCCTGACTCGGTGTTGACCTGCACCTCGTATAGTCACTTACCCCAGGGCTACAGAATTTTGTACTGCCTGGCGCCAGGGAAGAATTCACAAATGTCTAAACTCATTGATTTCCTATCAACTTGAGTCTTGTCCACACAGAAAACTTGCACCTGCTGAATTTAAATCAGCTGTTAATCTCTGTATGAAGCTAAACCAGTGTAAGCCCATGTGCAGCTGTGTTATTGTCATGTACTTAAAAACCAGCAGGGAGACAGGAATGGGAGCTCTTTTCTCCCCTCCCTTTCTCATTTTTTAAGCAAGAGTCAATCATAATTTCACCTTCAGGCTCTGGAAAGCAGGAATTGGGCCGACAAGGCTCAGTTATCCTAGAGGATGACTCCAGTTACACTGCTGGGCAGGTTTCTGTGTGTTTGAGCACTGAAGTGACGGCTGAAGCAGAGCCCACTGCCCAGTGGGAGCTCTCCCAGTGCACAGGGACTGGGCACCCTTCAGGCACAGAACTGCTTCCTGTCCCATTCCTGTCTCTGCATAGAGATGCTGCTGATCCAGCACACCATGGGCAACAGAAACAAGCCCTGACTAAATCCAGATGGCTTACACCATCCAGAACAGCCTTAGCTAGGACATTCTGCTCAGTAAGACAGAGGGATAGACTAAGCCAGGGCCCTGGCAGAGCCTGTCCAACATGTATCCCTGTCCTGATGGGAGTGGGCTGGGCTGGAGCCTGGTTTAGCTGGTGTTTGTGGTAGGAGCCTGCTCCTGTCTGCTGCCAGGGCCCCCACACACAGTTCCATGGTGACACTTGGCCAGGACCTGCGGGGCACAGGGACACAGAGGGGACTGCAGCCCCTCTCCTTTGCCACAGAGCTGCTGGGCAAATGCTGGACTCTGTTGGAAATAGGCTTAAAAGCACATTTTTCCTCCCTGGAGCTACACAGTGTGGGCCATAGCGTGAGCTGGAGTGATGGTCAGGCCTCCTCTACCAGAGCCAGCCACACTGGCTGGAGATGTCCTCAGCAGCTCCTCAGCAGTGCCAGCTCTGCTGGCAGCAGGACCGGTCCTTGTCTCAAAGCACAGGCTTCAGTCACCTCGACTGCGGGCACTTGGTGCACTCCTGCTGTGAGTCTCAGCAGGAACAAGATGTGTTTTCTTTTTTCCCTTTTTGAGTGGACACTGTTTTGTTAATCTATTGTGTCTGTACTAAAGTGTTTAAAGTAGGCAGATCTGCTCATCTGCATTACAGGTCTGCTGCTGATCTCCTAATGAAACAAAACACCTCGCAGTCAGTCTTTGGAGTACCAGGGGTACCTGAGTTTTCGTATTGTGTTTATAAAGTTTCTGAATATTCATGCCTTATCAAAAAATAGGCCCTTTTCTAAATAAATTAAGATATTCATCTTAATGGGTTGATTGTGGGCATTCAGACCTATAGTAATTTCCCATTAAATTTTAGCAAAATCTCAGCTTCAAACTGAGATCGATGTTCTTTGCTACAGGAATGAAAGAGCAATACTAGAAAACATCTGAAATAATTAATTTTTATTTTTATGACACTTTCTTGAAAATTTTAAACGGTCCAGGCTCAGCCCTCAAAGTGCATTAAAAAATATTTTCCCTCAAACAAGCCTGGACTGCTAATGAACCCTGGTCTCAAGACTCATGTGGAAAACAGGATTTATAGTGAAAATACTAGGTCAGCATAAACCGTAATGGTGCTGTAACGATGCTGAGGGCTGGATTGGTTCTTTCAGTTTGTTTCTAACAGAAAGAAAAAAAAGAAGCTAATATCCTTACCTAAAGAAAAATGACCACAGAACAAGCAATAATTCTTGCATTCTGTTTTGGTAATACCTTCAATTTAACAACTGTCTGTGAGAAGGAGTTTCTCACAATGAGTTATTTAGTCACTGTGCCATCTAGGGTATAACTGTCATTCTGAAGGGAACATCCATGCTATGATTTGCTGTCAGTCTGTTGTACACTGTAAGTCCATTCATTTTTTCCCCTAACAGGTGAAGATAATGATGTGATACACAGTAAAAGATAGATGATAAAAACAATTCTTTAAGGGAAAAAAAAACCAAAACAGAAGGGGTTTGTCAGGAAAATATAAAATGTTCCATTCTTCCTTTTAAAGTACTATAATAAAACATGTCTGAAGTGAAGTACAGATAACAAAACAGCAGAGCATGGGTCTGCAGTCCCAGCATGATATCGCATAAGGAGCAATCATGAAGCATTCCCATCACAGTTGCCTGTCACACATTATTAACAAGAGTGTTTAGGACTACTGAATAACCATGCTAAAGGAACATGATCAACTTACAGAAAAGGGGCTGTATTTTTATCAGTTGTATTTGACTTGACAGTATTACGAGTAATTTCAAACCCAAGGATTTTAAAGTCAGAGAGGGCTGTTTTGATCTCCTTGTCCAGCTTCCAGCACAGCACTGACCAAGGAAGTGTTGTAATGTTTTTTCCTGAAAGTAGCTCAGTCACTTGCAGCTGAGAGGAAAACCAAATCGAAAATACCCTGCTCTCTCCTGCTCTGGCTCATGGCAACTGACAGAGTTTTCTGAAGACTAGAGAAGAGCAAATGTCACTCCTATCTTCAAAATGGACAAGAAGGAAGAACCTGGGAACTGCAAGCCTTGCAGTCTCAGTGGACAAAATCCTCCTCCAAGTTTTTCCAAACACAAAGGACAAGAAGAGGCTGAGGAACAGTATGCATTGGTTTACGAAGGAGAAATTATGCTTAAGAAACCCTGATAGCCTTCTATAATGAAGTGACTGGCTTGGTGGATGAGGGGAGAGTAGTGGATGTTGCTTGCCTTGGCTTTATTAAAGCCTTTGACATCATCTCCCACAGCAGCATAATGCACAAGCTGACAATGTATGGGTTAGATGGTTAGTGGGCAGCGAACTGGATTGAAAACTGGCTGAAAGACTGGGACCAGAGGGGTAGGAACAGTGTCACAAAGTCCACTTGTAGGTGTGTCACTAATGGTGTACCCCAGGGTCAGCACTTCGTCCAATGCTATTAACCTCTTCATAAATGTTCTGGATGATGGGGCAAAGTGTACCCTCAGCAAGTTTGCTGGTGATATAACATTGGGAGGAGTGGCTGATGGGCTGGGGGCAGACCACATAAAAAGCAGATTTGCTGAGAAGGACCTGGGGGTCCTGGTGGATAACAAGCTGGCCATGAGCCAGCAGTGTGACTTCATGACAAAGAAGGCACACAGCCTCCTGAGCCGCGTTAGAAAGAGCGCTGCCAGCAGGTCGAGGGGGATGATCCTCTCCCACTGCTCAGCATTGGTGAGACACACTGGGAGTGCTGGGTCCGGTGCTGGCTGCCCAGTAAAAGTGGGACAGAGAGATCAACATACTCAACTGAGTCCAGCAAAGGGCCACGATCAAGAGACTGGAGCATCTCTCATAGGAGGAGAGGCTGCAAGAGGTGGATTGTCCAGCCTGGAGAGGAGATGGCTCCATGGGATATCACTGATGTATAGAAATACCTGACGGGAGGGAATGAAGACAAGAGAGCCAGACTCTTCTTGGTAGTGCCCAGTGACAGGACAAGAGGCAATGGGCACAAATTAAAACCTTAAATTCAATCTGAATGCAAGAAGGCTGCACAGAGAAGTTGTGGAGTCTCCATCTGTTGTCATACTCAAAACCACAAGTGGTCAACCGGCTGTAGGTAGTCCTGCTTGAGCTGGGACTGGACTAGATGACCTCCAGAGATTCCTTCCAACCTCAGCTGTTCTGTGATCCTATTTAAGAAAATCTTTTACAACCAACTCCATACTTTCAACAAATTCCATAATTAGTGAACATATTTATTTTCTTTTTCTTTTTTTTTTTTTTAATTTGAATCTTCCAATAGCAACCAGGGAGAAAAGAAAGCTAAAATAAATTAAACAATCACAGGCTGCATCACCAAGATGCAAAGTGCTGTATTTAGAGCTACACTGAGCTCTGTGCCTAGGTCTCCTGTTGACAATATCCCTTTAAATCAAAAAAAGCAAAACTAGCTGGTGACACAGTTACTTTTTTTGTCACCCTCTCTTTAGGCCACTCAGAGATATCTGCATTGACATTAAAAAGCCATTATAAGCAATTTAAACTCTGAATTGATCCTGACACATACATTCAGGTCTTCTTCATATGCCCTTTCAATAGTTCTCGATTCGAACCGAGAACAAGCATCACCCTATAAACAGAGGAGATAATTACGCTTTATTGATTAGCCCCTCAAGGTATGAATGGAAACCAGGCAGCTTTCTGAGAATAGCCATCAATGTAGGTTTTAAGTTGCACTATCTCAGCATTTTCTTGTACAAATATTTCCTAAGTGTGGTTTTCTAACATGGAACCTGCACCAGACAAAATTTTCCCACTGGCTTTGGTGAAGCCAGCATGTCAATGTGGATTTGTAAATGGTGACTTTACACACCTCCCATAGCTGTGTCCCTGTGCTACTGTTATGGGTTACCCTGGTGAGAAGCAGAGAAGCCTTGATGCCGTGTAAGTCCTGCTTAGCCACAGGTAAGACATTGGTGTTTTGTCAACACTCTTTGTTCACAAATTCAAAACACAGCACCATACAAGCTGCTATGAAGAAAATTAAGTCTATCCCAGCCAAAAGCAGGCACCCACTCAGCTTCCTCCTAACACTGGCTCATTCATCTCATGATACATGGCTCATAACCCCACAGATGCATTGTGGACTGCCCCCTTTCTCTAACAAAGTCCAACCCCCTTCGCAGCTGCCAAATGAAACAAACACTCCTGTTTAATCCAGTGTCAACATTGATTGGCTTCAATTTTGCTAAATAAGGATTTTAGCACCTGCCCCATCTATCCTATAACAAATGTACAACAGCATATTCATCAACAGACATCTGACTTTGGATATTTCCAGTTTACAGCTGAACCTCTAATCAACCATTTCTCAACCTTTCTGCTTCTTGCTAATAAAGCCTGTCAGCAATCAGAACTAGATATGTTAGAAAAAAGGGATAATGTAACCATTCTATGTCTGAGTTTATCTTACAGTCTGAGAGAAGGAGAAATAGCTTTGTTAGGATTACTGACAGTCTTTTGAACAGGCAACACACTGCACTGAGAAACAGTGAAATTGTTCACAGCTGTTACTACAATACATTTAAACTCTGATGATCACTTTTGGGTTACCTACATAGGTACAAATAAAAGAAACAATGTTGTTTATCTTTTGCCTGCTCCCTTGGCCCCACCAAGCAAGCACTGAGATGACTGCCCTCATATTTGCACTTTCAGGTTTTGTCCCAGACCAACACAGGGGCTCAGCCTCTCCATCCACCAGGAACCCATCACCCTCTGTGATTCTTCAGGCTCAAACTGACTCATACCTCTAAAAAAGAGGGTGCACAGTGCCCCCTGCACTAAGAAGAGAAGAAACAGGAGGAAATGGAGACACCATAATGTCTCGGTGTGTCTTGCCAGCATGCTGCCTGACTTGCTTGCTGCTGCCTTGGGGGTGACTGCATTGCCCCCAAGTTTGGGTTGCTCCTGCTCCTTTGAAGTCCCTATTTTTAACCTGTATGGATGATTGAATGCCTTGAGATATCTTATGCTATCAAATATGGTTGAACAGTCTCAAGGATTGCTAAAAGCAGCAGAGAGCTGATCATAAAAAGCTAATTTTGTTAGGAAAGCAGCCTGAAAACATGCACAGAAATCTCTTCTGCCGAAATATTCACACCATATGAATAACTGCTATCATGAAGGGAGATAAAAGGATGGGCACACTTCTCTGCTTCATTGGCCCTTCTAGATTCTGCACTGCAGCAGCTGCAAAAAATGTACGGAAAAATCTGCAAAAACATTTAACTGATAGCTCCATACCCTAAACAAACCACAGAATTCCCGCGTATTTTGTGAAACTTACGTAAAGAAGCCTAACTTTGGACTTGCAGGGCAAATGGTCCCTCTGCAATTGTTTTTAGTTGTTTTAAAAGCTTTCTGTTCATGAAATACAAGACAAAAAAAATGAACATTTTGTTGTACCTAGAGTTATCCCACTAACTAAACATATGAAAAAGCTGTGATATACAGGGCACATTTTCCCCAGTGATAAAATAAGAATGACCTCTGTGACTTCATTTAGGTTCCACCTCTCCTGAGTTACGAGCCACTCCTCACTTATAAGGTATATCCCATATCTCACTCAAACCCTCAGTGGACCACAAAACGCCCTTCCAGAAAAAATTATGCTTCCCTCAGACTGCGGAGGATTACCCGTGTCAGGCAAAGTTATATTATTGTTTTTAGTGCTGCTGGAATTACATGCAGGATGTTTCAGCTCATTACCTCAAGTTTTCATCAGCTATTTTCTGAGCGTGGTAACCTTTGTGATGCAGGTACTGTATATATCTGCAGTATTGATTCTGCTTCTCCTGCTACATTACATGCAATACATGTAAACAGAAGAGTGTTTCACTACCAGCTGGTAAGGTGCAAAATGGTAGCTGATCTTGCAACTACAAAACACAGATAAAACCTTGAAGTAATCAGCTGAACTGTCATGGAACTAATTCCGTGATATAGTGGAAGCAATTATTTGCACTTATGTGTCTTATTGGAAAATACAATCAGTGCTAAACCAATCCTGTTAGTGTTGTCAAGGACACATTTAGCTCCAAATGCTCCCCTTTTAATCAGTAACCAGTTATTAATTAATTAGGTAGCGATCATGTTGCTTTTCATACATGTGTATTATTATGGCACTTGATATTGTGCCTCTGCACCGATCGCTGTTAATTTGCAGCAAGTGCAATTGTGTTAATGTGCTCTAATGCCAGCGATTATCACAAGGACGGGGCAGCTAACATTTAACCTAAAATCGCACTGAATTGTTCTCACAGCTGCTTCCTTCCAGCTCCAGCCTGCTCCTGCCTGGATGGGGTGTGCTGGGAGAGAGGAGATCACTTCCGATAGTGGGAAGTGTCAGAAAACAGAAACCAGCAACGGGACAGTCAGAGCTAGGAAGGGGAAATAAGGCTGAGTACCTAGGGAGGCACTGTGAGCCCGTGCCGTGGGAGATGTGCCCTGGCAGGGGCAGAGCTGCCCTCTCCCTGCCTGCAGCCAGATCTCTGCCTGGCACCAGCAGGGAAAGAGGCAGCTCCTACAGCAGCGGAGCAGGTAAGCAGAATATGCAGCAAATCGAGGGTGTCTCACAGCTCTTGCTTGTCAGCTGTGCTTCAGGGAAAGATGTGGTCCCTTTTTTCCTTTTTGGTCACAGCTCTGCAAAATCACCACTTTTAATGGTGGGGGTGAGGCTGCCCATGGAGAGCAGCGTATTTATTAACAGCTAACACAGAAGAAATCCTCTGTCCTCCTAGCATTAGAGATGCTTAGTTATGCTTACTAAATAACATATTTTTCAGATTTTTCTTCCAGTCTGAAAGCTTTTAGTGGGACCTGATACCAGCTGTGTCAAGAGAGAAACAAATACTAGTAGAAAATGGAATTTATCTGAATTGCATTTAATAGAGGCCAGAAGCAGTGAACTAAGGATATTCAGCTGAAGTAGTTCAGTCAGAGATAGCTAAACTTTTTAGGGGGCTTATTTAAATAGAGAGGCCTGAACTGGAGATTAGCTATTTATCAGCTGCATGATGGAATGAGAAACAGCTGCAACATATTTCAGGGTAAGCTTTATTTGCAGTAATTCCACAAGTTGAAATTCTGCTCTGGTTTATGCCTGTGGGAATATGGAATAAAGGTATTATCTTCCCACATTGTTTTGTGGCTTCATGCCAATGTGTATCAGAGAAAATTTAGTTTATGTTGGTTCAGTTATTCACCATAATTTCCCAACCACAAAAACGACTTTTAATATTTGTAATGGTAGCTAGTATATGTGCAAAAAAATAGGCTCCCAGAATACAGTACATGGCATAGGTATCAAAACAGCTCAAATTACTGTAAAGCATTTCCCTATGCCTGCCTTTGCAAGGACTTCTCTTCAAGACTGTGCTGTAACTCCAACAGTTTCCTTCCCAGACTTGTGGGTTTTGCCTGATTTTCACCAGGGGGGTCAATCCCACCCTCACTCCATAAAAACTGTTCCCAGGTTCTCAATGGAGTAATTTTTGTATTTTAAGCTTCTATTCCTGACTCCAGCAAGTGCCCTCATATCTGCAGCTGGGAGCAGCCCTGCTCCTGCACACCACATACCACTGCCTAGGAAAGGCAAGTGGCCTGTGCTGATCCCCCTGCTGGCATCTCACGGTTTGAAAGGGAGAAGAAAAACCCAACGGCTGCTAACCACTACAGTAGGAGTGTTTAGTTTGTTCGGATCAATTTGCCTGGAAGCATTCCCCCCCCACCCCCACCAGCTTGTCTTTGCAATGTTTCTTTCTCTGCCCCTGCTCAGTTCAGCCTCGTTGGTGTTCATCTGGTGACCTATTGTTATCAAGGGCTCCCCAACAGATCCCTTGGATTTGCACAAGTTGCTCCCGGTCTGCCACGGGGAAGCTTTGCTCAGATATCTGCTAGATTCTAGCTCTGTTTCATGGCAAGGATGTTAGTCTGCCTGTAAGGACTACCTACTTGGGCTTGCTTGATTGATTTTTGTTATATAAAGGAGAATGCTATTTTAAAACTTTTTTCTTTTGTAAGAAAGAGGAGAGAGGAGGGCTTAAGATCTCTCTAAGTTCACAAATGTCCAAGAAGAGATGCAGGCAAAGATATAAATTTAGGCTCCTGCCTGTTCATAGAGGGAAAAAATTCAAAAATATCTGTATCAAAGACTAGTAAATTTGAGTCTTGTTAATTTTTTCTTTTTCTTTTTTTTAAATGAATATAGAATTTAAAAGGAAAATCTAAGCACTGTAGCTTGTCAGTGTTTTGGGGAATGCTATTAATTTCTTCCCATCAGTGTTCTCCAGAGCACAGGTGACAGCAGTAGCCTATCCCTCTTGTATTTTGATCTCTCTCAAAGTCAAAATATAAAATATGCAGCTGAAGGCTCTTGCCCTGGAAAGGCAGAGGGCATCTCCTATCAGTAGTATTATGATTGTGACCAAAAATATCATACATTTAAATAAAAAAAAGGAAGGGAAAAATAATTTCTACTTGACAGTTCATATGGCAATGCTTTGTGGCTTTGTTTTTCAGATTTTTTTTGTGAATTTGAGTAAAATAGTCAGTTTATTTAGCAGATAAATAAATTTTAAGATGTCTTGCTATCTTCTCTAATTAGTAGCCAGAACCAGGTGGAAGGGCAAATACAGACCACAGACTCCTCCAGCCATGCTGAGACACTTGCCAGAGTAAATGTTGATGGTTTAGGCCATGCCCGAACCATCAGGGAGCCAGACAGATGTGTATGAATTATGATCAGCAGGAATGTGCTGCAGCACTGAAGGTGCATTTTTGCAGAAGTCAGGTACAGAACAGACAAAGATATCTTTGTGTCAATAACTCATGCCCCCTGTTCTGGTAATGTCCATGTAACTCCATATAGGAAAAAGTCCTGATTGGATGTAATTGAGCACTGAAGGGAGAACATGCAATGCCACAAAAGGCAGCAAAATATGACAGTGTTTTAATGTGCTGTTAGTCCTTGCTGGGAATTGCAAAACTCTTGGGCTGAGTTGCAAGTCAGTAATCCACAGGATCCATAGGAATTAATTTACTGTGGCTTTTTTTGGTTTTCTTGGGTAAGAGCTGATAACTACCTTTAGCACCTCTGAAGGTGTTTTCCAGACTGGTGACCCTCATGGGCAATTCCTCTTTTCTCCATGTGATTGTGTTATGAGCAGCTATAAACATTATTATAGGACACTATTTTCATGCTGCTTTCCAAGTGGTGCCTGCTAACTTTTGGCTCAGACCACAATTTTAACAGCTATGTGATATATTTCCCTTTTTGTGCAAATTGCTGATACTCAGACACAAAAACTTCAGTGTGTCTCTGATTTGTGTCCTGTAGTGTGCATCAATCAGCACATCTGCCCCTCACTGCTGCCATAAGTATGAGCCTTCAGGAAACTTGACTGCTGTGCTACCAACCACTGCTCCCTATTTTTTTCTACCTAGCTTTTTTTTTTGGCTGCTTCATGTTGATGGCCACTGGCTTGGTTTGCAGGGGGTTTCTGTGTAGCTGGGTCAGGATTAAACAACCATTTCTATTCCTCTCTTGGACACTCCTTCTGTGCAAAGACCAGGCCCAAACAGTATCTTTGTGGTGCTGTTCTGAGCTGCTCTCCATATGATGGGTGTACAAGGGTCATTAGGCACCGGGGGTTAGGATGGCTTGTGTGTATTTCAAGGAGAGTAGAAAAAAAGAGGGGTCTCATTCAGGAGTAATGAGTTTGTTCTCCAATAACCCTGTGAGGATTATTCCTTAAAAGTATAGGGCAAAGTTGATTTGGATAAGAACTAATTACCAAACAAGAAATGAAGGCAGTGTAGCTGTCTCCACCCTCCCCACCAGACCTTGGGGACACACATTGTTCCTTGTGTTTAACCTATTAAAGCAATGACCCACATAAGAGGGAAAGGAGTTGATTATAATCATTTCTGTGAGCATTAGTTCCCAGTTCATAGAAGATAGCCTAAAAATAGGAACTCAATAAGAAGTCAACAAGAACAGAAAACTTAGAAATCAAGGGATGCTCAGACTATTTTTCTGAACAAACCAAACCACATTCATTTTGTTAATTGACTATGTTTGCTCAGGGAATGTACTCTTTCCACTTTTAGTTTTTAAAGTTGAACTGGATAAAGAGAGCAAGAATAGACAGCACAAAAGGAATTGCAAATTAGCAAGGCTTCAGTAGCATGGGCTCATTTGGATGACATCTCCTTGTAGCACTGATTTTAAGGTACCATTGTCTGAATTCAGGTCTGATTGTGAGGCTGGTGTCTGAAGCAGATGTGATGACAAGTAGGTTAAGAGCAATCATGCTTACGTATTTTCATATCAAATGTCTACCCCGGTTCAGAAGACAAATAGGAAATAACAGCTCGCTTGGAAGTAGACTCTGACTTGTCAAATAGAAAACTGGAGAGGATGAAAAAGCAACATGAATTTGTCTAAACACAATAATATTGCAGTATAAAAGGTAGAGGAGAAAAGTTTAATGGATGCATTAATATTTTATGTGTCTTAGAAAACAGTCTAAGAAGGGGTATCATGAGACACAGACAATGCTGATTGCTTTGATTGAATAAAATGTGATTAAAAAAAAGGTGAATAATTTACCCACTTTCCCAGTGATTACTTGTACGTATCTCCCATTTCTATTTCTCAGAAGTTTGTAAAAATATTTTATCAAAACAAAAGTTCACATCATGCATCATGTATGTGCAAAGAGAAAAAAACCAACACCCTTGCTCTAAAATTTTGCTCCCACTAAAAATCCAAACTCACTTGTAAGATGTTCGTATAAAGAAAGCACTTTGTAAACAACAAAGGATTTTACTAACTCAAAGAACCTGAGCCACTTCTCTCTGGTTGTATAAATGCCTAAACACATGAATCCCATTTTACATCCAGTATAACAAGTCCAAAGTCTCTTGTGTCCATTACTTCTCAACAATCCTAAGATTAAGCCCGAAAAACATTTCCCATATTGAATTTTATGAGCTGCATACTATTTTGTGTGTGTGTGTGTATGTACATAATCCTTTCACAATGCAGTATGCATGGACATTTTAGCTGAAATAAAGGGGCAGGAGATATGTTGGTTTTCTCCATGACTACTACACAAATTCACTATTTAAAGGCTAACACTTGCAAGAAAAATAAAATGGGCAGAGATGTTCCCTCTTCAGTGGGAGTGGTCCCTCTGCCGCATGTGGCACTGGGATTCCCAGCAGCATCACTGGGAGGCTCTGGACCACTGCCCTCCAAAGTGTGTTGGCATTTTGTGGTGTTAGATTTCCCCTCACACAACGATGCTGCCACAGGGCTGGCACAAGGACCACAAGAGGGAGGTAGTCATCGCAGAATAAATGCTGGGAGCTTGCTTCTGGTACTCTGTACATCGAAGGAAAAATCTGCTGGAATAATTAGGGCTTCCTAGATGTGACTACAGATAAAAATAGATAAAGAACATGGTTTTGGCATGACTGTAACACTCCAGCTCAAACAGAAAAGGCTTTTCATGGAAGTCAACCAAAGAAAAATTCACTCCGGGCGCTTGTATTACAGCTCCATTTAGCAGAGCAGAACAATCATGGCTTGTATTTAGTAGGTAATAATGAAGCATCATAAACAAAGTCAGGATGCAAGTCCAAGATTAAGTGGGAGCTTTAACGAGGTCCAGCTTGCCGGGAGCTTTTTGAAGTGTCCCTAGCTCACTTCCAAAGCCAGAAAACAACAGAAGCAACTCTGACAGCTGCGAGAGTGTCTGGTTTAGAAGAAGGTTTTATGTCTGGATGACACCAGACTGGGATTCAGCTTTCATGTACTAACTAGGTCTGCTGGTTGCTGGAGCCCTAATCATTCTGCACAAACTGTCTCACCCTAATGGGTCGCACAAATAATAATTCTTCACAAATCAGATCCACACCATCAGCTTCACAGATAGACAAGGCTGGTTTATTGAGGTAAATAGCACAAGTCAGCAGAGTCCACGCTGTGTCTCACTAGCCACGTTTAATAAGCAATCTAGAATCTGAAGGGAAGAAATCAAATGCTGTTTCTGTGGATGCGTGGACGGTATGAAGTATTTTCAACCACTAAAGAGCTAAAAGAACACCAACCAGCCAAGTTAGATGGTTAAATCAGATTTACCTTACTCTAAATGCACTGTAATCACCGTGGACCCTTACAGTCTTTATAAGGGAAAATTAGATAATTTTGATTTTCCCTTCTTGTCAGAGGAAGAAGAGTTTTGGATTGCTTATAAACTTAAATTATGTAGAAAAATACCATTCAGCCTTATAGATTTTTTTCTTGAAGATATTACAATTATTTTTTCACTTCTGTAAATTAAGATTGGCCATTCATTAACTAATTACCACGATTATTGCAGTTCTTCTAAGTATTATTAATTAGGTGAGTGGTACATTTAGAATTTAGCATCTCCATTAGGAGAGTTTTGTTTAGCATACCTAATGCTCTGAAAGCCCTGAGCATGCTCTATATCACATAGGACTTAAAGACGAGTGCAGGGGAACCATTTGGAGACTGGAATTATCTGTGGCTGGGAGTTACATAGAACTGCAACTGAGGAGCAAAAGAGAGAGGCAGGGAGTGTGGAAATGGATACACCAACTTCTTTCTGCAGCAGAGAACTGCAGCATTGTTGGAGCCCAGCTGATGCAAAGTAGTCTGTTTTTTTGGCAGTGATGACTGGTTTTCATGTGCAAACCCCTTAATGTGTCTACATGTATGTGCTGATGCTATGAGAGCAAGTGACCAGAGTCCTTTCTACCCTTTTAATTTGTTTCCTGTAATTCCATGTAGGTAGCCATTCTACATCTCCATTTGATCTTGCATGGATTATATACATTAAACCAAAGTAATTTCTTCATCTGAGACTCAAGCTGGGGATTATTATAATCTTTTATATTGGACTTGTATGAAGGGTGAGGAGGTGGTCCTGGTTCCTCAGCTGCGAGCCTAAAAGTGACTACAATCTAATTAGCAGCCAAGATAATAATAACACTATCCAGTAAACTAATGCTGTGCCTCTAAATTGGTTCTCTTGCCATTGTTTTGCTTAAGAAACTGTAATCCTATAAATTTCTTGATTGCCTGTAGCTCTGATTATAAAAGCAACTTTCCCCACTACAGAGTAAGAAATAGATGGTTGAAAATCAAATGTTGTTTGCATTGCAGAGGCATCTCTCTGGTCCCCACCATTTCTCTTTCTTGCATCCCCCTGTCAGGAGCTACACACACCTATCAGCTGTTTCTCCTTGCGCAGGAGAAAACAGACTAGGTTATAAAACAATGTACCTGCTTGGTTGACCAGACAAAGCTTTTCACAGAAACCTGCTGGAACAGCTTCCCAAAGCTCAGTGCCTGCCCCATATGCTGCTGCTCTTCACGCTGGAGTCAAATATATCACTGCCAACCTCAGCCCTGGCTTAACTGCGACACAGGCGAGAGACCACAGTTGCCAGGGAGTTGGCGAACGAGGATAGTGAGAGAAATAAAGTTAAGGAGGCAGAAACAACTGACACTGCATGAAAATGAACCAGTTTCACAACACAGGGGAACAGGTTTCCGGAGGGAAGAGGATGAGAGGTATGGTGTATGTGGCTTTCCCTGACATGGTGGTTGTTCTTCCCATGATGATGCCACCTTCTCACCAAGGTGACACTGAAGTCAACTGGCAGGAATCCTTGACCTGCTCAAAGTAAAGAGTCACTGCAATCTAGGATTGAGGTTGCTTTAGCCTGCAAACGAAGCTTTTGGCAAATAGGGGATCTAACTGGATCCAAAAGGTTGGCTGTATTTGCCAAAGAGAGAAACCCTGCTTCTTTTTGATGATACACACACAAAACACAATGAGGTTTTGTTAAAATAAATAGACAACCACTGCTCTGGAGGCTCTGGATGTGAACTAGCAACAGCAGCGTTCAGCCATTTCAAAGCAGAGTGAATGGGATTTTCACACCTGTTCTTTCCTAATTTAGGTCCATTTGAAATCCAAGCACTCCTCTTTCACTAATTCGTAATGGCAGTATTAATGGTATTGCTCTACAGCAGTAAGAATGCCATTTAGACTAAGACAGGTTAGAAGGACTACAAGATTAGAAAAACAATTGCAAGTTGGTCAGATGCAGTTGGGGGCCACCTTGATCTCCTGAATTGAACACACTGCACTTGGAAAGCCTGGGAGTGTGTGGATGAATTTCTACCAGTGCACTCATTAGGGCTGGCTTGGTCAGCACCCTCTGATGTTGCCTCCTGCGTTGGAATGCAAGAACATGAGCTTCCAAAGTGGGAAGAAACAATTGTCAGAATTCCATGAAAGCTGATAATCAAAGAAATTGCATTTTATTTGATGGAGAATATGAGTTCAGACCAAGTATGCCAGGAAACAAGGAGTAATATTTAGTGCCTTATACAAGGTGCAGTGAAGAGTTGTAATTTTCATTCTCCTGATTCACTTTATCTCTGCCATGGGTTTAGCAGATCTCCGGGCTCCTATCTTGGCTGCTCTGATCAACATCGTGTGCCCAGTCTCTGACCATAAATAGTATTTATCTTGCACTTCAGTGCCTAGCACAGATCAAACATCTGGTTGAGGAAGAACTGGCAGATTGATGGGCAAATCTTGTGACCATTTCAGGTGGTTCTTGGGTTATCTCAGGTACCTTCTCTTCATCCTATACACGGGCAAGTGCACAGGTCTTCCAGCCACTATTGTACCTGTATGAGACTCACAGAAGTGGATTAATGCACTGCTGATGGCAGTAAAGAAGGCATAATCTCAATTACCTTGTCTTTAAATTATGAGATTATTTTTTTTCTAGTGTAAATTGTGAGATGCTTTTGTTTACTTTTTGTGTATAATTTGAATTTCCTTTAGTCAGCAGAAAAGTATCTGTCCATCCAAGGGCACACCTGAGGCCCAGGCTGAGGGACACCAGGTCCTCTGGTAGCCATGATGAGCAAGGCAGAAATGTCAATGATTTGGAGGCCCAGCATGTAAGTACAACTGCTTTTTTTGAAAATTTCTTGGACATTGTGAAGTCCAAGAGTTCGGGAAAACTGGATTACTGGTGTTACACGATTTTTGGCTATTTCCTGTTTCCAGTCAGGCTGTAACCACAAAAAGCCAAATTGTAGCCTCCTAACACCACTGATAATAGCAAGGGGAACAGGAGCACAGACATGGAAAGTTGGAATACTCTTTGTAAAGGACAAACAGAGATAAACACACTGCTGGATTATACAAAATACTCAGAATAGGGGTGAAACTCTTACAGCTGATCTTGTTTGCCTGTTCCCACTGCCAATGAGTTAGCTGTTTGATATTGATGCCTTAGGTTTTAACTTTTATATTTTTTAAAATTCTGTACTGCTTAGTGTGCAACTTTGAAGCTTCTTGTGGCCTGTTACTTTCTGCTCTCTCATGCCTGTTAGACACAACAAAGCCTCTCCGGACTGCTCTTCAAGGACACCTGGACCATCCTGAGCCCAAGGGGTGTAAACCAAGGAGTCTCTGAAGGGGGGGTAGCTAAGGGGAATTACATCATTTAACTCGGGTTTTAATTGGAGAATTGACCCTGATATGCAAATGAACCAAACTTATAAAAGTGTGAAGAACTCGTGACCTGTCGTCCGTCTTGGGGTCCATCTTGGCAATAGCCTCTGGCTCCCCAGGGTGTACTTTGAAGGCCCTTCAAATAAATACCTACTTTTGTTCCTTTACTCTGTCTAGTCTCTGTGTCTAGGAGGCCTGATAAGGCATCAATAGTCTAACAAATAAAACGAAGCACATGAAAAGAGTGAATGGTTGTATAGGACAATAGTTGCTCCTTATTCTGTGAAGAAATTAATCTGCTCTAATATTTCAAATACTACTCCTAAGCTATTTGGGTTTCAGGGTGCTCTCCTGCTTTTAAACACTTATGGACAGAAACAAAGACTACTACGTAGGAACAGTTTTGAAAACTTGGCTTGAAGCACGTCTTGCAAATGTGGTTCCCACAAGATCAGGGAGAGAAGAAGGAGCTGAAACAGCGCTTGGAGCAGCTGCCCCTGACCACAGATACTGAGAGCTGCACTCTCCCCTGTACGGTTCCACTGCTTCGACTGGCCAAACACCAGACGGGCGGACTGAGGCAGTGAGCAAAGGCAGCCACTTGATGAGGTACTGCATAACACAGCAGGAACAAGAAAAGATGCTTCTGGATTTAATGCTTAAGCTGAAGTCAGTGGAAATATGTCTGTTGGTTTCTGTGGAATTTGAATTATGACTTAGCGAGTAACACAAACTCAGGTTTTGTGTCACAGCTGCTATATCTGTTGATGAGAGCAGCTTGTAAGGAGGTCAGCAGAAATCAGTGTTGAGGCTTATCTCTCAATTAATGTGCTGAATGCTGGCATTAAAAGTAATCCTTTAGTTGGACAATGCATAACCACTCAAAAAATACTGACAGAGAAAGTTCAGTGACACCTTTTCACTGACATTTATACTTCCAGAACAGTGAAGGGAAGAAGATAAGGAGGGCAGCAGTCTACAGAAAGGAGAAAAGGCCATTAAAAAGGGAACATACACTGGAGAATATGTCGCTTAATGAACAGTTGGAGACTGAAGTAAAATGTGATATTCAGGCAGAAGGTGAGCATGAAGCCAAGAAACCAGGGAATATTTCAGAGAGCTCAGGAACTGAGGCAATGATCCTTGTGGTGCAGTTTCAGAACATGACAAACCAGAGGTCAATAAACACATGTATTTACCTGCTGACACACCCAGCAAAGTTCACTGGGGGCAACAAAGCAACCAGCAGAATGGGATTACTTATAACCAGAATTAATTTGGGCAGGAAACACTAGAGGTATCTCATTTAAAACTGTGTGTACTTTGAAGGAGCCCTGGAAAGGTGAAACTGCCATCTTGGCTAAGGTTTCCAAGATGCCTGCAAAGCACTTTGTGAAGATCACTGCTATTATTGAACTATGTTATTATCTCAGAGGTTCATGGAGTTTGCAAACTGGAATTAAAAGAAAGGTGGAGGATTATGAAGTATTTTAGAATTTCTCACATTTGTCATGTTTCCTTTTTGGAAACATAGAAAGGAAACTTCTGGGTCACCAAATATAATTCCTGGGTCCTGCAGGCAATCATGTTACCTAAAGGATTAATCTGCTATCAAACTCCTTGAACATATAATGACCATCTTTACTAATGTTAATGAGAATTGCTACTCATAATTTGCATTTACACACTACTTAAGGATCTTGAAGTATTCTTTCATATAATATGCTCATTTTTATTACAGGCACATTGAATTTAAATGACTTGCCTAGGGTCTCACAGCAAGCCAACAGCACAATGACTCTTAGTGCTCTGAGTGCTTTGCATTAAATCCTGGACATTAACAGCTCCCTTCATAAAGGGAGCTTTGTAGCTGTAGATCACCTCCTGGTGCTGGTGAATCAAACCTTTTCTGATAGCGCAAACAAATCAATACATTACTTGAACCCAGGTAACGCTTCCCAGTGTCTGCAAATCCTGACTTCCTTTGAACTTAGAAAATTGACAGTCTGAGTAATGCTAAAATAGCCTTTGGCCTATGACCAACTACAAAATTTTGATGTGCTAAGTATGCATCTCAGATCTATATATTCTATATGAATACAACAATAATCTCTACATTTGTTCCAGGAAAACTTCAAAGCTTTCAGTATCCGTTGTGCTGTTGGAGGCATATCTGAAAACAAAAAACAAACCAAAAAACCCCAAGCCCTCAAATCAAACCAACCAAACCAAACAAAAAAAATCACCCCCTATAGTAAGCTTATCATAAACAAAAATCTTGAACTTTTCCAGAGGCAGAATTGCTCTGACACAGGCACATTCCTTAGCACTGATGTCTCCTCTAAATGGCATGGTCCTCATCAAAATTAACTCTAAAAGGAGGAGCATCCCTTTATATATAGGCTCCTCTCTATAAAGAAAGATGCAGTACCACAGAATGACCTGTTTTCTGCCTGTGTCAATGTATCATTTTCTCTAGTAAAGTGAAATGTTGGTATTTCCCCTTATATTTTGCCCTCTCCTCTGCCTCCTGTGGAATGAGCTCCAAACTGTGCCCAGTAATTTCATGATACTATCTCCAAGCTTTTGCCTGTGGCTCTTTTTATGGGGAAAGAGCTCTTTTGTGGCATGACACTTGCTGCAACGTCAGAGGAACCATCTGGTAGACCAACAACAGCTACAGCAATACCGATCCCACTCATCGAAACAGTTCCTCCAACGTGGTGGCAGCTACCCAGGAGCTCTCACCTGTGGCAAATGGTGACATTTACTCCTGCTGGGAATGTGGCTGGGCAAACGAATGTTAAAGAGGGCCTGCAAGGCTGCCTGCGCCGCTTGACCCTTGGCCAGCTTCTTGCTACGTCCTGAGCCTTCAAACGTTCTCCCGTCCACTCGCACGGCCATCACAAAGCTCTTGATGTGCTGCTTCTCCACCGTCTCCGAGAGGCAGACGTAGCGCAGGCCCGAGCGCAGCTCATTGAGCAGCACCACCGGGTTCTTCTCGCTCTCCGCTTTGGCCATCCTGTGCTTGCCTGGCTTGGCGTGGCCCATCAGGTCCAGCGTGTGGCAGAGCAAGCGCCCGTGTCGGTACGCGGTGGAGAGCAGCTCGTTGTTGACGGGGTTGTAGACTGAGAAGTCCTCGCTGTGTGTGGATGGTTCGAACTCCTTGAACAGAGTGTCTGGAAAGTCTGCCTGGTCAGAAGTGAAGTCCGTGGATGGGCTGATGCAGTTTCCCATGGCGAAGTGGGCTTGGCAGGCATTGGGGAACTGAACGAATGACTTCAGAGCTAACTCTGCGGCACGCATTTTGGCTTTCTTTTTTGTGGGGCCTGTGCCTTCAAATGTAAGTCCATTTACTTCCACAGCGACAGCAAAGACTGGAGCATGCACTGGACCTGTCTGGGAAACCATTTTATATTGTAATCCTGGTTTAAGTTCGTGTAGCTGAACCAGAGCATTCTTTGGTGTCACTGACCATGAAACTTTCTTCCAGATAAGCTGGAGTTTGCAGAAATGGCCATTATTGCCTTCCTCTAAGGGTCTTTTCCTCTTACTGCTAGGTGTTCCCCCTCTTGCCCTGTCAGTAGATGCTACTGGATGATCCTCCAGGTTGCCAATGTTTCGATTTTCCTTTACTTCTGCACTGCTGGTACCTGTCAGTAAAGAAAGAAAACAACTCACATTACAATTGTCATCATAGTAGCTGAAATTATGCCTAGGGCTGTCAGAATAGCCAAAAAAAGAAAAAAAAAGATAGAAATTGTTGCTCAGCCCTTTTTAGGAGATTTCCTCATATATCTGTATAATGGTTGGTTTATTATTTCTAGCATTTTTTTTTCTTGCATGTTCTGAGTGTTTACTTGTCCCTAAAAGGTCTGCTTCTATTTTCATTAGCCTTCTGTTTTAAGAAAAGATTACATCATTCAAAGATGAAGCATAATGGTTGGCATGTGACTTAAATGAACTGCTCGATAATTACTAGTTAAATGTGAATAGTTTGCAAAATTCTCTTAGGATGACAATTGTTCTATAATCCATGTGGGTGAATGCTTATGAACACATTATTAGAAATCAGAAATGATTCACAAACAGAAAAATGGGCCAATGCATTGAATAATCTATTTGCAATGAATACATTGACCATCTCTGCTCACACCATAGCCTCTTGTGTTGTCAGCATAATGATTCCAGACTAGGAAATGATCTGTCAGACCTTCATAGCATTTGAAACAATAATTTGGTCTGGACTCAGATCCCAGTTTAGTAAGTGAGTGCCTTTCTGTCAAATTCAATTGCAGATACTCTTAGTTTCTGCATCAGCAACAACTAATATTGCACAAACTGTAGATAAATCCAAATGAGACCAGGAAAAGCCAGAGCTTCGTGATGGGAGCAATTACTGATGTAAAGGATGATGTGTATCAAAGAAAAGCAATGGGAGAGTGTGACTGCCAGGAGTGCCAGGAAGGGAATGAAATGACAGTGGGGAGCTATGGAGGGAGCACTCTGTTGTTGGCCCAATGAATCCCCCCACTGCTCTGGACCACGCTTGTGCAGTGTCCATGCTGCAAGGCAGTGCTCTGTGCCACAACACAGGCATGGCTGAGAACGGAGAATCATCTCACTGGTGTCCTGAATGAGACACAAGATGTGCTGCTGGCTAAACAATCATCCTATAAAATTTCTGTCATTTCTGATGAGTTTGCTTAAATGTATTGCATCTCCGATGCATCCTCCAGTCCTCCTGTGCATTGCTGGGGGCAGAGACAAGTGGAGGAAGTAAATATGAGTGTAACCAACCTACAAGGCAGCCCATCCCAGGAGTGATGCACCTGATCCCTTTCCAGGCAGAGCACTGTGTGGCTGCCTGCTTTACTCCAAACAGCACCGAGCGCGGAGCCTTTCCCAGGGTTTGGGTTGTTATTGTCAGATGCGATCATGCCACCTGCACAGCCTGTGTCAGTCCCATGCACAGAGAAAGTCCCTGTGGTTCTTAGGGGACAGAGAATGGTCCTCCCATTTCTGTGGGGCCATGGCCATGTTTGGACTTCTCCCTACCCTGATAATACAGGCTGGCTGCAAGGATGTAAGGGGTGAGCTGCTGGCTAAGCTTTGAGAAGCTTCTGCTGGAGCGCGGTGTCTTTGCTGCACCCCAGTATTAGGGTGGGCTGACAGCTGCACAGGAGCCTGCAGAGGATTATGTAGAACCAACCATCATGATTAAAAACCTCCTTTATATCCTGACACGTTACACTTGTATTAAATATCAAAAGACTTTTTCCCATCAGAGCACTAAGTCTGCACTCATGCAAGTTGTTCCACAGAAGGGGGGTCACTGCTTAGACAGGAGTAATAATCATTGCTCAAATGCCATGTGTGGGGGCCCATTTGCAGAACTGAGTCTTTAGGTTCCCTCTCCTGAAAACCTTGCATCACACACTGAGCTTCCAGCCTGGGTCTATGTCTCACCAAAGTTATTTGCAGAGCTCTCTTCTGCAATGCTTTGTTGAGGCAGAACGTGAACTGACAAATTAAGGTCTTAGTGACTAGTTAATTTTTAGTTTCTGAAGCTAAGGAGACAGAATGAAGACAGGTGAGAAAGGAAAGGAAAGCAAAAGATGCACATAATAGAAAAAGAAAAGTTTCATCATATGGTATTCAGCAGTATGAAATATGACATCTTTAAACCAGCCTCTCTGGAAATAAGACATTTAAAAGATCATGATAACTAAGGCACAAGGATAATGTGCTGTTTTCTCATTGAGTTCACAACTGTATTTGTAGAGACTGATCTGAAGGGAAAGGGGTTATCAGCTTTAACTTCCTCTATCCAGCTTGGCAGTGGCTCTGGCCATTTTCCTTTATAACTCTTTCTCATGTTTTCATCCCACTCAGAATATATCTCTTTAGTTATGTGTATTTTTTAAAGGCAAACTATTTTGATGCAGACATATTTTTTAGCAGGAAACAGGTTTGGTTCTGTATTTCACACCTCCTCTCTCATCTTAACCTAATAGGTTTTTACAGAGCCAATTATGGTACATAATGATACTGTAGTCAAGAAGCATGAAAAGAAAGATAGCTCCTGCTTCACACAATATTCAGCTTTGAAAAGAATTTGTATTGATTATGCACCACTGGGTAGGAAAACTCAAGAGGTTATTTGTGTTTATAATTCATATTGTCTTATTCCATCTGTTTTTTCTTTCATGGTCAGAGAACTGCAGATTCGTGAACATGAATGTGCGACCTCAACATCTTACCTTAACCACCCTCAATAAAACAATAGTTAATTAACACCATAAAATAAACATTATTTATTTGTCTTAAGTTGTGTCTATAAAATTGTCTAGTCCATGTTTTGGCCAACAGAGTTTGCCTTGGTGTAGTGAAAAAAATGCAGAAACACAAGTGTAAAACTTCCAGAGATTAGGCACAAAGCTTATGTGGACAAAGTTGGGCATGCACGGCGATGACATGCCTGTATTTATGGTGTGTTTCGGCCTCGTCACAGTGAAGAAAATCTGTGCAAGTATCCTTGCAGCCAACCAGATTTTAGAGCACCTGGTCCTGAAACACCAGGAAACAGCTCAGTTCTTCCCAGATCTCAGTAGGAGCTGCACCAGCCATAAGTCATCGTGGCCTGTAAATCAGAGGCAGCCTAAACTCAGTGAGTGCCTCACAAAGTCTGTGAGCCTGATGGACTTGTGTGATCCCTGGCAGCTGCCAGGAAATGTGAAATTACTTTATACTTTCAGGTATCTTTGAAATAGGAAGTCTTTGAAATGTGTCTTTTATGAGACCTCTGTGTAGCAGACATAAGATTACCTCTCTAATGGTGGCACATGTACTTCTATTGTGAAAATCAGACAAAGCAGGCAAATGACACCAAACTACACAGGATAAATACTGTAAGCAGCTGTAATAGAACAATCACAAGCAATTTTAGAAATGAAGAGCACTAAAAGGAAAGGGATAAGTCAGAGGATACACAGAGGGAAAATGCAAAACTGTGGATCATTTTCAGTCTTGTTATTTCTCATAGTGTCTTTGTTCTTTCTCATAGTGTCTTTGTTCTTGACTTTCCCAAATATATTCTTTACATTTGGGGACAAAAAGAAAGGTAATAAATTATGGTTATCCCATCATGAAAGGTTCGAGAGTAATAACATAGTAAGGGGATGGAGTTAAAAAAAAGGAGGAAGAAAAATATCATAGTTTTTTGGCAATAGTTTCTAATTTATTGTGTAAGATTTCTAAAAAAGTCCCACAGCTTTGCACTGTAATATTTCCTCAGGCAACTTTATTCATTGACTTTTGCAGTTCTACAAGCATCAGGAGACATTGTGATCTTGTATTTGCTTCAGTAATTGAATGGGAGAAAGGAAAGCAGTTAGTGAAATATATTTATTTATGCACTATTCCTCAATCTTCTGACTGCTCTTTCATGTTTTTCTCCTTTTGGTCATTATGCACAGTAGAGTTAACCTAGAGAGTTTGCCTCATCAAGAGCATTTCAGAACTATAATGCATCACTAATAATGACACTGAGTATGTCTCTGGGTCTTAAGGGCTCTGCAGAACTAACCATCCGATACTCCACGCTACATTTGAAGAGATAATATTGTTCCTGTTGAAGGTTATTCTGCTGCCAGGCCAACTTCTAGGGAGGATAGGAAAGAAGAGGTGGTAGGTGGCATCTTCATTTTCGCTGGCATCTTTACTACTGAATTACAATGGGCAATACAGTATTGAAAAGCTGTGATATTAGAAGAAAGAATTTGCAATATTTGTATTATGGCCAACTCCTGATTCAACTGCTAGCTCTGAGACAGGCAACACTGGATTGCTTATGTAGAGTACATTTTTGCTGTTTATCTACATCACATTGACTGCAGATGTCAGAAGGATGGACTTTCATAATTCCTGGAATACTTGAAAGTAAAAAAATCTTGAATCAGGAGCAATAGGTATGAACCCAGGAGCCAGAGCCATGGTACCTTTGTCCATGGCCAGCTCCTACATCAAATGCGATGTAAGGCAGTCTCCTCTTGCAAGCAAGATTGCATTTTCATACACTTATTGATTCCACAACCAAGAACTGGGAATGCTTCTGCTTCTTTTAGGTTGACATTTTTGACTTTGGAACAATAAACTTGAAGCTAACAACAGAAATCACTCTTTTCTCTCTTACATGAAAGCACACATGTATTTTTAAACCTTCATGTAAGAAGTCTAGGTTAGCCATGATTTCTCTGTTGCTGTTGAACACTCCCTGGCAGCTCACAGGGTTCAGGCTGTTAAAACCAGTGTCATTAGATTTTATTGGTGTGTAACACCAGACTGCAGAGAGAAGCATTACCAGTGAAACAGAGTACAGGACTTCGCTTAAAGTGAAGACGAAAAGTTTGTGAAAGGCGATTGCCATTGTCTTTAGCTGTTCCAGAACGAACATACTCTACTTTGCCCACCTAACTATCTGAAATAGCTGTGAAATCCATGTATGTCTAGTACAGATCTTACTGATGAGGGAAATTATTCAAATGATCTAATTGACCTGACTTAGATGATAGTCAAATTCCCATGCTCTCTGTCCAAGTTAGCAAAGAACTGCATGCAGCAGAAAATGTGGGCAGCCCATGGCAGAGACAGACCAGAGGACACGCCTTCCTGGATCAGGGCCAGGACATTTTACGCCCTGGAGAAATCCAAATGACAGCAACAGACACAGTTTTCAAAACAAAAATAAGGGAATTGTTTTGGTGAGGGATTGCTTGGAGCTCTGCCTCCTGGAATGGGATATTCACGTTTTTTCTTAGAGACAGGGTTGCTGCTGTATCTCACACTGTGGAAACAAAAGCTCTGGGGCCTCATGCTGTCTGAAGAGGAATTTGACCAACATACTCATAACTGAACATGCACAGACTGAACCGAGTCTGGAATGTGTCCTTCAAGACTGCTGAAGTGGTTGAAATCGGTGTGTTGGGGACCATCAGCTCCCTCTGCAGACACTGGGGAGGTGTGTGCTGCCCTGAGCCTGTGCCTGTGGCAGCACTCCATAATGAGATCCCCAGGAATCACAAGCTCCTGCTAGAGGTACAACCTGAATTCAAAAGCACCTGTGGCTGGTGATAATCTGCCTTGATCCCACAGCAAAGCGGGGATGCCACAATCAAAGATCAGGGACAGGCATAGGCTTGTAACATCACGAAAGGCAGGCAGGTAGGCAGTGAACAGGGAATGATTATTCACTGTTTCTTGCAATCCCAGCACTAGAGACAGCAGGCTTGAGGCAATAAAAGGGTGCACTTTTTGACAACACTCTAAATCACTCCTTGTTCCTGGCTATTGTTGAGATCAGAAGTATCAATGGGCTCCAGAGAGGACTAGACAGTTCTGTTGATGTCTAAGAAATACGATGATTCAGGTGCAAGCTCTAGCAGAGTAAATTTTTGCTAGGTGCTAGAAGGATATACCAAGGGGAGGCTCCCCATTTAAATGTCCTTTTTCTCAAAGCATCACTAACAAATTCTGAAGACCATGTAGAGAGCTAGGGTTCCTTTTTCTAATCCTCTGTGACATTACTTACATTCTTAGGTACAACTGCCTTCTGGGGATGAACAGTGTGGTCCTTTCCTTGCATGTTCAAGATTAGACCTTCATCAGAGACAGATGATTACTTTACCCACAATTCCATTCCAAAGGTGCATAGTGCCCTTGGTAGGTTTTTCTAGTATTAGTTCATTGATGATAAAGCACAAAAATCATGTCTGTATGCTGATAATCACCTATTGAAAATGCAGGTGTAGTTAAACTGCATGGCTCCCTCTGTAAAGAAGGCCTAAGGGAATGTGAAACAGGATTTGTATCCATTTCAGCCGGTGGATCTCTGCCCATTGATACAGCACAGTCGGGGAAGCAGCTCTCTCACAGGATGCTCAGTGAGCAGAAAACTACAGGGACAAGCAACCTACTTCTCTACCTTGCCAGCATTCTCCTGGGCTCCTGTTAAACTATTAACACAGAAGAAGGTTTTTCCACTTGTTTAGAGCAAATCTCTGAAGCTCTTCAAAATGTGGAATTACTCCAGAGGTATATGTGTGCAGTAGGCTTTAGTGGGATTTAGACCACTAGACTGCAAGTGAACACAGAAATATGGATGATTTAAAATGAATTCATATTTTTTAAAAAATTATTTAAAGCTTCTAATAGTAACACCTAAAATGTTTTCTGTGTACCAAGAAATAAATAGCTCCCTTTTCACTGGAGCATATGTTTGACCGAAGGGAGGACTGGGTAGGATGACCCTGAAAACAGTGACATTCGCTGTTTCTCTTTCAGAAAACATAGCTTACCCTGTCCATGTGAGCTGTTTTACAGCCCACGCAGGCACGAAGTTGTCTTGGCGTTACAGTAGCAATAAGAAAACGGTGTTACAGTGTTTGGCTTGTACAAACTTCCTACATTACCTAAAAATAACTAAGTAGCACATTTGGGAACTATTATGCAGGAGGTGCCTGCACAAGCTCATCGTGTGCATAATATGTTTCCTCTGTGTGTGTGTATACTTCTCATATGTCTTCCTGAAAATGTAGCCTTCCTGGGAGCAATTCTGAAGGATTTTCAGGATTTTTTTTGCCTTTGCTAAGATCTGTAATAGCCTTCCTTCTCTGTGCAGCAGAAAAGTGTGATGTCCATGTGATGCTCAGCAGCAGAAAATAGCAGGCTGTGCTTCCTCACTCCTCCAGCAGCTCTTCCCCTTGGTGATACACCACGACCAAACCAGGGTGGATCAGCAACAACAAGGGAAAAATACCCAATTCCTCCCACTGACTGGCTCTAACAGGGCAACATGGCAGCACGTGTCTGGCTGGAAAAGAAGCCAGTCTGGTAGGTGATACTAAAACATTGCTCATTTGGTTCAGAAAGCTTCCCTCCCTGTTTTTTAAAGATTCAAGTTGTGTTAAAATAAGCAGGGCTGGATAACACACAATAATTGCTTCTAGGTGACAAATGGGAGGGCTTACAGAGGGTTATTAATTCCTGACTGCCACCCTCAGACTTCTTGGTGTTTGGAAGACTTCTCAGCTCCTTCAAACCCAGCAGGACTTTCCTACAGCTCTTCAGTCATGGGCTCAGACAGTTGGTTGAGGTGTAAGGGCCCAAGAGAATACTAATTACCCAAGAGTAGTTAATTTTTACATTATATCTGGTTTATTTAAGCCTGGTTAATCAGTTCTCAATTTGATGGTTCTGTGCAGGGCCAGGAACTCAACCTGATGATCCTTGTGGGTCCCTTCCAACTCCCTTGTGTGATTCTGTGATTTTACATATGGACTGGGCTTATGGTCTGCCAATTGTTGCAAAACCATCTCCTTTCCACAATTGCTCCTCCACTGTAGAGATTTTATTTTTGAACTTTATTATTCATCTATAGAGAAAAGAGACTGCTTACTTAAATTGTCTTCATCCTCCATGGTGGTTGGGCCAGGACTCAGGTACTTGAAGGGTGCTATGAAGGTTGACAGTATGCTTAGTTTTTCTAGAAGAAAACAGAAGAAAACATAAAATCAGTACTCAGTCAATGCATTCACATCTACTTCACACTTTTTCTCAGGTCAAAACATCTGTTTCTTTTTTTTTTTTTTTTTGGTGTGTTTTCTGACATTCTCAGAAGAGATCGCTTCTTTGCAGCGACAGTGACAGGACCCAAGGAAATGGCCTCCCATTGTGTCACGGGAGGTTTGGTTTAGGCTGGATATTAGAAAAAGGTTCTTCACCCAGAGTGTGTTTGGGCACTGGAACAGGCTCCCCAGGGAAGTGGTCACAGCTCCAGCCTGACAGAGTTCAAGAAGTATTTGGACAATGCTCTTGGGCACATGGTGTGACTCGTGGGGATGGTCCTGGAGTTGGACTTGATGATCCTTGTGGATCCCTTCCTGATCAGCACATTCTGTGATTCTGGGACTCTACAGTCCCGCCAAAGTTAACTGAACCTCGATGCATTTATTACAGCTGTCACATTCCTCCTGGTTTCTGCCCCCACGTAGGGTTTCTTCACTGTGCTTCCCAGAAGTGGTGCCCAAGCACTGCAGAGTGGGGGATGCTTGAAGGGGCCAGCTGGGAATGGGGTAGGCAGTCAGCCCTGGGAGAAGAGACATGAGCACTGCTCTAATGGATGAGACCACCTACTTCACTTGTTTCCTCTCCCTAATGGAGGCTGAACGAGAATTCTTAGAGAAAGCTCAGTGGTGAATGGCACAAAAGATTCCCGTGGCTTGTAATTGTATCAGTTTTTGACATGATTTTTGGAAAACCCTTATGGTGTGCCCAGGAAGCTATTGTTCACACAACAAGAACACTATCTGACATCCCTCTTGTGAACATTCATATTAAATGCAGATCCTTTTAACTGCAGTTTCTGTTTATCCTGCAGATAGTGGATGGCAGAGACATTTACTTCCAGTGCCATGACTGGACTCTGCATTAGAGGCCAGGGCAGATTCAGCAAAATGAGAACTCATACTGACTTATACTAGGTCAATATTTGGCTCAAGATTTATCTATAGGGAAAAGCTGAAGTTAATGCAAACACTAGAAACAGATATATATTTAAGTGTTTTATTTCCTTTGCTACCTTTAGCTGGACATTTATTAGCTGGACATTATTTTGTCCAGCTGGACATTTATTTTGTTTGAGCTGAATTCCTCCTGACACACTAGGGAGACTTTACTGAGGACCAACAATAACAGAGTGTCTACTGACAGAAGAAACAAGCACACCTTACAAAGGTGATCCACAGCTTTGAAGAACTTCGTTGCTTTGCTAAAGTACTTCTCTGCTTAGAAAGCCTCAGCTGTGGCTGAGGAAATAGGTGGCCGAGGCTCACCTATTTCCTCAGGTGGAACTGCTCTGCATCCTGCACTTTGTGAACACTGCTGGCCTCTCATCCTGTGGCAGAAGCATCAAAACCAGACCAAGAATGTATTCTTTGAAATGACACAGGAAAAAATATTTCCATGGGAAATTTATCATTGAGATAATATTTCTCTGAATTTCCTTAAACTACCTGTCTGCTAAAGAACCACAGGTCTAGAAGGTATTCCAGCTGAAGAGCTCCTAAACTTTTTCAGCAGCACATCTGTTAGCTTTTTGGCGTGGTTCTTCCTATATGTGCAAACAATCCTTGCTCTTGTTAAAGACTGTTATCAGAACCCATCAAAAATGACTGCATATATTTGCCCTTAGCTGGGTAACATTACAGCTCAACTCTATTACGGGAATTCACTGTAAAAGCTGACTGCTCTTTGTTAAGTAAATACAATAAGCAGAATAAAAGACTGCCTGAAGAAAACCTTTTTCCGTCCAGAAACCTTTCAGCCCAGACTAATAGATAATTAGAGCACAAATTAGCCTCCTTCAATTGCAATTTCATTAAGGGATTGCAGTGATGTCAGGAACCAAAAGATTGAAGCTATTTATGAACGCTATAGCCAGAAGACTTTCCTAAGTGAATCCTTTGACACTTTTTTGCTCTCTGAGAAATGTGTCTCTGTACGACATCTCACTGCATGTGAGACTGTTGGGTTGTGATCATGATAAAGGCTGGTATTCACTCCCCACTTTCTCAACGGGTTTCTTTGATTGAAGTGAAAAGAGCGTAGGCTTTTGGGACCTAATCCAAAGGCTGCATTTGGTAAGGGAAACGCTTCAGATGATAGACACAGGATCAGGGCAGCCCTTGGCTGTAGCACCAGCAGTGACTGTTGTGTCTGGGTACTGAGATCCTGAAGTGTGTGTACTCCACCTGTGCCTGACTGCTGACAGCTGTCAGACCTTCAGGATTAACCCTCAAGACACTGATGTCACACACAAACCTAAATCTTCTTTGCTGAGAAGATATTCTCACTTCTCATAAAGAGTTAACCCATTAACCAAGCAATATGGAAGTGCTTTCTTGCTGCAGGGCTAATGCTTATTCCTGCCACCAATCAAAATGCAAATTCATTTAGTTTTCTATTATACTATTGTTAGGTAAAGGAATATTTTATTATTTAGTTTTGTGCAATTGATAGGTGAAATTTACAATGTGGATTTAAAATTTATCATTTTCATTTTTATTTTGTCTTTTAACCATCTTAAACTTTTGTTAGTACTGTTTTCCACCTGTCCCCAAAGCCCTTGCTGGTGACTTCACTTTGTGTGGCAGAGAAACAGGATGTATAATTTGCTGAATGCTTAGAGCAGCAATGGATGGGTTTGTGTCAACCAGACTCAGGCAGGCCCTAACAACAGGATATACTTCTATCAATACCAATGATAAAGATTATAATTCAGTATTTCAGTCCATTGGCTAAGCAAGGGAACATTTAGTGTGTGTCTGGAAGGAGGGCAGGGTTTTGAGTAAGCTCTGTAAAAAGAGAAAAGCTGTAGTATACACACTGCACAGATGAATTATTGAGCCTGTGAAGGAGGAGAAGATAAATGGGAGAATAATTAAATGAAGGTGTTTACAGGGAAATACTCAGGTTAGGTTTAAAATTATTGGTATTATTGTGCACTTCCATCTTTTGCACATTTTTCCTGTTGCTGTATGGACCATGAGGCACTACTTCAGCTTTATCAACAATGGTGAAATTCAGTGTTAATTGTCAAGATTAGGAGAGTTGTGTATTCACACTTTATGGTCCCTGTGTAGGTTAATGCCCATCATAATTAGCCTTGTTTCCAGCAGTTTGATGAAATCTTACAAATAAGAATAAAGAACAAGGTTGGATTTGAAAAAATCATAGAGAGAAATACCACTAAAGCCGCCTTCTCTCACACTCTTTGCCTTCCATGACTTTTTTTTAAATTTTTTTTTTCCAAAAAGAAGCAATGACAGGTAGCCCAAAATTAGAGCAGCTATTTTTACTTTATAATTGTAAATGTTCTCTGTATTTGTCTGAGGAAGTTATTTTTCAAGGCTAGGAGAGAGAGTTTAAGAGAAAAAAAAAAGACATTTCAAAAACTCTTTTCTGCAGAAATGCAGAATATAGAACCTTATGTTTATGAGAAGCAATACATGAAGATATTATTGCTGGCATTACAGTTGTACCAAAAGCCTCTGATGCCATGAAGAAGAGATTTCATAAGGGCCTACATGGACACAAAGAAAGCTTTATTTACAATGGAAATTGAGAGACAAAGAGCAGGTATAGTGGAATTTATCTCTAGCCACCCTGGAACACTATTGCAAGATGATAGCATCATATTTTGTAGTGCACTCACTATAAAAAGAGTCTTCCAAGTGGAAATCTGCTCCAGTACTCTAAGCACAAAAATCATCATTTCTTCTAAAGAGAAGCCTATTATAGGAAGAAAACCTCACTTTTCTGTTTTGGGATGGAAAAGGATTTCAGTTCACTCTTCCAAGGATATATTTTCCAGCAACAGCAAATAGTTAACATAGAATCATAAAAGGTGCTTTTGAAGTAGGCATAAAAATAATTTAAACAAATAAAAAAACCCATGGAACAAGATATGTTTTGCACGAAGTACAGAAAATACTTCAGTACAAATGATTCAGCAAAGCCTGGCACATCAGGCGGGCAAGTTTCCATTAAAACCTGCTTTTTTTGTGAAGTTGCTCTTGCCCTGGGGATGCAGTCAGAAGGCTGGTCACAGGTCCTGTAAATACACTTTTATTGTGAAGACAAGAATGCACATATACAGCTATAAACACATTCGTGCCCTTCATACCTATCAGTATTTGAAGGGCACCAGACAATACTGCTTGATCATCAACTCCTCGGAAGTTCTTTCACTCTCAATCACCAGAATAAAAGCAACAGGAACAGCAGGAGCTCAACACTTTTAAAAATCAGCCCTTATATATGTTGGACAAATTGTTTAGCTTTGAGAAGAGCACACTGAGTGGGGTCATAACAGCAGCCTGCAAGCACATAAAAAGCTGCTGCATGGAAGAAAGGAGCAAACTGTGTTCCATGTGCATTAACACAACTAGAAGTAATGGACTTAAATTGCACCAAGGAAAATTCACTTTAGACATTTAAAAACCCTTCCTAACAGTAGGGATGGTGCAGTGCTGGAATAGCTTGTCTGGTGGGGAGGTGCTGAAGGGCTGCAGGGAGACAGCTGGAATCTGCAGGGGGTTGCACTTGTCCTTGGGCCCATCCTTTACACTCTTCCATCCCTACAGACTCCAGTAGAAAAACTTGCCCTGACTATAAGATCCTGCAGCAGGTTCTAGCCCAAACTTAGAAAAGCAAGTAGTGTTTGCTAATATTTGCTATCTCTGAGCGGAAGTTTGTGGCATGCTCTTTTGCTTGGCAGCTAATGAGCACTATTAATAATTGTTTTTCAAAAATGCAACTTCTGAACAGAAGAAGGATTAGACAGATGGATACCAGTGGTGTGCCAGATCAGTGTTAACAATGTTTTACTAAATCAGTTTCATTCTCATATATCAAATTCATTACCATAAGCTACTTCACTTGTCAGAGGTTTCTTCAATAGTATTCTTTTAAAAACACAATGCAGACATTATAAACCAGTCCTAAAGAATTCATTTGGTTTGTGTGGAGTATGAAATTACTCAGGAAGGCACAAATATGATGCAATAGTATAAACTCAGCTGCAAAAACCTCTTGAAAAAAACCTTATTTTTTATTTCTCTAAAGCAGTATTTACAGCTACTTGAATAGTTACATTTTTACAGTTGTGTTTAGCCTTGATTTATTTTGAAAGGGAGGGGGGATACAGGGAGAAAGAGAACCTGCACATCAGGACATGATTCTTTATATTCCTTCTGGTATCTTAGTTCAGGCTTGGGCTGACAGTGACTGACAGGATGAAGAGATTCTTTAAGCAAAAGAAAAATATGGTGAATTTGTGGGGAGCATAACAATGTCTTTAAACCACAGCACTTACTGGGAAGGCTCACAGCCTTCTAAATTATGGCTTGTATGGCCACCATGCTGCATCATTTAGTTTAAGCAGCCAGCTTCTGGATAGGGATTTACTTGCATGGTGTCAGGATCAGCCCTTACAGCTGAGTTTGAGAACCAGCTGTTGAATCTAAAGTTTCTGAGTGTGCAGGGCTTTGCAGCATTGCCCAAGTGCTTTTTGCTTCACAGGCAAGCAGGCAGGCTCTGTGTGATGCTTTTATACCCACACTGACAAAGCTGTGCTGGATCCCTATGAATTACCACCACGGTTCCACTGGGGCTGGGGGAGTCTCTGTCCATCCCCTCCAGCCATGTTTAAGCTGGAAGTGTGCCTGCCCTAAACCCCTTCACAGGGCTGATGTTTCTGTAGACACAGTGACAGTTTTGGCTGCTGCAGGAGCTCCAGTTTGGTGCCTTGCATGGGATAAGTTTAAGGCTGCACATATTTGCAAGGGGCTATAGACACATGCCCGTTCCTCCTTGGTTTGTGTTTTCATCTCCCAGTCCTACAATGCGAGGTCTTAAAGTGGAGCTTTGCTGGCATCATGGACCCTTGAGAGCCATCAGTCAATGCAACTGGAGCAGCATACCTGCTGCTGAGCAGGCCATAGGGGACAAAAAGAGACTTTGAACCAGAGAATATGAAAGGGTTAAAATATGTGGGACTGCTCCTGTCTGCAGCTGTGCTGCTTGGCCCCTCTGAGAGCGTGGCCTTTCCAATGGACAGTTACTAAAGGTCTCCTTTTTATAACTGGTTTTCAATCCAAGGCATTTGCAGTTATATCCCACCCTGGCCCATGTGGGAACTGTTAAGGAAAGCTTTCTTTGGAGGTAGCAGAGAAATATGCAGAGAGAAAAACCTTCTGGTTGAATATGAATTTTGACTGGAACATTTTTCTTAAAAGCAGGGACAAAACGGACTATTTAGATTAAGGAATTTAGGTTTTTAAAAGAAAATAAATTTATTCAGCATTACTGTTTTTGTTCTCTGCTTCAGCAAGGACCTGAAACAAAGGTGTAAAAATATCAGAGCACATTGTTTTTAGTCTGATAACTAAAGGGAAGACAAAACCAGGGAACATTTCGGTAGTCAGATTTCAGGCAAAGGTTTTCAGCTGCTTGAAGCAGGTTGTGCCTTGAGTTAGAAGTCAGAGGTGTGAACCTGGAGCCATGAAATCTTCCTCTGAAACAGGGCAACAAGCTGTTCAGTACGATGCAGTGCCCAGGCACAGAAGCACCTGCCTTGTCTGCAAGTTGAACATGGCCTGCCAAGTGCAGGGGTCTTCTGTAAATAGATCTACTTGCTGTATTTATAATTTTTTTATGTAGTTCTTGGAGCAGAGAATATCTTTTTGCTCTATTCTTGTTCAGTGCTTAGCAAAATGGGATCTGTGTCCAAGACGAGAGCTCTGAAATGCAATTATATTAAGAAGCAATAACAGTTTATGGTATTATGTTACTGCAGAGAACACTGAATGTGAAACATCAGTTAGCTCAGGGGCCTGGCAGCTGGACTAATCCTCTGTGCATCCTGTCCCAGCTGTCTGCTGACCCAGAACTGCTACCCTTGGAAAGCTTTTGGGGAAGCTGTGTGAAATGTTTTACCAGCGCCAGTCCAACACCTAACAGGCAGTGGCAGGTCCATGCCCTGTGCTCTGGCCCCTCTGCAGCCCTGCATCCCACTGGTGCCACCACACATGGCTGCACTCATTTACTCTGAGGCCAAAGGAACTTCTGGCTTATCACTTAGGAAGCAGAAAGGACCAGCAAAAAACCCATGCTTGTGATTTGTATGGATTCATTTGATATGGTCTGAGGTACATGGGGATATGTTTAATTGATCACATCATGCATTAGGACATAATTTCTTCCTACACTGGCATGTCCTGCAGCTCTGCTGCATTTCTGGAATGGAGATAGTGGGGTTTAGCTGCAGATTCATCACATGAATTCAAATAGGCACTTGCATAGACGAATCTCAGGGGCTGTACTTCCGTGCTCTCTACCAGCCCACTCCAAGCTCCTTCACCATGAAAGACCTCTATGGAACGAAACATGTTGCGCTGTGAAATATTAGTTTCTTATTACTTCCAGTAAAGAGCAAAGTAAGTAAAAACACAAGGTGGTTGATGGATTTTTTATAAGAAAGGCAATGTGTCTGTGTTTTGTTCTCTGTTAGACTCCTTGGAAATCAATTTGAAATCTAGTTCAGCCTAGTAAAATTAGATCTAAAACTATTTAATTTTGTTGCAAGAGTGTTTCTCTCTCCTGATGCCTTGCTTGAGGACATATAGAGATAAAAACTCTTGAGTTATTATCAGTTTATGTGAATCTGTCTTCCTGTGGAGTGTACTATATTATGTATTTCTAAGTGATCTGGCTGTGGCTTGGAGAACAGCAGTTTAAAATCCACATCTTAGCAAGCTTCTTATGCTATTTGAACATTCATTTTGGAAATATTTTTATTTTGCATTCTGTAAACTGTGACAGGCTTTTGTTTCCTCTTTTTTTTTATCCTTATTTTCTGGGATGTCATCACTTTAGAAAACAGGAGAAGCACAGAGAAAATAATAGCATGAAACCCACCAGTTCCCAATGTGTGCTGAATAGAGATGCAATGAAGACCACAAAAATAGCCAGTGGATTTATTAACCATACAATAAATCACTGTGATTAACTATGACTATTTGATTGTATGCCAAACAGTACTATCAAACAGTATTATCCAAGAGCAAAAGTCTTCAGTCATACGGGTAACTAGTTTGGCCAGTACTAAGGTGGATTAGTTTCTCATCAGCCTGTGTCTATGTACAAATCTGCACTACTTAAGGAGACTTTGCAAAGCTGGAACAGAAAACTATGAAAATTCTCCATTTGGGTTAAGGGACGTTTGCCTATCACTAATTTAAACCTGTCAACTAAATTAGGATTATGCGAAACATGAGTGGCCTAACCCAAAGTAAGAGTACCACAGTTAGTAAAGTATTTAAAAGGGTGGCTGGAGCCAGTGAAGCTGAGGGCTGGGGAGCAAAGCAGCTGTCTTTGCAGGCAATACTACACACTGTGGCTCAGGACTGTGCTTGCAGAGAGACAAGGAGGACACAAAGCTTTGTGCTGCACTACCTGATTTTGAAAGGGTTTGCCACCTTCCAAAACCAGCAGTCCACTCAGGTGCATAAGTTCTAAGGTGGGGCTGAGCTGTTAAAGCCAAGTTTCAGTTTTCCAAACTCTGTCTCCAAGTTCAGCCATCATCTGCTGTAAGAAAGGCTGAACAACCCTAGAAAGGACTGATCTCACTGGCACGGACATGTACAAATAAATGCGTGCTGAGATAAGTAAATAAAGCCCTCCCAGCAGGTGCCTATTGATTTTACCTGGGACCTGGACCATTGATTTAGGCTAAAAGACTAACTTGTAGATTTCCAAAGTTAGGAGACATGATTTCTACCCTACCTTTCCAGGAAATCCTGGCCTGTGTTCTGGTGGATGTTACCACTGCCTGTGGCTGGATTACAAGGTGCAGAGGGGGATGTCCTGCTTCCCTGAGCAATGCAGCCCCTGCAAGAAGGCTCTTCTGTTGACATGTTTTCTTGATACTTTCAGTCCTTGATCTACACAGAGGTTTGGGTAATGAACTGGATGGTGGGTTACTGAAAGAGAGACCAAAACTCTTTTATGCTCACAGAGCTCCCACTTAAGGCACTCAAAGGACTGCAAACACCATGAGTTACTACATGGAGAAACTGTAAAGATATTTGTGTAGGTGCAATATGGATGAAAGCTAAGTATTTATTTTATACTCTGTAAAATGATAGCTTCACTGTAAAGTGGGTCACCTAACATGGGCACAGCAATGTGCTTCACCTCAACACAAACAGCTCTTTTAGTTCTCTTAAGGTTTCACTTCCTGATCTGCAGTTAAGCCCACAAATGCAGATGCAGATAGAGCTGTACATCTGCTTTCCAAAACTGACCATGGGACTCATGTGAAACAGCCCCAGCCGAGTGCAGACACTGCCTGTGAGCACTCCTCTGTGAGCTGTAACCCCCTCCTTCCCAAACTGAATAGCTGCTTAAACATTAGGAAGTGAATGGCCTGCATCAGAAAGCTCCAGTTGGTAATTAGTGGTGAAAGGCTTTTTAAAATCTTACTCTGTTCATCTACTGTAAGCAGCCAAGTGCTGTGACCTCTTCCTCTTATACTCCCATAATAATAATAATGCATATTTAACCTGATTCCTGCCCTGATTTATCCTTAGTAGCATGAGGCAGTCTTGTGTTAACTAATCTGTCTGTGGGCAGAAAGTTAAAGGCATTACTGTTACAATTTAGGGCGACATAAGAGGGCTGAGACTTGCAGGGCTGTCTCAGACAAGATGCTACTGAGAGATGTCAGGTCTGCTAATTGAGCCAGTTATTTAAGTATCTAGGCATTTAAATTCTTGTTTGGCCCCGTGGGAGCTGAGACAGCTAGAAGGAGTTAGAGGCTGTCCTGGGTCTGTCCCGGCTATTGCTGATATTACCGTGCCTTTGACTGCAAAGCAACTCCTCCAGTTTCACCTGTTAAGGCATGAGCCTTCCATATTTATTAAACTTTCCATCACAGCTTGTAGAGAGTCTTAAAATCTCAGGTTCATCACTGCTACTTTGTTAGTATTTTCTTTTTACCTTTCAGCCTTTATTCAATCCTAGCACAAATTGCTTCAAATCTTTTCCTCAATTAAGAGCAGTGACAAAGGAAAGGTTTGCTAAGGCTTTACAAAGAAGGCCAAGTTTTCAGAGTGATGCAAAGGGAACTTGACACCTGACTCCCATCAACAATAATAATGGGAGTTATGCATCTAACTCTTTCTGCATTGTGCTGACATTGTACCCTTGAATGTTAGTACAGTTCAATAATTCTCCAAAGATGAGGCAGCTTATTTTCTCTGCCATTGCTGCTTTGCTGGCATTTTTATGGCATTCCCAGAAGTACTACCCGTCAGAGTTAGTACTTCCAAGGATGGCATTGCTTTGGGATGATTGAGGGTTGATGTAATTAAAGAGAAGGCAGTCTACTTGCCCATGGGTATTTTATATTAAGTGTTTCACTGCACAGCTACGATTGATGATTTAAATGATGACAAAGTTGGGCTCCTCTATATGGGCAACAGTGATTCAAACCATGAATTCAGGAATGTGTGTCTGTTTTATGCTGAAAACTCTGAGAGTGCTGCAGAACCAGAGCTTTCTAGGAAAACTGCAACCTCCTCAGAAGCCATTTCACTAAGGATGGTGTCCCTGCCCATGGCAGGGAGTTTGGAACAACATGACTTTTAAGGTCCCTTCCCAACCTAAACTATTATATGAATAACACCACCGGAAACTTGCAGAAACTTGCCACTGGAAGGGACAGCCCCAGTCACATCTAGGGACAAGTAAGATTATTACTTGGGGCTAATTTGGAAAAGAATAGGAAAAAGAAAATATAATATTACATCATTAAATAAATCCCCTGGTGCAGTTGTTGTTGTCTTAAGTGGGATTATCCAATTAAAACTACACATGCTTTTGTACATATCCACATCTGGAGCAGGCACTGTAAGCTTTCTTTAATAGTCAGTGAAGACATAGTCAATACAGCCTATGGCATTAAAGAGCATTAATTTCATTCTAAGGTAAGTATGTGTTAGTCCTGCTCTGTAACTTGAACATGTTAAAAACCACATGAAATATCAGACATATTATTATCTCAGTGTTTACCCCTTAATAAAATGATGAAGTGTTAAAATCCAACAGGAAGGCTGCTCTTTACTGCTGCAGACAGAGTTTGCTAAGGATAGTCTGGGAATATAAACCAGCTCTTTGTGCACAAAGAAGAGGAATCTGTTTCTTCTCTTCCCTGCTATAATGTCCATAAACTCCAATTACATTTATAACTTTGCATTAAATTAAATATGTTATTTTACACAAGCACTTAAAAAGTCTACTAAATATCCAATAACAGTTTTCTTTATTCCCTTGTTAGCAGCTGCCATGGCAGCAGGACTCACAAGAGAATGAAAGTGATTTAGTGCATTGATTTGCAGTTGGCACAGCCCTCTGTTCTCAAACAGAACTGATTAGCTTAGCAGGAAAGTGCCATTTACTTTTTATCGTGTTTCTTTTCTGCTCATCTCCCTTCAGTGGCTGCCAAGGGGAACAGAAGAGCTGTAACCTCCTGAGCAGGTTGCTTACTTTCTTCAGCTCCAAATTCTGCAATCCTGAGGACTAATTTGTCTGGATAGTGCTGTAGCATCAATATAGATGCCAGGGTTACTGCTTTGGTGTACTGAAAACAGGTCCCAGTGAGCTCTTTCAGGCTCTTTCTACACAAAATTAACCCTGACTATGAGAAACCCCTGTGTGTCCAAAAGTGCCATCTAACCCAGGATTTTAGGGTTTTTTTCAGCATTTACTGGTAAAGCTAATAGGACAAATGTCTAGCTGGGAAGGTTTCTCTAGAGTATCTCACTTTTGCTTCATAAACAGACCATTGGGCTTGTGTTCTAATACATAACATTTGAAGGACTGTGTACACACTTCTGCATCTCTGATCTTCCAAGCTGCTGGGGGAACTCTTGATTCACCAGTTAAAAGTAAAGATTTTCTGCAGTGCAGAATGACCAGCAGCTGCAATAAAACAGTGGGAGTCATTGAATTAGCAATTATTTTCCCTGGAAGACCAATTCATGACAGAAGTTCGGTTTGCTTTGGCTAAGACTCCATCATTTCAGGGGTCAGATCCTCAGCTGGAGTGAGTGTCTGTAGCTTTATTGAACTCCATGAACATACATGGAGTCATGCCAACTGAGGTCAGTGGAATAACACTGTTTCAAACCAGTCAAGGTTCTGATCCCATAAACCTGTCATGACTATTCAGTCTCATTAGTCCTTTCCAGTTCTCTCTCAAACTTTTCAAAAATTCAGTAATGCCAAAGCTTCTCAGAGGTGTCAGGTATCTCCAAGTCTGTTTCTACTAAGAAATAATAAGGAAAAAAACCCAAAAGGAAAGGATGGGAGGCTGAAAACATGGTTCAGAGTTATTTCTGGGAACAAAGATTAAAAGATGAAGAGGGGAGAGAGAATCTCCTTCCTACTTTCTAGCTGAAATTCACTCAAAAATATTAATCCTTTTGGACTCTTTACAGTTAGTAGAGATGAAGAGGCTAATCTCTGTCTCTTCTACACTGGAGGCTCCATTAGTTCTATTAAATAGCTGCTGCAGCACCAGAGAAAGAAGTACATACGCATTTACCTCCCTTCTCCTTTGATCTCAGTAAGAGATTATGAAACAGCTCCCATATTCTGTTCTTTCATTTTAAAATGCAAAGCAATCTGTAACTTTCTTCCCTCTGGCACAGGAAATCCTGGTGAGAAGAGGGGCCCTTTACTAGAAAATGTATACCTCACACTTTTCAAATGTATCTAACTCCATTAGTCATGTGAATTCAGTCTCTTTTATTCACTTGTATGAGCCATCTTTCCTCCTTCCACAACAACAAAGAAAATCCTCTTTTCTGGTAAAGCAGGAGTTTTTTGAACTTCACTGATTCAAAAGACTGCAGTTATCTACCATAGCTAATGAACTCCTGGCAAAACAGGGGTGTGCTCATAGGGCAACATGACCACAGTCCTCTCCTAAACCACCAGAAAATAAAAGCTACCTTTTTGCAGGACTTAAATACCTGCAGATGAGGCTGTACTCACTGTCAGCAAAACCCTACTCTTTTGGTGCTGCATGCCATTTGTTCTGCCACTGGTGGCAAACCTTAATAATCATGAGTTGAATTTTAGGATAAAATGACTCATGTCTTAAACTCCATTGATTGCAAAGGGATGTCTGCCTGGCCCAGATACAGAAGTAAACATTTGGTCAGATAAAACCAACGTCATACGTCTGGTCATCCGCAGCTCAGTCACACTTGCATCTGTGAAATATCTTCCTTGGCTAGATTCTGGGCTTTCTTCCTGTGAAAACTCAGACACAAGGTGACAGAAGAAGGGACAATAATGGCACCAGAGTGTAGAAAACACATGGTGTCAGAAGGTGGCTGAGGCTCATACCTGCAGTTGGATGGCATAGAAATACAGATAGAAGCACAACGTTGTGGCCTCCAAAGTGGATCCTGTAACCCTCTATCAGAGACTAAAGGAATTATTTAGGTTTGGAGAGCATCTAGAATCAGATACCTCAAAAAGGAGCACACAGGTGACAGACTTCTTAGTGCGGTTTTCATGAAAGTAGTCAGCAATAAACACTGAAGATTAGAGAGTATCCAAAATCTATCCCCCTTCAGGGCTTGGGGAACTTGCTTGTGGTTACTGGGAGGGACCCCTTCTGTTTGGGAATTTTTCCTGAGGAGTGATGTCCAAGCCCTGTCTTTCCATCTGGGGGGAAATGGGAGGAAGGATCATGGTCTTTTAAAATGGGGTAGCGGGGGGTGACAGGGAGGGTAGACCCTTGTGCCCAGGTGACACAGTTACTGCATTAATCCAGAGCAGGGCTGTGTTGGGTCTGGGGACTGGCACTCCTGGAGCTGGGACTGGTAGCCCTGGAAAGGCTGTGGTCAGGGTGGGGGGAGCCCACCAGCACCCTCAGGGACCACACAGTCAGCACACTGTTAACACAGTCCGGCTACCTGCACATGCAGTACTACTTCTATGTATATTTTAATGCTGTTCTACACACATTTTAACTTTTAAACTAGCGAGTTTTCAATGTAGGACAAAATTATAACAGACATTTAGCAGTAATCTTGCTCTTCCCCACTGCCACTGGAAGGCACTAATCCACCCAAAACACCTGTCCTTGCATCAAACACACACATAATGACCATGCTCAACGAGGCCTCGCTTGGCTTCCAAGCCTTTTCATTAAAATATGCCTCATTCTGATGCACAGCAGAGACACCATGTGGCTTTCCGTGTGACCACCCTGCAGCAGAGCCGGCGGCACAGGGACACATCCACCCCCATCGGCACCAGATCACTGTGCTGAGGACAGCCCTTGGCTGAGGGGTGACCCTGAAAGGGTTGCCAAGGAGTCGGCACCTTTCTGCTGGCAGCCAGTGCCAGAACAGGGAAGGGCTCAGGCTGCCGTGGGGCTCATCTGAGAAGCCCAGATGGGCCAGCCCGTGGCCTGACGTCCTGCAGGTGGATGGTTCTTTGTTGTGCTGCTAAATGTAAATGCTAGGCCAGTGTAGCAAAACAATTCTTACAACCTCAGTCTTCACTATTAGAAATAGGCTGTGCTCTGATTTTGTCAGCTTTGTAGTATTGTTCATATGTGGAATCCGGGACAGCGGGATATATTTGGAGTTATGGGGGTCACATCTGTAGTGCCATGGCTAAAAAGCAAGATATTACAACCATATATATTAATTTTTCCAAGGCATTTGATTGTCCAAGACTATTCAGAATGTCCAGGAGCATTTGTGCTAAGAAAATTGAAGCCCTTTGGCCTTGGCTGAGGTTCAACAGATAGATTTGCTTCATGTTTGTTAACAAAAGCGACCACGAAAGACAGAGGGAGAAAGAAAAGGTGACAATTTGTCTCCAGAAGTAGCCACACAGTAAACCTCCAGTGAAGAGTTTTATGGGAAAAAGTCCATTTCTACAAATGGACTTTCTATAAAGTCCATTTTCATTTTCACTATTCTGCTTCCAGACCTTATAGATGGTTATCAGAACAAAGGTAATTATCTAACACTGGTGATTTAAATACAAACAACACAATCATTCATTTCCTTGGCTCTGAGTGACAAAACTTCAGAGTGCAATGTGACCTCTGCCACTTCCACAAATGACTTACTAGCAAGAAATGAACTTCTTCAATTCAAAAAGAAATGGAGAAAAACAAATCCATATCTTCCCTCCCCGAAGGGACAACAAGATCATAAAGTCATGCTCCATATGGCCCTGACACTGTCAGGTGGCTTCGGCAGTAGATTGAGGTCTGTGTCATTAGTATGTGTAGAACTCAAGATCTCTCTAGCTCATGTCTACTGCTGAAAGTGATTTGTATCTAATTTGTTCAGTAGTTTTTCTGTTTGTATCAGACTTTGATTTTCCCAAATATACTTGTCAGCAGAATTTGCTCAAATGCACTTTGCAAACACATTTTAGCCTATGTAAACTATTTGTTTTGACTGTTCACTACTCACGCCGTGTAACCAGCCACCTAAGGCAAACTGCAGTTTTCCACTGCTTTTGCAGATGACTGATCCCTGAAGTGCCCTGAACTCCTTTGCAAATCTCTGCTGTGATCTGTCTCCAGTCACCCAATAAGGTTACCAAAAGCTATTTTTCAGTCACATAACAAGAGCCACTATCTGTTGTCTCTTAACAGATATGCTTAATGTCCTGACATAAATGAAAACAATGATGATGTGATTTGCACACACACAAAAAGAGTTGGAAAAGGAATATTTTCATGACTCTTTGTAACTCAGACATATATAAAATGTAAAACTTACTTCAAAATCTCTTCATAAACTAATAAAAAATGCAAATGCTAGCTTGCAGAATTCTTCATTGAAAATAATTACAATAAAACTTCTAACAAAATGCATCTTTGCTTGGCACATCACTTATCAGGCTGCTGCTGAAGAGACCTGGAGGTCTGGACTGCACAGCTACACCCACAGTTTGAATCTGCTGGGTAAGTTATAGCAATATCCCATTTTTTTATCCTGGAAAATGAGATGTGATTGTTGTTCCTGATGAACGGCAGTGGACATACTTTCCTAGAGAATAAAACCAGAGAGCCTCACAGGAGTAAATCACAATCTCTTGACTGCCCCCGAGCCTTTCATCTGGTCAGCTTGATGCTTAGCACAGTAATGGCTAAGGTTAGATGAGATGAACCCCATTCTGACTGTTTAACTCGTAACAGCTCCCAGTGCCAGGCTGATAAAAGCCTCGTGCGTTAGTACAGAAGTGACACTGCGCTTATTTGCAGGCACCCCATTGGAACAAGCGTGTTGTTTTTATGGTTAGTTAGCACGGATTTAGGGAATGAGCTGCAGAAGAAATCTGACTGCTAATGACACATCTCGAAGGTGCCACAGCAGTCAAGAGTGCAACACAACAGGGCTCCCAAATGTGCGTCACTCGCCACAGCCCCATCAGCTCAGTGAAGTCCCAGGCACCTCTTGGGGCCGTGTTTATTTCTGACAGCCTGGTTAGAAACATATGTTATGGATCCAGAGTATTTTGCATTTTTTAATGGCCAGGCTGGGGTCACACGCAAAGGCTTCCACCCTCTTGCAAATGTCAAAATCTGACTCAGAAAGGACGTAACCCAAAACACCTTGTTATGACTCCTTGTGGGAACATCATTACATGTGGCAAAACTAAAATAAAATAAAGATATCTAACCTAAAATAGGTAGCACGCATTTTTGTAGAGGAAGGTGATTCGGTGCTGTTATTTTGAGTACTCTGCTGACAGAGGCTTTTCTGTATCATTCTAATTTCAATGCTTCTATCTATAGCTCTTTGTGTAGATTTGTCCTTTCAATGTGCACTGTTGTCAACGGAAAGATACTGTAAACCAGTTTCAAGGTGTGACTCAGAAAAAGCTGGCAAAAAGATGCTCTGAAATTTTCAAAGCCATGTTGTGCTTATCTTCAGTTTGAATGGATATGCATGCAATCCTCTACAGTTTGGCAAATCTCATCCATAAGCTGCCTCCCACCTTCAAAACACAGTCAATGCCATCCAAAAAGGTTCTAGCACATGACAACAATGATTCCCAACTCTTGAGGACAGCCTTGGATCTCTGTTATGGCTGATGCCTATGAGAGAATGTACATCTACATCAAGTTTGCACACATACAGACACACATTTACAGGAACCTTTGTGGTTTTCCAAACACAGGCACCAAGTTTGTCAATCAGAACCTCCAAGCACCTAAACACATACAGGAGCCACCTACACCTTAGAGTTCTTGGCATCCAGCTAAGATACTCATGATTGAAACAGCATTCCCCATGTCCAAGAGAAAATCTTCATACAAGGCTTAGAGAACTCACAGGTTTTTAAAACCATTATGGTGAGGCTTGTAGAAAAGAAATCAAGGATGGAGATGTGGAGGGAGGTAGATCTAGATGGATAGTGGCTTTATAAGGAGTAGCACAGAAGATATGTTTAGAAAGAAATCCCATTTTGATTTAAGACGCACAACTATCCCAGAGATTGCCTATGAGCCCATCAGAAGAATAGGATTTCCTGGCTCACAAGGATGATTTTCTTTTTGCAGGTCTGCTCTACACTATTACTGAAAGAGCAAAAAATATCATAGCTTCTCCCAAAACAATTTAGAGCCAGGAAAAGGAAGGCTTCCTTCCATTCTTCCCTATTTCTTACTGCTGACCTGTTCTGACAGGCTGCTCAGGAAGACGATGGGGATTTACTGTTTGCTCTGTGGCACACAAAAAAGCATTAAAATAAAAAATCCTCATGTAAATAATTGCATCAATTTTGCAATCAACCAGAAAACAAACAAACAAAATCCAGTGAGGCCAACACTGAATGTACTAATCTTGCCAATGCTCTGTATAATTAAAACAATTTCACCTTGAAATCTGGCATTCATTATAATATGGAGCACCTCCAGGCTTCAGCACTTTATTTTGTTTTTATGGACCTAGAGGACCTACAACAGAGGTTTGTACATGAAATATATTCTAGTCTTTTTGCTTCTGATCCATTTAGCAATTATTTTATGCAATCTATTGTTACATATTAGTTGTCTCTTGTTTCTGTTGCTGCACCTGTATGACTTAGGAAACACCTCAATGCATCTCACTTGGCAGCAAAATTTGTCACAAAGTCATTGATATCAACATACTGACAAAACCCAAGTAAATCCCAAATCTGTGTTTGCATTCAATGAACATAGCATTGAAGAGCTTTGCTGCTGTTGTCCTCTAAGCAGTGATAGAACAAAATTTTAAAAACAGTTCTCAATCTCAACACTAGCATTTCAGATTTCCCACCTTCATATAGGGGCTTAGTTTAGAGGAGGTGTCTGACAAAATCCTGAAAAATTGTTGATATTTTTCCAGAAATCGATTTACATAAACTAAAAGGGAAGCACCAAAACTTAAATGGACATCCCTCATCTTTGCCCTTTAACATGAGAAATGCATCTCAACTTCAAACTCTAGGAAAATGCAGATCTTATTTTAAACTTTAGACCTTATGCCTGGGAAATTCAGGCTCCTTAGTCAAAATCTACTCTGGCTCTAGTACCAATCTGATTCCTCACTTAAATTTAAGTTCTGCCACTTGGGCCTAGCTTTAATTTAAATACTGAAGATTTATTCAGTTGCCTTCCTTCTTCTAGCATCAAGCAGCTTCAGCTAAAGAGATTTGTACTGGAAATGCACTCGTTCAGCATTAGTACTGTTAAATTAGCGGTGATATATATGTGTTTGTGGGCACAGTGACCTTTATTAGCTCCTCATTATGTTTGAAAATAGTTCTTGTTATCTGACTGAATGAATTATGCTGAGCATTGTTATGGCTCAGATAACCTATGGAAACTAGTTATTTTTCATGATATGTTAAATGTTAAAACTAACAAGCAGTTAGTTAAGCATTGCACTGGAGACTATCATCATGTCTTACACTTGGAACATGCACTTTTAAGACTGTTCAGATTAAAGATGAATCAAAGCACTTCAGCTTCAGGGATAGAACTGGAGGTGTACATCCCTCCAGACAAACTGGAGTGTAAAATCCAACACAAATTGCTTTTAAAATTTAATAATTCACAAAATCTATGGTTAAGCACAGCCTGGCTGGGATAGATAAGTAAAATAAATACTGCAAAGTCAATTTTTAATAATCTGCAGCATGAAATTTAAGCACAAGAGAAAACATTTCACAATCAAGTCAGAAGCTTTTTGTAAATGATCAAATGAGAATTTTAAACCCCCTCACCTACCAATGCAAAATACATCCAGTTTATCCTTTAGTCCTCACAGCACACTCCTAGACTCCTTTGTTTAAATGTCTTTTAATTCTAAGAGAGCCTTTATTGTAACCCCTTTTTAGAACTAGAGTTATTTACAACAACCTCAGAAGAAGATAGATTCACGAGCCTGTTCTTTGCTGGTGAATTGGTGCATCAAATGCAGTCACAGGAAATAATGCAATTAGTTCCTGTGCTAGTCTGGTAACAAGTGGTCTGGTATATTTATCTAATTATTGAGACAACACATTTACAACTGAAGGGATTTTGTTATAAGAGGTTTATAATACTCTGATTTAGGCTGATCTTCAGTCTCTTAATGCCAAGTAAAAACTGGCCTTCAAGCAACATTTTTGTATGATGAAGAATAAAATCCCAGATGGATTATGACAAGTCTGTGTGGTCCTAAAAGAGAAATCAAAATGAAAAGCTGGGAAAATTAAATGGGAAGGATAATATATATACACACACTCTTTCAGGAGGAGAGAGAAAATGTGAAGATTTGTATGTTTTTTATGCATCTGGAATCAGTATGCTAACATGCTGTTTATGCTAAGAGGTGTACCATCTGCAAGGAATAAAGAAAAGGGAGAGATTATACTATATTATGGGGAAATCGTATTTTGACTTTATTATTATGGCTGTGGCTATTTTATGAAAAGGAGGTGGATTAATAATTGTCTAACCAACCAAAAAGGAAGGAGAAAGCAAAATGGATTTTTCAGAGACTATTTCTCATGCAATAATAAGGGGCTTGTGCAACAGAGCAGAAGGAGGAAGGGAGGGCAGTGACAAGAAAGGGAGACTGAGCCTCATGGTAGGAGAGAGGTGAGAGTGCCCTGGGTGTCTGCAGAGCTGATCATGGCTGCAGAGAGAAGGGTGAGTATGCACCAGCAGCCACAGGCAACATAACCAGTGACAGAAGAGGTCCTCTGGTGCCCTGGACTTATGCAAAGAGGATGACAATGAGCCACAAGACTTGGCTGCGTGTCCCCTAAGCACAGCTGCCTCCTGGGGTGTCTGGGCACGGGCAGAGGAGAGGCAGGACAAGGGGTTGCTGCAATGCAACCCTCAGTGCTGAGAGGGGATCCTGAATCCAGGCCCTCATCTGGAATGGGACATGGGCCGGGGTGGCTGTGTTCTTTCACGTCTCCATGTAAGGCCCAGGGGACCAGGGCTGGTCAGGACACAGAGGATGATGACACTGGGAGTCAAAAGCGGGTCCCTGAGTAGTAAGCTGTTAGGAAATTATTTTCCAGTATGAAACTGTAAGGAAAACACAGAGTCTTTCAATCTAAGGTAAAGGAGCTCAAAGCTGGTAAAGCTCAGCCCTACACTGAGGATCTGGACCAGACCTCCTGCTCCTTTTATTTACGCTCTCTCATTATAGATATTTGGCACATGCTATTGCGCTTCTTCCCCCCTGCTCCTGCTCCTACTCCGGGCCAGAGGCTTTTTGTTCTGAATGGAAGGACAACCCTCACAAAGGGCCTTTTTCCTGAGAGATATTGGTTTCATTTACAGTGGGCTAGAAATGCGTGTGCTGCCATGCCCTGGGCTTTTCAATCACCTGCCAAGAGCACTCACTTTTCATTGTTTCCATTTTAACGCTGCTCTTGCAGCTGCAATTGCAGCCACTTTGAATTAAATCTGGGTTAACAGTCTGAGGACAGATAAGCCCCAAGAGAGGAAATGATGTAAATCCAAATGGCAATTCTTTAACCTATTGCTTATTATGACAGGCTGGAAGCCCTGTGTGCGATCGGAAGCAAAGTGCATTTTTGCAGTCTATTCTCATTTGCATAAACCTTTCTCTTGGTATTTGCATAATTTTTCAATTAATCACCAGGACAATACTCTAACTCCTGAACATCCCTCTCCCAGGCATTTAAGGTATTCTTGCTAATATAAAAGCTTTAGACAACAATGATGAGGCCAAGACCTGGCGTTTTCTATTTATTTCACACGTAAAACCCCGTCCAAATGTTTACTGTACCTTATACTCCACAACAAGTGCATCACTGATTACTGAAAAAGCACAGATGGGATGTAGACAGTTTTTCATTCCTTGTTCCATATGATAGAACTCAACACATCTGGTATGCTATGAAAAGCATCTTTGCACTAATTTGTTTGTCAGTATCTATTGAAAGGACTATCTGTCATCCTGTCGCATTTTGGTTGCCCTGAGATGTCTGAAGACAAGACTAGTCACAAATTGAGACTGCTGGCCACTGGGGAATAACTGGTAGAAACCACCAGCTGTTCCAAGGATCATCAGTGGTGGATTTGTTTCCTTTTTTTTTTTGCATTTTATAAGTGGAAATTTCAGTGCCATCTCTCCTCAGACATTTTGTGTTTGCAAGAAGAAACCAAATCACTTGAGCGACCGATAGTTTGTTTGTCCTCGCTGTCCGTGTGCACATTTCCAATCTGTTTCTACAGCTGGCTGAGTTTTCTTTGACTGGAGAGGAGTGGTGCAGGGGGCAGAAAAAGCACGTGCTGCTGGTGTACATGGGATGATCTTAACACTCGCCTTTGGATGCTACATCTTTTATGTCAGGAACCTGGCCATAAATAGATTGGTTTGTCAGGGAAAAGTAAAGATCCTAAAGGAACCTTGGTGTTTATATGGGCTAATCAATACAGGTTGAGAATGTTTTTTCCCATAGTTCTTCAAGCTGATCATCTTCTTGAGAGACAGCCCTGTGATTTATGATTTGTTATGTTTATTTTACCTCATCTCCTTGCCAATGAATCAAAATGTTGGATGTCGTTTATTTTCCAGTCTTATTGTTGTATTTTCTTATTGTAAATGCTTTATTGCATTAAATTCTGATCGTGTGGCTAATTTAAACCATTTTTCATCAGTCAAGAGCTGTGCTGGCATGAGAGTGCAGATCTGATTGAAGGCGTGAATTTCAGATTCTATTAATGGTTGAGTGATATATACAAAAAGAACTTTCAGAAATATAGGAAAGCGCATGAAGCACAGTGGAAAGATTCCCATGACCATTCAATCGGCATATAACTTCCAGAAATACTGGATTGAACTGCTTGTAGTTAATTAAGTACTCATGCATTCTTATAATTAATCTGAATGATCTGCAATATACCAGCATAACTTGGACTTAATGCCAGCCATTTCAAAATAATGAAAAGATTTTTCTACTTAATGACATATAATCCTCTGAAACTATGGATCTGAGTAACAGGCCGTACCTTGTTTCTCCAGTATTATTGAAGGAACAACCAGCACCTTATCTGTATGGGAACAATAATAACACCATGTATGTTTGCCAGCTCTTCATAAGATTGCTCCAAGTGCCCAAGTTGGGCTCCTAAGCTTTGAACGTGAGTCCCACATGAGTTCTGCCTAAAATTAATGCTGTGTTCTCATCCAGAGTACTCCATAATTGTGCTTATTCTTTCCTTCTGCCAATTACTGAATTACATATGAAAGATTCAAACCAAAATCAGGAGGGTGTTGAGTGACAGCTAACAAAACTAAAGATGCATCACGATCCTGACTAGGACTATTTGCAAGCAGGTCCCCTCTTCAGTGGCTGAACACTGAATGTATTTGGCCCAGAACTGGCCACTGGATGTGATGGAAGAGGATGCTCCTCAGTCCTGCCAATTCCTAGATTACAGCATATGAGAATACTGCCAGTGTGTCTTGTGTTCTTAAATCCATTTCACATCTCTAGTGAGACAAACCTTGCTAAAGTTGGGTATGGCAGGCTTTTAGTTTGCTATGGAAAAAACCCATAAATCAAGCAGACTTGTAAACCAGAAGAGATATGCTGAGGGAATCCTTAAAAATTAAGACAGCCTTTCATGACTGCAAAGCACATTTTGAGCTGAATAATTTCAGGACTAAACAGCCCATAATGTAGCTGGTTTCACATAAAGTATAATTTGATAATGAAGTGTTCTTACACAATTTAGGCTTTTCAGATGGCTGCTTAAACACAGAGGTGTGGTGTGCACTAAATGAGATTATGTTCTAAAAAATGGTTGCAATGAATACATAGCTGTGGAGAGCAGCAGTGTGATGAAGCACCTTGCATTCATATAAAAATTAATTTTTATATTCAAAACAAACCAACTGCTTTGACTATTTCCTCTTCCACCCTGACATTAAAACTCACTATCTTGCTTTTTGGTCTAGGCTTGAAAATCAGCTCTGTGGTGACATGATTCATTACAGATTGGATGAGGTTGACAGGAACCTCTGCTGACTGTCTAGTCCAGCTCCCCTGCTCAAGCAGGGGCAGGCAGAGAAGGCTGCTCAGGACCATGTCCAGTTAGATTTTGGGTATGCCCATGGGTAGAGGCTCCAAAAAGCTGGTTCAAGCAGCGGCAGAAGGTGCCCAGAAAAAGCATCGCAGATCTGAGGCAGAAGTTTTAGCAGACAGCTAATGGAGAAGAACTGCACAAGGCCAGTAAGATGTGCAGAAGTATTTTGCCTTGGCTCTCTGATTTCTATTCGCTAATTTAAGAGAGATCTTCACATAGGAAGATTATATTTCTCCAGGTTTTCAGCAGGGACATACACCAGAAATAAATTTCTATCTCATCTGAGAATCCCAGTGGAGCAGCTGGAACTCCAGGAACTCAGAAACTTCCCTTTTCTCCTTCACTCCTTGTTCTGTAGGTCTTTCTATTACAAATCCCATTTCTGTGGAACTGCAAAGACTTGGAGGAAATCTGATGAGAAGAGCTTTTACCAGGAGACTTTTTGTATGTTTTACATTCAGTGGAACAGAAAATCAGAGTCAATTTAGAGAGAATTTGACTGATTCTGCTTACAATCAAAGCCAAAACTAGACAGAACAAGCCAGGCACCTGAAAGGAACCTGATTTTAGCATCATTTGATTTAAACTTCATAGGACATTGCAAGTCTGGGCAGATTTTTTTTCCCCAGTGTCATACACTGACTCCATCAGGGTCAAACAAATAAAACTTTATTTGAAAATTCCTTACCTGTCTGCTTCTGTTTGCCTTAGTGTAAAATTGATGTGACAGAGGTTTCTGAAAACCCTTTCTTCCTGCAGGGATTAATTCTGGTGGTACTGTGTGTGTTAGGGGTTTTTATAATCTCTGCTGGCTGTGAAAAAGGACTGTAACACCTATGGAAATGACCATGCCCTTTGCTTCTGTTGGTTTTCAGTCAATATAGAAAGCCAAAAGTACCACAGACTGAAACAGGTGCATGATGGGAGAACTCAAGGTCGGATTTTTATTTTCTTTTCAAAACTGCCACATTTCTGCAGTTACCTACTTCACCCCCACCTTCATTCTTTTAGGCCAAGCAAGAGATGGGAGACCTGGGAGATGAGTGGAGAGTGCACAATAACAAGAATCGATCCATAACTCTTGAGCCTGACCTCTGAAGGGATTAGATCCTGAACACCACTCCCGGCTTTACCCTGAAGTGGCATTTGAATGCATGTTGCAAGAGGCAGCCATACGTATCAACAAGGAGGGATGCAGAGGCTGGCTCTGCCTGCCTGTACTGGCACGGCCATCCTGAAAGGCTCCAGGCAGTGGTTTGTGGGTTTTCACTCTGCTGATGGGTCTCCTTTCTTGACTGGGTGCACGTGTCCTGTTGACCAAATCAATGCCAGCCGAACTGGCTGCAATGATTTATTAACCATGGAAAGGCAGGGAGATAAGTCAGGGTCACTGCACTGATCCGAATCCCTCTTGACCTAACATCAGTTTATGGCAGATATAAATCCTTAAAAACTCTCAGCATCATTTATGAATGGAATGAATACTTTTATGCAACTATGAGCTGTTCTGCTGAAGTCTCTTACAGTTATGAAACACCCATAAATTTCCTGAAGGTTGGCAGCACCCGGACACAACAACAAGCCGCTTTCATAGTAATGATCTCTATTCTTGAGACAAGCATGAAACCTATTTTGGAAGAAGCTTTATGTGTTCCTATAGTTCAAGATTTTTCTTCCTGCTCCAGAGATCACCTACGAGCTACCTAGGGCTGGTATTTGAAATCCCATTTACCATTTGATAAAGGCAGGTGAAAAATAAGCCACAGTAGGTGACACTTGGCCTCTTCTATTAACCAGTGTAATATGGATGACAGTCTTCAGAGGAAGGTACATGTTGTCATCACATTTCCTAAGTTGTATCTCTAAACCTAGGGGCTGATCCTGTGATTTCTTATATGGAATGTAACACACAGGCACTTAAACTTACTCTGCTCCTATGACTTCCGTGTGTTTCTTTGGGCCTGCCACACCCCTTCCCCTGGCAATTTTGCTATGCTCTTTATGGAAATGGTTAAATTGTTAAGGTTTAAGGTTCTTACAAGAGCAGCCACAAGGGAACATTGTCAATATCAGAGCTGACATGAAATTTGTTATTGACAACAGTGTGGACAGGCTTTCACCATCTCTCAAGACAGATATGCTGGTGGGAAGTAACACTTCATTTGCAACTTCCAAGACTGTATATCTTAAATTGCAATGGCTTTGAGGGGGTAAAAAATCAGTGCTGGAACTCTTAATGCATCCAGGTACATCTAAATTTCCCCTGGGGATGGAATGACTTAACTGTCATTTCAAGTTTTATATTCTTCCTTTAAATCAGCTATTTCATTTAAATAAAAAGGTTCTATATTCTGGGATGGAAATGCAGCTGCTTCAAGTAGCCCTGCAGCATGTTGATTTATTACTGACTATATACTCCTTCAAGGAGAAGATTCCTTAAGAAGACATTCTACATCCAGCTCCATATTTCTTGCTACATAACACTTTATATTAATCTCATCATATCTGCATCCATGAAATTTGTGAGAAAAAATGGAAAATAAGGTAATTACATATTTGGATAAATACATTTGCAGAATTTAATGCTCTGTGTTCACATGAATAAACTACTCTGCTGTGTGCTATTAGAGATGTTAAAATAAAAATTATATATCTGAAAAGGATCTTTTCCGCATAAAATGAGAAATGAAAAGTTTCCACTTCTACTTTTACGAAACTGTATCTAAGTCTCAGTAAAACTAGGCTTAGGATGTACCTTAAAAAAAACCCCAAACAAATTCTGAAGGGAAAAACATTTAATTTTGCTGAGAGTCTTCATTTACATTTGCTTTTTACGTGATGAAAAAACCTCTCCCAGCTGCACTTTTTTTGTTAAATTAAAAATTGAAGGCCATAATGTTATATATTTTTGTATGATCATGGCTTCCAAAGAGTTACTATGCAGTAAAATTGGATGAATTCTGCCAAGGATGGCTCACATAGCTTTTCACCAAGACTGGTTTTGTCCACACACAAACCACACTTTGTAAATTCCAGCAAGCACTCACACAGTGAGCAAAATCTGTCTTTGTATGGGAATGAGCGCAAGTCCCATACCTGGAGCTCACATCAACTTTTAAGGCAGTGTCTGTCCTAACAGTTCCACTGTTGCTAATGTGCAGTCAAAGTCTTATTGAACTGAGCTCCAACCATAAACCAGAGATGGGTACTGGTGGTGGAGTATGGCTCTCTGAAGAGCAGAAAGAAGGAGAAAGTTTTCTAAGACTACATACTGACAAAATCAATGTTGCTGTGATGGATACAAGGCTGATGCTTTTTAATCTCAAATTGTAAATATATTTTTCTCAAAAAGATCCAGCAAAGGTTGCACAGACTCATAAACTTTTACATGGTTTGGCCATCAGGGAAGGACCATGAGCCACAGGATCTTGAATATAAGTTAGATATGGAATATTGGGACCAATAGACATCTAAATAAATACCTGAACCTGAACTATGTTAACTCCCTAATGCCTAAAATTGTTCCACAACAGAATGTACTACCCAAAATCAAGGTACAGGCTAGGGTACTAACCATGGATTGCTACTTTATGTGGGATAGTGCCATTGTGTCTCCCAGTACTGCTCAGGACCAGGACACAGAGATTGCATTAGAAGAAAAATCCACTAGTTCTTCTTGGACACCACTTCTTTCCTTTCCTGTTTTGAAGGAAACACTTTGTGCAAAAGAAGTGAGGAGGGATGGCTGACAGCCGGGTGTGACTTTTCACACCGGGCAGGCACACGATTCATTGCTGGATCCCATTTTTCCCCTGGGAGGAGCATTCATGCAGTTAAGCAAATGACCTGAGGCCTTTCTGCAACGGGGCAGTTGGAAATTCATGAAATTCATGCTCATATATTACAAGAAAAGGTAAAATGGGATATAGGCCATTACTAGCATAATCAGCTTGGCGAAATCAGGGAGCCATCCTTACTGCTGCACATGAGCACAGCGTGGTCTGCTTCCCACAGCAACCTTAGAGAACAGCCTTGCTTTAAATAAATAGCCAGACTTTTTCAGTATTACCAAGCTGCTGGTTTTTGAATATGTCTGTATAACGTAATAGTCCGGGATGTATCAATTGTTACTGCAGGATCAATATTGTAAAAGAACTCCTTCCTTGCTCACAGCAAAGTCTATTTTGGCTTAAAAGCAGCTGAATGGTGGGAGAGAAACATAACTTAAACAAACCTTAGATTCCTAGCTGCCATTTTAAATTAACAATCTAATTTTAACTAAATCACTCTTTTCACTTTCACCTGGAGACCTGAATTTAAAATCGTATCTCCCTGCAAAAGCGTGTTGCTGGAATAAGGCCAGGCTATTTCTAAGATAAAATGTTGTTATACCAGTGTGCTAAGATGCAATTTTCTCCTTTTGTTGCCTGAACAGGAAAAAAAATAAAATTAAAAAAGATAAATGAGATACAAATTCCAAACAAAATGTGTCTCTAATCGGATATTTCTGTAAAAAGATGTATTCAAGCACAGTATATATTGAACCATGGTATTTTAGGGTCAATATTCGACATATTTTAGGCATAATGTTAACAAAATATAATGCACTGAAATAAAAAATATTTTTTATTGCTGTGAACACAGGCCAAACACTGCAAAATGTTGAACAGGGCAGACTGATTACAAATGCTCCTTCTATCCAGAGCTTTAGAGAATATAACTTCTCTCTACGTACGTGGTGTGACAGCCTGGTTTTTAAGATTCCTTGGTGGTGTCAGTTGAATCACTGCACCACACAAACTGTTAAGCCTAGCAGACAAGCAAGAGCCCGTATCCTTGTTACCTGGTTCCATTTGTTATAGACCAGTTAGTAATATCAATCCCATACATCACTTTTTTCAAATGTGTAGGGGAGGGACCCCCTCTGTTTATAGAAATTCAGAAGGATGTAAAATGACATCCCTCCCTTTTTGTGCACAGTTTATATTATTTGCTTTTTATAGCATGGATCCTATTATATCCCTTACAATAAACTTTTAATGGGTGAGTTTTTTCCCTGTTACTTAAAAGGGCACATGCAAAGCAAGTTAGTACTTCTGTGAAATGAGATGGGTAATTTTAGAAGAGGCTTCTGCTTGTAATTTACTGTTATTACACAATTCTTATTTTCATAAGGCATGTCAGATAATAAATCCTCATTTACATTAATATCCTCTGTTTCTGAATTTGAAGAAGCATCTTAATCTAAACAGCAGTTGAGATGATGATGATGAGTGTCTGTCTTGGACTTCTGCCTCACTTATCCTCAAGTTCTGATCAGTGTAATTTTGCCTTAGCTGAGGAAAGTGCCTTTACTTCCCTCCCATCACTGAGGAAGGTGCCTTGCCTTCCCTTCCACTGCTAAGTAGGGCAAATGGCAGGAGGTGCTCATCACGTTACAGGTCAGAAGTCATCTGGGTCACTAGCAGGACACTTTCATGCACTCTGGCAAACTCTGCGGAGCAGAAACTCTAGTAGGAAGGCTTCCAGGTGCCCTAGATTGCAAACAGTGATTGGGCTCGTTTTCAAAAACCACTACATAATTAAGAAAAGAAATGTGCATTACAAATTGTGGAGGACTTGGATCTCAGAGACGTAGACAGTGAAAATTTGATTTGCCTTCCATGTGCAGCAGAGAGAATTGTTATTTGTATGATTAAGAAGCTGAATGGGTTATTAATTGACTGGATATATCTCTAACCAGATCTTATATGGTGGTATCCCATGGAGCAGTGACAGAAACCCCTCTGAGCCCTGCACTCTATATCCTGTAAATTCATTCTTTTTTCATTTGATTTCTGTGGGTGTTTCCTTCCATGAGAGAAAAGCACAAGAAATCCTGAAATAGCTTAGTGGTCTGACTTAATATCAGAGCAGTTCTTTTTATGCAGGACATCATTCTCTCTGTTTGCCTTCAGAGGAAATACTGGACCATGTCCTCCTGACAAGGAGCAGCAACTCCTCCAGACATGGCACTGACATGAGCTGTGCTCAAAGGGATGGTCCTGCTGATTTCACAGACATCTTCCATCCATGGCTTTCTGTCCCATCTGGGCCTGGATATTTATTGTACCATTGCCAGAACCTTGACAGAAAGAGAAGCAGTTCCACTGACACAGCAGATGAGAAGATCCTCCTGAAATGTTTTAGCAGAACTACTCATGTTGAAAAGAGCCAGGAATGGTGGATGCACTTTTCTAAACACAAACACACATTTCCTGACAGACTAGGGGTGCCTTGCTGGACAGGTTGCAAAAAAATGCTCATGCTGAAGCACTATCTCTCCAGCAGCTGCCACAAATCCTCAGCTGCAGACAGGGGAAAGAACATACTGCTGAACACAATCACACAAGGCACAAAGGAGGGCTGGTAGAAGTCTGAATGATCAGACTAAAAAATTGGGTAAAATGATGTACCACAGTTCAGCTTTTGACATGGACAAACTGCAAAATGTAGGCAGCATGAACTCACCAAGCCCTGTGAGCAGTTTTTGTAAAGCTCACAGGCCATTAGCTGAAGCAGTGTTCCCTGCCAAGGCCACTCAGACCATGTAGGGTATGTGGGACCCACCCTAACCTGCCGTGCCCAAATTCTGAGCCTGGCCTGGAGATGAAGGGCAGGAGTTCCGTATGCCACCTACAGTGAGAAACTTATCCTGGCATCAAACTGGGTAGCTGATAATCTCCCACCTGGGCACAGAAGTCATCTGTAGCAGACAAGATCTTGAAGGAGTTGTGAATTCCTTCAAAAGAGTTGAAATGACATGTGCTGATTCCTATTTCATCTTCTGGAATACTGGGGGAATAAAAATTGGCTACATCAACAGCACTCTTGTAAATCATTAACCAGAAAATCTCCTTAAAGGAAACTCTACCGATTTTCCTTGGGGTAAACTCCTGATAATAAGAAACTATAAAACACTTTGTTCCTCTGCTCATGTCTTTCCAAGTCTTTCTCAGACAGGCACCTTTAAAAACAGAAATATAAATCATTATAATCAAAGCAGGGAGCAATATTATATTTTAATAGTAAAATAATATCAAGACTGTAATAAATTATATAAAAACAGCATTAGAAAACCTATCTAAGATGTTGAATTATTATCTGAGGTGAAGTTGTAGAGTTATAAGTTCATAAATAATAATGAAGCTTCTGTTGGTAACGTAAGTAATGTTTAAACTGCAGGGTTTAAACTCAGTTTATACTGAGCTTAAAAAGCTTAAAAAGAGGAAGGGCAGAGTGGAGAGGGCACAGCCTCAGATAAAGCAGCTGTTATCATCCACAGGCTGTGTGGGGAATGGCAGAGTCCCCTACAACTGAAATAAGAATTAAAATAAAAACAAGCAAGTGGTGCAAACCCTGAGCCATTGACAATACCACCTCTAAACAAATCAACCCGGGAAGCCTCTGGATTCTGGAATATCTGGTAAAACAAAAACCAAAGCGGACTTGCATTTGAAAACAAGCTCTCATTTCCCTTTGCAAATGACCCTAAAGAATCTGACCTGCCATGGACGTGGTAATTCACACTTGCTCAGGTACAAATGGCACCTCCTTGAAGTGTCTGATGAAAATTTAATGTTACCTCTGAAGCACTAACCATGAGAAAAGGCCAAGCATGACCCAAGTGCTGCACTCCTGTAAAATGACGTTGCTGGGTCAAAAGAGTGTGTGCTGCAAATACCAGCTGGTCCCTGCAGGATCCTGCTGCACCTGAGAGGACGATCCATCACCTTGCTTGTTCTCTAATGCTGAAATACCGGGGGGAGGACCCTGCCAGTGCAAGACCTGGGCTGGTAATGCCACCTTTAACTTGTGAGGCTTTACCTGAAGTTTGCTTCCATCTGTCTCAAGGGACACTGCAAGGTGCCACAGCAAAGGATGAAGCCTTCCCTGCTCCACTCCCACATGCCACCAAAGGATGGCTCTCCTCTCCTGCCTCCTGTTCAGCTCTGATGACTCTGAGGCTGATATACCTGGGAGAGCTAAAAAAATCGTGCGAAGCCTTATCAGGGTATCTGCACTGTGTTTTGCTAATAAGCTTCAGATAAACTATGCCTATAGCTTGCTGAGCTGGTTGAGCTGATAAGTGATTACAAATGAATATCTGAATAGAAAATATACTGTACTACTGAACACAGATCTGTTTCTAATGAAAAAAAAAGACAAAAAGACAAAAAGACAAAGGAGGGCTGAGATAAAGGAAAAAGGCTTCCCCTGGCTGGAGAATGGAGACTTAGCTCAGACTGGTGCTTCCACAAGCCAGCAAACCTCATTTCTACAAAGACTTTTGCTACTTTATTTCCACAATGGTTTTAACAAGGTGTTCCAAAAGATGATGGATGAATATGTTACCCTGCTGAACTCATGGCAAAACCATCTTGGTTCCCATGTGTGAAGTTATATGATGCTCTGTGTGTGTGTGTGTTTGTCTATTGATCTATGTCTCTATAAAACTTTGTTTAATACAAGAGAATAAAGTCTTGTTGTGCCCTGGGTAAGTAAGTAGGATTAAACCCATAGTAATTATAGCCCATGTAAGAAATTATAGGTCCTGTTGAAGGCTGGTCTTCTCACTTTTGGTAGAAAATAGCTTGAAACGATGGATGATGGAACTTGTGTAAGGATCATCAGTCTATCAAAACCTCATCTAAATTTCCATCATTAGCTACCTAAATTTTGAATATTCAACCATGCATTCATGGATGAAGACTAGAAGAGTTTTTATTCTGGAAGCAAACATCTACACTTTCCAGCTTCTCAAACTCAGTTGATTTTGCCCATAAAAGCGCAATAATTTTTAGGGAATCTTTGGTTTAGGTCAGATTTAGAAAAGGCTGGACAGACTTTGAATCAGATTGTTAAAAGTTAGTGACCTTGATTGGTGCCCTCAGATGTTCTGAAAGAGGAGAGAGAGTTCACACTCCTGATAAGCGGTCTTTTTAAAAATAAACACTGAGCAATGAGGAAGTTACTGTTGCATTTAAATTACCTATTTATTTAAAGTAACCTTCAAAACCTGATATTTACTTTTGCTTGAATATAATTTATCATGAGAAAGAAAGTTGCATGGTTAGTGAGAATACATGGACATTTAGCTATTTTTCCTATTTATTAGTGTAAATATTTTTATTATCATCTGTTTTGTTGACTAGCAGCTTGCCATAAAGGAAGAAGCCACAGAGTATTTTATTATGCAAAAAGAAAAGAAAGCTTACACTGGATTTCTGACTTCAAATCTGTCTTTTGTCCATAACCCAGACAGCACTTTATCTTTGCAGAGCTGATCATTATCTGGCGAAAGAAAAGCTCCTTAAATAAAATAACAACTGAATATAACCATTTTTCCCTCAACTTGCCATGAACTTTTGCAACATTCCTTGCAATTAATGATGATACCACTCAGCAGTGACTCACAGGGATTGCTTCAGTATTTGTGATGGGATTGTGTTTTCCTAAGTTGCAATGGAAGTATCCAGTGCTCAGGCAAAAAGCTTCCCACTGGAGCACCACCAGGTGCTGGAAGCCTGTTGCCCTGCTTTTTAATCATAACTTCATTAATAGGGCGTCTGGAGTGATGGTACAAAAATGAGGTGGGCTGCAGGAGGCAGAGAGTGGGGTGCCAGGATGGAAGCAGTGGCACCAGCTGTAGAGAGTGCCCAGTCAGATTTTCCCAGTCCTTTATCACACTTGAAAATTACTGGGGAATCTCTCTGTGGTCCAGCTACTTTTTTTCTTCTGTTTTGTTCTTGTTTTATACATGTTCTCCACGGCACAGGTTTTGTTAGTTCTACAGCCTTATACTATCTCCCCTGCCCAAGATCACGCTGTGAGAGGTTTGACAGCCCTGGAACTCCTGGAATCCCTTGGGAGCCAGGGCTGGGCCTGCTCTCTGTGGTGTTTGAGGAGGACTTCTTCAAGCAGGCAGATGCCAGTGGTGACTGACTGCATGTTGGCATTTGGGGTGACGGAGGAGAGGGAGAGTTTACATGGGGTGAATGCTGTTGTAGGCAATCAGTATCAGCAGCCCCTACTTTTTATCTCATATACTCCCTCGTACACATTTGCAGTTGATGCTCCCCAGATTTTGATTAGGTAAAATGCAGGAAGGACTTGAATCTCTTCTCCTGTGGACACTGTCTACGTTTCTGGGTTCTCTTCAGCATTCAGGCCTTCCTAAACCACAAATAACGCCTTTGGAGACAGTGAGCACAGTCCTTGCTCCAGTAATTTCTTCTGTCCCCTCAAAATGCACAAAAGTCTGGGGACTCACGGCAGCATCTGAACCAGTTTCTAGGAGTACATTTTATTCCCCAACTAATCTAGCAGCCAGCAGCAGAAGGCAAAGAGCACTCAGAGGCTGTCATTAGAGGGAGAAGAGAAGCTTGGTGACTACGTTGACACTGGCAGCAGATGATCTGAGTTTGGGCCACAGCAATCTTACAACAAGAACTAGTGTTTAAATATGGAACACTGAATAATTTCTGGAAAATTTCTGATCTATTTAGAAGTTAGATTTTTTAGATCTTGAAATGTGCAGGCTGGAATAAGCTTTGAGATGGTCTCCAGGAAGGACCATATCTGTTTTCCTCTACCTAAGGTTTTTTTCTTTTGCAATGATTAAAAGCACTCCCATTTTTACATCTACAGCTTCTGCCTAAAGCACAGCACTTACTTCCCCTCAAAAAACCCTGTGTCATCTGTGTTTTCCCCTTTCCCCTTTTTTCTAAATTCTCCAATTCCCTCTGTCTTTTAAAAGCTTTGACTTAAATGGTGTCCACTTATTAGAGAGGCTGTAGAAGATCTAGGTTAGCAGGACTTTTCTTTATATCCAAGTTGAAACACCTGAAATAATTTCCTGAAGGGGTCCTTCCCCTTCTTTTTTATCCTGCAGAGGGAAGAGCTGCACCACATGATTTTCACAGGTACAATTTATTACAAGCAAATCCACGTCCTGCTTATCCATACAGCCAGCTGACAGATGCTTGTTAGCAGGTGAAAAGAAGGCTACTTGTTAAAGTGCAGCTGCTTCCATATTTTTTTGCCAGCTGCATATCAGACACCACCTGGCAGGAATTTATTCATTAGATATTACTTTAAAAAACAGCAATGAAATGCATTTCAAATGTTAATTTGTGATGTTTTAAGGACTAGGTCATTGATGAGGAAATACAATGCTAATTTACTGTGACTGGTATTGCTAGTGGCTATAATATTTGATTACTTTTCTAGGTTTGCAAATGAAAAAGCCATTGTCATTCTGAAACAATAGAATAGCAACAATCCTTTCCCATATTTATTAGTAAATAAAAGACATGGTGGATTCTAGGTCACGGAGATTCAGCTGAACTCAGGTTTTTGACGAAAAGTTAAGCTCCTCTTGATAGCTGGAGAAAACCCTTATATTCATTGTATTAACATTTTATCTCGCCATAATGGGCCAATCTGAAGATCCTTCAAGGGAATTGCTCACAATGCCTTCATTTTATCTCCTGGGTTTGTATTTTTAATGAGGCTACTTGTCCTTCCTCAGTTTACTGTAAGTAAAAAAAAGGTATTGTAGCACAACCATAAGGAAATTTCATCCAAGTTATAAAACCCAATCATGGAGAATTATCCAAAATAGAACATTTGGGTTTAAGCGAAGCATTTCACGTATAAGGTACTCAAACTGGAATAAAGGAACATACTTCATTAATGGTTTAAGTTTTCCTTTCCTTTGCCTCTTAAAAATATAACAATCCTCTCTCCCAGAGAGCTGATCTGAATCCATATATCAGTAGCAGTGAAAAAATAGAATTTCAGGAAAAGAGTTCATTTATAAGACTGGGACTCAGCTCCCAAAGAACATAATTCAGTTCTGATTATTATATTACTGCATCTCTTCCTGGATAATTAATAGATGGGATAATCTGTACTACATAATTACAAGAAGACCAAAGAATTTCAATCTAATTTATTGACTTAGTATTTTATAAAATGGAAGTTCATTATGAAAAAAGGAAGCATTTTTTGGTTTGACCTTCTCTTTGTTTAATTGATACTCCACAGAAACCTTCATGTCCATTTATTTTCTAATGAGGTCATATGTGCTCTGTAAAAGTGGGTAAAGTCACATAGACTTTCTGTTATCACTTATTTACAGTAGCAGTGTAGCTCCAGGGCTTCAGCACATGAGAAGTTTTAAATATATCGATCCCTTCTCCTTTCTCTTTATTCTGACCCCTGAAGGTGAAACAACACCTCCTGTAAGTTAGAGAGATGTGGCTTTAGAAGTGCTCTTGCATCACGGCCGTGCAAGCAGGCAGCTGGGTAAGATGTAAAGTCAAGGGAAGAAACCTGAGGGAGAGTGAAAAGAAAAGGTTTGCCTGAGGTTTTCAAGATACACTGAACTTTCCTCTGTTAAATCTTTCCTCATACAAGAGAAAATGCAATCTTCTCAGTTTTGCCGCAAAGAGGATAAGGCAGCACCTCTTGCAGGTTTCAGGAGCGTGTGCCACAATAATAGGCATGATGTTTGTTGGATTTCCAGGTATGATACTTTCCTGGAAATCACGTTTCACCAACTAGATTTCCTTCCAAAATTCTTATAGCCCTGATGTATTCTCAAAAAAGTAATAATGAAAAATTAATAAAAATAAAAATAATGAAAAATCTTATGTCCACAGGAAAAATGAAGTCAGGCTAAGGCTCCTGATGACATTCAGGCCTTTTGCTTGAGGAAAGCTGAGGCTATAAACACCAGCATGACAGCGGGTACAGGTCCAGTCTGGGCAGGAGGATGTGGCTGTGCAATGTGTGGCTGTAAGGAGGCTGGTTAATGCCGACACGGATGGAGGAGAGGGGCTGCTTGGCCTCTGGTCCTCTCCAGCCCTTCAGCACTTGCTAAAGCAGCAAACATGAGAACTGGTAATTCCCAGTTCCCACGCCAAGAGGATGCTGTCTGTGTGCCTGTCTACAGCTTGCTGTTGACAGAAGAAATTAAGAATTTAAAACTGAGGATTATGGGAAGCACCAAACCCTGTGCTGCTGGATGGCTTGATTTTCTCAAAACCAGGGTCTGTGAGGTGGCACATTTGGGCACTACTGACACAGATGCTTGTAATGGCAAAGCAGAACCGAGAGCATTTCTAAAGCAGCAGCCAGGAACATGTTTAGATTAACAAGGATTCTTAAGGTCTTTTCCTGTTTTCTTTCCCTCACATGTTACCATTACAAAACACCTTAGCTGGCCTTAGGTTGGAAGACGTAGTAAGATATCACTGCCTTTTGAGATTCACTGTTATGTCCTTAGTTGATACCTGTGATGCTTTATAACTCTCCATAACAACAGCAGAGTGCATCTACACTCAAAGATTTCATGTAAATAAATCCCATGGGCAGATCACGCACTTTGTACTCACCTGCTGCTAGGCATAAACCACCTAACAGCAATAAAATGGATGTAAGTGAAAATTTCACTGAAGACTACAGCTTCACATAGTGACATGTCTCCTTTTCTCTGATTTTGCTTTTTTTTTTTTCAAGAGAAACAGTTGGGTTTTTTAAGTTTTCAGGTATTTTCTGTGAGCTGCACCATTATATTTTAGATTGATAAACATAAATGGTTAAGGAATGAATGACTACCATTCTCCTCATAACATCTGATCATGCAGTTACACTTAATTTTATTTCAATTTAAATTTTTTCCCCACATATATATTTACTCCAAATGTCCTTTTATAATCACCACTTCTCTCCATTTAAAGGGTTTGTTTCTGCTACCAGAAAACTCACTAGTAAGAACAAACCAGTAGGAAAAGCAGGACTGGTCATCATAGGGACTAATAGATGAAATCAGCTGTAGAGTACATTATTTACTGGGGAGTATGTCTTCCCACTATTTCGAACTGGAACAGTGCAAAAGAAACTTTGGTGCTTTCTGACAAAATTAAAGGCATTTTCTTTCTGTATGTTCATTCAAATATTCCAATGCTCATTCTGCATGCTGCTTAATTACAGAGATCTAATTAAGCAAACTGAAAGAGATGTGCAGAACTGAAGAGTGATAATGGAAGATGAACTTAATTTCTCAAAAATTAGAGGATCTGGATTAAAAATAATGTTTTTTTCCCCTACTATTTTTTTTACCTAAAGTGGAAAAATTAACTAATAAATGCTTAGCTAAAAGCAATTTAAAAAAAAAAAAAAAAAAGAGAGCAGAGAAAGATTGTGGTATATTTTTGGATCAGTTGTTTCAGCACCTTATCAGCCCGAGCTGCTCACAGGACATAAGTGTGGCTATGAAACAGATAATATCTCATCAGTTTGTGCTGCTGGTGCATCCAGGGAAGCTGTACAGCAGCTCTCCAGAACAACAACTATTTATCTTTGCATTCAGCAGTGTGACAGCAACACTTTTAAACCCATACATGCTTAGGAAGCTGTCTGTGTAGTTGTAAGCACACCTATGTATCTGCACACATGTGCACATTTACATTTAAGAGATATAAAGATTCTACAAGAATGAATGGAACAGATTCTTGTTCTCCTCAGGGAAAGGAACACATTAGCCATGTGAAGAGACAACGGAGAGACACAGGAATTCTGAGTGTGTGATTCATTCACCCAATTAAGATGTCTGGTTTATAAAGAGATGAATCACACCCTAAAATTATTAATTTCTCTCCACCGACTGTAAATGGAGTTTAGGTCACTTGTGGATAGCTACAGTTGTTCTGATGAAGTTGCTCAAATGTAGCATGGAGAAACAAGGAACTCTTCTAATGGGAGAGGGGCTTCTGTCCTAAGAAACTGTGAGTCAAGAAAACATTTGGTGTAAGCCATTGGTATGCTGATGCTTCTAACTAGTAAGGGCTAAAGAATTACCAGGGATAACTCACAAAGAATGAATAGGAAAGTTGTGGTACATGGTATTTTATATGGTACAACCAGTGCCAGGGAACTTCAGTAAAATCTGGGGCAACATGGGTGATATCTTAAGCAGGTTCAGATAAGAATAATGAAAATGATTGCAAGACTGGAAAGAATGCTGTATTACACATTATTTAAGGGATGAAAAGTATTTGGTTAAGTAAAGAGAAAATGGAATTATGGAATTATGGACAGCAAAGGTTGTAAATTACAGCACTCCTGACCCCACACAAAGAGAAAAACAAAACAGAACGACGGTGGAAACATTGTCACTGGAGATTTTCAGAACTTGACAGGACAAGGCTCTGAGCAACATGAGCAGGAGCTTGCACAAGACGACCTCCAGAAGTCCCTTCGAATCAAAATTATTCTCTGCTAAAATTCTATTAATTTGGGGTGTGTGTTTTAAATAAAAACTCAAACTCAGCCATATGGAGTGGTTAACTTATGCTCTTTATCATCAAAGGTAGGTATTTTTAATACATAAAATGTCATTCATCTTGTGGGAAGACGTCATTATTTTCATCTCACTCACCTACTCCATAAGACATGCTGCAATAAAGTGGATATTTTGCTTATATTAATAACAAAATAAAATACTCAGCTTTTTCCTTCCTTTCTCCAGCAAGCTCTTGCCTATAAATTCAAAGCAAATTCAAAATCACTGACCTCAGAAACAATATTAGTCCTGTTACCTGAACAGTAAGAATTCTTTTGCCCAGCTTGAAAACATGTGTATACTGAAATCCCAACAGCCTGGAATTTAATCAAATAATTGTTCATGCTTTCAGAATGTTGTGGAATAACTATAGGTTTCCCATCTTCCTTCCATTTTTACATACATCCTGATCTAGAGAAAAGATCCTTTTTTTCTACAAATGTAGTTTTTCTGTATAGAAAGGCAGCAGCTTTTGCTCTGCTTCTTCCAACAAAGCCAGATTAACAGAACAAGGAGGTTAGGAGCACACTGCAAAAAACAATCTAAGAGCAAAAGAAATAAGCTCCCAAGCCTATTTTAATATGCTTAAAGACAATATGTATTTATTTTAAAAGGATTAGGGTTTATTCCTGACTTAACCTTTTATAGGTAAAAAGATGCGTTTCGAACTGCAAGCAGCCACCTACATCTAGAAAAATGCTGTGATCCTTTGACTTTGACAGACAAATACCAAAATATCAAAAGACTTTTCGTGTGAAAGGTTATCCAGATGAACAGTATTGTTTCATTTCGGCATACCGCAGAAAATGCTTGAATAAAAAGAGAAGAGCCAACCTTCTCCCTCAAAGCCACTGAAAATTAACTCACCAAGCCCTGTTTTCACCACTGCAGCTGTACGAAAACAGGCACCTTGGTCATACGTGCCCTGATTATTGTCTCTCTCGGTGTGGCATTTGTCCACAAGCATCTGAACGTGAAGATTAAAGAAGCGAATTTCCGTGTCTGTTGGCATGGATGTTTTTGACACGGCCGCCCATCTGGTCTCAGCTGCGGAGTGAAGAGTGTACAGCGTACACTACAAGGTTATTCTTCACAGGATCTGAACTGATGCTCAGCTTCTTCATCGCCAAAATGATCTCACGACAGATTGGCCATCTTCATCTTCCAGTTTTCCTGCTCAAATAAGTTTCCCTCTCATTCCTGTTAAAAGGCATCATCCCATGAATTTAAAATTCTAAAATCTTTTCAGTTTCAGAACTGAGTTTTTCATCTTCTTAGATTATGTTTTGCATTAACCCTACAGTCATATATTTTTTTTTTTTATAATTCTGGTGAAAGGTTCAAGATACTGACTGACCTTAGTAACTACTGCTTCTTACACATAAGCTTCATAACACTACAAACAGTGAAAAACACCAGGCATGCTGAAAAATATGTGTCCTTAGCTGAGCTTCCATCTAACCTAATCTGGTAGATCTTTTCACGAAACAGATGTCTGACTACTTAAGCCCTGGTACATTAGCCAAAAATTCCCAAGCAACTTTCTATTTTCATAGGCAAGCTCCACAGGCACTTAGGTTTTCCCGTGTCTTTTAAGAATTTTTGAATATATTTCCTCATAGCACTGCACAAACGTCATGTCAGCACCAACTCAGTTGTTCCTGAAACAGCTCACCTCATTGCCCAGTTAATTCCTTACCTTTCTGCTGAGACAAAATCCTGATTAAAACAAGGTGGAAATACTTTTTTTCCCAGCAAATACATCCAGAGCACATTTGGCTTCCATGATCATTTCAAGCCTGTGTGCCCTCAAGGCAGAAGAGCACGGGCTTGGGTTGGTGATCACCTGTCCAAGAGCTACAGGCAGAGCATCCAATGTTGACAATGAAAGTCAGGGTCACCTTACCCACATCCTCTGGCATTTGAATGCTGCTGATCTCATATTCACGCTGATGTAAAAATCCAGGATGTTTAATAGGAAGGTGCCCACTGAATTTACTCAGTTAGGTATTAGGTAGCTACCTACATACTGATTTAAGACAGTACACTTTTGTATCAAGGCACAGATCTGCCCTGCCTGAGTGGACACTGTACACATAGGACTTTTCTCAATCTGTAGTTACATTATTGTCAGACATTGCCTTAGACAATGGCAAAAGGATTTCATTCAGACTACTTTGCAGTGCTTTAAAAGGTGAAATTAACCTCTGGGCCTAATACCTATCTTTATTTTGTTTCAGAAACAATCCTTAGAAGATAGTATTTTATTAGAAGACTAGACTTGTTAGAATGAGAATTCACTGCAATTCCAGGGGTGGGGGGAGGAGGGGGTTTGTGCTTATTAGTATTCCTGCTGACAGAATGGCACTTTGAATCAAACATCCATCAACAGGTTCAAAAGGCCCAACACGTTACCTCCACAAAAGAGTTAAACCCATTACTGATACAGCATCCAGTGAAACTAATAAAAACAATCTATTATCTGGTATGTTTTGTTCCTGGGGATGTGTAAAACGAAAATCAATACCAACAATGTGAACATTTTGAGGCAGCACTGGTGCTGCTTGTTTTTGAAAATAAGAATTGCTGCTTATGTTGGTACATTGTAGAATGTTCTAGCATTTCCTTTAGTTCACTTACTAGTTTTAAACAGAAGACAATAAGCTCACTGGGAAATCTGCCTCTGACACAACACTGAATTCCTCTTTATGAACTGAAAGCAATCTGTCTGACTAGGACATTGAGGACCAGCAATTTACAACCTCAGCTGTAATTTTAAGTGCTCACCCAATGCAGGGATTGAAGCTTTCATTCTATAATTATAGAGGAATCAAAGAGTAGCACACTAATGTATTGAGCTACAATGCCAGCTATTTATAACCATCACTTCTCAGGCAATATGTTTTTAATATGTTAGGATGGTATGGTTGTCCAACACAATCCTTTTTCTTTTCCTTTTTTTTTCCCTAACATAGGCTCCCTAAAATGGCTGAAAAATGCAAATTATTTTTAAAGCTTACAGTATTATAGTATTTTTAAAGAAAAGATCCTGTGAAATTTACCAGGATTAGAAAGGATTACTTTTGGTCCTTCCTCTGTAATAAGGTACAAGGAACATCAGAATAAGATATTTATGTAAAAAACCCCAAACCAAACCACAAAAACCGAATCACCCTGACATGTAATGAAACTAAGATAGTAGGTTTGGGTTCAAGGTCAGTCTATCAAGGTGAGGCACTTCACACCACTCCATTAGTCCAGTCACCTCACTGAAAATGTTTTTTAAATTCTTTTCTTCAAATATAATACTTTGGCTACACTTTTACAGTACTAATCTGAGTCTCAGGGACGGGTTTGTTGTTTTTTCTGATCTGATCACCCATCAGCTACCCAGATCACTGGCCTTTCCTCTCTCTAGATGAAATATGTGTTACAGATGACATTTGTTTGGAAGTTAGCTCTAGGCTCTAGAGAAAGCCATGTTTCCTTCTGTTTTTTAAAAAAAAAACAGAAAAAAGTTTGGCTGTAAGACAGCATCACATGGATAAAACCATCACCTGGGTAAAATCAAAGCTTTCTGTGAGAGAAACAAATTTAGGCAACACTAAACTTTCCTTCAGGGAAGTTTTCTTGGGTTCAGTGCAGTTTATGAACAAGGAGAGAAAGAAAAATCATATGCAAGAAGAGGAAGATATCACTAGTAACTGTAATGTTTCTGTTGCAAGAGATCTGCCTTATGCTGCATTCCGACCTTCCTAGTCTGCATTGAGGCTTGCATCCATACCTGACAGCTTAGGGCTCCCATGTCTCCAGATTTACCAAAAGCTGCCTTTCCCCCTCATGGCAGTGTCGTGTCGTCCTGACCCTCTTTTTGATATTTCTGGGCAGCTTGGAAAGGACTATGGTTCCTCTGGAAATAGGGTTGGGGCCCTTCACTCTCAGGCAGTTCTACAGTGAAATCCTATTATGGTTAGAGGGTCTTTCCAGGTAATGCTGATCAATTCATTCAGCCCACTAAAAAGACTTATCAGCTTGTCCCTTATTATGTTGTTTGTAGAGTGTCCAGCACAATAAAACCTTACATTTATTAGGGCTTTTGATGTCACATTATTGTACAAATAATTATTAATAATGGAAAAACAGGTTGAAATTATTCATGAACAACCTGTTATGGAGCTGATTTAGTGTCTGGAAAACCCTGACTTGCATACCAAATTAATTAATACAGTAGCTCAACATTCAAGTGATGCCATTTTCAGCAAAAGCTCTCTGCACTGCTCTGTGGTCTGGCTCCGGCAGAGCCTAATGCTCATTCAGCAGGCAAGAGGGTTTGCTGTGCTTTTCCAGCTCAGTGAGCTGACGACACTCACCTTAACTAGTTTCTTGTATCAAAGATTGACTCAACTGAGCATTTTCAGGGAGGAAGCCGAAACACAGGGAAGGGTCTCCAGGGCACACTGACAACACATCCTGGCAGTCCATCACACTTACCCAGAAACATCGAGGACGGTGTATCCTCGTCCGCAGCCAGCTAATGGACACTTAGAGACTCTGACCCATAGCTGCTTTCTGTGACTGTCTCCATTTATCCTTGGATCTATAAAGGACAGAGGCACAGAGGAGGCCTCTTGCACACTTACACACTCAGCTCTGTGGAGGTGAACCATTTACCTGGCCGAATAGACGGGCCCAGCACTACTTGTCTCTCTCTTCTTGCCTCACACCAGCTAGATCCCAGGCATGTGAAAACATCCAGAGGAGCCTCTAGCCTCCCCCTCAAAAATCTTATCCAAATGTCCATTGCCTTGGCAGGGTACAAATATAAAGAACCTACATGGGTTCAATTGTCAACCTCTTACATTCATTTCTCATACCTTGTTCCCTTGGTCACATCTCTGATACCACTGACTGATGTGGGACCGTCTGCACATCCAGTGCTGACAGCCAGGTTACTTTTTGACACCCACGAGGGATTTAATTGCTTTTTTATACACTGATTCCCATGTAGAGTGTGCCCTTGATAGCAGTATGAATTTCAGGATAAAATAAAAAGCCAAGGTATAAAAATTCCAGCCAGCATGAAAGCAGAGACAAAGCTTTATTTTTTAAATTTTTTCCCCCAAAAATCAGTTGATTTTTTCCATGAAAAAGACATTTTGCTGTGTTATTCAGGAAAGGGAAATATTTTGTATGGACAGATCGGTAAAAATCCTTTTATTTTGTCATAAAAGGATATGAGAAGGATAAATATGAGATGCAGCTAATGTGAGACATTATGTTTATGAAGGCCAGCTCTTGAATTTAGCACTGGTTCCAATACAGATATATTTGTAAGGAGGATTTTTCAGTGTACATGCCATCTCTATCCATTTCTTTTCTGTACTGTTCAGTGTCTATTTTTGAAATCCTACCCTACTGTTTTATCTAGCCTTATCCACCTGAAAGGTCAATGTTTAAGCTAATTGCCTGCAATACCTCTGGCTCAGGACAGGGCAGACTCCCTCTGGAAGTGTCTGTCTCCCTTATCATTTCACTGCAGAAAGAAGTTCTTCAGACCCCATGCCTGGCATCAGCTGAGACAGAGCCCGTCACAAACACATAAAATTTCATACACTATCAGCTCTAGTAATTTATTTCTTGTGGTGACAAGTTTTCCAGTCTATTTTCCAGTGGTGACATGGGCTGCTTTCTCAATGCCATATCCTCAAACTGTTGAGTAGCAGGTCGAATTTGTTTTTCTCTGACCCCTGAGAAATATAGCGTTTTTTCTATGGAAGGAAGGAAGGAAGGAAGGAAGGAAGGAAGGAAGGAAGGAAGGAAGGAAGGAAGGGAATGACCAAAGGTTGAACTTAACTGACGATGCAGCTGGGAAGTGGTCCCAACAACTGCCCTGCGTGGTGCAATGACCCTGGTCTGCAGTAATTATTTTACTTCCAGTGTCAGAGTAATTTGTCTCTACTGCTGAGCAGCCAAAACTACAGCACTGTTGTAACTTGGGGTGGTTGGTGCTGCTCATGTTGCATTGAATCACATTTCTTATTATGCTTCTAAAGCTGAAAACAGATACGTAAGCAGGAGAAAACTCATCCTGAAGTTCAGTTAAGGTTCCCTCTGTTAGATGACATGTAAACTATGGGGGGGGTGTGTGTCTGTGCACACCCACATGGAGGTGGCACTACATATATAATAGATAGGAATAGAACATAGTTACTATCTCTTCTATGAGAAATGGACAGCAGAAAGATGAAAATAAGATAAGATTTTAAAGTAATTAAGGGAAAAATATCCCCTAAACCTCTTTCCCATAATCTGACCTTGGTTTCCACGGAAACAGCATCAGACACTTCAGTAGCAGGAAGAACTCTCATTTAAAGGTGTCACCTACAGAGAAGAACTACTACCCAGCACTGACACACATCCCAGCACAAACACTCTGAGAGATCAAAGTGTCAATACAGATCTGCTGTCAGTGGTTTGAAGCAAAATTTTCAGCTTTCAAAGGAAAAAGAGGAGAACCAGACCCTCTGCCCTTGGCTTAATATACATACATACATACATACATATATACATATATGTATAAAATATATACGCATATGCACACACGCAGATGACACCAAAAGGACAAGGTCTGTTTCTGTAAGTAGGAGAGGCTTTAATTGCACGCTGCCAAGCCCCCTTGCTGTTGAATTAGCTTTCAGAATCCTAGGAAGGCTCCTGCACAGAGGCAGGTGGTGGCTATGGAAACACCTCAGCCAGCTGCAGTAGTGAGTAAGTCTGAGATCCCATCAATGGTACGTCCTACAAGTACAGGAAATCTTAGAGCTGGACCATAAATAACTTGCAAAACCACAGTGTTCTTTGTTTCATTATAAAACAAGAATGAAGGGAGTCAGTCGTTGGCATCAGAGTTATTGACAATACAGATACACATCAAGTCTATTATAGAACCTGACATTCCAGTTTATTGTCCCTTTTGATTTTTTTAACACCCTATGTTTCTTGTTTAACAAATTGTTCTCAATATGACGTATTCACAATAAGCACATAAGCACAAACTGAAACACAATTTCCTGCTAGCTTCAGTAGAAATACATTAATCCACTCGATATTTCCCAGGACAATATTATCTCTCATGTGCAGGCTATATTTCTCTCACTCGGCTGCAAGGGGGAGAAAAAAATCCTTGAAAATCTGCTTGAAAAGTGACATGCAAGAAAGTTATAGGTAAACTGCCTCTTCCTCATGTGAAGACTTTCCTATCTATTTATCTATCTATCCATCTATCTATCATTCGTCTTTCTGGCAGCACGTCATTTACTAAAACCCTCCCTCAACATGACAGTGAAGTTAAATAATGAAAGAAAGACAAGAAGGTAGTTAGGTTGCTGCACTCCTGACTGCTTTGAAATGCTACTGTCATCTAACTGCTTTGTATCACAGGGGCATTTTGCATAGCAGGAAAAGAAGAATACTGTCTGTTTCTGTTAAAGACAGGCTTCTTTTAAATACTCACTGCTGTTTTTCACCCTCACATTTTCAAGGCCATGTATGCTGCCATGCCCTAAATAGATGCAATATTAAATGCTACCAGGACTCTAGGGGTGGTTGATTACTGGCCTCTTACGATGCACAAGGCTAAAACACTAAATTATTCTTCACTGACTTGACAGCTAGTAAAGAGAAATGCTTTCCTCCAATAGAAATAAAAAAGGAAAACGTTAGAACAAGTTCCAGTTTTAAAGACTAAGAAGGAATTTTTCCATTTTTCCTTTTCCTTTCAAGTGCTTATATTATGCAGAGTAAACAGCAATCTCGCTGCAATTCAGAGAAATGACAGAGCTTGGACTTGGGATATAGCCCCATGCAGGTGACAGTCCCTACAAATGCAGTTTCCTCCTTGCCTCTCCCAGTCATTTTGAGAATATCAGATGTTTTGGAAGACCTGCTGGTGAGATCCTAACAAATTCAGCTTGTGCTGACCTTCCAGAGCATCGTGTTCCTGGTGCATACTAGGCCAACTCTGGCAACTTGTGATCCCTGGTCTTCCCAGGGGAAGGTGTGATCCGTGAGAGATGGGTGCCTATCCCCAAAAACTGCCATGTATTTTCTAGGAGCATTCTGAGGACGTGACCCAGGAACATGCTTGCCAGAGCCAACTCCTTGTAATTGCAGCTGTTATAGTGAAAACAGAGTCAAAAACATCTCAGCCATGCAGTAGAGGAAAGAGGAAGGACAGATAGTTGGGAAATAGTAATCTTTGGGCCGAAGTATTACCGAGGTAATGTGGGATTACCCATGAGAAGATTTCAAAGAAAAAGATTATTCAGGGATATTTCTGGCTATGAAGGAAAATCTGCAAGAAAAGTTTTTTTCTTTAGTTCTTAGTAATTTCTGCCTTGGGATGGAGCTGGACATCAGCAGTGCTGAGAACAAACATGAGAGAGTGGAGGGAAACATCACAGCTACTGAAGGCTTTGATTTCACACCTCCTCTCCCGCAAAAGCTGCCGGTTTCAAAGTGGGGAGACAGAGATCCTCCTGTCTTGTTGACAGCTAATTCCATCTGAAAACAAACTCCATGATCAACCTGCCACAGGGGCTTGGTTTGAATCTGCCTTGTAGTTTTTGTGGGGGAAAGAGAATCAGCAGTTGTGTGAATTTTTCTAGTCCCCTGCCCCTGATTCAAGTGCCCCTAATAAGTCAACCTCTGACACTTGAGAGCAACAGCTGGGTTTAGTTCATGTTTAATTACACCACTCACCCTTTCCACTAATAAGCACCTCTGTCCTCATCACTCCTTGCAATAGGATTGAGGTTTCACAGGCGCCACCATTAACAATAGGTGAGTACTTATGTTTTACCAACTAATGAGCATTCCTGAGCATATCTGAGCAGAAAATACTTTATTCTTGGGAAGTAAGAGCCATGCAAAATAGGCTCCTTTTCCCTATGAAGACAGTTTATCTAGGGCAGGAACTAAAATATTTATTTTGATAATGGTGCATGGACAGAAGCAAAAATGGAAGATTTGCTGCTGAATAGAAATGGGAATTTGAAAACTTGAAAGAGGTGTCTGTTATGGCACTGGCTACAGAATGAGAGAATTGTTGACATTGGAAAAGACCTCTAAGATCACCATACCCAAATGTTAACCTAGCACTGCTGTATGCCACCACTAAACCATGCCCCCAAATGCCACACCCATGTTCTTTTTGACCACTACCAGGGGTAGTGATTCCACCACTTCCCTTGGGTAGTCTGTTCCAATGTCTAACCACCCTTTCTGTAAAGATTTTTTTTTTCTAATATCCAATCTAAACCTCCCCTAATGAAACTTGAGGCCATTTCCTCTCATTCTGTTAGCTGGAAAAAGAGACCAACCTCCACCTTGCTACAACCTTGCTTTCAGGTAGTTGTAGAGAAGAAATGGTCTTGCAGCTGTCTCTGAAGGAGAGGCTTTTGTGTGTATGTGTAACCTCAGGAATGCATAGGGGCTCTCCCATAAAGAACTGTGGGGGAAGGTTTACAGTGAGAGTGGAAGGGGTTAAAGAGATGCACTCAGGAATGTGGTACTGCAGAGGTGTCGTATAATGTATTTAAACCCTAATAGTATACACCAGCCAAACTCTCACTCGAGACCAGGATCCACACCAGGATCCAATTATTAATTGAGACTACCTCAACCTAAGGTGTTCATCAACCTCCTACAAACAGCTGTGGCTGCAGGGCAGGCACAAGCCCTATAAATCAAGCCCTGGGAGGAGCCAAAGGTGGAGGTGGTTGTTCCTTGTTGCTGAGTGCTGTGTGTTGCTGGAGCTCTACACTGAGAAATCATAATCCAAGACTCAGAAGACTGTGAGTTCTGGCACACAGAGGTGCTTTTGCCTTTGACCATAGCCAGAGCTTTGGGTGGTTTGGAACAAAAGGGCTTAAAAGTTCTGAACTGGAAATGTATCCACGCTGAACTTTCAGGCTTGGCAGGCAGAGATGATTTGTCCTTGGTTTGGGAAGGATAGCCCTTGGAGCTCCAGAGGGAAAGAGCAGAAAAACAGATGGAAGGAAATTAATTCAATAAAAATAAATTAGACCTTTTAAACAGTATTGTTTTTAATATTTATGATGCAAAGAAAATTTGCATTTTTCTGTCAGTAAAGTGTATGTCTCCATTTGACCTTCACTCCCTAACAGAATGCTTTATTTAGCCTGAATGGCAGACATTTTTCTATCTTTTCATGGACATTTCAAGAAAACCTAGATGCTGCTAATTTTTTATTCACATTGTAAAATGATCCTTGATGATAAGAAAATGGTAATATTTGCTCATACCACATGACTGGATCAAGGTAGCCAATGATCTGTATCTGGGTTGCTACTGCGTGATGTATTATACTTCATACAATTTGCTGCAGGCAGAAATCTTAATTAAGGCCTTTCCTAAAGAGTGACCTTCAGGGACTGCATTTTTTAAATTGGTGTAAAAATAGACAAATGCCCTAACAGCATTAGGGGAGTTGTTGAAGAGTGTTAAATGTACATTCCCCCATCTCCTCTACACAAACAATGATTATTTGCTGCTTTTATCGAATGAGTTGTGAGGCATTTTCAGCAACAATCAGCCTTAATGTGTACAGAAGGAGATTTCAACTTGACGTGCACAGCTCAGTTACTCAGCTTCTCCTCCGGTTCCAATGCAAGCTGCACGTCTGATTTGAGAATATACTCCCCTGGGCTCTATTCATCCATATTTTACCACGCTCATGGATATTCACTGTTTTGGGATCCCTCTAATTAGCCTGTCACATGTGCTGTCTTGCTCAGCTTTCATCAATAATCCCCATACCCAGCACACATTGGCATCTGGGCGGGTTTGGCTGGGAAAGGAAGGGATTGTAGACAGCACTTAGGAAGCAAACGAACCCTACTCACAATAAAGGGCTCGTAACAGTAGGTACAGCCACGCAGGATGCAGTGGGATGTGTACAAGTGTCTCTAGGCTGCTTCGCTATGAATTCTCAGGTGAAACACCCTTATGATGCCAGATATGGATTTTCTTATTTCTCCCACCCAAACCGAACAGCCAAACCTCCTGGCAGTTTGTGCTCGGCTGGCACAGGGGCTGAGATAAGCCCACCAACCTCACCTCCTGCTGTAGGTCCAGGCTCAGATTTGACCTCCAGGGACAACAGGAGAAGGCATGCAGTGCCAGCACCCCTACACCCTTCACAGGGCTGTGACACACATGCTCTCAGCAGTGTTGGCTCCAGGCTGGCTCTTCTGCTGTCCCCAAACTGCTGCCTCAGCTGAATTTTGACTAGCTGAGGGACACCCCGCATCTGTACAAGGAAAGCTGATTCCAGTTACCACAAGTTGGATAAGCCACTTAAATTTTGAAGATGAAATATGCTTTCAAACTAACTTTTAAAAAGCTTTTGACACAAGTTATCCCCACCCTGCTCTACAATACAACTTTCTTCATGGGCAAAGTTGAAATGAAACAGCTGCTGGAGCTTATAGAAAGCTCTTGTCAGAGACAGAGCTTTTGTCTGCTTTTTTTGACAAGCAGAAAAACTCTGGCTTTTAAAAGCTAAAGCCTATTGTGAGAGGCACAAACTAGACTCTTGGCTAGACTCATACAGCCTACTTCCACTTAAATAAGAAGACTGAGTTATCAGTTTACATGAGCGAAGGGACTGGCTGGACTGAGGGAGAAAGATGTGTTTTCAGGGAGTGCCAGGGTCCAGGAGGTGAGGGCCTGGCACACACACAGAGGAGCCTGAGTTGCCCAGTGGCTGACCCCGGCTCCAGTCTCCATGGGGATGTGCTGGGCAGTGGTGACACTGGTGGCACCAGTCCATGGGTGGCCCTTGATGTGCTGCACGGTGCACTTGGAGCACCAGCTTCTGTCCAAGCAATTTGCTTCTGATGTCCTGTGCTCACAGTTCTTACCATCACACTTTTCCATAAATAAATATTCACCTGTAGGTCCCAGAGTCTCCAGCCTGGTGGAGGGTTCATTCCTGGCGTGGCTGGGATGCTGTGTTAGGTGGGACTAACGCTAGGTGGGATTTCTCTTTTTATTCCCAGTTTTGCTACCACTCTTCAAACATGACCTAAGGAAAATAACCTCATCTCTCTGTCATAGTCTCCCAATCTACAAAGCAGAGATAATTTTGCTTATCTGCAGGAAGCAGGGAAAGGCCTAATCCTTGCCAAAGAGCTTAAACTTGCTCAGATGCAAGATGCAATAGATGATCAGGATGATCACAGCCAATTCTCCCTCCGAAACATTGGACTGCAGAGCCTGCTAATGGCCCCAGTAAAAGCCTTGGCAGAAAAACACAGATGGCAAGCCATCCATCCTTCCCAGTAGGGTGTCCTGTGACATCCCTGACCTCTTCCACTGCAGAGGCAGAAGCTGAGTGCTCCAGCATGAGCGGAGACCCTGGCAGTGCCGTGATCTCACACTGCTTTCTCCACGTGTCGAGCTGTGCCCAAAACAGCTCCTCGGCACTGCTCCAGGCTGCTCGGCTGGCAGAGCCTGGAGCTAAGGAAAAATAAATAATGAACCGAGGAGACAGCTCACTCGCAGCCTCACACGACGTCGAGGAGATAACAGGCCAATGCGTATAATGATCTGCACTGAATCATTTGCCACGTTGGTATCAGAAGCTCTCAGCTTCACTCAAGGGCTCTCTCATCCAGACTGCATCCGAGATGACAGTGTTAATACATCAACACGGCTGTAATGAAATCTGTCAGTGTTGCCCCTGCACCAAACACTACTTGAAAAAGCAGATGTGTAGCTCAGATTCAGTTTATTACTGTCTGAGCCTTCCTCACTTACAAAACCAAAGGGTGATTAAGGGGGAAAAATCCCTGGCTACAGAAAGTTGTAGTGGTGGTTGCATGCAGCTTGGACCAGAGCAGAAACGCTGCCTGGAGCCTGTTTTTGTTACTATTATCATCATTGTTATTATCTTTATTGTTATTATCATCATCATCAAATTTCAAAGACCCCCCTAAATATTTCAAGATCTTTAAAAGAAACCCCATAAATCAAGATAGCTGGACTTTTCTGCTATTACACTGTTTGGACAGTCACAGATCACAGAATATTCTGAATTGAAAGGGACCCTCAAGGATCATCAAGTCAAACTCTGAAGTGAATGGCCCATGCGGGGATTGAATCCACAACCTTGGTATTATTAGCATCATGTTCTAACCAATTTTGCTAATCTCAGGGTCATTGTGGTACCCCTTGGAGAACAAAGCCACTGTTTAAGCAGTGTACTATGGCTCACAGCTATGCCTGTTTTACCATTTGACCTGTGCAAGTCACCTTAGGTAATATTTTTATAAGTGTGTAGTACCTTTCAGAACATAAATCCTACTGACTGCTAGTAACAAATAGGCTTAGATGTGCTTAACGCATATCTGAAAATGAGACCAAGTCTCCTAAAAAATTGTGACACTTCAAAAATGAATGAACTCATCTGAGCTAGTTATTCTGTCTTTACTGTTACTGGACAGAAACAAGGCATAAGTATAAACACTATGCATCTGTGTTCCCTGAGATCCTTCTTTGCATCCTCTCCTGAATGAGAAAGAATCATCACAGGCACTAGAAGTGCCAGATTCTTCTCACTGACTCTAGGCAGCTCCAGTGGTGAAGTCTGCACTGCAGACATCTCATATTAACTTAAATGCAGTCATGCACTTTGTGTCCTGCTGTGCAACAAAGATAAAACACTTCCCATCTCCTCAGCATCCCTTCTCTCTGCTCAGGCCTGTCCAGCCCTCTAAGTTTGCACCATGCACAGAGTATGTTCCACTCTTGTTTCAGGTTCTCCAGGGTGCAACACTCAAAAGCAGCTTGAACAAGTCCTGTCAGACACTAAGGACAAGGCATTTTGCCATCCCAACCTACACTCTATCACTGTTTCTGTGGAAGAGGGAAAATTGCAAGCAAAGGAAATTCTCTTTTCCCTTCTCCCATCCTTAAAAGGCAAAACAAAGCCTCCGGTAGCTCCCCTGTGCTGCTGAATATGGAGAAAAGCATCTTGTTGGGCCATCTGCCTGTCCTCTCCAGTGTGTGAGGAAATCCTTTCTCTCCATCCTGAGAAGAGGGATGAGCAGAAAGATAAAGGAGTTTTTCTTCTCATACCTTGTGTATTCTGGTAATTACAGCAAGTCAAATGGATGCAAGTAGAGGGTTATTTTGGTAATTGCCTATCTCTAAGGTATAAAACAGTATATTATGTACCATCTACAAATTAGGATTCAAAAGCAAAAACATGTGTTTAATTTTGATTTTAATTGCATTTTTACTTCAAACATCTATTTTTTTCCCTGGTGCAAACAGACCTGAGCAATCTTGCAGAGATCAACAAAATCTTCCACAAATGCCAGGCATTTCTCTCGTGGTGGTGCTTGGCCCTGTGAGCATTTAATCTGCTAACTTTGACAGAAAGAGCAGTCTAATTTCAACAGCCTGCTTATTTTTAAATCAACAAATATTTACTGCACACTGCATTCTAAAGGATACAATTATTAGTGTACCTCTGTTTGATTACCAATGACACAGTAATAATACCAGCAGCTGCTGAATTGTAAGTGAAAATAACCCTTTGTTCTCATTTTTCTTATCTGTAGACTGTAACAGCACTCATGGGGACAATAACCTATGAAATAGATTAAAAGCCTGTTAAATGCTATTTTCAGCTTGGCAGATCACCAAACCCTAGCTTACCCTTAAGCTCTGTTTCCTTTTAAATATTCCTTTTAGTATAACCATGTGACAACAGTAATGTGCTGTTTCACAGTGATTAAGTAACTGCACAAACAAGAGGTTTTAGGTTTATAAACAGAGTGGAGCTGGTCTCACAGGTGAACAGGACTGTGCTCCACCAAAGGCACTAAGGCTTCTGGTAGAGGCTGTAGTGATTTTCCCTCTGGAACAGTCTGGTCTAGTGACTTTAAACTAAACAAGAGGACACTGTTGGTTTTCTACTTCCAGTAAGTGTTGAACCCTCTCTTTTGTCTCCAACTCTCCTTTACAATACTAGATTCTGATTAGCAGGGAAATAATTCATATTTATTCACTGAATAATTCTGAGGAAGTTTCAAATGCTATGAGGCAAAGGGGGGTTACCAGTGGGAATGATGTAGACCAGGGCCTTCCTTGGTGTGCCAATCTGCTTTTCCAAACCTCTGCTGGCTTGGATCTACTTTATCTGTCTGAAGACAGGAACAGGAGAAAATGGAAAAAAACCCCAAATTAGAAGGACTAAAGGAACCAGTAAATGACAAAGAGCTTCCAATACTGTTTTTTGAAGGAAACAGATGGGGAAGACAGGGAAACACAGATCTAGGGTAAAACGGGACCAGGAGCTTTAGTACCAGCGAGGGAAGATGGGCGAAGGAACCAGTAGCCTGGCACTGCTCTGCTGGGTGCAGCTGCCATCAGAGGGTAGACTGCGCTTCTATTCAGACACATGACAAATCTGTCAAGGACAGCACAGCAGGATTTGTGTCTTCTGCTTCCTGTACTAATTTATCACATTTGATTTTGACCAGAACCTCCTCCTTGGAGCTCAGAAGCTCTTCCTGTAGAAAGCTTGGTTGGAACTGTAACCTCTAACTCCCATTCCACCTTTTTGCATCAAAACAAGCCTGTAGGTAAAATCCCAACTACTTCTGAATTCAGCTGATGGGAGAAAACATAAATAAAAATTATTCCACCTCCTACCACCTTCTAAATAGTTAGAAATAAAACTAAAAGATGTGTTTGTGTTTATCGACATTATTTTGGATGTTTCTTTTAAAATTGAAATTGGAAATTATCATCTGACTTCCATATTAAGAAGGAAAAGCCTTTCCTCTTTTTGATGTGTAAAGTTTCATCAACCTCTCACTGCAGGGACAATCAGAGCACATGAAATTTTAAGCTGTAAGAACAAACACTTCTCTATTTGAATTTAAACTTGCTAAAGGCACAGAGACCTCTCAAACACCTAAACATTTCAAAAAACAGGAATGAACCCAAGCCTAAAAAATTTTCCCGTTTATCCAGGCAAAAGTCTGCTACCTTGAGAAGACCAACATGTGGGAAGAGGACCAACATCTAAGAGCCTTTAAGACACTCTGTCCTCCTCAGCAACAACCCACCTCACAGTTCCTCAGCCCCAAGTCATTCCTGGGGGTGGTTACTCCGGATCCTGAGCTGGAACAGGATCTTCTTGCTTTTAGAACTAGGCCATTATGTTCTTTAACCGAACACACATAAAACATTATTCTTCAAATCTCTTTGTATTCTTTGCTTGCTGCTGAACTGTGATACTCCCCCACAGACTTTTTTCTCCCTTCCTTTTATCTGTACATCCATATTCAATGTGATATGAATTTTAGCATGGGGCTGCATGTCATGCTCAAATACTCTTTCAGTGTCACCAGTATCACGATACATCAAAAAAAAAAAAAAAGCAAGACTTCATGTCTATGTATCATTTGTATTGCCACTGGAAAACCAGAGGGCATGACAGGTATTTTAGCATTTATCGCATTTCCTTCTCCAATTTCAATGTACATAAGACAGATCTGCAGTAAGAAAGGAAGGAGTCAGTCCTGCAGCCTCATGGAGGCCCAGCACTGGACAGGATGCTTAAGGCTGGAATTTCAAAGAAGCCTTTGAAGGTCAAACTGCGCAACTCCATTGTAGCTTTAAAACAGATGGTGCCTTAAGGCCCCAACTGGAATATTTCTGCATGTGACATTTTAATGCACATCTTCAGGTTTTTGCTCATTTTCCCAAATCCTAGAATTTCACTTTGAGCTGTGGGTTGAAATGAACTGGAAATACAAAGTGAAACTCAAATGAAAGCTCTAACTTTTACCTACTTTCAGGAGAAAACTTCAAATCCCTCTAGACCCTTCTGCAAGGAATGTTTTTGAAGCAAAAGCTTAGTTCTCTTTCTCTGGTGTATGCTATTATCTTTGTGCCTTAATTTCACCCACTTGCTTGTATCCCATAAGGAAGAACATGTTTCTCTACATTCAGATGCCCCGGTTAGGGAGACAGTGTTTGCAGTTAAAGCAACAATACCACAACTCTGAAAATGAGTCCTATTCTAAGTGTATTCCTGTCACTTTGGGAGTAAATTGAAGAGAATCTTTGATTTTTCTGTGACTTGTCATACTAGCACTGGATTTGTAACCACAAGGGTGCTGAGAAGTCACTGATGATTGCTGAATACACCAAGGTTCTGCAAAGGAGTCAGGAAAAACATGCGAAGGTTCATCATAAGTGATGACCTGGGTGCTGGTACAGGAACGTAAGACATATCAGCTGTATTCTGAGCATTACTTCTGCTTTTCTGATTCACTGTAATTTTTTATTCAGAGTCTCATGAGGTTTTTCTAGAAAAAAATTGGAGGAACCTTGACTCTGAACTCTGGCTATTGTATAATCACGGAGCAGAAGGGACGGACCACGAGAGGTCACCTAGTGCATTTCTCTGCCGCCTACTTTTCCAGCATAAATTGTATTTCTCTCAAATTATTTTTAAAAGACTGATCAAAAAACCAGAGCACATTGCCTGTGTAGGTTTTCTCATAATGCCACAGAGATCATAACAAGACTTCAGTACCTGCATGATGCTGATGGCCGGAATGTGAACATTGTAGTCAAACTGTGAACATTTATAATTTGATCCAAAACAGTGGGTTATCTAACCACTCATTCTTAAAAAAATATAAACCAGCAAGGAAACCCCAGCCCCAGATGATTGCGATCAGTTTGCAGCTTCCTTTCCTGTGGAAAGATAAGCTTTCCTTGCCTGAAATGGGACAGATGGAGCCCTATAGGTTGCCACTCCACAGTGCCTCGGAGCACAGCTCTCTGTACTGTAGCTGTTGTTAGAGCAGCATACGCTTGGGAGATGCAAGCTGGTTTCCCTGAATTTAGCACTCTAACACTGCATGCTGGGCATCCACGATTCATTGCTTGCCTTCCAAACCTCTCCATGTTTCCTTTTTTTTTCTCCTTTAAAGTCAACCTTTGTTTACCAGAGACAGAAAATCACAAATTTGTGTGTACAGATAGACATGTTTCTATTCTTTGTATAAATTGTAATATGTGTAGCTGTGTGGAGAATTTTTCAGGTAATGTTCTCAATTTCAAGTCCCCACAAAAACAAATGGAGCCACAATTATTAGGCCCTGATAGCAGTGCTGGAAATCCATGATCATCAGAGAGGCCACTGCAACACCAGAGAGCACCCACACTCTCCTGTTCATTACTGTGAGAATAAGAGCAGATCTCTGATTAGCTGCTTGACCAGGAGGATAGTTCTAGCTCCCAGAGGTAGATGAGGTCCCATAGGATCCAGTGCTCAGTATTTGGGGAAAAACATCAGCTACTTACATCTAATGACTTGGGTTTGTCAGAGGACAGACTCTGTACAAGGTAAGGTGACACTTTTTACACCTTATATAGTTAAGCTGTGGAAATTCTTGCAGCGGGATCCTGTGCATAGTAAATGTTTTCCAAAACCAATTAAATGAATTACTGGAAGAAAACTCTAACTGGACTGACCGAGGTTATAGAGATACTCCTGATCCTGCAGATCACAGGAAGTATATTCTTACGATTCTTACACTCTTCCACAGACATCCAACGGGGCCATTGTCAGAGAGAACTTACCGAAGGATAAGAAGAATAGGAGTGACTGGTCTGAACCAGGGTGGTTGCTACTTGGCTGTTCGTGGGATACTGACACACGTGCTGGTGTTCTCACTGGTAAATCCCAACAAAAACTGCCATGCAGTCAGCATGTAACAGAGGTGAGATTGGGTGGGATGCAGTGTCCCAACCTTAGGCATCCAGTGTCACTGTGGGCACTGAAGTATTTCCTGCCTCATTCCCAGCACAATCCCATGCAGATGAATTGAGCTCAACTGGCTCGACTCACCAGTCAATATACTCAAAATAGAGTTGGGAATGATTTGTCTCCTCTCAAAGAAGTCAGTTAAAGTAGATAGGATGAATTCTGCATTAAAAGTGCCTATTCCTTTTCACTGACCACAGAGGGAACTGTGGGTGAGCTGTCACCCAAAATTAAGGGGACACTATCTCAGTCCTTGAGATTCCTGGGGTGGATATCTAAAGTTAGGTCAAACATTGAGTGTTCATTGCTGTGCAATTGCACATTAGGATATCAGCCCAGATTTCTCCTGGCTACCCAAAGTGATTTTCACCCAATGCTTTCTCAAAGCAGCTTGGAGTGACCACTGGGACCTACCTTCATTAACTGTGACCACAACAAGCATTCCTGAAATGTCCCCCAGGACTTACAGTGCTGGGTTTAGTACAGGTGACACTTGCTAACGCATCCCCTGAGAAAATCTAGTCTAGAAAGAAATATTCCAGTGTCATAGCCAGTCTGAGTGACAAAATGCTGAAACAGTGTACTCCCCTGCAACCATGAGTCTCCCCAGTGCTAACTTCTGACAGTGTGACAGCAAAGTTAAGGCCCAGCACCTTTAGCTGACAGATGACCTTTAGCTGACTAAAGCTCTGGTAGGTTTATTCCTGAGCCCCAGAAAACAAAACCGGGCTTATAAAGATTTGCAAAGGCCATGAACATACTGTTCCTGTAGGTTTTTTTGAGCAGGGTTTTTTTTTGCTCACAAATGGTAGCAAAAGCTATTTTGGTAATACCCTGTGAAAAACAGGGCATTAAATTGGTGTCATTTTAGTGGATTAGTACTGTCACATCAGCTGCCACAGCTTTCCGCCTATGTCATCAACTGTGCTGCTGCCATTCTCTGCCCCCATCACACTGCAATAGCAGCAGACTTTACAGTAAAAGATGGAGTCAAAGGCAAGACATGTTCTAAATAGAACTGGATAAATAAAGGGGGGAATGCTGCTATTAGAACTACAAAAAGGAGGGATGATCTAGTAAACTCAAGGGTTTGGGGTGGTATCAATGCTACTGAGTGTTAGAACATTTTTTCTTAAATGCATTTATTTGCATTGAAATGAAGTGGATTCTGTATATCCTGGTTTCTAAATATGAGAATAATTTAGCTTTCTTGAAACTGATGCCACGATGATTTTTTTGCCTTTTTTTATATATACCTTTTATATACCCTTTTATATAGCTTTTATGTATCCCCAGTGCTTTTAGCATGCATACTTGTAATTCCTTAAATCTGATAACTTAGCTTAGACCCAATATTCTGTTAAGCCAGGAGACCAAACATCCTGGAGGCCCCGCAGCTGAAGGCCAGAAAGCCCCATGCTATCCTGAGAAACCAAGGTCTTCCCTAGAACGTCCCGTAAACTACAACAGGCCCATCCAGGGGAGGATTCCTTGGGATGGGGGGGTTCACTGGAGCCTCTCATTGGGGAATCTTTGATAGATATGCTAATTTGCAAGGTCTATAAATTGCATACGCGATCTATCATGGGTGTGCATTGCAGGGCGCATTTCGGTGCATTCCACCTGAACGAAGTGGTGCACCTTAAGGATCCTTAAATAAATACTGAGGTAAAAACCCCTTCTCCCTCAAACCGTGTTTGGTTCTTAATTTTAAGAATTCGGAAAAGGCAACAAAACCACAAGGATGTGTGTGATGAACTGTCTAATGCCTTCTAGTAGGAGAATATGAACCATTTTCTGTGGCATAAATGACTAATATCTTCTAAGCTGTGTCCTGTATCGTACCAGGGGACTTGTTGTGCAGCTTTGGGCATGTTTTTTATGTGTCAATTGTCAAAAATGTGAATGACTCATGGGGGAGTTTCAGGTCCTCAGAAGGGCTAATTATCCAACTAAAATTCCTCCAATGTGTTTTGACTCTCCTAGTATCAGCAAAAGAGTCTTTCTTATCTATCTTTTAAGATCCCAGAGTACAGGGAATAAACAAGCGCAACGTATTATTTCGATAGCATGATAAAATTCAGAGCAATTACGAAGGAGATATGCTCCCTACACACATTTAGGATTCCTTAAAATAAGCAAAAATTATTTGGACTTCACATTTGAGCAAAATAGATGCTCTATAACCTAAATGGAGTAGGAATTCTCTTTGGGCTACAAGGAAAATTACTCTTGCAGACTGAATCCAAGCCCCTCAGCTGTGCAGTGAGCTGAAATAGAGAGCTGGCTGTTACCAGAACAAGCCTTTAGGCGAGGTGGGAGAAGGATGGAGATGGGAATATCTCATTTCACATAGGGCTTGGAAACTTGTTGAAACGACAACTCTTTCTACATGAGTATTTTTCTAGCAAACTGTTATGATATGAAAACAAGAGCTTGGCTGGAACACTGCCATTTATTTTGATGAAGATTTTATTTAGATACAACCTATACTTCTCAGGAACTTTCTTGACTATGTTTCATGACAAACTGATAACAGGGATAGAACTTTTGACAGGATGAGACGAAATGGCCTCAAGTTGTGTGGGGGGAGGTTTAGATTAGATATTAGGAAAAATTTCTTCATAGGAATGTTTTTCAAGCATTGAAACATACTGTCCAGGGAAGTGGTGGAGTCACCATTCCTGGAAATATTAAAAAATGTGTGGATATGGCACAGACATGGTTTAATGGTGAACATGGTCGTGATGCCGGGTTGACAGTTGGACTTGATCATCTTAAAGGTCTTTTCCAGCCTTAATAATTCTGTGATTCTATGATTCTATTTTGACATCCCAGCCTTGAGGCCAGGAGAGTGGGAGTTCTGGCTTCCAAACCATTGAAACAAACAGCACCACTGTCTCCAGGAAAGCCCAGTAGAAACCTGTAATGCTGGGAAAAGCAGATTGCAAATGGGTCCAGAAGCTGTCCTCACGCTGGTTCAGTCAGTACTGTCATACCAGTACTCCTCAACCTAATGGCACAAAATACCAATTCTTCATTAATCATAATGTTCATTTTGTCTTAGTGAGGATGATAAAGTTAATTTCTACCTCATGGAACTTGAATTAGGACCCCAATTTGGCTTAATCAACTGAATTTTTAACATTTAAACCAGACTTCTTTTTCATAAACCTTCAAAAGGAATCCTCCATTCCCTTTCACTCAAACCTGTCCCCTATTTCTATGGTTTTGTTTCTTTTTTTTTTGCTGCACACAGTTCCCGGAGGACAAGTCTGGATGTTTTAATTCCCTGCTGAGCCCAGCCCACACAACTCCATTTGTTATTACCCTGTGCAGTCCATCTGAGACACAAGATTAAGTGACTTGCCACAGTCACAGCTAAATGTGTATTCGGAGAGGTGTTTAATTTTTTTACAGTCACATATTCCACGGTATCCAAAGTTCCTCCAAATGACTTTGAATTTGGACATATAACCCCCTTGAGTTGCTCTCCTCTTAGTATTTGTTTAAGTTTTTTTCTTATTTCTCATAAACCCTAATCATAACCGTCACTTTCAGTTAAATAGAGGAAACAACTTTCTGTAATTTCTGGTCATTTTTTGCTGAGGTATAGGGTGAGGAAAGAATTTAAGATCTGATTTATTGAGTTACATTAAGCCTTAAACGGCTTTGCCCTTATCTTGTCTCCCGCTGCTTTCTTCTGATTGAAGAAGTCCTACCAAAATAATCAATTTACTTTCGAGTTCTGATGCAATTTTTTGATTGTTTTTGTTTTTAACCAGAAAGGCATTCAGCACTAGGAAGTTCTTGCCACACAGACCTAGGCACATTGACCTCTGCCTTGCAGACAATGTGATGAATTCAGAGAAATCTGCAGGACAAAGATGGATATTCATCTCCTATGCCTGAAACTGTAGCCAGCTATGGATCTGTGTTCCAGTACCTGAACGCAGCAAGGCCAATATTATTGTCGGACAGGCAGTTAATGAAGCTCTTGAATGCATTGTGAAAATTGTCTTTGGTAATGACACTTGTCTGAGCCAACAACCTCTTGCCGTGCAAATGATGAAATGCTTTTCACAGTACAACACTGTGCTGCAGTAATAAAATGTTAAAGCAAAAGCCTCATGACAATCTTTGGGAAACTTCCATTTAAAAATGCTTTTACGTCTTACGTTTTCTATATTTCCTAATCCTCCTTATAAAGATATATGAACCAAATTCTCCCCTACCCAGGCCACTGTTACACAGGGTTTCAACTCTTGAGCTTTAAGACTGCTAATATTAGAAGGAAGCAGATTCTCCTACGTTCCTTCAAATCACATTTTTTTTTCCCCTGGGAAGAACCTGCATTTTTATTAGTTTTATGTACCTGCTTTTCAGTAATATTCTATTTTCTTTTCTCATTTCCCTCCAGACTGTGAGTTTTGGAAGCCACATCTTGAAACAAGTATTTTATATGGTTCTATACCTGATTCTAGATGTTGTCAGGAGCACGGCTGATTTGATGTTTAGCCTTAACTCTGGTTCAAGGTCTGTTTAGAAGGTCCTGTCATCTTTGTTGAAGTCTTATTCTGGTACCTGTCAGCTGTTGTTGCACAGAACTTCTTGCCATAGATGATTATTGCCACAGGTAATCAGCACAGTGAGAAATGGGGTCAAGGAAAGAGTCAAGATCCAGACAGTGGAAAGCCATGAAAATAAAGATCTTAATAATAAAACACTGTACTGAACAAGAAGACAAGGGTGATCAGCTCTTATAAATCTGTGTTGCTGATGTGACAGGTCACCATGTGTTGAACCATCTGGACGCTCTTCATCTTGTTCTCCACCCACCCCTCTTACAGTGATGTTCAGTAATTCAAGGCAAAGGTGACAAATATGGGGTTGGTTGATCTTTCTGCCACTTGGCAGGAAAAGGTGCAGTCTCTGGATTAGCTAGAACAAGGCGTTTCTACATTAGGCATGTCTTGAGCACTCAGAGCAGCAAAGTACATGGGACCTGGCTGAGATGGAAAAACCTTAGTCCCTTGCGCTAAGGAAAACTTGTCTTAATCAGATCTTTAAAGTTTTTGCTTCTTCTCACCTGCATCTACGTGGTTCATTTTTAACGTCTTATTTATTTCAGCCAAGCAATGATTCAGCCGGACCTTAATGCAGAAATAGGGATGATGACACAGAAGTGAGTGAGTAACCAAGAACTGTGATAATTTTGACATTTAATACCATCAGTAAGCTAAGGGAAAGAGAAGGCTTTAAATACACCCCAAATCCCATAGGTATCCCGTAAGACCTGACTCCTCCCCAGTGCTTCCAAGCTCTGCCAGACACATCATCCTGTCTTGTTCCCAGCGCCCATCCACACACCATCATGCTCCAAGGACAACACCCCTGAGCTCATACATTTCCCTGTCCTGCATGCATCTTGGGCTGCCCAGCTCTCCTGCTCACCCCACTCCACATGGAGGGCTGAAGGTTTCTCCATGGGGAAAGAGGATGACAAGGAAATCAAGGAAGAGAGCTTTATGGCAGTAACAGATCCACTCTACTTGGCTAATCATTGAGCAATTACTATTTGTGAAAACTACACTGCGAAAATACGTTTACATTAAGACCCTTCTCTTGCAGCTATGCCAGTCATGCTGGCTGGTTAATGGGGGACAGGGTGAGAAATGGGACTGGGAAAGCACAAAAGTTCTGGTTTGTGTTCAGAGGCACTGGGACATACTCCAGGTGATGTTTGACTTACGTATTTACATGGGAGATGAGCTGAGGGCTAAAAGTTGTTCAGAAATGCATATATTTGGTTTTCCTTCCTTTTACAGAAAACATAAATGGGAGTGAATGAGAGCAGGGCAGTTTCTGAGCAAATAGCACACTGGTCCGTTGTTTGAGAGATGAGTTATTAAAACAGAAAGAATGCAATTTGAACTGTCATCTATGCAGGACAAAATTTGCCATATTCATCCAAACAGTAAATGAAGAAACTGGAGAAAGAAGAAGTAGAAATACAGAAGCTGAAGTGACAGAATAAAAATGATTTAAAGCGGGAAAAACTGCAATGAATCAGAAGGACTCCACAAGATGATGCCACTGCAGGAAACAATGTGTGTCACCAGGGCTTGGGATTTTGAAGAGTATGATCATGTAGAATATATCCCAAAGATCACACCTGAAAACCCCAAAAATGACTGCTACAGAAATGAGCATTGCACTAGAAGAGGGGCCTTATTTGATCTTGGGAGAGTGTCTTTCTTAACTGTTCCCCCTTCTATTCCTGTCTTCTTGTTGCTCTTACCTACTGCAAATACTTCTGGGAGAAATGACACCTGTATGGAACCCAGCACAACACCTGGCATCGTGGCTATGACCTTTGGCTCTCTTACACACTGCTGGCAACATTACTGGTACAACAAGGGAGTTCAGGCGGCGAGCAGAAAAGATTTTTCCTGGAGAAGCTGAGCAGGACTTGATAATTGCATCCCCTTTCATACATTTCCTTCTTGTCATGCATTAGCCCATCAGTATGCTTCTGCGACTAGCAGTAACAGTGCGTTGAAAGGAAATGCCACTTTCCAGAGAGAATGATCAATCTCTTTGACTTTGCCTGTAAACATGTTTCATCAGGGGGTCACTAATATGCTTTTATTGCCTCACTGTCAGAGATGATGCCATTACCAAGCCTGATAAAGTATTCTGTAGAGGGTTCCTTTTAATTTTATTTTTTATGCGATCATGAGAGACGGTAACCGATAAATTTAGTTCAATGCTTTCTCACTATTAACTAATTCTGAGTAAATCCATCGGGGCAGACTGGATACAAACACTTCAAAGAATTTTTACAGGATATTGAAAATGATATTCACTGTGGGACAGAGGTTTAAGTACTGAGCTGCTAGTGTTTTCTTTACCATTAAAGCTACAACACTGTTAAATGTCATTTAGTCAAAACACCGTATTCAGAAGGATTTGTAGCACAAGATGACTATTTGCTTTTAATAAACTTATCGCATCAGGGTGGTTAAGTTAGCTTATTTCTGGGGGAAAGGGAGTTTGAGAAAAGATGATACTTCTTCCCTCAGTTTCTTTCTTAGGGCCAATCCAGCTCCCACCAAAGGCAATGAGATTTTTGCTGTTGCCTACAGCAGGAACAGTCCCATGATCTCTCAGGGCTTTGAAGTGTTCAAATCCAAATTAAAATACAGGGGGTTTTTTTTCAGAGAAAGGGAGGAAAAAAGAAAAACCAACCCAGAACCCAATCAAACCAAAACCTCCAGCTCTAGCAGAAACAAAACAAATAAGGGAACTGAAAAAAAGGTTTTTCTCATGGAGGTTTTTTTTCCAAGCTGCTTTCATATCCTATATAGCACCCTAAAAACTGGAACACAGGATGTGAAACCATGGAAACAGCTGGATGCTACAGGATTTTTGAACTACTTTTGTCAAGGTTTAGACTTCGGGGATTTCATTTTTTTCTTACAGTTTAATTGATTCTTTTCCCCCTACTGAAATCCATAATATGTTGAGCTTGTTAAACTATGTTAGAGGTCACAGACTAAATTTAATTGGTAGTATTTCTTTTGAGCCTAATTTAAAGGTTGATTTGGCTTTATGGACAGACTCTTAGTTGTAGTAAATCAGTTCAGCTGTAATGGGGCTCTGTTAGCATCAGAAGAAAATATGGTCACTGGAGACTCAAAACCCACGCAAAATCTCAGGAAGAACATGAAAAAAAGTAAAAGAGGAAGTTCCTTTTTTGAAAGACTGTTTTAATGAAACTATATGTAAAGTTAAAATATTTTGGAAAGAGGTTAAAATGCATCCGTAATGCTATTTTCACATAACCCAAGAAGGTAGGGCTGTCCTGAAGATACAGTTATATCTGGTACTATCTGTATATATCTGGTTATAGGGACTAACACAAAGCAAGGGGTTTATTGGGAAATGCCATTTCAGTAAAATGTATGCAGAAACCAGAGTCTCTCTGCACAACTGTGGAGGGGCATGGTCAGTGAAACCTGACAGAAAAATGGGTGTGAAATTCAGCCACACTGGTTTTAGATCCGGTTTGGTTGAGATTGTTTTTCCTGAACCCAGATGTCCTGGAATGAAGTACTAGGAAACCAGGTAAAACACTACAACAAATGCTAGCTCATCAGCTTTTCTAACTTTTAATTTAGAATTTGTTTGGGGTTTTTTTTGTTTTGGTTTTTTTTTTCCAAGCAGATCAGTAGATGCAAAAGGTACTGATAAGCTTCTGACTGAAAGAAATGAAACTCCTAATCTTTAGGGATTCTCTCCTTACCAGTAAATGTGCAAGGTATTGGAAAAGTCCATGCAGTAAATGTTAAAATCACTCATTAATAGCCAGTGTTGACAAAAACTGTAATCTCAGTAGAGTGAAATATAACACAGCCTCAAACTAAGTACAGTGGGCGAAATAAGGGAGCCTGTGCAGCTCTGAGATCTGTGTATGAGCACCCCATCTTCAGTCTACTCCAGTATTTACATGGATCCTAAACGGCAGCACAATAAATCTTTCACTGGCTATATGGCACTTATGTCCATTTTTCCTTATTTCTATTAACTGAAAAAGTAATTTCTGTATACATCATGCTTCTCTTAACTCATCTTGACAGTAATTATGGGAAGTTATGATCTCCTGAATCAAATCCAAAGTCCCCACTTCCGGAATATGTACTGCAAAAACTCTCTCCTTATTATACTTTACTAAACTCAGGTTTTGACAACATGAGCCATAGAACTGTGGTAACAAAAGGTGCCATAATGCTCTAGGAAGAGCAAATCAACAATAACATTTGCCCTTGAAACACTGACTATTGGTAGAGCAATTGACTTAGAATGGGATTTTCGGCTGGAAGGAAGTACTAGAAAGATCATCATTCAGGCAGGTCTTGAAAAGAAAGGAGGAAGATGCGTGGAGATACTGCCAAAGATGACAATTCTAGAAAGGATGAGCCTCATCAAAATGAAACAACAACAAAATTATCCTGTGGCATTTTTCCTCATGGGGGATTCTGATCTCTGCGGAGGAACTGAAGCCTTCACAATGACTTAAAAGGACTTTGGTTATGTCCTACCAAAAACAATAGCAGCAAACGTGTCTTAAAGATAGAACTTTATCTGTGTTACCGATGGGAAACACCATGCTGAGAGCTACTTTCTCATTACAGCAGACATTAGACACACATGAGCCAGAGCTGAAAGAAGATCTGAATAAAATTTTGGGGTTATAGCACACAAGGAGAAATTTCCTCCATAGTGGCTGTGACCTTCTGCCCAAACATAGGCAAAAAATATTTCCATTGTCATAGAAAGTTACAATGCCTTTATAGAGAAGAAAATACCTGAGGGTTGAAATTTCGTTCTGAAAAAAAGTCCTTACTCAAGAAATGAAAATTTGGTGAAAGCGAGTGCATGGTGACTGCCCTGTGACCAGCTGAAAATTGCCATAACACATTTGCTCAGTACTTGTATAGCTCACAATGGTCACAGCCAAGGCAAGATGCTCTGAAGAGGTCCAACTCCAAAGTGACAAAACCCATGAATTTACTTGAAAATCTTTTGTTGAAATGGAAAGACCACAGTCCAAGATACTGCAATGAATTAAATTCTACTGCAGCCCTACTCTTCAGTCAGCCATGACTGCAGCACTCTGTGTGGGCATGACACAAGCCACAGCTACACCTTCACATCAGCTGATACTGAAATCTCAGTATATAGTGCTTGAATGTTGTATTTCAAGAAGCTGTTTTAAGATACTTCTTCAGGTGTCCATCTGAATATTTTCTAAAGTTTTAGACAGTTATTACTAATTTTAAATGGCTGTAGAATAAGTGGACAAGGAAGTCTTCCTGTCTTCAAACTTTAAGAGTTTGAATGAGTTGCAAAGGGTGTGTGTGAGATCCTCTCACAGCTTCATCTGATCAAATAAATAAAATAAGCAACAGGCTAACTCTCAAAATAGAAAGCAGATTTGTTACCAAAATTAAGGAATTTCATTTAGGAAAACTGAACTTGGATGAAACGAATAACTGCATCCCTTTTCTGCCCCTTGCATATCTAGTTGTTTTCATTCTACAAAATGTCTTTGCTCACATCTAATTTCAACTAGTTATTCCACAAACCCTGTGAAGAGCAATGGGAAGTGTAATATTTAAAGGACAAGAACAAATACAGTACATGCTTGCATAAGATCCAAAATTCAATTAAAGCCAGCAGAAACTACACTTGGATAAACTGCAACTGTACCAGAGTGAACAACTATGACAGTGCATTTGCTTGATCTTTTGCTTAGTCTTAGTACATCTTGGAAATCTTCTCCCCAAGTGTCCCAGCAGCCTCATTCCATGTGTTTCAGTTCTGAGCTGGTGATGTCCCCCTGTGATCCCTTCTTGTTCTCAGAGTTGATTTCTGGTGGATTCATGACTTGGGCCGATAACGCTAAGTTTGGGAGCGATGGCTGCATGGCCACCAACACAATGTCATTTCAGGCAGTGGCAGTTCTCCCACTGGAGAATCCTTGGTTGCTCTGCCTGTTGCTGCTGCCAGGACAGCTCTTCCCATCCCTGCCACTCCCTCTTCTGCTTACAGGCAGTGAATTAGCATCTGTTTCCTGACACCAAAGCAAGAAATTAGAAGGGAAACAGAAACCTGAAATTATTTCCCTCTCTAAAGTGCTCCTAGGCCAGTGTAGCTACATGCTATCTCTTACAGAACTGGTGTTTGATGTGGTTTAATTTTGAACAACTCTTCATGGATGTATGAAAAGCCCATTTAAGGAGCAGAACATCTGTCCAGATGGTGTTGCAAAGCTGAATGTGCCTTTAGGAAACAAGATGGACTAGATGACCTTTTGAGGTCCCTTACACTTCTGTTTTCTCTAACTTGATTTTCTGCAATGTAAACTAAAGTGCTTTAACACCATTCACAAGTGAGCAAAACTGCCAAAAAAATACACACTGAAGAGAAAAAATCCTCTTTGACTGCTCTATTTTTTTTAACCTAATGTAGAGCTAGATCTTCTCCCAGAAAGAGTCTCATTTTTTACTGTTTCTTGTGAGTACTGGCTATTTTTACTACTTTTATATTTCTTGTAAAGGTATTTCTTTCAGACAGAAGACTCTCAGCCCTGTTAAGTATTTGATCCTTTTTTTTCAAAGCAGACATCACATTCTAACCTTAATGCTTTGTATTGCGATTTTGCCTTTTTTCCTTTTTTTTTCTCATTTTTTTTTTAAATTTTGTTGGAAGTCTCTGTAATCTAAATATGTCTTTATTTCCAAGAGGATGACTGTTTCCTAGGGGATGACACTGCTTCTGGCCAAGACAAAAGCTGTTCCACCCAAGGAAAACTTCTGAAGTGCCAAACACAAGGATGTACTTTTCATTTCATCCTCAGTGCAGGTAGCTTTTCTCTACCACAGGAAGGCCTCAGCTGCTGTTACCAGATCTTTACCTGCACAGCTTCACTTGTTATTTGCATCCTTGGCATTCCTGCTTTGGTAGCCATTTAACAAAGTGTTCAAGAAGTAACAGCAAACATGGTGAAATTCGAAAATATGTGCTCTGAACATGAGTGCAGAAACCTTTGAGGTGAGGTATGGAGCTGGTCAAGCATGGAGCTGGTCAGCCATGGAGCTGTGGCTGGAGGTAGCTGATTGCATGCCATGGGGGAAAGGATCTGTTACTACACATACAATGAAGCAGGAAATTATCTCTCGACCCACGTGGTTCCTGTCAATCAGACAGAGGGAGTGAAACTCTGCTGGTGTGATGAGAGCTGTAGATGAATTTGGGCTGCAGCTTTGGGGGTTGGAACTAGATGGTCTCTATGGGCCCTCCCAACCCAAAACACTCTAGGGTTCTATGATTCTATGATTCTGTGATGATGGCCTTGAAGATGGCAGGATCCAGACCCAGATCCAGCAAAGCTGGCCCTGGCAAACTGAGGAAAGAAGAAGCTTTCTTGGAGTTGGCACTCCAGGCTGAGCTCTCCTATTGACCTGTTTGTGGGAGGCTGATGGCAAACTGTCTGAGCTTTGACCAGTGCTGAGTGGATTGAGATTATTTCCTCCTACCTTTGAGTGTCTGTTGTGGTATAGGAATGGTATTCCCCAATTTAATACTCCCATTAAAAAAAAAAACCCAAAACCACAAGTCCCCACCCACTGGTGGGAGACAAAAGGCAGAGGTCTCAGGCCGAGATAAGAACAATTTACTGGAATCAGAAATGAGATAAGAAAAGGAAGAGTAATGGCAAAAATACTAACAGAAATGTACAGAGAGGGGGCAATTTACATGAAAAATTTCTCACTGTAGAGCTCGACCTGATGCGACATGATGTGACTGCAGCCAGCGGCACCACATCCCGACTGCTCTGTCCGCCACACTTAATCCCAACTGGAAACCATGGAAGTGCAAGACGGTCCCTTCCCTCCATCCCTGGCCATGATGTAAGACAATATCAAATAACACAATGTCTTGGCCATGCCCACACAGCTCCAGGCTCTGCCCCCTCACAGCTCCTACAAAAAATTAACTGTGTCCTTGGCCGAAACTAGGACAGGTCCAACACCTCTTTCCAGAGCCTGGCAGTGGAGCACTGAGTCTTGTGCTGGGTGTTGGTAATTTAAGGGCTCACACTCAGCTCTGACCTGGGCTTAACACGAAATAATGTTAATGAAATGGCAACTGATGTCATTTTCAAAGAACCAACGTCAACAGGAATAGAGGTGAAAACTGTTTTCAGAGAGAGAATGACTGTTAAAAAAAAAAAAAAAGAGAAACACACAAAAAAGGCCGCTTGTGTTGGCTGGAAACTGAGGAGAGAGAAATATCTATGTAACAGACCCACAACCAACAGCAACAGTGCTGTACATTTTATTTGCACTGTGCTGACATGCCCCTCCTGGGAAACCTGGTGTGGCAGATTGAGCCCCGATTGTTCAGAGGAGTCCCCAGCTGGTGCAGAGATGGGTGACAGCACTGAAAGCCACACCTTTTAGCAGGGACAGACACTCCCAGGCACACAGGTTCACAAAACTGTCTTTTCTGTCAGTAAGGTAGTTTATAATACAGAATAAATTAGCAACAGGATAAAGTAATTGCAGCAGGGGAAATTTTGGTGGACCAAAAGAGAAGATTCCTTGTAGCAGCCCTGATTTCTGAAAGAGCCCAGTTGGGTCCTTTGGAAAAATCCAGGCTGTTCAGTGCTACCCAAGTGGTTGTTAGTCCTTGATCACCACTGAGGTCTCACAAAATAGAGTGATGAGTAACCCTGGAGTGTTTTAAACATGTTAATTGCCAGAGAGGGATTCACTGTGGAAAGTATGAGCATAAACTCCCCAAACACTTTATTGCACTCAGGAGAAAAGATGTACCTTTTGCCATCAAGATGAACGCAATGTTTTTTTTTAAATGTAGGGAAGGAAAAGATTCAAAAATGTGAAGAATTTGAGTTTGTTTGTTTTAAAATGATTTTGTCAGTGGGAACCCTTCAGAGGTACTTCAGAGTACTAAATTTATCTCTTTCTAAGAGATAAAAGGATGAAATGAACCCAGCTGGGATTTAAACCTGTGGTTTCATGGAGTCTATGTGTTTCAAATCAGTTGCATAAATCACTAAATCATCTCACGAAATACAGTACTTACGTTCTGTCTTTTTAGTTTCTGTTAACCAAAACCTGTGAGCTTGGTGGGGTTTTGTGGCTCTGTCTGAAATGATTAGCTCAGAAAACAGCACAGTACAGTGGGGAATGCACAGCCCTGCCATGTACTCCAGTGGGCAAGGATGGTTTCATACACCATTTACAACTTCCTTCAGTGATTCCACGAAGTTCATAGGTCTATTTAACTCACAGAAGGCTTTAAAAAAATGCTTCTCTATTTCCTCTTCCATCTTCTGTCTTTGGAGATGGGACATGTCAGCACATACCCGTGCACATTTCCCTGAAAGTGCTCAGCACATGTCCAACTGCACCCTTGTCACTCATTTAATGTCATTTTCTTCTGCCCCAAATGGGAAGCCAAAGTAGGCAAGTGTTTTGTTGCATGTTTAAGTCTTTTTTCTTCCAAATTGAATTAGCAAACCTCTGTGGCTGTGTGGGCCTGGCTGACTGTTCTCACATGGGTCTGGCACATTACTGGATTGCCCCAGTAGTGGTTACAAACCCCATAGTACACATCTCTTTGCATCTCCATCCATTAGTTTACACTGATGAAGTAGAATTAGTTCTAGCTCTGCAAAAATCAGTACATAGGATGGCAGAGACATAGATTATCCATCGGTCATATTTATACAGATTTTCATACATGCGTGCAAGCCTAGGAGAAACTTGGGTTCGAAGCCGATTGAGGAAGAGATTAGCCCATTCTTCCTGAGATTTCAGAACTCCTCCTCTTTCCCAGCAAGATGAAGCCAAGTTCTGCTGGAGGTGTTTCACAGAAGCCAGGGATCCTGACCCTTGTATATCAGCCAGCCTGACACACACAGGGGAGTGGGGGACCCTGGTTCAATGTGCTGCTCTGTTTAATTCACTAATGAGATACTAATAGGGCCAGAGAGCAGAAGTGATTGCCTTGATAGCTCAGTGATTTGGTCACTCATCTAAAACGTGGGAGAACCAGGGTCATGCCCCTGATCTAAATCAAGCAAAGCAAGTAGCTAAACGCGTGTCTCCAGTACTCTGGCTGAAGCTCTCACCATCAGATCAATGTTGTATAACCCCTCCTTTCCATGAAAAAGTTCTCTCTGGAATCGAGAAACCACTACACAGGAAATAATTTAGTTGAAAATGCTTCAAATGAGCTTTGGCTGTCAGACTGCAGCGTGGGGGAAGGAGACAGAGAGGGGCAGTTGGGAAATGCCCAGGGTTGCAGGCTGCACGTGGCCTGTCCTTGACCTGTGATTTGGGACCTGGGAGCAGCAGTCCTTCCCTCCAGCCTGCTCAGCTGCAGCACAGGGCACAGGCACTCACTTATGGGGGAAGCATTGCTTCTTGTGCAGAACAACTGCAGAATTTTAGAAACATGGAACTCATTTGCATGGGGTGCTGGAAGCACAGTGCAAATGAATTGCAAATTCTCTATTCTTCCATAGTCTATGGAAACAATGAATTCTATATATATAGTAATTAATACTTGAAATTAGGGCTTTCTTGGGAAAAAAAGACCTTGTTTAGTGAACGCTTTTCATTTGTGCACTTTAGTTCTTTTGATATTTATTGATCAGATGTGTAATGAAGACAGCTGGGTCATGCAGTTAGGAAGAAACACTGATGTGTTCCTGAGAGCACACAGAATATCCTGTTCCGTGAGAATCTGTATAGACTGTAACACCAGATAATGGGGAACAACACAGAAATACTGTGTGAGAGACCTCTAAATGTGCATGTGATAGATACAAAATGAGGAACAGAAAGAGCAAATCCCACATGGAACCTGATCACTTGTCTTTCTAGTCTGGGCTTGTTTCAACATAAAATACTTGAGAGTAACAAGATAAAAACTTCCTGTAGAAATCCTACAACTGAGAAGTTTTTTCTTAAGATTTCTTTTTAACCTTGATTAATTAGACACTGGCTTGTAGCCCAATGCATAGGGATTTGTATTAATTCTGGAATCTTCTAATATTGCTGAATATTTGTCTTAGCTGTATAAATACCAAACGATTTTAGAATTGATATATTCTTAACCAAAAAGATACAATGGCAATGAGTCTGACAGACTAACCTCTCATAGCTTGAATGCAGCACTTATCCTTTTTTTTAATCTTATGAAATATGCATTGTTTTTTAATTATGATACAGGATTGTAAAGAAAAGTAGCCAAAGTATTGAATTTTATGAGCACCTAAGTGATTCAGGAGTACAAGTTATACAGCAAGCATATCTTGCAAATGTAATCCTAAAACTTTATTTTTTTCAGAACACTTTAAAACACTCCTTCTAGTCAGTTACAACAAATTTACAGGGACAGATTAATAAACCATACTTCTAACTTCTTCAGTTGAGGGGGATCCTATTCCTTACTGAAGACTCACTTACAGCCATGTAAAATGTATTGAAATCATTCAGTTCCAACTGATCTTGCCTCAGGCAAGCATTTAGCTAAGTACTGAGACGGTTTCGGCTTGCTCTCACATTGGCATCTTGTGAGGTAACACCCTTTACACCAGTGGGCACAACAGCCTATTCACGATTCTGAAGAGGTCCTGACCTGAAGAAAGCAGTAGGATCAAATGTATTTTTAGAAGAGTTCTCCCTTGCCTTTTTAGGTACTTCTATGGTTAACCACCAAGCCTGCACATAAGACGCACCTTGCACCTATCTCTCCTGTACTGCACAGTATTACCGTACCCATTTCACAAATGAGAAACTGGGAATCAGTGATTTGCCTGGTGTCACTCAGCAGGTTCTTGATTAACATCTATCTCCCCATCAGCACTGTAACTTCCTTTTAAACGAGCCTCTCTCCTGTGCTTTAGTCAGAACCCCTCTGCTTCAAAACAGAATCCTGTTTCTGATGTTCTGCCTATCCCTTGCCCACTGCAATCACTAACTCTTAGCCTGCCATTACAAATCACTTGGGTTTTCTCTACTTTTACAAATCCTCTTAAACTTTTTGCAGCTTCTGGACCTAAAATACATTGCCTTGTCACCAGACCACTGGGATTCAGATTCCCAGAGCAATTTTTCATTTGCCCGAAATGGAGAAGTCTCTGTAGTGCAGTGACAAGGCAGAACCCTTGCCTGTCCTGCTATGGTGTAAAGCTGTGACAGTGACATGGTTTGGGAGCATTTTCTGTAGTAAAACTAGGTCCTCTTTAGAAGACAGACATTACTGTAGCTATGCCCAGGCGCCTGCATACGATCAAGTAAACACTGTTGTTCAGAGAGCTGTTGTAAATAAACTAAGCTGTCATAACCAACTGGGGCAGGCACCAAGACAACAGCAAGCGTGAAGTAAAACATGTCAGACTAAACCGGTCTCGTGGTATTATAACAGCAGCTCCACTTAGAGAGTCTGAACATGCCATTTCCAGCCTTTGAATGTTTTCAGTTGCAGGGCTGCATTCAAAAACAAAGGTCTAAGCTACTTCCTCTATTAACTTACCCGCTGCAATAGCATCATCTAAATGGCCACCTGAAACTTGACAGGTATGTGCAATGGAGATGTAGGACATTCAAATGCTTCTTTTTTATTGCAATATATTGAGGTATGCTTCTCACAATAAGGCAACATTCCACAAAGTAGATTATATTGTTTAGCTGTCAGGAGGCTGTGTGGAAATAGAAAACTTTTGAATGCTCTCCAGTGTCTCCTCATCCTTTGTTACACCACAGCACCAAGCAGCTACATGGTTATATTACAGAGGGTAAAGCATCACTGTCTGCACTGGCTGGCTGTTAAGCTGAGTTTTACTCACAACAGATATTCTGTTATATGATACAACTATTGGGTTATTGTACCATTTTTCAATCCAGCCCACTGAATGAGGAAAGGCTAACAAGGTTGCTAGAAAATTATATCTACCATCTCTCCAAGGACAAATGCAGATAGAGGCATCTAATTTACCTACTAATTAGCATTTCTCTGCTGGGCTATGTGAACAATACTGAGTCAGATGTAAAAGGAGCCATTGCAGCCTTTTACTTTGCAGAAGCTCTGCAATCCCAGCATCACTGTGTGGTTCAGAAAAGAAGGATAGGAAGCTATGAAGCCTGTAGGTACTCTGTGGTAATGGATCCAAGACAATCTGCTGATTTGCCTTTGGCTACCACAGCACAGTCCATTTTCAAGCAAAAAAAAGCATTCTTCACAGTTTCCTTCCACACACCAGTGGACAAGGTGCAGGCTCGTTAAAAGTGCGCTCTTACCCGGAATTAGATGACATGAGGTAATTAGCAGGAAATAAGGACATACTGATTATAGGAGCCTGTCCACCTCACTTAAACATCAGGCTTCATTACATTTTAGGCACCTAATGAAGCAGCCTACATACAGTGAGTTTCTAATGTATCCAATGGAGAGAAGCAGATTGTTGTGTTTACCTTCTGAAGGATCTAAGGGGCACACCCTGTCTCCCTACCTTGAACTGGTAGAGAGGATCTCCTTTTGGAAGCCTGTGGGGGCACCTCATTATCTGTGCTGCACATATGGGGAATGTGAGCACTCATATAGCTGCTTCATTAAACTGGTGAGAGCTAAGCATGAGTCAGATCTACAGATTAGGTGTACATCCCTCATTTTTCCAAGAAAAGTAAAAGTTGGGGGGATGGGTCTAGGTGAATGGCCCTTGTTCTGCCAGCAAGCTCCAGCACATTTGTTCCTCATGTGCTGTCCCAGTTACATTGGCACTGAATGCAGGAACACCAGGTGTCTACACCACCTTTCCACAACATTATGAATAATCACACTCCACCATTTTTTCTTCTTGCAAACAGCTCCTACATTCAGCATCCCACAGAGATCAGTTCTTGCACCACCTAATCCCATACTTACAGACCACATGACATGATAAGGAATTTGTATTGGTAGCTACACACTAAAGATGTGGTACTGTCCATTTTATTTTACATCCTTGATATCCTTGTCAATAGCTGCAATTTGGATGGAAATTTACCCAATCAAATATATCCCAGGAATGGGGTGAAGACTAAAGAAGAATGAATGACTCACAGGTTGTAAATTAGGATCAAAATGTGAAACACTGTAAGAACACAGGGAGATTGTTACAAATCAGCACAAATCTGCTTTGTTCCTACTTTGGACAGAAAGGCACCAAAACACCTTGTAAGAAGAAAAGAAAAGAAAAGAAAAGAAAAGAAAAGAAAAGAAAAGAAAAGAAAAGAAAAGAAAAGAAAAGAAAAGAAAAGAAAAGAAAAGAAAAGAAAAGAAAAGAAAAGAAAAGAAAAGAAAAGAAAAGAAAAGAAAAGAAAAGAAAAGAAAAGGGAAAAGAAAAGAGAAAAGAGAAGAAAAGAAAAGGGAAAAGAAAAGAACAAGACTTCTGTGAAATTTCTGTGTTCTACACAGGTCTTCTGTGCAGGAGTAGACAACCAAGGCAAATCTGTCCCAAGGATGCCAGAGAATATTTTCTGATTTTGATGTAGTCTGGGGCATGCACTGCTAGGTAACAAGTAGCTGTATGGTAAAACTGAGCTGTTTAAACCTTGAAATAAAGCCATGCAGATGGATTTATGTCTACACAATAAAAGCAAGACTCTTCAGAGTTCATGGATCTGCGAAATCAGTTATAATCATATGCAATGCTGTTTGATCCGCACTTTATTATGAAATAATTCTAAGTATCAGCAAGCTACTGAATATCTTTCTTTGGCACAATATCATTTAACATACTGAAGACTCAAATGCATTTGGCTGACCTAAGGTATTGGGCTCAACTCAGAGCTAACTGGAAGAAATTTAATGTCCTATGATATATAGGATATCAGACTAGATGATCTTTTCTGGCCTGAGCTTTATAAATCTACGAAAAGTGAGGCTTTGCCATAAGTTTCTCACAAAGGGCTGTCACAAACAGGACACATTGTCCTACTGGCCTTCTTTCACTGATATATGAGGTCTGGATTTAGCCAGTTCCTGGGCTTGCTGAGTTGCAGCTGTGAACCCTCTCGGCTTTCCAGCTATCCTGTTCTTTGATTATTTTTCTTGGAATGTTGGCTCTGTATATAATTGTGTTAAATCATTTTGGCTCTGTGCATCTTTTATTATAGAAAGCTTAGTCCTCAGGAACTCAGAAATATGAGGTATAATTATTTATCCTACACCATTATTCCCATTGAGAAGCTGTGCTTCTCTATTTAACAACTTTTTTGCTTAGGTTGATTTTGTAAATTTAACCCATACACACCTTTGGTAGTACATCCACATCTTTGCTAGAGAGGGAAGGACTGAAAATACACACAATACATTTTCTTTGACTGAACAGGACAGCAGTGGAGAACTGTGAGTACTGAAATTTTCTGTTGCCCTTTATTAATTTTATGCAAGTGTCTTTTCTTTTATTTCACAGTACAAAGCTCAGAACAATGTGGGAATTGTGGAATACATTTTAAGTGGATGCTTTGGGAATTATTTATCCCACTCAAAATTAGACATCTGTGGTCTTTATCTGAGCTAGTTGCCTCCTTTTGTCGCAGTATAGAAAACAAAGTTCACCAGTTTGCCTTTTCCATTTACAAAGAATCCATGGATGAAATGGGGTAGCACTGAAAAGTGTCTCTTTTTTTGCAGACTAGAAAGAGAGTCTATGATGACTAGCTGAAAAGTAGATGCAGACATTTCTAATATTAGATGAAATAAAATCACACCATTTGCAAATTCTTAGGAACACCTGGTTTCTTAGGACTAAGATAATGACTTTGTGAGGATGGTAGGCAGCAAGGTGATTACACTTCTACAGGAGTAATCCACATTTCATCTGTTGTGTTTACTCCTAAAGGTTAAAACAGTTTTAGGAGTTTATATGTCTCCCACAATGACATGCAGCAGCTTTTGCAGCAGAGCAGAAAGTTATCACCTTTCCAGCTCATTCTGCTGCCAGCTGTGGGAATTCAGAGGCTGAGTGACCCCAAAGATGCATTCAGTGCCACCACCCGTGGCTACAACACTGCTCCAAGCCCTGTAACAGATTTTGTCATTGTGAGTACCAGGACATGGGCTCTGCACAGAGTTTGCAAGGACTCAAGTCAGGCTTGTCAGGCTGGCTCCGTGTGAACTTCTGACCTGTCTGCAGCTTTGTTTGCCCTGGCATAGCTGTGACTGCAATGCCTCTAATTGATCAGGTGCCTGTGGCTAATTTGTTTCACTTATGTTTATCTCTGCACTGGACAGCCACAGTTTTATGTTGATAATATAAATAAACAATTATTCTGTGCAGAATGGGACTTTTATGACTATTACAATGATGGCATCAAGAGTCTTAGTAGAGCCTGGGTATGGTATCAGAGGCCTTGAGACGTGGAAACACAGAGCAGGGCACATAAGAGAGCAGGCACAGGGTGGTAAGAGACAGGCCACAGGCTGGCACTGAGGACCCTGTGGCAGTGAAAACTCACCTACAGTCCCTGATCCAGCTCCCTGGGAACTGGACAAAACTGATTTTAGGCATAGAAAAGATAGCAAAGAAATAATTTCTAACATACACAGAAGATAGCATATCTAGAAATTTGGATGCAATTTGGAGCTGCAGAAAAATGAAGAGAGTGTAAGATGCAAAGGCCTGTTATAAGCCATGTAAAAAAATAATTCCACCTGGCAACTGCTTATACTCTGAGTTTATGGGTACACAGGCTACATTTAGTATGGCATCTTAAAGAACACTAAATTGACTCTAGAAATAGACTATGTTCGTTTTCCTTACATGCTCCTCTAGAATACAGACTATTACTTGTTCCAGAGCAGTATCACTGATCATGATTTACACCTCAGCCTCACCTCCTAAATATGTAAAAGTCCAATTTTTTATCATTGACTTACATATCAATGTCTTCTCAATGTCCCCTTCTCAAGGATGATACTGTATTGAGTAGAGAATAGATCTGCTCCTTCATCCTTCATTCCACTGCTTTCATAATTTTTAAATAGTGCCAGGCAAACAATGCTGCTGCTTAATGTATTTTGCAATTTAGAGTGATTATTGAAAGATACAGTGTTCAGGCAAAGAGTCTATGAATTATTCTGAGATGGAATATCATATTATTCAGAAGGTCCCAAGAAGCAGCAGTGAAAGTGAATGAGCAAATCCATACTGTATTAGCTGCATATAATGAACATTTTGCTAATTGGAAGATTTGCTGGATTGGAGAAGGATCTGCCAGGGGAAGTTCTGAGGTCTGACCTTTGGCAACAGTAAAAGCACAACATAAAAATAGTAAGCAATAAGCCTACCCCCGGCAGGACAAACAGACACACTGACTCACAAGAGCTTATTCACTGTATGGTGTGCATCTTTATGATATATGCTGCACTAATAAAACTAAGCAAAAAGCCAAGGATACACTAGAATAGTCCTCTGAAATGCTAAGTGATTGTGTTTCTGTAGTCAGAGTTCTCAGAATCAAAATACACTTCTTGTAGTCCAGACATGGATATTCTGCTCTTTACAGAACTCACGTGGACAGACAGCACACAGAAAGAAACCGGGGATTCTCCAAGGAAAACGAACACTAATGAAGTTCAGGTTTCCAGTCATTTTCAGAGCAGAATATGCTCTTTATTACCACACCAATGAGAGGGCACATTCAGAATGGCTGTACAATTGCTAGGTACTGAATTAGCATTAAATTAAATTACTGTGAAATTGAGTTTGTCCCTAGAGCACAGGAAAGTGGAGCAGGACACTCTTTCACTCTTTGCCTTCTACCCAGCCAGAACTGGTGGGAATAGGTGAGCAATGGGACGTCCACCACCAGACCTGGGAGCTGAGCCTTAGTGCCTCTGCTCCTTCTTTCCCTTTCAAAGACTGGGCAGCCACCCTTCCCCTGGGGCATAGGGCTTTCTGCTGATGAGAATTCTCCCAGTAGACAGGCTCTCCAGGTTCTGTGTTTGAACCAACAAAAAGCATCTAGAAGGCTGGGATATCCTCCTTCTCTCTTCGATTTCCTTCACAAAGGCTGAAATTGGCTCAAAAATGTCTTACAGAGAACTCAAATTTTTTGGAGCAGCGCTGTTGACAGAAGGATGGAATAGAAGAGAAGAAAACCCAAGGACCTTCAGCCCTGAAGAAGGCGATGAGAAAGAGGATGAGAAAGAGGTGTAGCAGGTATATAAACACAAAGCAACTTCTTTTTCATCTGTTTCATGCTGCAAATGCCTATCACTTGCTGTAATTTTCATTGTGGTGAGTTTTCTAGGTCAAGAAGCTGTAGTCAATTCCCTAAATGTCTATTAGTGTGCACAAATTGAGAGGTGATGGATAAGTGTCACTACTTCAACCCCAGATACTGGGAATCTGCAACAGGTCAAGGTGTGAACCTGAACAACTCCAGATCCTCTCTGGGCTAAACGCACGTTGTCACATATGTGTACCAAACTATGAAATCACGACTACTCTTGCTTTTAAGGTCAACGGAAAAAATAATGCCTATTGTCTACTACTAAGGGGGAAGTTGGAATTAGAAGACCCTTAAGGTCCCTTCCAACCCGAACCATTCTACTAACCAGAGCTGCCAAAGCACAACAAAGTTGGTCACAAATGTCTTACCACAGGTGATCCGGGCACAAAGTGTGTGCTTATCCATGTTCATAGAGTGACACAACAGAAGGAGAAAAAAATCCAGCTGTCATTCTAGGCCCTTGCTTAATCCTGCAGACCATTCCTATTCCAAAAATTATACAAATGTTTTAAGATTAATAAGGCCTAAGAAATGACATTATGCACTGCCTCTGATTCTGTAAAACCTAAGGTATCTTACAGCTTGCTGCAGCGAGAATTGGTAGGAGAAGCAGAACATATGGTGGCACAGGAACGCACAAATGCAGAAAGATCAGGAGATCACTAAGCAGGTGACTGAGCCACTGAAACGATGCCCCTGCCAGCAGGACCAGCAGGAGCTGGTAAAGCAGCAGACACCGACCAGCAACACTTCACAACACTTTCTCACCCCGGCTGCTCTGGAAAGTGCTGGCAGCATTTCATGTACTTCTCCCCGGTCTCTCTTGCAGCTCCCTCTTCCCCTTGTTGACATTGCCTGTGAACCATTTCCATGCCTGAAGCAGCTTTACAAGGTCTCACAACAGCTTGCAGGAAGTGATACAACTGCAAGGACTTTGTTGTTGTTGTTAAAATACTGAAGATGTCAAAAACAAAAAAACCCACAGAGACAGCTGGAGAGTTAAAGGTTATCTGAGCCCTGGGGAGGAGGCAGAGAGGAGGGCATGGCAGGGGAGCAGTTTGCACAGCAGTGTGCAGGCTGGTGGCACTTAGAAAAAGTGGCATTTTCTGCTGGAGAAAGGCATTGCTGCCCTTATCACCTTCCATTAATGGCTGTGCAGCACCTCGGGGTGCCCCAACCAGTGATTACATCTCCCTCCCGTTGTGCAGAGAAATGTCCAGCCACTTTCCTTGGGGAGCACTCACAGCAAAATGGATTGAAAGGTTTTCACGATTGTTTTGGTAAGACTTGAAGGTCAGTGCAGAGGCAAAACAGTGAGGAAATTTAGAGAAACACACAAAACTCTTAACATTTTCATTCCTCTTTGAGTCTCTCTCCCTCCTAGTTCCTGCCAGGAGAACTGCAAATCTCCATCCCACCCTGCCCACATCCACTGGCCCAGGCACAGCCAGGCTCCAGCCATTCCACCTCCTCTGCTAAACTCAGTTTTTGTCTGAAAGGAGCTACTCTGCTGTGCAAACCCAGCTGCTCTTCAGCCGCCCACTTCTGCGTGCTCCCCTGCTAACGGAGTCTGCAGGTGCTGGGGGCACTCACAGACCCTTTGCTGCTCCTCTCACCCCACAGCACTGCTCCGGGGCTTAAGTGGTTATTGACCATCACTCAGGCAGTCTAGACCAGGCTGTAGTAAACAACGTGTGACTTCTGCCCACCTGGTTCCTTGGTGTTTAGTTGAGCAGATGTTTCCATGCTCACAGTATGTGTCGTGTGTGTGAGTGCCTTCTTAATTTTCCTTCCAGTTCTACTCATTGAAGCAGTTAATTGGTGAGACGCTGAACTGCTTATTTCCTTCTATATGAATGCCAAACAGGAAAGAGTTTTGAACCTCTCCTATGTTAAACTCTGCCTCATAATGGAACTCAGATGTTTATTTTTCTACAGTAATTTTTTAACTTTCTTTTCCTCTAAACAGAGACAGTGGGTCTTTATAAAAGATGTGAAAAACATCTGAGAACACTTTTGGAAGCAGAGCAGAAGCTACCTGCACAGTCAGACTGAAGGAGCTTTCCTATACTATTTATACATCATTTCAGCAGGGAAAAGGATACTCTTCCCTTCTGCTCAAGTGATTCTCATTCTGTCTAAAGCAGGATTACAAACCCACTGCAAGCCCCTGAGCACTGGCAAAGACATGCCAGTTGGTGCATTCCTGACAGACAAGCCTTTTAGAAACACACCTCACTTTTCATGGGGAGCAGCCACTCACATCAGCTCCTCTTTAAGAAACAAAATGAAAACACAATGGCAACACAAGCATGAGAACAAATGTCCCATTATCGTGGCTATGTATTAGATGCACTGACAAGTGCAGAGCTCAGGAAATTAGCAGCAAAGGTGCAAATTTGAAGGCAATTACTGCAGGCACAGCAAAGTGTTAGATCTTAAGACATCATGAAGGGCTGAAACAAGCTTAACCCCATCCAAAGGACAGCAGGAACAGGGGAAGGCAGCAGTAAAACCTTTCTTCTGAAACCATACTAAAGTTACTGTCATTTCAGCAAGCTCAAAACACCAGCCAGTTCCTTCCAGAACAGCGAGCTGACATATTGAGAGCTCCGGCTAAGAGCGTGTTTTAAGGAGAGTGATCCAGTTTCCTCACATATGAATGACTGACTTCACAGGCTGTGAGATTTTCATACCATCACACTGCATCACCGAGGTTTGATTTATTCAGTAGCAACTGCAACACCAAAATGTGTTTCATCTCTCTCCTGATAACACCCGAATGCAGAATGGGTGAACATATCATCATCTACTCACTGATATAAAAACACTGGGATTTATGGAAGTAAAAAGCCAGGGCTTTGGGAAGGGTTATCTACGTAAGTGCCAAATCAGCATTTAGACCTACGTCTCTCTTTTTCTGATGTTAAAAAAAGAAACGTGCATGCTATGCCATCATTCTCTCACCTGGGAAATAAAAATATTGTTATTAAAGTGTATGTTATTAAAGTGTATATTATTAAAAAGGACTTTGCACTTTTTATCATTTTACTCATGGACCACTGAAATAATTTTACAGGAAGGGTGAGGAAGGTTGGCAATGTCTTCCTCTTATGTGTGGGTAAATCATAGTACAGACAGGTTAAGCAACTCACCCTCAAAAGGCAATGATTAGCAAATCTGCCTTCAGTTTCTACACTTAGAACACTCACACTCCTTTCCATGTGTCACCTCAAATGGTGTTTGTTATAGAGGAGACAAAATCAATGACCTAGACTGTGACCATGTAAATATTGCAAGGTGACAACTTCAGCTCTGTTTTATTCCAACAACTTGTCTTCAAAATGTCTTTTCAGTCTATGCCATCACCAGTGAAGGGGGGAGGGGAGATCTGGACACCTCCAAAAGGAACACTAGATTAGTGGGTTTGTTAATTTAAGAGCTGCTAAACAGGAGCAACTGTGAAGAAGCATCCTGAATGTGTAATGCATTGTCTCTCTCTGGAATCACACTTGTAACCCCCCAAAATATTTCTGTTTTTGACAATAAGCATTGCATAATTTTTTTTGAGGACATAATAAGTATTTCCACTTTTTGACAGAGGAAGTACAAAATACACAAAAGAATCTTTCTACTTCATTAGGATTTTTATAAAATAGTTTTTAAAGGTTAAAATAAAATGAGCAACCTGCAATGCCATGGTATCATTGCAGCTAAGTTCTTGGTAAACACAGTATATACTGAGATGATATCTGCTTCTTCAGATTAAATATATCTCGTCCTCAGATTTATACTGGCACTTTATGGGTTCTGCAAATGACTGTCTCAGCACTGCAAAGTAATTCCACCCTGTCATATTTGTCTTTGGAAATTGTAACAAATTATGGTGATTTATAACATCAAGCTCAACTCTTCCATTTTTTCCCCAGATGGGAATGTCGCTGATGGCGAGATGCTGGGCCATCCATTCAGGCTGTGTGGAGGGTGACAGTGAAACATGTTTCATCTCTCTTGCCTGACACTCTCTTTCCCTTTGAGGGGAGGCTGTCAGCATAACTCAAACTGTCAAGGCACCTTTGTAAAGGGCCTGAAACAAATCTAAAGCTCTGCTACCTGCATGCCTACTAATGAGGTGTGACTCCCCAGCCCTGCCTGCCTGGCCTCGATGAAGCTCAGTGCCTCTGACCCCTTCTCAGTCAATAGAAGTCGAACCATCATTTGTCTTGGAGTGAGGACAGGCAACGATCAGAGGAGGAAACTTTGGGGAAACTCTGTGTGTACTCCTGCTTTGCTGTGCTTTGTCCAGGAAAAATACATCTTGTGGCAGCATTGTGAGAGCTGAAGGAAAGCCCACCTGGGGGTTAAACCAACCTTGAAATACTCTCTTAACCACTTGCCTAAGGCAAGTATGTTCTCTTTGGCAAGTCAAGCACCGAGATTTTTTTTTCAGTAAAGTATTTCCTCCCATAGAAAAAGATGAATAATAGAGTATGTCCATTAACTGAAAATTTTCTTGGTAGCTTTTTAAAGCAGTATTGCAGGAGAATTGCCAGATTAATCTCAAAATAAATATATTAGACCTATTATATAGATAAATATATATATATATATTGTTCTAACATTAGAAAGGGAGAGTAAGACCTGGTTCAAGCAGTCTGAGATAGGCATAACTTTATTTTTGCAAATTAACCCATGGAAGTTTTCCACTGGGAGCAGGAAGATGCTGCTTACCTTTTGCAAGGTCCAGACCTCTATCTTAAGAAATGCCATTACAGTTTGAAAATCTCTGTTCTGGTCAAAGAAAGCAAACCCCAGGAATCCTTTCCTGCAGGGTCCTATGGAATGGCAGAAGCAACATATGACACAAATAGACTAAACTAGAGCTGGCTCTCAGCCCACCTTGGGAAGATTAATTGCTCTCAGGTTAGGAGCTCAGCAAAAACCGGTATTTATTTGCCACCAATGATGGCGTTACAGCTCCCAGCTTACGGCAGAGATTACTCACAGGGCTGTACAGAGGGAGAAGTCAGGGAGGGGAAGGGGAGGTTTTAACACCCTCCATCAGAAATATTTCCTGAGCTGCCTCTGCTTCAGTAAAATAGATTTCACATGATGTGAATGGAAAAATGGAAAGCTGAGGAAGTGAAACATCCAAAATCTACCAGCCAAGTTGGATGTAAATGTGTCATGTGTTTTATCACAGGAGGAGCAGAGCTTCAGTCATTCCAGCTGTATAAGAGAGCCCTCGTGTTTCCTGCAGTGGCTGGGAGGGTGTGTTCAGTGATTGCCAGCACCACACACAAGCAAAGGCAAAATAAATTGATCAAGGATATCCTAGACACTTGCACCCTCCAAGATTAAGTAAGCAAGTAAATAAACACATAGAACGACTGTCAAATGCAATCAGTCCTGAGATTATTCTTGAAAAGGTGGTCTTACTTCTCACCTCACCATGGCTGCAGAGAATTATCATCTGACAATTTCTGCTTATTTTTATAGTAGCTTGATAAAATGTGTGCAGGCAAGTCTGTATGTGTGTATTTATTTTTAACATACTAAGTCTAACATGCCACACGTAACATGGCAACAAAGGACATCATTTCACAGAAATTACATAATGCAAAACAAATAATTGGAATACCTACATTAAACACAATTTGCATGCAACATCGCATTATACAATTGCTGACATGCTGCAGAGAGGTATTAGGTTTAAAGTAACTATGTTTAGAAAGCAATTTGCAGAATTTCTGCTCTTTTTGCTGGTTTGAAAAGCAGTGATAATATGTTTTTTGCAGCTGACAAGCGAACAAAAAACAGTAATTGAATGGTACCATTTTACCCACAAGGCAAGATGATAATTAGAGGTTTAACAGAGAGTTTGGATTTAATCTGAGCAGTGGCAGCTACTCCTTTTGGTTTTTTCTTGTTGTTGTTTAGGGACCAAGTAAAGCTGTGTGTTTTGTTGTCCCGTTTCTCCCCTTGGCCCCCTCCCCCATCCCCCCCCCCCCCCCCCCCCCCCCCCCCTTGTTCAGAACAATGAGAAAAACAAATTATTTTTTATCCTGGCTCATGTCTGACACTGCCCCCCCCCCGGAGTGCAAACATGGGGAATGGTTATGCACTGCAGGGCAATGTCTGAAGAATGTGCATGTGAAAAAAAATAGAAGGAAAAAAGGGAGAAAACAATAACTTGGGCAGGGGACTGGCAGCATTGCCAGGCCACACCTTTCCGTGGCACAGGAAGGGGTGAGGTTCACCCAAACGGGGCTCAGGGCACAGCTTAGTGATGGGAGGTGCCCCAAGTCACACCCTTCAGGTGTCACCCATCACCACAGTGGATTCCCAGCCCATCTCAAGTTGCATGAAATGTGAAACCTGGGCCAAAAATGGGGATACTTTTTTCAGGTCAAAAAGTGCAAGATGATACCCCAACTATTTCATATTCTCCTTTTCAAAGAGGAACAGCTGTTCTCTCAGTCCAATGAGCTTTTTTTGCAACAGCAGGTTTTACTTACGCTGATCCATGGCTGAATTTTAAGGAGTTACATTACTGATCTCAACAGTAAAATAAAACTATTGCCGAAAAATACAGTCTATTAAACACTAATGAGTATATAAACCTATTTTATAAAACCACAGAGACTTCCTGGAGGGCTAGTCAGACTAGACAAAGAGTGAAGACTATGCAGGCCATTCCCTTTTGAGCAATTTTCAATTGGTTTTATATCATGTCCAGAAGCGGAATTCTGGTTTTGCTTTTGGCTTTTAATAGTTTATTGTGCCTGAAAGTGAGATCAATTAAAGAATCCTCAGAAATCTTAGGCTTAATTGGAGGCCAATTAAGAACTTCAGCAATATACAGATGATAGTACTCATTATTAAACATGTTTATTCCCCAAAGAATTTACATTGAATAAAATTGTTCTCATTGCTTTTACTCTGGTTTACATTTGGGGATGTAGGCTGGAGACTAAAAAAGTTCATAGCTCACTGCTCACCTTACAGATGATTTATTTTCTTTTAAAAGATTTGTAAACTAGGCAGGACAGGTGAAGTTTTAACTATCACTTATTTTTCTTGAAATAAAATTAGAAACAAATCAGCTTTTTCATTTGAAGACTATATTAATACCTAATGCATAAGTCATTATTAATATTACTGTAACGAGTACCAAGTGAATTAATGATGGCTGGCTGCTTATTTTAAAATTATTCACATTTTTAATGTTTATTCTCATCTCAGCCATTATGCCCTTTTTATAGGACATGTGCTTAAAGAGCAGTTGAATTCAACCTGTAATAGAAGCAGAAGAAAAAGTCATTGGGAAAAATAGTTCACATGGGAACAATTAGCTTGCAATATTCCCTCCTATTTCACCCCTTGCTTTAAATGTGTATGTCAGAGTGGACATTTTCCATTCCTCTGCTAATTGACAGAAATAGTGGCTCGCGTACTTTCAGAGACTGCCTGCTCAGACTCCAGAGCACTCTTTTCTCTGGAGATGAAAGAAAAGAAAATCAAATGTGATTCTTCCAAATAAGAATGCAGTGTATTACCACTCGGTTATTAGGGAAGAAAAGTACTCCTCTGAATGCCCAACATCAAGGTCTAATTCCTAGACCTACCACAGTAATGAAAGTAATGAAAGACCTACCTGAGTAATGAAAGTCACTGACAAAGTCACTTAATCTCCCCATGCCTCAGTATCCAAAGTCACACAAATGAATCTCAAGGCTAGAGGGAACTCAAGTTAAACTATGCCTCATGCTAAAAATAATAATAAATTCGTCATCAAACCTGCAGCCTGATTTTCTGAGACTGTGGCAGGAGTTCTGGGTGAGTGGTATATGCTGAAATTCAAGCCATTGCCTCAGGTTGTAAAAACATATTGAGGAGACAGACTTTGGGAACAGCTACATGAGGGCTTTGTGCTGAGTCTCCAGTAGTGCTCCCTTCCAACCAGCCTACAGGATATCCTCTCTGGGCTACGTGTAGCCTTGATTTGCTCCCCACATCTTGGAGCTCACATGGCCACTTTCACATCCACCATTAATCCCCATATGTCCAATTTTATGGTATCCATCACTGTGGATAAAAGCTCTTGCCTGAGCTCTTCAGAGACATCAGGGTCATTCTCAGCCCCTTTGGAGCCCACAGGTATATGTAATCAGGCAAATGTTCTGTCATGTGTTGCAGACCGGAAGCACCCGGTTTTGGGTAGCAATAGAACCACTGTGATCTCTGATGAACCACATCCAACACTGGTTTCCTTATGTCAGCAACCCAGAATTGATCATGGAGCTTTTGCAGCCCTTGCAACTGCTGTCAACAACTCCAGAAAAAACAAACTACATGTGAGAGTTATTTAAAAACCCCAAAACCAACAATGCATTTTTATTATGGGGAACTGGTGCACAGCTTCTTTTATATTCAATTTGTGATGGCAAGAGGTTTAGTAACATGTTGCCTACAGTCACAACCCAGAACAGACTTGCCATTTTCTCACAAGTCCTTTTCTGGAAAAGAAATCACCACGTGGGATATTATGTATGGAAGTAAAAGGATCTATAATGTATTATGTATGTAATTTTTTGTGTATAAGGATATGTATAAAATATTCACTTCACACTTCTGTTGCTTGAGGGCTGGAAATATGAGAGATGCATTTCAAGGAAAAAAAAAGAGTAGAAATAGGGCAATGCTGTAGTATTTTGTCAGTTGTTCATATTAATTTTTTTGGTCTTAAGCAGCACACTGGACCCCCTGGGGACTACCAAGCCCTGACTTTTCTAAGCAGTTTGAATCTCTTTTTTCAGCAAGTTAATACACAGCCAGATTGTCTGACAGCACCCACAGCAACAAGTAGTTAATGCTTCTCCTGCAGTCTTAATTCACCCCATTGTGTTTGGGATTGCAGAGATGGAAACGATCGCACAGTGAAGTGCTGCAACATGCAATCTCTCTAGACACAATGGGGTTGAGTTAAAGGACACGAGGCACTTAACTCTGAAACTCCTTGCTTTCATCCAAACACTCTTACTTTAACAGCATGTTTTTGTGGTTTAGTTTCTTTTGGTTTTATTTTATGACACAGAAAAAGTTAGATGCTCATTTGATGCACAAAAAAGTTGCTACATGCCTTTATTTCTAGGCTGAGATGGGTTTCTGTATGAAAAAAACTATATACCAAAAAAGAAAATGAGAAAAAGGAAGCTGGATTTAGTAACCTTCCCTTTTGCATGTCCCTTTGGGCCCACAGAGATGTGGTCAGACAATGGGAATGAGGTGGTTCTAGATTAAAGTCCCATCAGAACACATTAATGAAAGCTGATTTACATGTCAATAACTTGCAGCAATGATTTTCATTTCCTAAGTGTGTTAATTTCCCTCCTTATCCTTCAGCACAGTTTTTTAGATGCTATGAAGATTGGTGTTATCAGCCCCCCCAGGATGGGAAGATAACAGGTTTTTCTCTCTGTGGCTGTCAGATTACAGTGAAACTGGCTTTTCTGCTAACAACACAGGCATGTTTATATGAAGTCAGGTCCCATACAGAACACTCTCTCAAAACAGGACAAATCATTCTTTGCTTCTGTATCTATCCTTTAAGGTGTGCAGATGGCCTCAGGATGGATGACTGTGAATGAATTGTAGAGCATATGGAATTATGCTCTACATGTTGACATAGAAATAGGCAACACTCATGTTAAAACAGCAACACCCCATAGAAAATTATTTTCTTATGCATATTTTCTGTGTTGTGTAGCCCAAGCCATGTCCAGCCCCTAAACGGAAAACCACAGCAGTCGGCACCTATACATCCATCCTTGGGGATGCACAGAAAAATGTTCCAGCTTGCTTCAAGCACTTCTGGCACCCATGGACAGATTTCATTTTCTGCAGAAAGGATTTTCCATACGGTAAACTCCACCTGAAATTCTCAGCCTCCCAGCGGTTCCCCAAGGCAGGCACCTTTACAGTATGTTAACCTACAGGAACCCTTTAGGGATATAATATGGCACTATGTTATGGTGGATGACTTGAAGGAATGCCTGTTCTAATTATTAATTACATAATAAATGTCAATTCAGTAATATAACACAAGCACTGATTTATGTTATAAATTGGCATCTGCATTTCATAAATAGTTTCATTTTAATGGCTTATAATTGCTACATATCTGCAAGTTATACAGTGCAAAAAATGCTGGACTGGATTCAAAATATGTTGGCATGCATGCAATTACTGAAAATGGGGAGAAAACCCAGAGCAAATATTTAATTTAGTATTTGCAGCACTGTAGTGTTATCAGCCTGCACAAATGCTATAATTGTCATCTGTAAAAAGACCAAAGCAAAGTGTTCTGTAAATAGAAAATACGTCTCACATGTCATGGCCTAATCCATCAGTCACTGCATTCACATGTAATCTTTGCCCAGCTAAAGTCAGTGGTGTTAGTTATCAAACTGGGCTGACAGAGCTGAATGGAAGTGATAAAAAATGAAAACCTTTTAATGAGAATTTTTTAGTCCCTGGGCCTGATCCTGTCAGTATTTTCTATTGGACATGCTGCTTACTCCTGTGAGTAGCTGAGTTTGCTCTTGTTATGCCCGTTTGGAAGTGCTGGCAACACAGCTCTGTGCTTAACAAAACCCAAACATGCCAACCCAGAGGACAGCAGCCTTAGCAGCCCTGCCTGTCACACACCTGCAGCCCAGCCTCCTGCAGGTATCCCTCATTGCTCAGAAACGCCCCAAGCCCAGCAGCATCTCCCTTCCTGACAGTCACGCTGAGGAGACATCCACCTGGAGGAATGCCCGGCACGTTTCCTTCGGGTGTGCCTGCTGCTGAGGGGATGCTTGGGGGGGAGCAGCACTGCACTGTTCCACCTGAAGCTCTCTCCTGATACACAGCAATGTTGCTTTGCTCAAAGGATTTTGGTCTGGTTGGAAGTCTTGCTGTTCAGGTAATTTATTATAATTGTTAAACAGAAACACTTTTATGTCAAAGCAGAAATCACTTGATGCTTACAGTTTCTTTTAGGAACTTTTCAAAGCGTGAGAGTCCCAGGGACAAGCCCTTCCCATGGATGCTGTCCCATGCTCACCTCTCCCTGATGCATGGCCCACTGTCACTATCTCATGGTGCTGTTCCCATGGCAGGGTCTGCTCTAATCACATCTCTGAGTTAAATACAACCTCTCTCCTTTCCTTGGTGGTGTGTTTCTAACCTGGACTATGTTAGTGATTCACATTACAGGACAGCCACTCTGCCAGATGACTGGCATGGCCAAGCCAGGGTGAAGGCTGTGGTGGGAGCAGTAAGGAGCAGGCAGGGCTGGCCATGTGTCGTCATCTCAGAGTGATGCTACCATGGTTTCCTTAAAGTTTTCACAACAGGGTGAAGCAATGGGAATAACCTCAGCAATGTTTATCTCATTGGGCTTTTAAAATCTCATCCCTTCTTTCTTCCAGTCTTGTGGAGTAGGAAAATTCCTCCATGTTATATACAGGGGAGAAGAAGGAGGCCCTGAGAATATGTAACCCTACGGATCTTGGTGTTTGATCCCTGCAGGATCCTTTTGCCCTGGTGGACACGGTAGCTCCTCCCCACTGTAAACTCCAGCACTTTCTTGGGTTCATGTGGGCTTCTCTCCCAGCTGTTTTGGGGGCTAACTGAGTAGCCTCCCCACACTAACCTGTTTGGACACCAAACATGCTGATGAAAAAAGATTAAAATATCAGTGCACTTGGGAAGAAAAACTATGGAAGTTTTCCGTAGAAGAGGGGTATCACTTCTTGTGAGATGTATTTTAAGAGCATCCACAGGAGTATTTTTTGAAAGCCATATGCTACTTATTCACATGCGTATGACAGAACTCATATATGAGGAGTGATACAGAACACAAACGTAGGTGTTGCACATTTCATATGTGCATATGTTCATAGCCTATTCCCGAATTCAGTTTCTGAAATGCTTCATTACACGTACACTGTTTTTCAGGTTCAGTATTTGGTTACCTTGGCTTAAGAAAAGTGCATTAAATTTATGATTAACTTGTTCAAAAAAATACGGAATTACAACTTTTTTATTGGCAGAATTACAGTAGTTGCTTTTATAAGAAAATGATGTCAAAGTAGGACTAAATCTTCAAGATTATTTAATTTATCTTTGTATGATTTGGGGCACCACCAGATTGGAACACCATAAAGCAGCACAAGCTTACCCTCTTTCATCTCCATTGGGCTTCATCTCCTTTCCCTGGTGTTCACAACTCATGAATTCCAGGAAACTGCAGTTCATCTGCAAGTTGATAGCATTTACTTTTCTTAATTGGCAAAAAAATTGACCCTCATCCTACCAGGACTAAAGCAGAGTGTGAATCATTTATATGATGTAACTGAGACTGAAACTCCTAACGCATTTATATCAATCTCAGGGAATGTAAGAGGTGAGGCTACTGAAGCAGGAGAGAAATGGCAAGCGAGCCCATGTTGAGCAGCCAAAGCAGAGGTGTCCTGACCACAGACCTGCACCACAGAGCAGATCCTCAGCCTTGTGGTCAGCAGGGGATGCTCAGCCAGGGCAGCGACTCCCCCACTCCTCTGCTGTTGCTCTCAAAGGAAAACGCCTTCCAAGGGCTTGCACTGGAAAAGTTACTGACAGGAGGAACAAGTGCTTGAGCCAACTGTCTTTTGGTTGTTCAGGATATAAACCAGAAAGCAGCAGGCAATCAGACAAGATAAGCTGGCAACTGCCATGAGAGGACACATTTTTTCTTAATTCACCACTTCCTCAGGTGTAGCTATTTTTGACCCCATTTAGACTGTAATTATTGTAACCATTTAGTTAGAGATTTCAGCTTTTAAATTGTCATCCCTCAGAAAAGCTTAATGAGCTATAGAAGGACATAAACTTTGTGCTTTTCCACTGGTGAAGCACAGCAGAAGGTAGACAAATCAATGGTTTGAGTATCTCTGCAATTATACTTCTTCTTAGCACATGAAGACAGACCTCTGTCTTCCAGAAATTGTTTCTCTAGCATTAAAATTTGAAGAAAACTTTAATCCTCCATGGAAATTTATCATGCTTACCATGCTTTGCAGGATCTTACTCTACCTCTGGTCAAAGGCCCAGTATTCTCAACTACATTTAGCATGTATTTGAATGCTACATTAGATGGAAAGACAAAAGAAATTACTCTTACAATCATAAGTAGAAAATAAAACCACAAAGGACAGTGGTTTAAAATAAACAATGTACTTTTTCAGACGAAATATTATTAACCCTTAGTTGATAAAAAATTACATAATGACATCCTCTGTTCCCTACAGAGAAAACACAAGTAGCTTTTGTGTGGTGAAAAACAATGCAAAATAAGTTTAAAGGCAGTCATTGAATGTAAAATACAGTAAATAAGTAATGCACCACTTTAAACTGAAAAGAAAAAAATGTCTGGAACAGCTTGTCAGAGAAGAAAAATAAGGCGTAGTCCTTCATGCCAACACAGATGTGAGTTAGAAAGAGAATAGCTGATAGGAACACTTCATCACAAAACAAGTGAGAACAAAATAGAACAAATCTTTAAACGATTTTAAACTTTCTTCCTTTTTTCCAAGCAAGAATTATACCCAAGAACAATCTTAGTATGAGCATTATTCGTCTGTATTTATAATGTTAAGGTACACTTCATAAATCAGTTAAAGCAGCATTACTTGCACATGGTATGGCTCTGGATAGCAAAGGGACTCCATCATGAATCTGTTACTGAGATGTTCATTTAATTCAAATAGGAAAGGCAAGAGGAAAAGCCTGGCTGGCAGATTTATTGATTACATTTCACCAATGACCAGCAAAAGGCAAGCACTCTGAAAATCCCCAAAGGTGATCATTAGTACTGAGTAACTGTCACTAAACATTAGCACCATCAGCAGACTGGAACTAAAAGAAAGTGTGATGCTTTAAATGTGAGGCCCAAGAGGGATTGCCTGTGGTCCAAAGGAAAAATGGGACATCTTACATCATGGCACCTGTGTTTGAGACAAATGAAATGCTTTATATATATATATAAAACACATGTAATACATATATAAATTCATGTGTATATAGAGACACATAAAATTGGTCTAGCATAGTCAGGCAAATTGGGCAGGTCTCCCTACTATAAAACATAAAATTAATGTGTCAAGCTAATTTCATGGTCCACTTGCCTGGAGCTGATTAGGACCAAATTAAACTTGGTCCTAATCAGCCTGAGTGCTTTGCAGGTAATACAGAAATCCATGGGATATGCTTATTACTGTAAAAGCACGTGCACATTATCTGCAAAAGCAGTGTAAGAACAGGTTTACCCGAATAATGTGTGGTTTCACACTTTCTAATGCATTGTTAGCTCACCTCTTTTTGGTGGATTTTTATTTGAAAGTCCCATGTTTCCACCGCACAGCAGAATCAGCCATCAAATATGTGATTTTTTATTTTTCATACTTGAATTTGATCTTATGATCCTTGACTTGGCCGAAGGAGCACTTTATGTACCTGAGGCGATGAATTTAGATTTTACAGGAAGAGAAAGTATATGAAGTGAAGCCACTTTACATCTCCCCCTTTTTTTTTATCACATCCTGTGATTCCCATATATGTGCTTTTGTTCCATGGGAAACAGCAGGAACAATGTCTTTTGTACTGCTGGCAGACAACTGCTTCTGATACAGATACACCGCTCCCTTTCGTGCACTTGAAGCATCGCCTCCTCCAGGAAAAAGAGCTTATTTGAATTCCACCCTCTTGGCCAGTCTGTAGCCCTCACTCGGAACACAATATCCCAACAGAGAAAGTTATTTCCTGCAGTGACCCAGCACCAGCCCCTTTCATCACGGGGCCACAACAACAAAAGCACAATGCTGTTACAGGTCCTTCCTCCCCCAGTGGTACCTGGGGAGGAGCAGAAAACAGGAGACCTGGGAATGGGCTCTGGGAAGGCACATTCACCAAGAGCATCTAATCACTCTGCGCCTTCTCCCACCTTGTGACTCTGCATGAACAGGAACAGAGCCACTCTGTCATCCTACACAGAGGGCTGTCTGCAGTGTGGGATCCTGTGAGCATCAAGGGAGATGAGAATTTCGTGACCTTGAGAGACTCATGTCTCATGAAGCATATCTCAGCAATAAAACTTGAAATTAGGTGTGTGGCCTATAAATAGGTATCTTGCAGACACCAGTGTCTAAAGCAGCAAAAGGAAGATGAGCTTTGGGAAGGCTCAAATTCTACAGTCCCATGAGGAAAGAAAGCCTGCAGTGTGGTTCCTGCCTGCAGCATGGGATACTGCACCAGGGGATGAGGATTCAGATTGGCTGCTCTTTATTGAGGTCACTTGAGTCACTTCAGGGCCTTCTGCTTCCCTTGTCCCACTTCCTGCCTTAAGGACAGTTAAGTCTAGTCATTCCTGACCTGGATGACAAGTTCTGGATGAGAGACTCTTGCCTGAGTGGACACTCCTGCAATCTTTCTGGTAAACTTTATGGACAGTTTACACATCAAACAGGACTCTGCTAGAAATCAATTCTTTAAAATCAAGGTAACAGTGAAGACAAGAGTAGGTTCTGCACGAAAATGCAGTGATTTGTATGGAAGCAGCTCTGCAAGGTCCAGCTCGGTTGTCTCTGGCTGTCTTACATTCTATTTTCCAATTATAAATTGTATTTCTAGGCTTCCATCCCTAGAGAGATGGATAAGAGGCAGCTTTACAAAATGCTTACTTATATGCCAGAATCTGTTTTTTCATCTTCAGAACCTATGAATTTTGTATCTGCTTCAATGAGTTCAGGTTGAAAAAAGGACCACTGGCTCAAAAAAAGAAAAAAAAAACAACCAACAAATGTATCTCCATTTGATCATCTTTTATTTCAATGTGTCTGACAGCATCTCATTTCAGCATTTAGGTGATGTTCTTAAACAGTGACATTTTCACTCAATTTTAGAAACACATTATTTCTGAGTAATGAACTAATGTTTATAATTGCTGCAACCTTAAAGAAAAAAAATTAACTTTTCAACACTTTTCCATGTCTTATCCCCATATTTCCATATTGCACAAAGATATTGGCAATTATTATTTAAGTCAAAAGGGAAAAGCAAAATAATTTACATCATCCATCACAGCTCCCTTGCATGAATAAATTACAAGACACCACTGCAAATCAATTGAGGGGAAAAGAACAATCTGCACCAAACACTGTATTTGTGTGCATAATCTTTTTAATATTTCCTGACCTCGTATATCAAACCAGCAGATTGAATTCCGTGAACTTTAAGTAATACAAAGCTGTTTATCCCGAAGTCTTACGGGGAAGCTCTAATCTAATCAGCTAAATTCAGGACACAGACATAGGAATAAACAGAACAGACCTAACTCAGCAAAAGTTACAGAATCTGTTTGCCACTCAACTGTAGTTTGCAGAGTCAGTAAGGTCTTAATACAAGAATCACCTCGTAAGGTTGTATGGATGACTCCGTAAGCAAGAGAACCTGGTTACTCGTACTCAAACAGTGGTGTCTAAGGATTTGTCAGCAGACCCTTGCCAAGAGACCTTTTTTCCCACAGAATATTCGCAGTTGGATCCACAAGGATCTTCGAGTCCACCTTTTAAGTAACTGGCCCATACAGGTATCAAACCCACAACCTTGGTGTTATTTGCACCATGCTCTGACCAACTGAGCTGATCTTGGGGTCACCTTTGCCTTCTTTAGGAAAAAAAATTAAGCAGCCCACCTGCTCTTCCCTTTTGGAAGACATATTTTTACTTTACTGTCAGCCTCAGCTAACAGGACAAGGAGAAGTTGTCCAGGATGAACAAAGTTGCCTTTCTGCTTTCAGAGGCTGCCAGTGCTCCAGGGCAGGAAGGCACGGGATGGGCAAAAGGATACGAATGAACTTGTTGTCTTCAAAAAGATAAAAACCAAGCATTCAGTCGGAATTGACCAAGGGAAACACATTTCCTGTTTGTGGGGAACACCTATGCAAAGAATGTACATGTGAATCTGAACTACTGCAGTTCACTTCAGGGCTTCCAGAAAAGTTGGTGATGCAAAAGCCTCCACAACAGTGGTCTCTCCATCATGCAGAAAGTTTGTGTGCCAAGACAGGCTTGCTCTACTGCATAAGTAGGAGCTGCACTGATCTACTCTCTGCAAATGTGTCATTCTCTAGGGAACAGATCTTAAGATGGTAAAACTTCAGCAGGACTCTTGGCTGCCTTTCCTAAGGGATGCAGCATATGCCTGCCCTCCTGCTGAACAATCACTCAGTATCTTCTAACATTTACATATCCACTCCTACTTTTTCCCACAGTTAAATCCTCCTTTATAACCTCCTGCTTCAGGGTCACAGCTCTATAGAGACTGGTATTAAGGGGATTCAAGCAGGCAGACTGAAAAAGAAATAGACCTCAGAGTTAATTTCGATAGGTTCTGCACATATCCATGGTCTATTCATGCTTCGGAGGGTTCCTGAGTGATGACAATAAATGGTGACCTAAAAGAAAAATGACCTAGTCCTGTTTCACAGATGAAGGAGTGGAACACTGTAAGTGGTAACTGCTGATTGACTTGCTCAAAATCATACAGGAACTCTTGAGCACATAAAAATTTGAATTCAGACCACTCACACTTACGGCAAAATATTTTGGTTCAGGGCTTTGGTGGATTTCCAGGGGTAATCCACCCCTGATTTTTCTTTCTCCCTGCGGAATGGAAAGAAGAATTTATAAAACCCATGATGTCTTAGCAATAGACGCAGAATTGCCTACTGTAGAAAGAGTCCCAGCATTACCATTTATTCAAAAATTGCTACCTGTTTTTAATCTAATTTCTTTACTGTTTCTGCAAGTGTTGAACATTATAAATATTATACCCCTTACTTCCCTGCTCGATTTTCCTTCCTCTCATATGAACTAAGTGTCCTAAATTTAATTTACCCCCTTACAAATTGGCTGCCCTTTCATGTCAGGAGCGAAAACGCCCACTCAGCATAGCTTGAAAGGAACCTGTCTGCGGTTGGGAGGGAAAAGTCGAGGTGCTGCTTTAACTAACTAAATTAAATACAACTGGAGCTCGGAGCAGCTGGCAGGTTTGATTTGGATGTAGGATGCTGTGAGATAGCGATAAGTGAGTGCTCAGGACCAAAGGGAATTAAAAGGCTGTACTTGCGTTTAATGGAGTCACTCTCTTTCTGTGGCGCATCCATTAAGGACACCGTGCTGGCAGGCGGCGGTGCCTGCACCACTCACACTGCAAAAGGCCAGCTTCAAATGAGCCTTGGGCTCCAAAGGACATGAGCATATGGCTCTGGAGGGAGGCAGGAGACCCTTGCTTTGCTGTCCTTAGCCACATCAGAGCCTTTTAAAGGAAGGGAAAGCTTCTGCCAGTTCAGAGGTTTGGATCCTGCTCCAGAACCCATGGGAAATATCTACCAAACCACCAAAGAGGTGGTTCAGAGAGCGCAAGAAAAATCATGTTACCCTGAATAAGAAATTTGTCTCTCTCTATTAAAGAATTCCTTAAAAGTTGTAATGAGAAAAATTACAGAAAACATTTTTTTACACCCATCTTTTCAGCTTATGTAATAGTGCATTAGACAGCAGTTTGCATGTAGTCTGTATTCCCTTGCTCTCTCCTGGTATTAGTATTTCTCTTGTTCATGTAAGCTCTTCCCTGAGGAACAATGAAGATGGGAAAACATTTTTAAAGATTATGATTCAACTGTAAAACCTCTATTTGTCAGTGTCACCAACAGGCAGGTGTAATGCCTGAAAGTGTCTTTCAACTCTGCTTTCTAATGGGACTAAAAATGTAAATGAAACATTGATTTCATAATTAGTACCATAGATTTGACACTTGTCTGCCTCTGGTAACAAGGAGAACTTTCCTTACGTTTGCAAAATACTGTGAAACCTCCTCAAGGAAGATGTTGCAGAAGTAAAAAAGCTGTGACTGGGTGCTGTAATATGCTATGTTTCAAATGAGCTACTCAGCAAGACACCTCTGCAGGCAGAACAGGCTAAATATTCAATTTTAAGGCTTTTTATTCTTTTTCTTTTTAATTTATGAATTATTCTGTATCTGGAGAATTTAAATTTTAAGTGCTGGAGCATGGGAATATTGGTCACTAGATGCTGACAGTGTTTATTAACACAAGCAATCCCCCTGAATGTCACAATTTTGAACTAATATTAGTTAGAACACTGAACACTAGAGTAATTATCATGACTATGAATCTGACAAGCCCCATTTCCAAAAAACAGTCATTACAGAATCCTTGGTCTTTTGCTCAGTTCAAAGCTAATCTTTCATTTTTTGTCTCTTGTGTACATATGGTAATCTAACTTATGTGGTAGAACAACCCAAGAACATGTAAATATGTTTGTTTCCTCATGCACAGAGATGCATATATATGAATAATTTTCAGTGAATGATGTGCCACGAAAAAAGGAGAAATTGTTTTGAATAATATTTACTAGTTCTGAACAGAGAAAAAAATGTATTGGTTTAAGGATAAGTGCCACATAATTTGACTGATTATTGATTTCAAAAGGAAAAGCACCAAGTCACATGAGACTGTACACGTAGTACAGGCAAAACCAAGAGAGATTGACAAGAAAGAAAAGAAAAGAAAATATCCCTCCAAAGATGATGACCCTCCAAGCAAATTCGGACCCCCTTCTTCACCTTTAATTTATTTTATCTGATAGTTTTTCATTTGTCCTTTCTTGAAGGTGAAGTCATTAACTACTCTGCATTACAACAGCCACCAGTAATCAGAGCTGTAATCAAGATCCCATTGTGTCAAAAACTATTGTGGAAAGAGACACTTTCACCAAAAATGTCTTGGAAAATGTCAGCTGTGTGACTAGGAACTAAATGCATTAGTTGGTATGCCTGCCTAGGTGAACTGTGCAAAAATACAGGCTGCATTTATGCAATTAGAGATGGCTATTACACTGTGAAAGCCATGATTTCAGCAAAACTTCTCCTTGCTTTAAATTGCCAGGATTATGCCCACTACTGCACTGTAATTGGTAAAGATGACAGACAAAACTATTGGGAAGGTGTGAAAGTTATCTCTTTGGATGCAATTATTTTCGTCTATAACAAAGATATTTTGTTATGTATCTGTAGGAAGTTCTTAATGAAGTTTTTATACATCAGTTCTAGAAAATGGTCTTGTTAGGTAATTTATCTGTTGCACTTAGATATCAAGACATTTCTGGCTACTTATGTCATACTATGCTCTACAACAATGAAATGATAATGATTTAAGTATTTCACCACAGACCTATATTTAAAAAAAAAAAGAAGAAATAAAAGGCTGTCTGACATTTCATAGTTTATCAGGCTTTTTAGATGGCCATTATTTTCCCAACTAATTTCCCATTAGAAGTGTCAAGACTTCCCAAGATAGAAAACATGCAATTTTGCTCTACTTTCTGTAATCATGACAAAATAAATATCCAAGGAACCTGTGATGGAAGGGGAAAATGAAAGCAGGTGAACCTGACACTGTTCATCCAGACATTACTTTGAAAACCTGGATACAACATCCTGACACATAAAACTAAACTGCCTGCAAAATAAGTGACTTTGGCACCAACTAATTTAGTAAGAGCTGGTGGTATTCAGGACACATACAAAACCGCTCACATCATTCGAAGCCTGAGGATCTCAAATTAATGTACAAGAATTTGAAAATCTCAGCATTAAGAGGGACCTTAATGAAAAATAAATTTGAGAGCTGATGCAGCGAAGGATGTTTTCTAGAAGGATGGATCTAAAACAGCTCTGCATGTTTAGATGCCTTTAGGTATCAAACCTGACCACTGCTACTGCTGTGTATTCAGGGCCCTGATGGTGAATTTTTAGCTGAATTACCTGCAATTTAAGAAAACTGTTCACTCCTGACCTCTCAAGGGGTTCCCAACTCCTTTGCCAGAGCAGAAGGGAGCAGGTGCTGGTAACCTCACCATGACAGGCACGGCCATCACAACACTGTGACCGTCTGCTACCAAGCCAGAGAACAATGTCATCCTTCTTTTACAACCAAATTAAGGCCCTTGAAACCAAGACTACAGGGAGTGGGTCCTTAGGAGAACACACAAATGTGCCTGGTGGTATGGCTTTGGAAGGGAATCACTTCCCACAGCAATCACGGGGTGACGCCTTCGCCTCTTACCCTGCAGGGCACATCCTGTCAGTGCTTTGAAAGGTCCCCTTCTCTCACAGGATGTGGCCTCTGATGTTCAACTTCCACACTTCTGTTTTCACACCAACACTGAAAGGATCCTGGGACAGCCGCCACAGACTGTCTTTTGGTTCAGAACTGTTGTTAAGCCTAAGCTGCCAACTCAGTGATATAATTACAGATATAGCAGTTAAACCTGTGTAACAGCCCTTGGGGATCTCTTATTCCACAATTGCTTTGTCTGATTATTTTTATGCTATTTAGCTTATTAGGTATGAACCCTGGAGTATTCTCTAAGAATCTCTGGAATTATTTCCTTTTTTTTAAAGCCAAATACTGTCCCACCACAGCCCCACATGACAACCAGCAGCAGTCCTTCTCTACACATTTTCTCAGAGCTCCCACAGCAACACAGATGTGCAGGGAAGAATGATGAACTTATGGAATTAATATAGTGCACCAAGTAAAATTCAGTTAATAAAGCAATATCCGGGAATTGCCCCCTGTGAAACAAACCTTGTTTTCCATAAGAAATAGAACTGCAATTTTCCAAAGACACCTCCACAAATACAATATCTTCCTTATATTGGATTAAACTTGATCACAGGAAAAGCAAGCAAATATAGTTAGACTTGAAGTAGAAATTTTCTTTCTGGTGGGATTTCTCTTAATTTCTGCTGAACTATACACTGCTCATTTTGGATAGTGTAAATGTTCCACTGAATCTTGTTCTTAGCAGCGTTCTAAATATGCTTGTAAGACAACAATAGATTTTTTGCACAGTGTCCGAACATTATTGTCAGATTCAGTTAAACATCAGGTGAAAACATGCTGACTTTTGGTTAAGTATTGAAAAAATGCATAAGCATCTGTTTGTGGTATTGAGCAGATATTCAGCTACCAGAAGTAGTTTTTATAACACATAGCAATTTATATGGAATAGTTTATTTCTTTTGTCCATTCTGGAACTGTTTCACTCCCTCCATTGGCTAAGGCCTTCTGGTGGTATTTTAAAATCAATTATTATCTGTCATTACTCCTTCAAAGGAACTGTGATACTTGTTCTCACTGCAGAAATAATCAGCAGGAACAATGCAATATCAAGTTGCTACCTCTTTAATGAGCCAAGAAACATAACCATTAATTTATCGTACTTTCTTGTGTCACAATAAAAATACATCCATTTTTAATAAAGTCAAACCCACTGCAATTACCTGTAAAACACACTAATAAGAATTTGATTGAATTAATTAACATTACCTGTTATTTCAATGCTCTTGATTAACTACAGACCATGAAGTCCAGCGCAGTTTTATAATTCTTAAAAATTACTTCAGAAAATATCAAATCATAACATTCCAATTAGAGAATTACTTTCCATTTTCCTGTTGTTTAATTATACTAATGATAAAATATCAGAAATGCCTAGGTAGGCAAAGAATATGAAGTCTGAAATTCTTAGAAGTTTAGAGGTGTCCAAGTTGTACAATGTAGATGTAAAAAAACCGAAGGCCAAACTTTTAAAAGGCATTTTGGTGTCTAAAGGTGCACACCACTGAGCCATGTCTTTTCCAGTTATGCCCCTTTAGTTCAGGATATGTTGAACATGCAGTTCTGACAACGTCTATGCCATCTGTCTCTTTAGTACCCTATATTTAGTACCCTGCAACAGCATTATGCTTTGAAACTAAAACCCTAATGCGCTGTTTCCATCCTTTTTCCTCTTCCTTTGCCTCAAATGCTATTTTACACTGTCGCACAACCCGTACGAGTCTTCTGTGCGCTCACGTAGAGAGGGCCCGAACCGCCCAGATGTGTCCTATCAGCAGAGCAGGCAGGATAATGCCCACCTGGAGGGCTGTAGCTCAGCCTGGCTGTGCAATAGCACACCATCACCACGACACTGCCAGTCTCACAGATGCCCATCAGCAGACGCACAGATGTTGAGAGCATTTTCTCAGCAGAAACCAAAAGCTCGGAGGTCAGGTACAAGCGAAGGGCCCTGACCCACGTGCACGGCTGCAAGCAGCCGAGGCAGCCAAGAAGACCCTTCCTTCCAAGCCTTCCCTCCTGCTGCCTCCCAGCACGACAGTGGGAGGGAAAATGCACAGCTCAGAGGAGTCTAAATTTGAACAGCTGAGCTCAAATGAGAGCTTTTTACCTCCTCGGGGTTGCTTTATAAAACTATTTGTCTTTTTTTGTTGAAGATGAACAAAGCAACAGTGGAAAACACCAAAAAAATTCAAATTAAAAATGATGCTTAAATAATTTTGTATCAAGTTTTGTCCACTGTTCTTTCACTCTGAGACAATTGCTTTTTCATCAGAGATTTATGAACCCCTGAGAAGAAAAATATATAGAAATACTGACAGATTAGCATCATTCCCAAGTTATTTACCTTTTTATATCAACCCTGGTGAACATGCTACTTTATATATTGAAAGGCTTCTCATTCATTCTGATTCATTCCTGATTATGGTCCATCAGTTTTTTTCTATGTATCTTCTGTAAATCAAATGGAAAGTATGTCTGGAGTCTGAAGTCCATGCATATTTACTTACTGTAGTCAAACCAAAAATACTTAGCAGTCTAATAACCTCTCAGAGAAATATGCCACATTAATTTACATGATGATGAGATGGGAAAATGGTTTAAGTAGGGGCTGATCACTTTGGGATTGTGAGAAAATGATGGAGCCTCCAGGCACCCTGAACACTTTAGGTGCAAAGGGACTGAGTGCCTCCGCTGTCTGTTTAGGGGCTTCTCTTGAATACTCCACCTCCACCCTGCTCATAGTTTGCACCCCACAAAAGTTCATACAGACCTTGGCAGATGGGACTATCTCTCCCAGAAGGGGTTTTACTCATGAATTCCCACTTACCCTCCAAACCAACCAGACCAGTGCCAGGAAGCTATATTAGTGGAGGACACCTACTTGTTTTATCCTGACCACAGTTTTCTAGACCCACTATACTACTCTCATTTTGGAGAAAAAATTATGAGTGAATTTATGCATGCAGCAGTGTAACTTCTGCCTCAGCAGCCACTCTAAATCAAATGACAGATTTTTTTCTTTTACTCTCTCAGTCACAGTGACCACACAGCCCTGGTGGAACAGAGGAGCATGATGTAACCCTTTGAAACATCTGCACACCAGTTCACTAATTATCCCAGACCAGCCTTTTTCCTCTGGGACAGCAGGAATCCTATTACTATGCATTCATGGAGGAAAGAGAAGTTGCCTTGAACTGGCCATAATTTTTGTTCTGTTCACGCCCAAGTTGGAGAAACGTCCCACTTGAGGTCTGAAAACGCCTGGGTGGCCTTTATTGTCTACTGTTTAGACACCTTTACCACCTGAAAGCTCATTTGGTTCAAACAGATGAGTTCACAGAGCTGGCAAAAAAATATCTACCACTGTGGGAAGCGTAAGTACTTCCACGCATGAGAGGCAAAAAAGTAGCTGATGTGTGAGGTGACATTCAAAGCACTGCTGCCTCTGCAGAACAGAATTATTATTTTCTGCTGCTGTTCTCTGCATGTGAGTGGGGGCCCCGAGCCAGGCTGCTGTCTGTGGCAGGGAAAAAGACAGAAATGTGAACATGTTTTCATGCCTTATAGCTGAATTCTGCAAGGCATGGCACATCTTTTTGGAGGTCATGAGCCTCCCCAGCTAGGTCAGATCAAACACCTTTGGGGTTTGCACCCCTGAGGAGAAAATATGTTTTTTTATGATATAAATGTCAAAAGAGCTATGGCCTGTTGAAATGTGTTACTGCCTTGTGGGTTATTTTACACTGACTTTAATTATGCTCCATCTTCATTTGAAAGCCTGATTAGTGCACGGTTCAGTTGAAGCCACATTGCCTGCCCAGCTGTGTGCAGACCCGTGTGTGGGGAGATTTCAGAGACATGCCAGAGACAGCAGATACTGAACTGCACCAGGAGCATCTCACACCTGTACCAGTTTAGTGCCCAGAACAAAAACTAATAGCCTCTTCTGCTCTTTCAGATGCTGAGATGTCTTGACAAACACAGCTTAGATGCTAGAAATCCCATTCTGACTTAAAACTATGCAGTTATACCAAACTTCTCATTTCTGTTGCCTTATTAAAGGTAAGAGATTTTTATCAACAGAACCATGTCATTTCATGCATAATGAAGACTAACACAGGAATTTAAAGCCATGGTCAATACATGATGGTGTGCTAGGAACAAAAATACGCAACTATTTGTCATTAAGGTTTAGTTGTCTTATGCCAAGGTAGGGTACATTTTTGTTCATTAATACTGAACAAACATTTGTTTCACCTGACTTTATTCCCAGCTAGTGCAACACCGAAGCAGAACAGAACACTAGATCACCTTCAATCAGACCAGCTTCTTAATATTTACGTTTTTAATGTTAAGAGCAGAATATGCCTGGATTGCTCAACAAGGACTACAAGCAAAACAAAGTAATGTATTTCCACCTTGCTGTGACACACAACTTTTGTTAGACACCATGCACTAGGACTAGCATGATATCCATGTAATTTCTTCTTCTTCACTCCAGAATGCACTCAGGTTATTTTTAAATGCTTGGTAACATGTTTTTGAATCACTGCTCATTTTTCACAGGTCTGCAGCTCCACACATCCAAGTTTTCTTACAAGACGACTTTTGCATATGTTCGATACTACTTCTGTGCTGTCTGAGTTACCCCCAAACACATTTTTGTTCCATCTCCATGTCTGCATTTCTTTAACTGACCACTTCTGAGCTGGCTATAGCCACAGGGGCCTCAGTGTTCACCTGTGCCCTGTCTCTTATCACCCCAGGCCTGCATGTCTCTGTGCCCATCCTGTTTCCATCTCTCAAAGCATCTGCTATCATTCCAAGTCTGCATTTTTCTCTATGACATTGCTCTGTTAGGACCATAAATATCTTACTCTACACTGCTATACAACTGCTACTTCTTATTCTATACTTTTACTATGACTGCTTGTTACTGATACCTATATAAGGCTGAAGGTTGTACCACACAAAGAGAAACAAATTAAAAAAAAAATCAGCCACAGGTACCTGTTCAATTAAAGAATTTTCTATCACAGATAAACCAGGGAAATAAAAGCTGCAGGCAAGTCAACAGAAGTTCAGACAGGGTAAATCTATCAAGTCTCAGTCCCAAGGCCTTAGAAACTCAATATAGAGCCTATGGTCTATAGTAATGGCAACACCTGTTCCAGGGCTACATGGAGAGTGTCATCAAACTGCTGGGCAAGAGATGGCTCTGAATGGAGAATGGGGCAATACCACGGGGAGATTGATCCTATACACCTTTGGCACGTCTACATTTCCAAGGTGGGGCAGAGGCATTTTTCTCTCAAATTAAATTAATCATTTATTAAAGGTGTCTCAGTCTCTTTATCCTATCTGCAGTCATGTTACAAGGGGCAGACCCTGATGAGATGTTTTCTTTGAGAGCATGAAGCAGAAATATGTTCTGATCGAGTGATATGTTGTGCTTTTTGAGTTTATACAACACTGATATTTTAAAATTAATTTTGGCAAGAGTGGGTATTTTTATTAAGGAGAAATATTTTTTCTTCAGTACACATGGTATACAAAAGAGTGAGCATCTTGCATCTAGTCAGTGTTAGAGAAAAGGATGTGACTGAAGTACCTTCAGTCAGCTGGCATGTTGAGTCACACAAGCAAATACAAATCCCCTTGGTAAAAATATTTCTTAAATAACAGTCAGGTTATGACAGCATGAAAATTTAACATGTGATCTTAACTTTTCCCCAGGTGACATCTATTATTACAGAACTGGAATATCACACATATAGTTTTTAAAATAAGCTAACATTTGAAAATTTCTTTTAGGCTAGGCTTTAGACATTTTGGACCTAGCTGGGTCCTAAAAATGCAAATTTGTCTTCTCCTTTCATGCTGTCAAGTGTCCGCTCCCCTGTCCCAACCTGTATCACTTTTGATTGTGCTTGAGTCCTCAGTCCAAGACTTGGCTCCCTGTTTCTTCCCTCTCCCATTCTTCATCACATCCCCATCACACTCATCCCCAAGCTCCTGCCTCTCACAGCTGCCACCACATGTCCCAGCCTAAGGGCACAGGTCTTAGCTTAGTCTCTACTTTAGAGTAAGAGTGATGCGGGAGGGAGTAACCCCTCCACTCTGCAGCTGTTACCTCTTTGGGCACCCTTTGCACCTTCAGAGTTGAGTTCTCCCGTCCCAGGGACATGACCAGGTAGACTGGGTATATGGTCAGGCACCACACAATAATCTGGTCAGGAAAATGGACTGAAAAGGCCTGCAGGGTCTTTTGATCAAACCCCTTGACTTTTTTTTCTTAATCTAAGACTGGCTCTGTCTGTGTACTTGGCTATCTATAAGCAGAATCTATCAATCTTGTGCATAATAAGTATGAATTAAATAGCACTGCACAATTTACCACACACACAGTATAGCAGAATAACAGTACAAAATACATTATCTTATCTATGCACTCTCATATTACCTGCTTATCTTGTGGCTATCAGCACAGTCATCTAAGCCCTTACATGTGTATCAATATGAGTAGCACAGTCCCTAGTGGAGCATCGCTTATGTTTCCTTAACAGCACCTTACTCCTCAGTAAAAAAAATACCCTAATTACAGGTGGACTTCAGTTGGAGAAAAGAAACTTCTAACTTTTAGGTCCAATACCTAATATCAACACTGAGTCCAGAAAAGAATCCTGCCATGACTCAACCACGGGTAAATTCTAAATGCCAGAGTGGTCTCCACTGGTGCAGATTTTTGAGAAAACAGGAGACCTGTCTGCAACGCCTGTGTGTCAACATTTTCTTTTTCTTTACAAGTTCTAAAATAAACTTAGAACTTGTGTAGGACATCAGACCCGGCAGTGCTGAGTTTCTTCAATTAGCTATGAGTTGGGATGGCATGGAGAATGCTGGTGCTCCAACTCTAACCCATCCAGGCAAACTACTTTTTAGGAAGGGGAACCCTTGCAGTAAAGTAAGCATCTGCACATGATGGATGATCTGAAGCCTTAGGTCGTTCCGTTTCACAGACACCATCAAAATGCCATCAGTCATGGCAGTTTTCAGTCACGACATCAATCAAAGCCATACTTTAGTAAATTTTAGCAGAAACAATTTGCATCTTGAATTATCAGAACTCTGCCTCTCAGTGCTTATGATACTGTCACATTTTTCACTGAATTACTTTGGAAAGAGCAAATGCAAAAGTTCCCGGAAGTGAAATGAAATTGTGATGCCTTATGCTTAGACAGTAACTTCTAGCAACACTCTGCAAGAATTTATGGCTAAAACTTATGTTTCTATCTGGTTAAAACAGTAACTAGCAAACAATTTTCAGTTAAAGTGAATGTCCTCAGCCCTCATTCAGACAGGAAGAAAGGCTGGATTTCAGTCTTTTTTGGAAAGAACAAAATCAACCTAAGCAATTCTTCAAGTTTTATGGAGTTCAGAAAAAAGAGGATTTTTCATGCCAAGATCAGAACTAAACAGAAGCATTGCACAAGGTGAGTTTGGCAAATCTGTTTTTCCTACGTCCTGCAGACAGGATAAGCAAGAACATAGAAGACATAAAGATGAGGATTTTGTGCTGACAGCACATAAAGACAGACTGCCTTGTGCCTTAGGCAGGACAGGCACAGTTTCAGACCCTGCCCAGAAACTGGACAAGCCCCGGGGAGGGTACGCATTTCTCATTTAAGAAGGTGAAGTTTGTGTTCGTATCTAAGCACCCCAGCGACAGCTGTGATGAGGTTCAGTAGCTACCGTGATCATGTGACGAGGTATCAGTAGGTCTGACCAAACTGCCAGCTACCCCCACCTCTGGATTTTGGGGCCAATTAATTGTATCTACTTTTCTAACTCAGATCCTCCTGTACAAAATGCCATGGTCATATCTGACAGTGCTGGCACAGAGCTCCTTGGCTACTGTTATGGACTAAGGAATTTGTTTGAAACTTCTGTTCTTGGGGATGGAAATGTCAATTCATACCCAAAAGTAATTTAAAAAAAAAAAAAGGAAATGAGTGCTCACAAACGCAATAGCATACATTTCAATCTAACATCATTATGAATGCCTTTGGCTCTAGGTTCTTTCTGGTTTATAACGTAATAATTAACAAGCTGAAAAGACAAAGCAACACACATGCAGAGCTTTAAAGAATTTGGTATGCTGCATTTCATTTTTGTAGGTGTCTTTTAATAGTTCTTTGCAACATATTCTGGAGTATATCATTACATAAATTCCTAATTTAATGTAATTCCTAAACTAAAACATAGTCTTTTTTTAAAGTTAAACTTGATATCATATTTTCTTGAAAGCTGTCATCCTAAAAATATAGTGGTCTTTCAATTTAGCTGAGATATATTGAAAAAAAGAAGAACCCTGTGCTCAATTTTAAAGTGTTTTTCAAGGTCTACTGATGTTTTCTATATTTGTTTTTAGCTGGTAAAAGGAAAATGAGATAGAAAAAGAAAGTTGAGCTGGGTGAACGATTCATAAAATTAGTTTGAACTTGCCTAAACAGAAATTCTGTTCATCCCAAAACTCATTTTTCTACTGAATGTTCAAGTCTGACTTTCAGCTACACTACTGCTCTTTGTCTTATCCTGTGTCACTCTAAAATACTATTATTCTTTGCATGATTACAGAGAATACAATGTTTCCTTATTAATACAGCAATTTTTCTTTCACACTGCTTGAAAGGAAAGTCAACAGAACCCCAATGATCTGAAAGAAGTATGAGAGAGACCAGGCTTGCTTACCTCTTGGTAACTAAAATTACAGCATGGATGGTTGCAGATGGCAAAGAGAGTCTGATAACCTCAGCTCTGTTCCTCCTCCTGCACACAAGAGCCAAGCCTCACAGCTTCCAAAGGAGCTACACTCTCCTGGTACTCAACTCCCCTAAAAATTCAGGAGTCCTTTTTGAGTCCAACTCACCATTTTTTAATATTCTCTCTTAACAAAGCAGTGCCACGAGCAATATGAGCTGGCAGCTGGATTAGAGAAACCATGAGAAGGTGCCTGTGGAGATCACTCCCACAGGAGTAACCCTTGCAGATCTGCATGGAGGTGAATCTGCCCGCACTGTCTGGCCAACATTTTCTACTTCCCTGAACTCTTTATGGGTTCTGTTATCAGAGCTAACATTCACTTATTTTTTTTAAGATGTTTATCAAACACATAAAATTCCTCAAACATTTCTATTATAGGAATTGCAATTGCCTTGCCAGACTTCATTAGGAAGATAACAAAACAAAGGCTACTGTTTTAAAACTAAAGAGTGTCAATTTAGACTAAGTATAAGGAAAAAAACTATGATGAGGGTGGTGAAACACTGAAAAAGGTTGCCCTGAGAGGTGGTGGGTGCCTCATACCTGGAGGTGTCCACAGTCAGGCTCGATGGGGCACTGAGCAATGTGGTCTTGCTGAAGATGCCTCATTGCAGGGGAGTTGGAACTAGGTACCTTTAAGGTTCCTTCCAAACCAAACTGTTCCATGATTCTGAGATACGTGTGAAAACCTTTTTTTGTAAGTGCTGCACCAGAGACATCAGAGAAAATGCTTATCATCATTATTTTTAAACATAGAGAAATGAGAAAACACTATTAGATACAAGAGGGTTAATAAAATTAAGCAGAAGATTAATTCATTATATTAGTCCTCTGTAAATAAGGATAGCTGTTCAAGTATTAAAATAAAACCTACATAAATGGAAGGAAAGGTGGCACATAAATGGAAGGAAAGGTGGCTAAGAAATCTTTTTTCTACTCCAAATGTAAAAAAAATTGCTTTGGTGCTGATGAAGGGAAATGCTTCAAAAATATGGTGAGGGATATATAATATTCTCCTACTATCCAGCAGACTATGTAAAAAGATGGGGTATTTGGATAAAGTGGTTTATGAGAGCATGAAGGACACTGAGGCAAGCGGCAGAATGTACAGCAAAATTATGGTGGTGTTTTCTTCCAGTGTTGATTGATCTTGCCAGTAATTTCTAAAATAATTCTGAAAATCTAAAATAATGCCAGCAACAGGCACAGGGACTGCTCAAAACAAAGCCAAGGACCCAAAACAAAGCCTTTGGCAGCTCACTGGACACCTCAGCCTTTCTTTGGACAGTTTGAAGACAAACATTTCTGATGAAAACCTTTTCATAGTATCTTGTCTCTCCTGATATGTTGATATTTAATGAAGAACATTAAGACTTAGTGGTAGGGAAATGTTCCAGGCTTTCCAGCACAGTTTGTTAAAAATGGAAGAATCCACACTTTGATTGAATCCTGAGGCTGGGACTAGAGATGTTTACTAAACTGTCTCAGATGAGAATTTTATCCTAACTAGTATGCAAGTTTTCCATCAAAGAACATCTGCTAAAGGCAGCACAAAGCATTCATGGCACGATCAGGGAGAATGACAAGCACATTGGTAATTCATCACTGACAGAGTGGTGACGGCTCCAGTCCTACAGTCTAACCGTATTTCCAAAAGGAAGCAGGTGGATGTGAACCAGCAAAGAGCCGGAAAGTGAATGCTGGGAGGGATCACACACACGGACTGTCCAGCCCTCAAGCTACCAAGTTACCCAGGATAACAACATGGCAATGGTTCTGCAAAAGGACTGGAGCCAACTTTAAACAACGATGCCCAAGTCCACCTGCTCACCCTCCAAGAGACTCCCTACACATATGCAACCTGCCAGCAGATTCAACAATCTAAAAGCAAACCTGACTCGTGGCTACGGTATTGGTTAAAGCTCCAAGTCAGTCCATCTCTCTGCTGTCATCAGCAAACAGTAAGACACAAAGGAAGAAATGCTACGTGACTGTGTAGGCCCTTCAGGTTCAGGTTCTCGCTCTCCAAAACCCTTAGGAAAAGACAATCATCTGACATGCAAGCACTCAACACTTCACATTAAGCACCTACCTAAAAAATTATTTTAGTCAAAGGTGATTTTTGCCCTCTTTCCTACTGGTAAAATGTCAAGCATGCCTGCTCCCAGAAAGCAATGAGCAGGAGTGTGTAAGAGAGAGAGAATGAGAGAAAGAAAGAGAGATACAGAGAAGATTGGGCAACTTCATTTGTTCTCATTAACCAAAGAAGATGTAGTCTCCCCTGGGATATTACCTGGAAAATGGTAACCTCAGGGGCAGCAAGAAAGTCTTTGTTCTCCTGTGACTAACGCTGGGCACCTGGCCAAGCTGCCACTTCTTGTCCAAGTTAGCCTGGATCTGCATATCCATGCCCTGAAGAGAAGCTGAACTCCACCTGCATTCCTGAGGAGAACTTTGATTATGCAAGCCCCTTCTTTCTTTATAAAGTACAAAGAAAATATGAGCTTGAATCTTGCCGTGACTGAAGTCTGCTGACTACAAGCACAGGGGAAAGTACATGCATCCTGTCTTCCTCCAGCCTTGTGTTTGCTCCAGTCTGGTCTGTGTATGTCCTTTACTGAATTACAGCACTTCAGAATAGATATACGGAATATTCATTGAATATGTGCTGGAGTTGACATGAAGTTATTCAGATAATTAGTTGCCAGATCACTTTCTCAGCAAAGAGTGAATACTAAAATACACAGTCTGCAGAAATTTGAAGTAAAACCCTGCAGTTTGCTAGCAGTAAAGCCCTTGACAAATGCCCAGTGCTTCCTCTTAAACACTAATAATGTTTCACTGAAGCTTTTTGGTACCTAGATGGGCACGAAAGGAATTTCTTTAAATGAGAAGAAAATGATGATACTTATTAGCTAGCAAGGCTCTAAAAAATCAATCCTGCTCTCTCAAAGTCATGACTTCTCGATACAAAAAATGAAACCTTTTAAATAATATTGATTGCTATTGTTAAACTGTGAAAGAACAGATTATCTACTCATGCAAATAAGGAGGAAAATAATGTCCAAATTCAGAAGAGTTATGCAAAGAACATTTCTGCCCTACTGTAAGAGGTTACAAGGAATATGTCATTTCTATGTTTTCTTTAATATGCTTTCTGCAAAAAGAAATCAAGCTATGTGCTACATCATGGAGACTGTATGACAGCAATTTATTTGTCAAAAATATACCAGGGGCTGCTGTGGGGCTTAGATTGCATGGTATTTTCCTCTAGAACTCAGACAGAATTGCATCCTTGCAAATGATCCCAGTGACTGACTTGCTGTCCAGCAGAAAAAGTGTAAGAAACGAGACTTTGGGAAACCTGAAGAATGTCATAGGGTTCAGTAAGTGAAAGGCAGGATTAACCACTGGGAGGTGACTGGCTGAGTAAGAGCCCTGCTGGAGAGGACCTAGGGTGGTGATGGACATTGAGTTGCAAATAATTTGCAAATAAAGCAAAATATACTCAAGGCTTCCTGAAGAAGAATTTGGAGAATTTGGGTCATAGGCCAGGATCAGTTGTTACCACTCACCTCCACTCAGTGCTGGTGAAGCTTAACAATGGAACACTGTGCCCAGGTTTCTGTGCCCCTGCTCAGGAGCTATCCTGGAGAGAGCCCAGCTCAAGGCTACACAGATGGACCAAGGCCCAGAGCCTGGGACACTGACACCTGAGGTTGCCTGGTCTGGGGAAGAGAAGGCTCAGGGGTGATCTTGTAGCATCCTATGACTACCTGAAGGGGATTTAAAAAGGTGACAGAGCAAAATTCTCCATGATAGGAAAGTAAGACAGGACAAGGCTGTGACGATGACATCCTTGGCTACACATCCATGCTGACCTAGTCCAGTGCTGGCCACAAGTTTGTTTTGACCCTAGGTTGGACTGAAGGCCTCATGAGGATTGTTTCAACCACATTTTTAAAAATTTTCCTAATACAATATCCTAATATAATAATTTTCTAATATACACAGAAGAATGTTAAAGTGAGAACCCTCTATCATAGGCAGATGCAGCTTCATCATTAAGGTAGTTACTTCAGTTGACTAACTTGGCTTTTTATTTGGGAATGGTTAAGCATGATTTATTCTGGCATATTAGCGTTGCTCAGTGAAGAAAATTGAGAATATTTTCCACACATACATTAGGCCATTATTTTTCAAATTCTTATGTGAAACACTCTCAAGAATTCTGAAATAATCAAATTCTTTTTAGAAGCTAAGTTCAGTTGCACTGAATATTCCCCAGATCTCTTCCAAATTATGGCAAAGAAAGATAATGACAGGAATTTTAATACCTCTAGTGTGAAGCCAAGTGAAACTAAGTGGTTTGAACTGATACATTCAAACATGAAAGACCCATTCCAAAAATGCGAACATTAACAACTGAAGGAAGGCTTACAAGAATAGCTGCTACTGTGGACCACAAGGTTTTCATGTGACTAATTAATTTTAAACAAAAAATATTCAGGAACTATTAAATGCAAATATCAGAAATGTTCTTCTTTCTCACTTACATGACATATCCTACTGGTCTTGCCTCCTTGCTCCTGAATTCTCATCTCTATCTCTAAGTCATTTGTTATGGAGAACACCAAAAGTGCGTTTGCTGACACTTACATGAAATTCAGAACTCCACCAACTACTTAGCTGTACTTTTCCTACTTTGAATTTGGATTTCCTGAGACACATCTAGATTTTTTTTTAAAATCAGACACATTTCAAAGGAGTACTTAATAATGACATAAAATTATTTGGTTAAATTAGAGTAATTTTCATTGGAGACCAGAATAATAGGGGAACCAATTTGGCTATGACTTTCCCATATTTCTTAGACCATCAAGCTAGGGAAAAAGGTAATATTTTGTGAGGTGACAAATTATTCTGCTAATTAAAAGAATATGACTGGGGAGTACTCAATATTTGGGTAAACCCCCCAAAAATAGCTTGCAAATTTTCCATAAATTTACATGTGTTCTTAGCACAACATTTCTTATGAATTTGAAGAATACACCTTGTATACTTAGAGGAGCACCACTTCACTCATAACTGTTTGCCTTCCAAATTTAAATTAATATGCAATAAAGAGAGCAGTGAGTTTTCCCAGCAGGGAAGAAGGGAATTTCAGGTTTCCTGAACTAGTGGTTCATTGTTATTTGCTATGAAAACTCTTCCACGTCCTTTCCTGTCAGCCAGATTTTTTCTTAAGACTGTTGTCATTTATGTCACAGAGACCAAAGTCAGCCAGTTCATTTTGGAAACAAACTATGCTGATATGCATACAGCAAAGATGGAAGGTAGTGACTGGTTACCAAGGCACAGCCCTCTGCACAGGAGCCTTTAGCAAAGTAGAAATGAATTAATTATAATCTCAGAGAATTTCTCTTTTAGTATGGGGTTGAGTGAAAAGCATTCAGGGTCAGCATAGTTTGTCTCTTCTTTCTCTGGGAAAGCTCCATGCACTGCTCCTCCTTTTCATGCCATTTCCACTGCATAGATGACCTTGTTCTGTTCTTTCTGAGTGCACAGCCCTCACTGCTGTGTCAGGGGTTAAATCAATGGCAGTGCTCATGAGAGCATTGATAAGGTAAAAGATAAATTTTTACTCTGGTGCTTCAGTGTGTGTCTGCACACACACAGGGTAGCAGTTGTCTAGCTCTGCCCTGACAAGTGGATATTTTAAATGTATTATTCAATCCATCTAACAAATGAAACCAGAAAACACCAGGAACAGAACCCTAAATTGCTAATCCAGTAGAGTTACTCACACAATGGCAAGGCGTTCTGGAGAAGTACCAAGGACAAGCTAAAATGATGAGTCTGTAAACCCCAGAAGGAGAGGAGCTTGTGAGATATCCCAACTGGTACATTTCCTGCAGTGCCACAATTTCTGCAGTGAAATGCTAGATGCAGGATCAAAAAAACCTTAACTGATGGATCTTTGATGAAGTAAAGTCTTTCAGACTTTGATGATGAGGGAGCAGAGAGCAAGACAAGGGAGACAAATGCCAGTTTCATTGCTCAGTAACATGTAATCCAGCTCACTGAGCAAAACTAGGAAAGATATTCACAGGACATGCCTGTCAGTCCTGTTAGCAGGAATGGAGAAGGTAAAGTTGGTTCAGGAGAGAAGAGATAAAACAGAACAGCAAAAGGAGTAGCAAAATAAATAATTTAGCTCAGTGGCAAAAAGTTTTTTTTAATATCACATTTCCAACCTTTGAACTATTTTGGCAAAAACTTCTTTGGCTCATGTGTTACTTGTCAGATAGAGAAGAACTTATCTCCATGGCAACACATTATATCAAATGTAGGAAGCAGAATCAATCAATCTATCTATCTATCTATCTATCCATCCATCTATCTATCTATCTGTCTCAGCATCTAAGCTTATTTAAGCTCATTAAATGGTAACCCATAGTAAGAAGGGAATAAGAGACCTGTACTGAAGCATTTGTTCAAGGAAAATAAAATACACTAGTAGATACCAACTGAAAATGGAATATTACCTACATTTAAGAGGTAGAAAACAGTATTCAAACAGATTTTTAAACACGAACAGGTTTCTAGGTAAGGGAAGATCTGCAGGTCTGATCAGTGCTCTAAAAGTAATGTGCAGTGTAGAGAAATGAGATGCTGAGACACTTTGTGTCTCTCAGGAGGTAGGATGGGAGGAACAGAACAGGGAGTTTACTGAAACTGAATCCAGGCAGAGGGATGAAACATACAGTGAATAATAATAATAAAAAAGTTATAACAGAGACTGAGATTAGCAGCTAAATACTTACGGTGGTGGGTGACTTTGACTCAGACTCAATTAACTATGACTGAAGGACATTTAGCACTTACAGGAATGGGCACATAAATCAGGTGAAACCTGGGAAAACTACACCAAGGCAGCTTGTGCTGGTTTGGCCAAAATCTAGTAATATATCACCTGAGAGAAAACCAGGTTACAACCACCCTTCCCCCCACCGGGTTCGGGAAAAAAAAGGAAATTTTTCCTCGAAGGAAAGTGAAAGAAATAAAAACTATTTATTTTAACAAACACACGGGAAAAGGATAATGATGCTAAATAATGAAATGAAATCTCTCGCTATAGAGAGAAACCTGGGAAGATTTCAGAGTCCTTCTGTAGGTGTGGTCTCTCTCCTCCTCGGAGCTGGGTCGGCGAGGGCCCACCCCCCGGGCCTCGGGGAAAAGTTCTCCCGATGTGTTCTGATGTTGTTGAACAGTCCAGAAGAGAAGAAGGGAAAAACCAAAGTCCCAGGAAACAAAAGTTCAACTCTCCGTCTCACGCCGAGAGGGGAAAAGGAAAAAACCAAACCAGCTGGCTGAAGGAAATCGAGCAGGGTGCTCCCTCCTGCTCCTGCAGCCAGAGAACGCAGAGGAGTGTAATCTCTGTGTCCTTGAGAAACTGCTTTGAAAAGCTCGTTTGGTTTTTTTTCCTCAAGCTCAGTTTAAAGACACAGAAATGGCACAAAATTACTTTTTGGGCATAGAGCATGATAGGGGATACACATGATAGAGTCACCCCAAGACACGGCTCTAGAAAGAACAGCTCATATACAGTAAACTCAAAAGAGCTCTGAAATCAATGGACTCTGGTTTTATGCTATCATACAAAGTAGTCTTCATCTGGACAATTTCTGTACACTAATCAAGTCATTTACAGCAGTGCTCTGCCCTCATGTCCATGGTCAAAGACACAGGACTGAGCTCCACACACCTCTCCTGGGAGCCATGAGGCCACTCTTGGTTTCTCACAGTAAAAACAGTACTCACAAATCTCAGAATCTTTTCATTTACAAGACCAGTATTTCTCACATATACATCCCCTTTTATACTACAAAGGTGTATTACTGGAGTTTTCCTCTGTGCTGCGTACATCAAAAGATCAGTTCAAATGTTTATATGACAAGCTGCTTGCTAACAGTTGCGTATCTGAGGTTACAGACACTCTTCTGCTATTGTGAGTATTCACCATCCAGGTCAGTGTCCGTGGCTTCTGTTTGATGAGACAAACCCCAGCTTCTTATGCTGCTGTCACCTCCCAGCAGACAGGTGTGAGCTGTGTGTGCTACAGGGGTTGCTAAATACTTTGACTTCCAGGTTCATTCAGTCAGCATTTGGGATAAGGTTAAAATGAGCTCTTAATCTGCCAAACTCTTTTGCACACCCACGATACCCAAGAAACATGAAAATTAATTAATAACTTTCTCTGTCCACTTGGTGGTTTATTTTCACATGCTTCATTAATGAAATATCTTTAGGCTTCCTATCCACAGTGAGCATCAGGAGATAAATGAAAGTACTAAAATGAATGAACAGGGGCTTGTTCAAAGGAGTTCACTCTTGTTAAAAGTTAACTGAACAGGAAAGCAAAGAGAATAAATGGAACAAAGGCCTGATAGAAAGTGAATCACACTTCATCTGTTCTTGCACCTTACAAACTGGTGCTGGGATTCCAATCACAGGGAAAAACTTATTTATATTAGCTCTCTAGAGAGATTCCATTACACTGTCTGGTGGGAAACACAGAATGGAAATGTAAAGCACAACAGGTGACGTACTTGAGTGATTTTTAGTCAGCTGCAAGCTGACGTGTCCCACTCTGGTATGGGGAAAACAATTTTGGAGACAGCAACCCTGGAACCTCAGTGATAGTACTGTTCCAGGAGTTGCTGAGTTCCCTCAAAGCTGTGCTGTGCTTGCCTCTGCTCGTGGCCAACAGCAGCAGCAGCAGCAGCAGCAGCTCTGAGATGGGTCCTCCCAGGTGTGTTTTTTACCAGCTGGACTCTGATGCTGAAAGATGCAGCTCAAACTGAGCCTGAGCAATCTCCTGCCACTCACACACACGCTTCAATGTTTGTGCTTTGCGCATTCCTCTGGTACAGTGAGACGTGCTTGTGAGCTGGGTGTCTCACCTCAGACTCTGCTGCCCAAGACTCACAGTGGCTATAAAAAGGTAGGCTGAAGTCAGAGTGAACCAATTATGCCAGAATAATTTTCAGGAACAAAAAGAACATTCGGTGCTGTAGTGATCACCCCAATTAATAATGGCTGCAACAGAAAATCTACTCATCAGATTAAATCAGTACTATCTTAAGACCCTTTTGGTCCTTAAACACAGCCAGCATTACATAATATGTCCCTCCATAGACACAATTCTATTCAGGAAAAATATGACCTCTCTTTCCTTTAAATCAAAATAATCATGCAATCACTTTGCCAAAGCTGAGTCTTATTAGACAGGAGCAACACAAGAGTTACAGCCACTATATTTTCTCTGTCTGTCTATAACAGTTGCATGAAATTCATCTGTCTGAACAAAAAAATTTTGACACTGGGGTCTCAGAAATGTAAGTCATTATCAGATACTACTGTCATCTTTTCAGTATCATTGTAATTTATTTAGGAATCTTTACATGACCATATTAATACTTACAGTAGTCTGCAGACTGGTGGAACAACATTGCTTTTCTCAGCTCTTCAGAGGTGTTTCTCTGTGGTATAAGCCATAACAGTCAGGAGACAGTGTATCCCTGAAAGATCTTGCCTAAAGAACAGCATTTTGATGGAGCAGGGAAGCGAGACAAGACACTTTTTTTCCCTATTGTCTTCTTTCAGCTTCTAATTTGTTAAAGGAAAAATGCCAATATTCTTCAAAAGTTCCAAGATAATTTCTTCCTATTTTAAAACCAGATGCATGACACTTAAAAGGAGTTCTCTAAAGCTGATAACCTGCAGGAAATGACAGCAGAGGACTAATGAGATGCACTTTTTTTTTTTTTTAAGGAGGTAGAAATCACCATTGTTTGGGGGTTTTTGCAACAGTTCAGTCCCATCTCACCAGACAGACTAATTCTTTCTGCTCACTACCCATCAAAGCAGAACAAAAGGAACATTCCTGAACTGCAGTTCAGGTCCAGTTGGTCAGCAGAACAGGGAACAGAGAAAAGGTATTAGAATCAAATGCACTACTATAATAATGAGATTCTAATAAAACAATAAATTATAAACACGTCTAATTATAACACTTTAAAATAGTGCTAGGTTGCAGACGACATCAGTAATCACTAAAAATAAGGATGTGACCTTCTGGATGACCATGCCAGCCTATGACCTATGTGTTTCTTTAAGAGCCTCATGCTCTAAAAACTATGATGCATAAACGTGGGTGTCTTAGAGAATTCAAATCAGAACCCAGAAAGACTCGTGCCTAGAAAACATCCATTTTTGTGTCGCTGCTATGTAACACATACTAACCTGCATAACAGGTGTTGTGCAACCAGCATACACAGACCACTTATGTTTGCACAGAGAACAACATTACAGGGGTAAGTACTGGCATGGACATCTGTGAGGGTTCACTTAATGTGTTTTCGGGGTGAGATACCAGAATAAATATCTTAGCTATGCAGCAACACCTAGCTCTAAATATCCATAAGATGTTCTATGGCAGGGTGATTTGCCGAGCTATAAAGAAAATTAAGAGATGCTACATATACATAGTACAGATTTTTTTTAAAATATGTCTATGGATAAATTATCTTTTTTTTCCAAACTTCTTTTACCTCAGTATTTTCCTAGTAATATTTCTTCATTGACCCAGGACAAAATTTTGGAATATTTTTGTAGTCCATAAATAAAGGCTGAAGTCTGTTCACCTTGCTTCTAAAAAGCTTTATTGACAACATCTGAAGTTTTTTCCATGAGAAATCATGTAAGCTTGTACTTCTCATTTTTTCAAAAAAACTCCAATCATACATCTTGGGATGGATTTGTTTGTTTGTTTGTTTGGGTTTTTTACGTACATTTGCAATTTCAAAACTGTCTGTGCCCCTAACTTTTCCCTGGAATACAGAGGGAAGAAGGACAGAAGTCCAAATATTTTCCATAGAAAGACATATTCATTAAGGTTGGAAAAGAACTTTAAGATCATCAAGTCCATGAATAAAAAGGACAGAAATCAGCCCTTAAAAACACTTTGTGCTTTTAAAAAATATCCTGCTCTAGTGGAAGGTGTCCCTGCCCATGGCAAGGTGCTTGGAACTAGATGATCTTTAAGGTCCCTTCCAACCCAAACCATTCTGATTCTATGATAAAAATACTCTACAGGTAGTGATGTTGCCATTACACAACATCATTAAATACCACCATACAGCCATTTGAAAGACAGTTGTAGTACTCTTGAAAGTATTCAGCCACCTAAAGGAGGGTAGCCACTGTGATACATTAGCCATTGATTAACTCTTATTTTGAGGAGCAGCACATGAACATTGCCAGCACACTGACAGAGAGCAGCACGTAACAGAAGAACATGTCAGTATTGTGTTTCTCCCTCTTACAAAATAAGAGTAAATTGGCAAGTTTAATGGAAAATAGTGTGTTAATTTCTACTAAGTACTTCCACCTGCCCTTAGAAAAACCACTGCTTTAGGTCCCTATTCACAGAGCAAAGCCAAAAAGCTTCAACACAAAAAGCCACAGGAACGGGGCTCCCTGAGATATGAGAAGAAAAGCAGGCAGAACTGAGAAGTTGTTCTCACCCAACTCACCTCTCCGCAGCTCCGTAGCAGAGAAGTTTCTCTGCCCTTCAGGGTTCAACACAGCTGGCTCAGGCAGGGCCACAGGTGGAATCAGCATGGGGAGCTCAGTCCTGAGCAGTTCTGCTTCTCTGCAGTGGCCACCCTGCCAGACTGCTCCTCCTTCTAGGGAGCAGAGGACTTGCTCCTTCATTTCTCCCAGTTTGATTACTGGGAGACACTCAAAGCTGGTGCCACTGCCCTGCCACCATTGGGCTGGGTGGCTCAGGTGCCCCCATGACAGCGGACAAGAACATCACCTGTCACCTTGCATGGCCCTACCCGGTCCAGATCCAAAATGAGCATCAAGGGCATCCAGCCCATCACTGGCTTGGATGGTGCTTGGTGCTGCCTGCACTGTCAGTCGTGCACCACGGGGAAGGGAAAGCATGGATAAAGATTTTGTTAATAACCCTGCACAAAGCAGCACAACCTCTTTCTTTAACAAATGTGTTACACTTCCAGAAAAATTACTAGTTTTCTCCAGTCAAACCAGATTAATTTTCCTTTAAAGCTATTTTAGTTTGCTCAAGGCATCTGAAGCACCCTGTGTAAATGAATTAGGAATGACAGTTTCTCCAGTAAGGGGATAGGTGACCATGTTCCTTTCTTGTACAGTACATACTTTGTGAGAACAAAGAATAAAAGCCAGCATGTTATCTGTATGCGTGCTATTTAAATGGCTCTCTCCCCTTGCTTTGTGAGAGTTTAACATTCCCAGTGATGTGTGGAGAAAGAGTTTGAAACATAAAAATAGGACTACAGATAACATAAAATTACTTCTCAGCAACAAATGCACATGTCTGCTGGTCTATAGATGTGCTAAGTAAAGCACAGTGGAATTTTGCAAACAAATTTACAGCGTGTCAAAAGCTTCAGTGAGAAAGCAGATTGAGCAATGCTCTGTAATAATGGTACCTGTCCAAGGGTGCTCTGCCTTTGTTGCAGGACATCTACTGCTGCACAAGGACACAAATCTTAACACCTTAAATCAGACAGACAGTTATTTGTTCAACAAAATTTTCCTGGCTACCATATTCTTGTAATTCTGTGACCTTTTTTATGCCTGTGAGAGAGATCCAGTAATTAAATCAGACTTAAGAAGTCCTAATGGTGGAACCTTTTTTCCTAGGTAAAGGAGATTTCTGCTTACCTTAGAATATTAAATAAATACTTAGTCTGAATTCCAAAGTTATTTAAGTTTGGACTGCATGGGATAAAGGTCCCTTGTGTCTCTTCTTCTGATACACAATAAAATGCATGATAGACTCTCTCTCAGCATCTACAAGACAAGCTAATAACATGGCCAGATATCCTGGACTGATGGGCATCCCCCAGGACCAGGGCATGCAAGAAGGAGCACACAAGGCAATGACAGGAGAATTGTTGCAGTGTGCTATGAGGCTGAGACGTGAATCAAGTTATCAGGCAGGCTCTGGGGCTGGCAAAGCAGCCTGGGAAACAATTTTCAATTTTGTTCCTTTCGAACCAAGTGAAGGAGAACAGCTTCTGCTAAGAGCTAAACAAACTTCTGGAAAGTATTTATGTGCCCGGTTTGAGGTTTACCAGCCCCTGTTCTAATCAAGGCATTTGGGTTTCGTGTGGCTGATGCTTTAGTTATGGAGTTACTCATTGCAGAAAGCCGTTGCCTTGGTAGCTGAGTGACCCAGGGGGTTAATAAAGCGAATTTCCACCCCAGAGATCTGTGATTCATGCTTGGCTTAACAGACAGCAGTAAATGAGTTTGGTGGTCTCAAACTAGCCCACAGACTCACTGTAAAATCCCAGCATCATTTTAAAGGAATTTATCGTAGTTGGGATTTTCTATTCATAAGAGAGCTAAGACTGGAATAATAGGGTTATGTTTCAGGGCAGGATGAGAGGCCATTAAGTAATCCTAGTATATTATTAAGTAATGTAAGTTTAAATACATGTGCATAAAATGTCTGGAATTAAATTAAAAAAATAAATTAATTCCATTACGAGTTTAACTTTTGACCAAACAGTTGCAAGGAAAAAAGGGAAAAAAAGCCTTTCCCATAGTGTTGAAGACAGTGCTATTCCACTATGTATGCAGGGAAAGCTACAGCTCTCCAGGAACAATAGTATCACTCCTTGTAGAAATGGCAGTCTTTTAAAAGAGTTTGAAACAATTGTTTTTAGATTTAGTCATACAAAGATAATTAACTCCTTCATGCCAGGACGTGAGATGTTTTTTTAAATATTTCTGTCAATGATAGTCCTTAAATACTTCTCAAGAGGCTAAAGGTTTAAAACTCACTGTGGACTGTTATCCCACAGATATACCACCTTCTGAGTGCAATGTGTACTTTAGCCTCAGGTTTATTAGCTCAACATTATGCATCATGCCAGAAGCAAGAACTGTAGAAAAGCTTTTCCCAGATAATTTTGAGACAATTCCAGAGCAATGTCAGTATGTTGAAAGAAATGGTGCTTTTGCCTCTTTGGGGGGAAGTACATCCCATAGACTTCACATTTGGTTTTCTGCTCTCCAAAGGGGCAGAAAGAAGGTTGGACTGTGTTTTGCCTCTGCCCATAGCTCTGGCTAGATCACAAGCTGATGTAAATCAGCCTCATTCTCCTGCAGTCTTCACCCTCCAGGTGAGGATCTGAATCATTACTTATTCCCTCAGCCAGGGAGAAGTGAAGTCCAGAGCTGTCAGAGGGCCATCACCGGGCAGGTTTATCGAAAAATCCAACAGACTGTAGTACATTTTCTCTTTATAAAGTATAAACAGCCCACATGTTTATGGATGACAGTGGTACTGGGAAGGAGGTGAGAGGGAGAGATGTGGCGAGCGACAAATAGACTGTAAATTAAAATTAACTGCATCAGAAACTTGAAGGAAAGATACAAGTTGGGTGCTGTGCGTAGAAAATATCTTATTGCAGTCAAGCCTGACCCCGTTCCTTGAAAAGCATTTCTCTGATTTGTTCAGGTCACAAGTGGGATGGAAATGAGCCTCCGTACTGCTTCTTCACACATCCGGATTTAATAGACTTTTTTCCACTGATAAAAGACCACTAATGAGTTCATTTTCAAGCTATTAAATTGGCTAGAATAGCTAGTTCTGCTGATGATTGCACAGAGACCTGATGGTCACAGTGGGTTTTGTCTTTGGCTGTTAACCATTTGGTGTCTCACTGTTGCAATACAAATGTTTAACTAGAAAAGGAAGGGAAACCAAGCAAAAGAAACCTTGCCCTGTCCCTTGCTCCCCACCCATCTCTTTGTTCTACCCTTTCCATTTTGTGACTCTGTGTGTTTCTCAGATGCCTTTAAACACAAATACTTCCTTCCCAGAGAGCTGTCGTACCAGCAACACCTTGTGATCCAAACAATTAGAAGCACATTCACAATAACATTTGACTTTGGTTTTGGATGAGAGCACAATTAGTATTTTCCTTTGTTCACTGAAATGTTTTAATTCAGATTATGACAGGTCCTTCACCGGATATCACACACATTTTTTGACTGGTCTGGAGTGCCCTTACAAAATGCATATGTGGACTGCCCAAAGTTATACACTGCAGCCTGAGGTCCTAAGGGAACAACTTATTTCTTTAGCCATGATTGCAATTAAGGTAACGATAAGTGATTTCTCTTTTGGTTTAGATACATATCACTTGCAGTATCGTGCAGTCCATCAGACTTCTACAGGCAAACAATTAACTACACAGCTGCTTGGTGCTGTAACCTCTGCCCCCAGCGCTTGGGGGAGCAGGAAGAGGTTTGCCTGACACTTGCCAACACCATCTCTTTCTGTTCAGAGAAACTGTTAATGTAGCTGTGTGACCTACATTAGAAATTTATTTGACCTCAGTGTTTAATATGTATATATCTCCATTCCAGGAAGAGAAATAGCACCCGAAGGGGGAAAGGCAGTGACATCATGTAACATTTTGGTGCATGGGCCAGTAAGGAACAGATTCAGAGACATTTTTGGAGAAAAACAGCAAAACATATGAAAATGTTAAGGTATCCCACCACTGTCTTCACAAACTTTGCTCCCAAAGATGGGTGTAACAAGTGTTGATCATTTTGTCAGAGCTTAACCAGTAAGTCACAGCCTACACTTCCTAAAAGAGCAAATTTTTGAAGCTACCTTTTTTTTTTTTTTTTTAATTGCCTGGCTGCAGCCACACTGTGTCTATCCCCAGCATCCCTTGAAAGGGGACTGCAATCAATCACCTCATCCAGAATGGAGTTGCCACACGAGTGATGTGTCAGTGTCACGGGCTGTTTGTTTGGCTGTACACAACCACGCTGCCTGCAGAGCAGTCACAGCCTGGAGCCTTTTCTACAAAACAGAGCAAGTATTTAAAATCAGCCTTTTGTCAATTAAAATCGTCACTCAGAGATTTAATTCATTCTGTTACAAGCATCAGAAGGCAACTTCCCCTTAATGGAAATATTACTTACCTCTTCAAAGATTTCAATCTAGTATCTCCTGTTGGAACAAAGTTGTGCAAGTTTAAATTTATCTACAGGCAAAAAAATCTCGTCTTGTAAATATTTGTAACTGCATCTAAGAAGAGTGATTTTTGAAGCTTAATAACTAGTCAGCACCAAAATGATGGTGATCTTATTATGAACATGGCAACAAGAAGTCACAGAACTTTAAATGTAATTATGTTCATGACTCCATTTCGTATGTGTTAAATTATTGTGCTGCCTAATTTCAAACATCAAGAATCTATTGATATTTCTGTTCAGTTAAATCCTATTCTCTATGTGATGATGCAAGTTACTTGTGGATAATTAGTTGAAACTAAAATGTAGATTAGAATAAGTTGACACAGGAAGAATATATTTCATTCCAAAGAAGGGAAAAAACACCTCTGAACCAAATGTATTGCATTTAAGAAGCTGCAGTAGACAAGAAAAAAATGTTGATTCGAAGAAAAGATGGCTACAACTGGAGAGTTAAGCAGAAAAGAGTAAAAATCAAAACGCACTACTTTTTCCTTATTTCTCAATGCACACCTAAAGACCCTACTTCTGAAAAACCTTTGTCAAACACTGGAGCATCCATTTAATTCTCCACAAATGGTAATTTTCTATGTTATGCAGGCTCACCTCACAAAAGCCACTTCTTCTGTGACCTGCTTACTCAAAATGCAAAGCAGGGCCCCCTGCCCACCGCTCTCAGAGCTGACAGACTTGTGCTCGGAGCGAGCAGCCAGGAAGGCTGGGTTTGGCTCTCCTGCCGTGTGAAAGCAGCTGCAGGAGAGAGTCTGGATCACGCTGGAGCAGACAGCAATGTCTGTCATTCTGAGGTGAGTCCTGAGTACTACAGTGTTTTATGATGAAACTCAGTCACGAGGCAAGCACTGTTCAACAGAGGTAAAACACGTAGCTGCTTCTTCAAGGCTTATTAAAGAACAGGTTTGGCACAGAGAGGCTTTTTGTCAGAGAACCTGTTATAGACAGAGAACAGTCTGAGCAATACTCAGGTAAGTTACACTGGAGGAGCTTTTAAAGCTGACTACTTAAAATGCATGGCAATTCTATACGGGCATTTCCAAAGTGAATTAAGCTAAATCCAGTGAGGACCTCTTTCACTTTGAATAAGGGAGTTACATTATATAGTTTAACAATGCAGTTTAAATTAACACTTTCAGGCAATTTGAATTCAAATCTTGTAGCGAATGCTGTATCGGCAAAACACAAATTCCACTTGTAGCAGTGCACTGTAGCAAAGAAATCTGTAACAGGTGAGCAAGATTTCTGTCTCCATGACAATATTGCTTAGGTTTTCTGAATAAATCCTAAATGGTATTTAGTACTATTTTTAGCAAGTCAATGCAAGAGATACTATTTAAAGTAGTGGTTAGGATTGGAGTCTTGCCTTACTGTACAGGTCAAGAAATGTGGTCAAAGGTTGAAGACTTCAACTTCTGACTGCCAAACATAAAATTCAGGAAAGAAACTGGAAAAGGTCAATGAAAGCATTGACCAAGAAAGGTATCATTACCAAAGCAGTGTGGCTATTGCAAGCAGCCTCAGCTATTCTGAGATAGACAAAACGCTCACCATCAAGAAGCCATCAATACACATCGCACTAACAGTCCTGTCTGGCAGCCTCAATTCCCAGCCGTTGTGTTACAGGTTAATAATTCATCTCCTCTCACCAGTCAGATTGTACCTTGACTCCAAGCCAATTCATAACAAATGCTACTATAAAATCACAAAAACTTCAGGTTAATCTAATGTTTAAGAAGATAGATAACCGAGTGCTGATGCAAAATTTTCTCTTTTCCTCTGGACTTTTCAAGGATTCGCAGCTTTCACAGCTCTTTTCTTTTGACATACAGGTGTTGCTGAACAATAACTGAGCTGGATTATTCTTGATGCACAACAGGGCATGATTATTTTTAAAAATGAAATACAAGGAAACCTTAGAAATTTCATTTGCATATAATCAACATCCGTTTCCCACAAATGCAATGCCCAGTCAACCGGAAGAAAAATGACTTTTAAAAGCAGGTGTTCTTTCTAATTATTGTTGATTCGAGCAAGTTATTAATGCTTACGTGCACCCACGTTTACACTAATGTAACCTTGCTTGCCTGTCAGCAGATTCCTGATAGAGAAGAGTACCTTTTGGTACTCAAAAGGTACCCAAAACTGGAGTTTTTAGTCCCCTAAACTGGAGTTTATAGTTCAAATCAGCTAGTCCTGCTCTTGTATGAACAGCAGGTTACACCTCACCATACAAAGCTGATAGCCAAGGTAAGAAGAGAGCCCAGCCTGCTCTGCTGTTGCAGCGTGGAGGGAGGGTTCCATAGGAACAGAACAGCAATGGTTAAATGTGCACAGAGAACTCTGAAATATTCAAGTTGTTTATTTCTCCAGGCTTACAAATTCGATTACCATGGAGCACAAAGCTATTAAAAATATGACCTTTCATACTGTACAACTTGGCAAAAAGCCAAATAATAACTTTGTTTGATTTGGGTAGTATGATAGAGTGCCTATTCAGCTGGAAATAAAATTACTTTTCTTTACAGGAAATTATACCTGGAAGACTAAATGTCCATCATGAACATAACACACATATGGAGTCATTAATTCAGACTCATGGCAGCCACTCTCACAGAAGTAAAGGGATAATGTTTTTAGGTGCAGCAGAAAAAGACGCAGATTTCTAATGCTCGTCTGGTGTTTGCTCCGTGATGTGGACAAGTGAAATAAGTGCTGATAATAAGTGACAAGACAGAAGAAAAACCCAGGTTGTGTAACTAGTATGGCATAGATAGTTCACAATTCCTTGCCTTGAACAAGCAGGTCTATTTTTATGCTTTTTGATATGCAAACAAAGGGAAAATATGAATCCTGTGCTGATGTTAGATAGACATTTGATCTGACAAAACCTCTCGTCAGTCCTTCCACTAATACCAATGACAAAACTAATAGATTTCAGTCCAGGAAGGAGTAAAATCAAGAAGATTGCGTAGAAGAAAAAATTTTTGGATATCTCTCTAGTTTTCAGGTGTGCTACACTGAAATCCATGAAAAAAAAAAATCCCAAGAAGATAGAAAATGGTAGGTGATAGGAAAGAAAATTATCATTTCAGCTTCCAGGTACCTTTAGCATAAAAGATGTCTTCTGCTTTAATTAAACTGGAATGACACATGACAAACACCACCCTTGAAAAAAATCCTGCAGAATTAAATTTTCCCTTTACTCAAAACACTTTGATTAATTGTTTGGCTGACTTCTGTTGGTTTTTCTGATTATTTATTTCTTTATTCATTTATGGGGGCACAGGGGATTTTCAAAATACTATTTTTCTGTGAAAACAATATTTCAGTAGACTGAAATTTCAGTCTTCTCCACTGGTTGTTTTTTGTTCTGCTTGTTTATTGTCATATGGTACTTTCCCCACAATTTACTTCCTTTGTTTCACATTTGCAAAAAGAGAACATTCTAATCAGAAAGATGTTATTAAAAGAAACTCACTGGAATATGAGGGATTACTGAAAAATCATGAATACAAGATGATTAAGAAATTGGAATAAGGACTTTCTACTCCTGTGGAAAGCTATGTAGACTCTGTAATTACCACCCATGCTCTGAAGTTTTATGTCTTGTCTGAAAATTGAATTTCCAGTGAGTTGCATTTTTCTATTTAGCTGTGAAAATCAGGCACAAAGGAATCACATTTCACTTAAAGCAAGGCATTAGGAGAGCAATGGCTATCTATCACTCTCCAAAGCACTATACAGGAACAGCTTGAAAGGGAGATGACAATGAAAAAAAAACCCCATGCATTCTTTAGAAAGAAATATTGTAAATCTTATTTCTTGCTTTGTTTTCTTGACTTTTCTTATGAAATTGCTTTGGGATGTACAAGTAACCTCAGAAAGTTAGACAAAAGTTGCATATCATATAATATCCTACTGAAAACAACTGTTCATGTTATACTCTCCAGTTTTGAGGAAATTCAACTAAGGAATTCTGGCCACATGGGAGTTTTCCTTTCAATTCCCTCAGTTTAGTACTGTTTTTTGCCTAAACCCCCAAAATTTACATCCTTTTCAGTTTAAGAACACTCATTTCAAGTGCTCCAAAATTAATAAATTAATAAATAAACCCCATCAACACTTCAGTGCAGGTTTTCACTTTTTGCTGCAGTATCAGATCAGGTATGGAATTCAATTAAGCCTTCACTTTAGGCAACTTTTCATGTTCATATGCTCCACAGGCTTACTGTAAACTCTAAAAAGGAAGTAGAGGCAGCAACAAGAAAGGGTTCTGGCTCTGTAGCTGTGTCTTCATCACCAGAGGAGTTCTGAGAGCCCAGCTTCAGAGTCAGTCTCAAAAAACCCTTCCATCTGTGTCAACAATCATTATTATTTTTTTTGACCTATTATCTTTTTTGCATTCACCTCTGAAGTTAAAGCAGACTTTTGTACACAGGAGATATGGGTGGTCTAGGAATGGATACCTAGCATGCTTCAGTTTAAAAGTCACTATTTCCTCCTGTTACCTTTCTTGGGGAGAAAGACTGTGAGTTGTGTTTGAATTGAGTTTGGAGAGATACAGTTCTAAATATTGAGATCCTCTTTACTCATCCATAAGGAGTTTCAGGTCGGATTCAAAGTGTGCTGCAACATGACAAACTCCCGTGCCCTTTCACTTGCTCTGAACTCACTTCAGGGTTAAGAGACTAGCCACTTACTAAGTGCCAAACAGCCATTAGTGTGGACTGATCAAGTGGAGCATGAGAGCAGAAAAAACAGAGAAGGAAAAGAATGGATTTTATACAAATTATAAAGACACTGCTGTGCATACAGCCCTGATCATTGGTTAACCTAAGCAAAACTGGACAAAGAAATGTTGTTTTTAGGTTGTGTAAAGGTATCCCATATCTTACACTGGCACTTACTTGCCACTTAGGGACTGCATATATATTGCACATTGTCTTGTCTGCTGGAAAGATTAGAGGGATGAACTGCTCCTGCTCCTCTGTGATACTGCCTTCCTTGGAGAACAGCAGCCACCAACTGCATAATGGAGTGACAGCAAACATATTAAGAAATGCAAGTCTCAAAGCATTCCTTCTGCTTTCTTCTGCTTATGGTGAAGAGTTACTCTTAATACATACACTGTGAAAGATCGAGAGGGGACCTCATCAGTGCTTTGTAATAGCTGAGTATAAATCCAAAGCTCTATGGGTAGTATCCATGATTAATTGCATTCAGTCGACATTAGACTCTGTCATTATCAGCTACTTGCTGCTCAGCACTTGCTATGCAGTTAATTATTGTTGTGTGGCTCTAAGGGATGTTTTTGAAACATTTCAAATATTGCTACTGTAATAGCACAGGAAAGAAATCAATAAATAGCTTTTTAGCAGAGGAGAGACAAACAGATACTTTTATTAAAGTTTTGAATAGTTTTGCTTTATTTGAGACTGGGTGAGCTATCACTGATCATTAAGTGTGCTTCCAAGACAGCACTGGCATTTGGCATCCTATCTAGATTTCACTAAAACTTTTTTGTTTTTCATCAACCCACACACAGAGCAATACCTTCTGGCACATAAGGAAAGTGAGAAGTGTAAAAGGGTTGGTCCCGCATTCCCAGTTTCTTGCAATGGATATTTTAATCAAATTTTTGCTAGCATATCTCTTGTGACTTGGAAAAAAACCCCAACTTTCCTCACCCCACATTATTTTTTATTATTATTATGGTGATGGACATGGAACTCATGATCTTTTTATAGGACAAAAAATACTACAGTACCAAACTAGAAAAAAAGCTGATCTAAGGTGTGCCACTTGCTCTATATTAAGCAATTACTTCAAAGCTAACATTAACTTCATCAAAAAACACACATTGTATTTTTTTCTGCTGATGTTCTTACATTTGTAATGGTCAGCCTTAAAAGTTTTATCCGTGGTGCAGTCAAGGGGAAAACAAGTAAAATTGCAGTGCAACATGCAACAACAGTAATAGGATGATATGCCCTGTAGTAATCTGTATTAGTAATTATCTCTGATGATTAAAAGCAAGATTAAATTTAGGTAACAGTGCTAATAATAGAATTTTAAAAAAAGGAAAAATATATATTTTTAATACTTTTAAATCTACTTCTCCTGAAATTTTCCAAAACAAGATTTTTCTTTAATTCTGATCTGCACAAAACATTGAAATATGCTCTCTTCTGATTCAGAATTAAAGAAATTTCTGACATGCCAACATTTCTAGAGTTAAGACCTTTATTTAAACCAAGTGGAGCAGATCCAATAGCTGAAAGAAATAGACTCCACACTGAGATTGCTGAAATACATACATTGGGTGTGGGAGAGCTGGAAGAACCAACAATGGAATATGAAGGATGCACAAAATCTGACTTTCTGGTGCTTGCTTATTCTGGTATGCTATCAATAGATCCTTCTGACCACAAACTGCATCCTGGACCAGGAAATCTGTCATGATCAAATTTACAGCCTCACTGGCCTCTCTCCAGAAAAAGACTTTAGAGACTTTCAGTCAGTTTGGATTTGTCAGGTGTATGGGAAGCCACTGAGTACCATTAATTACCAAATTAGTGTCCAAACTAGTGAAACTTGTGGTTCATTTTTACTCCTTGGATTCGGAACTATAAAACTCCAGTTATCTCCGTATGGGAAGAGCTACAACTAGACCTAAAGTGCCAACATTTAAAAATAAATAAAGTGCATAAATGATCCACTTAATGAAAACATCAAGAGACCTTGTAAATCAACTGCTATCAGCTAATGCTATTATCTAAATGAGACGTAGTGCCTGAGAGCATCTGCATATGCATCCCTATGCCTGTACAACGAGATTACACATACAAGGGATGTGCACCTACATGCAGAGGAGCCTAAAGCAATCCAGAGGCACCAGTTTTACAAGCCCACATTTGTGGAACAGAGATCTGGATTATGCATGTCTGAGCCATCAGTGAGATAGAGAAATTGCATGTCGATTACCATCCTGTTGAGAAATGGGAGAATGAGCTAAGAAGAGACCGAAGGCAGAGTGTGCCAGAGGCCAAATGATTAATATATTTTCTCAGTATTAGCATCAACAATGTGCTGCCTCAGAGGAAGTCACGGTTAAAGAGTATCCACTAACTTGATGCAAAGCTCAATAGAATATTAGAATAAATAGGATAAAAAATTGCCTTCATATCATGCAGGAAGGCTTCCTGATCTAACATGTCTCATACTACTTTGCTGGGCTAATTTCAGCTTTACTTTATGATATTCATGAAAAATCAATTATGTGACAGAAAGAGTGAGAGACCTAAGAGGCATCCACCTCTGTGCCCAGCATCACCACTGGCTGGAAATTGATGCCAGACAAGTTCTAATTAGGAATAAAGCACAAATTTGCAACAGTGAGGCTGACTAACCACTGGAAAAAATTATTAAAGGAAGTGGTGGGGTTTCTCTCTTTGTATCACTTCCAAGCAACTGTAGAGGCCTTGCTGGAAAGCATGTATTGGCTGAGCACACATTACAGAGCTCAACAGAGTCAATGGGATTTAACAGTTCATAATAGACTGGTCAGACTGGACAAAACAGTTCTCCCCCTGGAATTAATTTTCATGCATCTGCTAGCACGAGGAAGCTACCACCTCTGTCAGGCAGAAGATAAAGAAGACAAAGCTCCCTTCCTAAATTTGAGACTGCAACTGCGTAACAGTGTTTGGCAGATTTACTCCTAAACAAATATGAGAGAAATGTAAAAGTTATGAGAAGGAGCACATATTTGCCTTACACCTAAAGCATAAATTCCTGTTACCAATCTATTAGAAGTATTGGAAAATGCAGCAGCCTAAAAGGAGATTGAAGTTGGGGATCCTGTTATTATTTTAGCTCTTTTAGCCCCGATAAATTTGATAAAATATTAATAAATAAAAAGTAGACATTTACTCTTCTAGGAAATAATGAAGAGTTAGTGAAGAAACCAAGTACTGTGAGGTATTAGTGATGGACCTTCAGCCACATCCTGAGTTGCAGCAAAAGCAGCACGGCCAGCAGATCAAAGGAGATGATCCTGTCCTCCTGCTCTGCTCTGGTGACATCCCACCTGGAGCACTGCATCCAGGTCCGGGGTGCCCAGCACAGGAAGGACATGGACCTGCTGGAGTGAGTCTGGAGGAAGCCACCAAGATGATCAGAGGGATGAAGCAGCTTTCCTATGAGGAAAGGTGGAGAGAATTTGGATTGTTCAGCCCAGAGGAGAGAAGGCTTTGGGGTGACCTAATTGTGGCCTTCCAGTACCTGAAGGGAGTCTATGAAAAAGCTGGAGAGAGGCATTTTATAAGAGCACGTAGTGACAGGTCAAGGGGGAATAGTTTCAGACAGAAAGCAGGTTTAGATTAGATATTAGGAAAAAACTCTTTACTGAGAGGGTGGTGAGCGCTGGAACAGGTAGCCCAGAGAAGTTGTGGATGCCCCCTCCTTGGAAGCGTTCAAGGCCAAGTTGGATGGAGGGGGCTCTGGGCAACCTGGTCCAGTGAAAAGTGCCCCTGTCCATATGCTGGGAGGTTGGAACGAGATGATCTTTAAGGTCCCTCCTAACTCAAGTAATTTTATGATTCTGTGCTTCTGTGATGCAACACAGTAGAGCTTAAAGCAAAGTTTGTCTTGTGAGAGAAACTACACGTTGCAACTAAACCAATTCCCTAGGGTTTGAGTGTGTTTCCATCACAGAGATGAACAGTTTTAAGCAAGACACCAGTCATTACACATCTCTACCTGTAAACAAGACAGCTCTTATGTTTTCAAAGCCTGCTACACTGGCTTTCAAGCAAATAGCTCTCATTTCTTTTCTTCCATTTAGATCTGAGAGATTAATTAAGCTCATCAACAGTTGATTAATGCAGGTAGAAAGCCTGTAGCTTCCTCCAATTACACTTCAATGATATGGTACTCCTAGATATATTTATTCGGCTTTTAAGAGATGTATCTGTAAGAATGATCCAGGCAATTGTCGTGTCAGATTAAAATACATTATAAAATCATTAGTGAACAACACCAGCAGTGCATTCTGCATAGCCATCTGGGAAAGATGCTACAGAGCAAACCAACATTTCTTCTGGCATGAGAAGGGGCCCTGGTTCAAATGTATTTGCACTTCACTAGTATCTGCTCAGTTATTTTATTACTGTGGAAGCAAGGAGTTGCTAAGCTATGGAAAAGGGATGGGGCAGCAGAAAAATATTTATTACAAAGCACACCCTATGCCCTACTCCTCCCCTGGGGTAAAAATGTAGACTTATGCCATACTGGTGCACTAGAGGAAACTACTGCTCCCGACTTTGCATCTCTGTCAGTTTCATCTCCTGATGAATAAACACACTGGTCTCAATGGGTAAAATCCCAGCATACGAAGTATGCTAAAGAATATGAGTAGATAAACCAGGTTTTGCTTTTGTTTTTAGTTTGTTTGGTTTTGTTTGTGGAGGGGTGGAGGAAATGGTTTCAAACATTTAAAATGCACTTTAGAATTCCACTAAGACAAGACAGAGACCTCTCAAAATAAGAACATCTTGATCATAAAAAAATGATCCCTTTCTTTATGAGGCACACATGGAAATAAAAAAAACCCCAGGAATATTCCTCATCTTGAGAAAAATGCATTCCCTTTAATTTCCTTTGCTAATTACAAATCCCATTGCAAAAACTCCACCAAAGTCAGAATTGGAATTGGAAGCTTCTGATTGGGGGGTGCACTAGAATGATGGAGCTGAGCTTGGAGGATGAGAACAAATGTATTTAATCACATTTCCCACCAGTTTTTTGAGCTACCTACATGTATGGACGAACATGGAGTTTCCTGAATTTGAGAGCACAATTCCCACAGGTTTGTGTACTGCCTGGACTTTACTTCAAGCGCCATAGTGTGCCCAAGGAAACACGACTGGAGCAAGCCAGGCTCAGGCAGTAATGGGATGGCACCTGTTTGCTCAGAGCACTCCTCAGTGTGGCCTTGCCTCAGCCACAGCTGTGGCTGCTCCAGCCTGGGACAGGACAAAGAGCAGGAAGGTCACACAGAAGATCAGCTCCTCTCTGTATTAAATCTTTGACTCTGTAATATACTTTAGTTATATCTCTATTAAGTCACCCATAAATCCACTTCCTAATGCACTGAAAGCTATGCACAGGTTTAAAACTACATAAAAGAAACAGGATAATTATATGACAAAATATTACATGAACATGCCTTGCTGTATAATTCTGACCTTCCCTAATGTCTTGATTTTCCTTTTTTTTTTTTTTTTTTGCATGATCCCAGACTTCTAAACTCTTGCATCTTCTAGTTGGATTTGTTAAGGAACAGTTACACATATATTAACAGCTACAGCCATGTTCAGCTACCATGTTTAATTGCTGCTCGCAGTTATATATAATATAGTAGAAACACACATAAACTGTACATCCAGGATATCTCCTCAATTCATTTATATTCAATCCTGTACCTGGGATTAATTCTGTGCTTATTTTATCAATTTCAATGGGATTATTCTTTTTGCATCAAAGACTTAGGTGTTACCACTCCTGTTGCCAGTTTAATTTTTCTAATTGGTATGGTTTTGCTGAACCCATTTAATTGAATTTGTTTCATTAACAGTGGAACTGATACTGATATATGGAAAGAATATCGTTTAAATAAATGAGCAAATATTCACCACTTTTATTCAACCTGATACGGCTTTTCACTGAAATCAGTAGTCACTTCTCAAAACAAATGCATTTTAATTCCTTCCCATTTATTTCTCCTTCTATTTATTACTTCTTTGTCACAGCTGGATGCATTTAAGTAAACCAATTGGTATTTACAGGAGCCAATTTTCATTCAAATCCTTGAAAGATAATTTAAATGTTTCTTTAGCACCCACTGCTCATTAACTGAAACAAACACATTCTGAAATGCAGTAGAGTTGTTATTGATACTACTACAGGAACTTATTTTAATGGTATTCTTGTTTTCCTCTTCCTGCCAGTAATTTAGGCAGATCAATTTTGTAAACAGGACAGATTGGCTTAAGGTTTATATGCAAACTTAAACCTCCACATACACTCCCTCACATTTTCACCAAGCTGGTGCTTCCCTTTCTCTGATGCTTGTGGACTCCATTGGTCCAGCAATCTCCAAAACAGCAGCCAGAGCTCAGGGACCACTAAAATGATCCTCGGTGATGATGTGGATGTAGACAGCAACTCTGTGTGAAGTTTCCTTGACACATCCAGCAACACTTGGTTTTTGATTTATAGTGGCAACAGGACAGCAACTTCAGGAGTTCAGGATTCAGTCAGGTGTGGAGCCACTTTTCTAGGAGGTAACAGATCAGCACAGGATACATCCTGCGCTCCTACAGAAGGACTAAAATGCAATGCTTAGGTAAGAAGTGCTTGCTTTTAAAACCCAAAGAATCACAAAGCTGTCTTGAAAGTCTGGATTGAAGACAACAATCCCTTACAGCACGCAGTGCTGCCCTGATCTGAATGGGCAGTTTGGGTGCAGTATGTTTGAGTGCCAAGCTCTCTGTTCAGGACAGCTCAGCTGTCCCAGTGAGGTGATCCCATATTGCAGCCTAAATATTTGGGCTTTCTATGAAAGCAACTTCTCGTAAGTTACTGGCAACTGTACTTAAAAACTGGCTGCAGTGGAGTTCCCTGTGTATGATTTCCAAGTGATGCACAGGTTTTTATGCAGAGTTTGGTGTATAGTCAGGGCAGGACACACGCTGTCCTGATATCCCAGTTTATTTTCCAAGCATCCTAAGTGCATTCTTTTTGTTCTGGTTTTACATGGCCATTTCTTACTGCTTTTTAACATTGCTTTATTACCAAAAGTTGCATACCAATGCCACACACACAAAGGTGGCTACTGTTCTGTGATGTTTCTATTGAAATTTGTTTAATAATCTCTTTGCGCAGCAGGAATATATAAATTAATGGAATTTTCTGTCAAAAATTTGAAACTGGTTATCAAGGATTCCAGAATTCACCTCACTTTCATGGATCAGTTATAAGATTTTTCTGCTTGCAGCACTAGGCACTTAATAACATTTTTGGTACATATTAACAGTATGTTCCCTCCTTCTTCTATTTAGTAATTTGGAAGTCAGCCCCATCTCTTCTAGGATTTCACATGAAGAGACAATCTTCCTTGAAGTGTATGTACAGCTGCTATTAATAGTAGACTTCTGTATGATAAAGAAAGAACACATCCAGTAGAGCTTTGCTAACGTTCAAGGTGATTTGAAATTGAAGTCCAAATCCATAGAGATGCCTTGTTCCACCGACTTTCACAATGACAAAAAAGTTCCCTGACTTCCTGATACTTATTTACTCTCTGAAGCCACCAAGAAAACAGCCAAAGTTATACACTGATTTTGCTGCATCACCTGGATGGTGATTTCTGTATGGGTTCCACCTGTACAAAGGCCTGTGTGCCTTCATTCAGGTGGAAGAGAAAACTAAGAGAACAGTAACAGGATCTGTGAGGATCCCTTCCTTAATTTTCACATTGTTTTGTTTCAGTTTCTTCTGCCTTTTTGACTTACAGATTAAATCAGAAATCCAGAAACTAGCAAAGTCTTCATTTCCCCCTTATTCTGCCCAAGATCTTGTCACCTTTTCTAACATCCTTGCCAGCTGGTTCATCCCCGGGCATTGGTGACTTTCTGACTCTCTCAGGTATTGGATGGACTTTGTTGGGGTGATGTCAGGATTGTACATGTTGCTTGCAAAATATACAGTTAATCTATGCCACAGTCTTTCTCAGTTTTTTTCCTACTGATGAAAAATTCCTGTATTTCCTGACACCAAGCCATCAAGAACCACGTTCTAGGTGTACTTGGCCACTGTTGACCCAAAGGAGCAAGGGAGACCACAGCAGAGCACACAACATTATTCAAGAGAAATAGCTCCAAGCAGACAGAATTAGCATTGTGCCCATCTCAACTGAGAAGCAGGGAAGGGCAGACAGATTAAACTCACAGGGAAGGCTCAGTTTATAAAAAAAGCACAGGGTCATAAAGCATTCCCCTGTGTCCTTCCACAAAGAAATTATTTCAGATACCAAATTCCCTTGCAGCTTGTAAAAGCTTTACAAGTAGTCCAGCCCCCCTGCAGACAAGCTGTGAGTGATGTGCCCATATATCAGGTACCAAGGTCAGCAGATGAAGGAACTGGGCTGGAGGACACCTGTAGAGCACATCGACCCCACAGCTACTGAATCTGCTCTTCTGACTGCAGCACAGGAGGAGCCAACCTGCCACCTCACAAACAACCTGTGCATTGTCTTGTGCTTTCACAAATGCATCAAATTTCCATTTTTCCGCTTCTTAACGAGACACTTCACTAAAATGTGAAGTTAATGATTTATTAGTTTAAATAATTTATTTTACAACTGAATTAATTTGCCAGCCATGTTGCACACTTTATAAGGGGACCAAATCCTTTCAAAGTGCCTCAGTAATCTAATTAGCATGTTTCTTTTCTTTATGCCATGTTTCAACAGTTACTACATATGCCTGGACCTCAAAGCATCTCTGCCTTTGGTTAGATGAGGAGAAAATGGTTAATTTGGGTGAGTGAGAAAGGGAAGCTGTTTAGGAATCATCTCTGTGTCATGCTTTGATAAAAGGCTCGGTAAAGGTTTCAAATGAACACACACGACTGGAGCTGGTTTTCAAGCTGGCAGCTTCAAAGAAGATGCAGGATTGTATAATAATAATGGCCATTAAATTACCTTCTCTCCAACAGTGTGGATCATTTGGAGTCAGGTCATAAACAGAATAAAGGAATCTTAGCTTTCCACTCCTTGCTATACAGGCACTTTGAGACAGCAGAAGACTCTCTTCACAAGTCTCAGTAGCTGGCATTACCATCCTCAAAGGACTATGTTAAACTCAAAATTAAATATAAAAAATGAACAGATTTCTAAAAATTTTTAATGGCAAGAATGATGCAGAAACTCTACTGTAACTGAGGAAAGCAGCTTACAATATGGGTTTCACCCTTAGAAAATAACAAAAAGTCCAACATTTTGGAAAATATTATAATTTTCTAAGTATTCATGTTGGCAGAGTGTTCATGTAAAACCAGTAATGCTGTTTAGATATATCCAAAAAACCAAGCAAATTTAATAGTGATCAACACAAAAGATGTAATAAAATAAAGCTCAGGATCCTGTATTCATCTTCTAACTGCTCTTTACATTTAAAATCTGAATGTAGACAGATGCCGGCTACCATTCTAAAAATTGATTTTATTTTAATTTTGTAATTACAAGTACCTGTAATTTTATTTAATAAAATGAATCCATTTTATTAAAACTATGTGAATTGGTGAGTTTTTTTCTGTGACACTTTAAGCACACACTTAAAACCTTGTCTAATCAACACGTGGCATTCCAAACCTCAGTAGGATGGTCTTCAGTGAATGTGACAGGAAATATTGCAAGGTTACTGATTTGTAATTTAAATTTTAGTAGCATCTAGGGACCCTGTAAAAGACTGCAACCGGCCAAACTAAGCACTGAGAATATACATGCCATAGGACAGTACACAAAGCTTACAGTTTAAATATTTAGGGCAATATTTCAGGAAAACCGAAAATGCTGAGGAGGGATGACATAAACCTCAGGGAATTTTTCAGTTTTCCTGAGACCCAGGTCAGTAAATTAACTCTGGCGATCTTTCACTTCCCTTTAATGAAAGATTTGTGTTGCATACTGTGCACATGATGTAACTTTGTGTTGTTGTATGGTTATTGCTATTCCTTAAGCCTCCACAACACACAGAGCCTTAAAATAAAGTCCTTACACTGAATGGATAGTCCTCTAATAAGGAAACAAATGAAAGACTTAGAAAATCAGAGGAACTAATTCCTGCATGTACGTAAACTGGACTACTTTTGTTCTCTCTAATGTATCTTGTTTGAAGCAGCCACTTTGTGTTGTCCTCCTTGTGCATTTTTATGCAAATTTAATGATCTGTGTTACATGTTATTAGTAATCTGCCATGGCCATAACCTTATCCTGGATGCAGTAACAATCAAAAGTTCTACTTCTGATGACAGAAATGATGCAGAACATGCCACAGGCTGCCCTCAATTTATTCTGGAAGATGGGGAAAGATGCAGATAGCTCTTGTGGCTGCAGCCTGTTCAAATAAAAAGCAAAGGGCTGGTTCTGTGCCTCTTCCTCCCTATAGCAGCATCTCAGCATCCTCTCCCCAAGCCTCTTAGCTGTCCCTGCAAGGACATCAGGAACAAGGCAGATGAGCAGGGGGAGAGGATGACCCAGTTGCCTCATCACTGGGCACCAGAGCCGCCTCTGGCAGCCAAAAGACAATCACCCGTGACCTGTCCTCAACTCCCTCAGATGCGTGGGAATTGAGACGAGGCACAGAGCAGGAGCAGGCTGGCAGGTGTGGTATGCTTGGCAACCTTCACCCATCCTGAGAAGGGATTCGAGGAAGGACATGGCAGTGGGGAACTGCCACCAGCACAGCTGCTAAATGCAGCTGGGGCAGGGAGAGTGACTTCCTTGACAGGTGAATGTCACCAAATGAAAACATTAGCACAAAAACTGGAGGCATCGCTGGAAATGTCCTGCTGTATACAAAGCAGGCTGTTGGAGGGATCAGTCAGACTGGCAGGACTTTGCTGGTAAGAACTAAAGAGCACCTTAAGAGTTCAGCCCACTGGAGGAGCAAGCACCGCACAGGCTGCGGGTGTCACCTGGCCCTGGGACCATCGGCGTGAGAGGCACCACATCCCACGGCAGGGGCAGATGTGGGAAGAGCTGCTTCCAGCTCACAGCAGCTCAGCTCACTGGCACAGGACATGGCTCCCTTTAAGAGCTATCAGGGAGCTATTATCCCTATCACAGATTTGCCGCCAGGAGGTCACAGAGCTTCTGCTTTGAGGCCCACGTGTGCTCAGCAGGGCCAGCCGCCGGATGGTGAACTCCGCCAGCTGATCAAGTTGGTTTCCATATCTGGCTGCCAGTGTCAGGCATGAGAGAAAATTACCTAATTTCCAGGGTTTCTAGCAAGCGACTAATGCTTGGAAAAAGAGCAATGTGAGGTTAATTTATCATCTGATTTTAAAAAGGTGCAAGTTTAAATACTAATAATGTGGAACGGGAAATCTGACATAAAGACCCAGCAAATCAGCAATGTGTAAGTAAAGGAAATTAAATGCAGCCATTACAGGCAGTGAGGCGTCTTTGAATAGGCTGGAAACACAGATAAATGGTGTTCAAAGAAACACCCCGGAAGATGTTGAGTTTGGCAAAGGCAATGACAAGGTTTGAATGAAGTGCAACCAAATGCAGATGGTATAATCGCAATTTCATCTCAACTAATGATGTGAACAATCTAGTCCTTGCAGTGGCACCAAGTCTTTTGTTCACTAAAGCACATTTAAATAGGGAAGTGGAGGGAAGGGAGATTTGTCTGAACTATTTGCATAATGAGGAGAGTGTGGCTGTAGACTGCACACATTATCCAGAGGAAAGGATCTAAGCATTGTCCAAAATCTGGTTTTCTTGCAATGGTGGGACAAACAAACATGCTGAGTAGAAAATTTATATCTCTTAGATCATACTGGTGCAGTAGGGATGCAATTCACAGCCCATTACTCTTACAATTAATAATACTGAGCACAGGAGGGGCAAGAAACCCTGTTCTGTGCTGCCTCTTTGCCCCCCATGAGCAGCATCACTGCCATCACCCCTCAAATAGCAGGAGCCTCCCAGCTGCTCCCACTGTGGTGTGGCAAGCCTGGTGAGGATACATGACATGGGACATGAAATGCTCCATCTGGCATTTGTGGGAATGAGAGGCAAAGAAATAGGAAGCTATAAAAGTTTTAAAAGTATTTCAAGCTCCCCAGGGAAACAATTTTATTCCTTATTTAGCACTAAATACCTCTGGTAAAACTCAGCCTCCTCCACTTTCCAATTAGGAAGGCACCTGCTTTATTTCAGTCGCATCCTCCCGGAGACTAAGCAGACTTTCTGAGGCAACTCCATAATTAGGTCGACTTGATAAAAATACCTACTGCTGAAAGATCTGGCTAGTGGCAGGTCACTTAAGCGCTTGCACTGCTCTGGAGTCAAACCTGTCCTACTGAAGTCAACAGGAATTTTGCCATTTGACTTCAAAAGATCAAGATTTCATTTCAGATGATGAAAACTCCTCCTAGCAATAGTGAGTATGGCATTAGAACATTAAATAATAATGAGATTTATGTTCACCAGTCTCAAAATGTAAATCTTTATAGAGGATTTCCTATGTGTCCAAAAATCATAGCACAAGCCTGCATGAAAGAACTGTCCCATCTGCTTTAATTGTATAAAATAACTTCCAGATGTAAGTGCTGGTGGTCTGAGAACTACAAACAGGAAAGCCTGACCAGATCATGACAGCCTCTTCCTAGATTCTGTCCAGCATTCACTGTAATTTTTAAACTTTCATGCCCAAAGACAATTATGCTTGTGCAGAGATACATGTGGTATTTTCTACACTAGAAACAGAGACTCTGAAAATCCAGGAAGCAGAAGCTGCAACAAGTAATATAACAAGAACTATCACTTGTTACTGCAGGGTTCCCACACTGTGAGGATAAATTATCAACCTCCTAGGATAAAACAAGTGTATCTCAAGTATAAGTTTTAAATGCAGGGAGAGTTTCCCCAGGGCTTTTCTCTGGCTGCAGCAGCACTGGCAAATGTGCCAAGTAGTCTGCCACTGATTTAGTGGGCTGGAAGCTGCACTCCATCATTGTACCTCACCTGCCATTACCATCAGGTTTTTGCTATCCTTGGCATCCTGCTTACAGCAGAAGATTATTCACTCGCTAGTATGGTACACAAAACCCACACTATTTTTAGCCACCCGCATCTATCACAGCAAGTTTACATCAAGACTTCAGGGATGAGGGAAAGAGAGGAGGAAAAAGAAACCCCATTTCCTTTCTCACACTCCTGTGCCCGCCCACTCGCATGTGGTGCCACAGGTTAGCGCGAGCAGTGACACAGAAAGGCGCAGGATGCTCCTTGTGCTGTCACTCCAGCTTTGTCTTTTCCTGGAGAGCGCTGTGCTGAATGGACAGATGATGATCACAGTGGTATGAATGCAATTTTTCTTGTCTTCGGTGTCTCGACTCAATGGGATTTTGCAGACACAGTCATGGCCTCTATTTTTCACAAAGACTCAGAAGCATTTTAAATTATTTTCCTCATGAAAGTGAGCCTTTTGTTGGCAGCTGGAAATCTCTGCCACAGACATTTTACATTTTTAGAGTCTAACTTTCTGACAAGAAGAGATCTAATATGCCACGTGATGAAAAGTGCATTCAAGGCCCTTACTAACAGCACTGTGCAAATATCAACTCAAGCTATGCCCTGAGAAAAACTGCCTAGCTCATTTCTTGCCCCCTTCTCCAATTCTCCACTGCCCCAGCACCCCCACTGCCCTCACCCTGCCCCCTTGCCAGCCTGATGATCTACAAGTCCAGAAATATTTTGAGTACATAAAAGCTGTCCTCAGACAGTAGCAGTCAATATTGAAATATCTAATCTAGTGCATTCAAGCCACCCTCTTAGTTGGAGGAAGATTAGCAGATCTTTACATCCAAAAGAGCCATTAGATCATCAACCTACTGGACACGTCACAAAGGCAAACCTTTCAGATTACTTTCCTCCTTTTAAAAATAACAATCAAAACTTGTGGTTTTCCCTCTAGTCCACCAAAAGTCATGATACATTGAAGCAGCACACCTGGAAATTCAAATTCTCTGCCTCGATACAGAAAGCCCAGCACAGACAATAATATTAAAAGTTTCTCTGTCTTGTATTACAAGTCCACTGCTGAAATAAATGAACCATGTAGGTAAGAACTTTGTTCAACTTCTGCTGGAGACTTTCTAGACCATAACACAGCCAGCACTGATACAATCCTAGATAATAAAGCAGTTAGTACATTAATATCCTGTGGAAAAATGCCAGTGGTGTCTATTTCCCCATCAATACTCTCTATGGACAGTTGCCTAGAAGGAGATGGCAGACAGAATGGAAAATTCTAAATGGAAAAAAAAACCCCAATCCAAAATGTTATTTGATGTATTTGGTTGATATAATGACTTCTCTGAACAGAGGAGTTTTTCTTTCATTCAGAAGTCCTCACTCTGCTTCAGCTATGTCAGTAATGATGCTCCTGCCAACAAAACACCTTCTGTTGGACCTTCTGGTGATCCTGGTGATGTTCTGGGTTCTGGCTTCCTCTGATGCTACAGGACATGTAACTACTGGGCATGGAGTGGTGACTCCGAAGGAATCAAACCACAGAGGCATGTCAAATACACATTGACAGTGTTTAGACCCAAAAAACCTGTATTAAATTCAGGGTTAGGTTCAGCCCTGTCTTTAAGGGAGGGAAAGGAAGAGGGACATGCCATGAATGACTCATGGGGCTACAACAGACTGCATTCAGATGGTAGGAGTCAGTTAGCCAGGCTCTGTGTATTTGTGCTCTATAGTTTAATTTCGATAGTTCAAATCATTCCTGACACTAAGAATATTTCGAAATATAATGCCATGGTGCCCTCGGGTTTGACAGCTCTTTTTTGGAGCTGATAGCTTCTGAGAAGTTAAAATGTGTGCAAATTGTAACAGCTACGTCCTACATGTGCAGAGGGGAGTTGGTGATTCAATCAGCCATAATGTCTTGATAAAAACATAGAATCATACACTGAAAATACAGCAAAAAATGAGCCCTCAAACAGCTTCTCTGTATTAGAAGTTCTGCAAATCATTCTGCTGTGAATGCTTATGTCGCTTTATGCTATTACTCCATAAGGTTACACTGTGCAGAATACACCATCTTTAATTTTCAAATTATATAACTAAGAATTATTTCTGTTGGTAAAAATTTTTTGTGCTCTTCAAAAATAACAAATCAGAACTATTGCTATTGCAAAGACATTGGAGGGGCATATTGGCATTTTTCTTTATCATTGTCTTTATTATTTTTTTAAAAGGGTTGAAAATTTATTTCAGAGACCTGACATTACATTTAGTAAAATGTATTATAACTGACTACTACTGGATTGGAAAGTGTAGACGTAAATCACAACCCAGTCTTATCTTTCTAGTAGCTACATCAAATCTGTTAACAATTGAGAAGCCATTAAAATGCTAATGAGTGTGAAGGATGATCTATGTTTCACACTCCAACTTCTAGTTTTACAAAGGCAAAACATACATGAAAATCCCAACAGTTCTCTCCTGCTGAAAGAAATATGAAACACTGTTTGGCTTTTGAAATTATGACATTGCTGTTAGACTTGTCTGTAAGATAGATTGTTACATTACTGCCAGAATGATTACAAAAAAGCTTTAGGGCCCAAGTTATACAAGAAAAAGCCTTAACTAATTCCCTTTAATTTGCTTTCAAATACTAAACAACATTAAAGAGCAGTGAATTTGACTGCCCAAGCTGTGTCAAACATCAAGAAACGCGCAAACTTCAGACAGATGCCATTCGCTCGACCTTCTGGAAAGCAAACCTCTTCGTAAGGGTCCTAAATGAAAACCTCTCAAAGTAAGCCCTGTAAAATTTATTAGATCTGAAAATGTTTTCACGTGCAGAAGATCTGGACCAACAGAAATGCTGCAGCTCACATGCCCTTCCTAGAAGGCGTCTTTAGAGTTAAAAGTGAAAAAGATCCTTCAAAGCTACCTGAATTCTTTTAAAAGAGGTATCAGTCCTTTCCCAATCTTCATGCAGGAATTTTATGCTTTATTTTTGGGTGGGGTGTTTTCGTTTGGGGCTTTTTTGTTTTGGTTTTTTTTTTTATTTTTTGGTTTTGTTTTTTTTTATTTTGTGGGGGGTTTTTTGTTTGTTTGGTTTTTTCTCTTTTTTTTTTCTTTTTCTTCACTAGTACACACACACACTAATAAACTCTGCTCAGGCTTTGGTGAAAGTGCCACATTTTCTGATGTGCTCAGGTGTGACTGTGTGTGTGTATCTGGCACTAAATTTGGGAGCTTGCTGGTCCCTGAGTAGCAGCACATGCATCATACTAATGTAATCCTGCCATCTCCTGTATCCCTTTAATCAGCAAGCAGCTGTGTTTCACTTGCTTCCAGAAATATCACCGTCTTGAATACCTCAAACAACATGGAAAACCCTACACTTTTATGGAGGTTAAAACGAAGAGGGTGAGGGGAACACGTTACAAGCAGCTCTCTGTGCTGTTCCCTTTATTGTTGCCTAATGTTATTTATTGCAGCACCAGCTTTCTTTTGAAGCATAATTAAAAAAGATAGATAACCATACAGTCTCCCACAAAGACAAATTGATAGCTTGAGCTTTTTCCAGTTGGATTGCCTTTTTCTAACATACAAGAGTGAAGAAGCCTTTGATACCTTTATGCTCATTCTTCACAGGAAAAATATCCTTTTAATCTACTTTGGGGTTCCCTGAAGTAACCCAGTACTTTGCTCTGGGTCACAGTAAAGCTACCTATTGTCCTGCTGCCATTTTTTGCCTTTTGTTGCCTGGTTTGGGCAGTCTCTTTATTCCCCACTTTTTTGGGCAGCCAGGCCGTTCTTTGTCTTGGGCATCTGCCCTGCTTGCCTCTTCTTTCACTCAGGGGTGCAGTTCCCGTGGAAAACCCCTCCTTGGAAAGCCACTCTTGCACCATCCAAGCTGGATGCGGCTGTTGTGGTTCATGGAGCTCCATGCTGCTCTCACCTTCATGGCCTACTTCATATGTATCACCTTTACCAGAGTAAAAATGATGGCAGATCAATTCTGTTCCAGGTTTTGCAAACTATGTGAGGCACTCTTGTGCTTTTTCAGTAGCAAGAGGGCTGAGCAGTTTTAGCAGCATTTTATTTATTACAAAGTATTTGTATCATACAACTACCAAGACAAATTCAGATCTAGACACTTGAGCTCGAATACAAGGAACAAGAACAAGACTGTCACTTGTTCCACATGGTGTTGACAAGCGAGACAGATGAGTGAGCAGAAATCTGATAAGTAGGAGTCAAAAATACCACTTAATACTAGTCAAGTGCAGATAAAACCAGAAAAATATTTCCACTTTACCCACTGCCTCCTCCACTTTTGTAAACATAGCAGAATTCACAATGCAGCAAGGAACACAACAAGCTTTCAAAAAAGATTTGGCTGAAGGCAGCAGATGATCACAAAGCTCTTACATTGCAAAACATTTTTGTTACTATGCTTTTAGCTTGCTCAATATACATGTTCAGAATTATGTCTGGAAGAGACAACCTGGATTAGTGACTTTGTTTTAAGAATAGATAATCTCTTGGTAAATATTTGCACTGCATGAGTTAGCTTTGCTGGCAAAATTGTCTTGACAGTTTATCAGGCTGAGCACAAAACTGACTTGCTGATTCTTTCGGGATGTTGCTAAAAATGATACAAACTAATGATGCTTGTACTTGCATACGAAGCAAAATTAATTAAAGGGGCAACTAGACTGGCAGAATTTTTGAGAACTGCATTAATTCCTAGGTTTGAAACTGCAGACTGAGACTTTGAAATCACATGTGTGAATTTTAAAACATGTGTCTATCCATTGTAAGAAATATACACAGAAATTAGCATCCATGAACTATGAATGCATGTCCGTGCATCTGAAATGGCATACATAACCAGACAAGGTGAGAAGAGCAGCAAAAACCCATTTCACAGAATCATAGAATGGTTTGGGTTGGAAGGGACCTTCAAAGATCATCTACTTCAACCTCTTGCCATGGGCAGGGACACCTGTCACTAGATCAAGTTGCTCAAGCTCAACTGATGGTACTCAAACACAGCACTTTGTTTCTGCAAAGTCTAGCCCATGTAAAAATCATACCATAAAAAAAAAACTTACACTGAGAAAATGATGGTGTATACCACCAGACACAGAAAAATAATTTAAAGATACTAATAGTTTTTAATATTAAGAGATCACAATGGACTGTTTGCCCATGAGATTACTTTGAACAATCACTTCAGCTGCTTTCAGTTCTTAAATATTAGTTCCTTTCAACCTCTGTATTGTCCCAATTTTTGCTTCTTATGGTATAGATAGATACCTAACATATACAAAGCTCAGTGATTTACTGACTTACACATTTTTTTAAGCTATCATACCTCCTCTGAGGCTACTCAGACTCGTCAAGTGTTATTGACTCCGTGAATGTCAAGACCTGTCACATCAGGAGAGATGCTGGAGCTGAGTAATGAAGCTGGATCTACTCCCCATATAACAATTAGCACAACTAAGAAGAGGCAGTGGGTGATAGCAGCAGGCAACTCCCTTCTGAGAGGTACAGAGGCACCCATCTGCTGCCCTGCAGACTCTCTAGAGAGGTACACTCCTTACCTGGGGTTTGTACCAGGAATGCCACCCTGGCACTACCAAGCCTCACACCATCCACTGACTGTCATCCACTGCTGATTCATGCGGGCTGATACAACCAGGAGCAGTCTGGGGAGTATCAAGAAGGATTACAGAGCCCATGGAGTGATAGTAAGGGACTCTGGAGCCCGGTTAATTTTTCATCAATCCTCCCAGTCAAAGCAAAAGGGTCTGAAAGGGCCAGTCAAATCTGGTGATTCAGCAAATGGTTACAGGACTGGTGCCACAGCCAGGGGTTCAGCTACTGAGACCATGGGACTTGCTTTGAGAAACCTGGTCTAAAGGGGGCTGGTGGGAAAAGCATCTCAGGTCGTGGTCTTGCCCAGGTGGTGGACAGAGCTTTAAACTCAAGTTTCTGGGAGAGGGGAACCTCGTCTATGCCACTCCTACCAGTCTGATGGCAGTGTCAGCCACAGATACCCAGAGCTTGGAGAGGGATCACAGATCAGCAGGAGAGCACCTGATATGAGCCTGTAAAAAAAGAGCTGGTAAAATATTTTATATATTAAGTGCTTTTGGGGTTTTGGAATAGGCAGTGGGCTGTACTAGATTAAGTGCCACATAAATACTACTGGATAGGCACAGTGAGATACAGCTTTTGTTGGCATCCTGTCCCATGCTTTCTCAAATATTACTCTTGAAGTGGTGGTTTTAACATCTTATAACACTAATACAAACAGTAACACCAGACTGAGAAGAAAATATTGATTTCAGCTTTTAAGGCAGTTACTGTTAGCATTCGCAATTTTTTTCCTTCTCTAGCTGAATTAACCCACAGTTTTATCAACTTACCTTACAGACTGGTTGCAGTTGTATGAAGTCTCTGCAGTGCTTTTCTTTATTTGCAGCTCCATCACTGGATAGCATTTTGTAGAATTAGGATTTCATAAAAATAGCAAGTTCCTCCTATCCAAAAGGGAAATTCTTTTGTTTCTCGACATAGTAGGAGTGAAATTTGTATCTCAAGTATATATGGTCCTGAACAGAAACTAATAGAAAACATTCTTACCCTGTTGTTTCATTAGGATGACATAGAAGAGGGGGTGTTGAGGAAAAGAGAGGAAAAATCTGTCCCTTATATTTGGGTTGGCTGACAATGGCGAGATTGACTTGGCTTTCAGGGGCTCTGCCTGAATTTCTCTGCCGAGGTTATCTGAAGGATACTGTGCAATAGTCTCATTTCTCCTCAGTGTGCCAAGGTGAACCACACAAATACCTCCAATAGCTCTCAGCTATTCTCATGTGAGACAGATTGCTGAGCTTCTGTTTGGCTTTAGAGATGTTCGCGTGCCAGTCACTGGGCCACGGGATGACAAATTACCTCTCTGCCAATATGAGAGCTGGGACAGTTCTCTCCACAGCCTCCACCAGATGGGCCTAATTAAACTATTAGCCAATGAGTGAGGTCTGATGGCTCCATTAGGAATCCTCCTGTGCTTAAATAAACAGCTCAAAATAAATAGTTTTCTCAATTACGGTTTTTATCACGTCCTTTTCTGGCACATTCATTAGCAGAGTGCCTCCTTTGCCTACTTTTTCCTAATGGGACAGGGCCTTCTTGACACTATGCAAGGGTTTCAAAAGGTTATAATAGCATCAATCAGTTTGCTTTGAGGAGTTAAACCCCTTCCCACACCTCTCCTAAAGCATCATTTTACTGAACTTTATGGCAAAGATTTGTTCTCCCTGACAATGTGCAGCTTCATCCTGACTGTAGGGTTTGCTGCCCTGATGGACTGAAGCCTGTCGCTGCCACAGCACCACCCCTGCAGCCAGCACTGCCTCCAGGTCTCCTCAGTGATCCCACATCCCATGCTGGCACAGAGGGACAACCTCTTCCCTTTTTTTGTAATTATTACCTAGAACTTAATTCCCCTACCTTAATAACTATCCCTCACCTTTATCCTTCCCTCCTCTCTACTTTTTCCAGAAATTATTTTTTTCCTCTTGACTCAGTTGTGACCCATTGTATCTTGTATCTAATCTAGAAATCTGTAATTGAGGTTTTAAACTATATCTTCCCCTCTCTTCTCCCATTTCAAAAATTTCCCTGTGAAAGGCCCTGCCTACTCATTTCTTGAGTTCTCCTTGATTCTTAGTTGTCAAAGGACATCTTCACAATCCAGAAATTTCTCTTTCCTGCCCAATCAATGTAAGGAAGATGAGCTCTGCAGTGAATGCTAGTCGTGATTAAATACTTTTTTTTGACTCATTCTCAGAGGAGAATTGCTGCTTCGGGGGTGGGTGTTGGTACCACAGGAAAAAAATTGGATACTTCACCCATTAATAGCACTCCTTGGCAGCAGTGTTTGACTGTTTGAAATGAGCAACCAGGATTTTACATCAAACAAGTATTAGACAGACTCTTCAATATACCTCATCTCAAGCATTGTATTATTCATGTAAATAATTAGGACTGTTTGAGCTCAAAAATAGTAAGATGCTAGCACCACAGCTTCATGTATTTAATTATAACTCATTTGCTTAGGACACTGTCTAATTGCACCAGAAAGAAACCAGTATTTACATTTGTAAGTTTTAAAACATACTGGGTTGTGAACCCAAAACTGTCTCTATTTAGTCACTGAAAGGAAATGAAAAATTCAGCCATTAACTCTGTATGAGAAAACAGGATATTTCAGAGGCAGATCCTATGACAACCTGTACCAGCCAAGGACCTGTTCTTCAGTGACTTCATGCAAGACTCCTAGGTGGTAAAATTCTTCACTATTCAAATTAAATTATTGCAATGCCATGTCACCATCAACTCCTAAGACTTTTATCGAGATCACCCCTTAAATAGGCCATTTTCTTTACATTACTACTGCAATTGAGTGAATCCTCAGTTCCTCACCTCATTCATTCTCTTTCACCTTTTAGGAAAGTGGATGAATTCAGAAAGTGACTAAAATCCCAGAAAAGTGGAGGTAGAGGTATCATTAGAATGAAAGATTTCAATAACTTTGTGTCTAGATTTTTTTTTTGAGCTCCTGGGGGAAGTCTGCAGAGTGGGACTGTTTTGGAGAGGGGTGCTTTCTGCACATTCTGTTTCCTCCTGGTACTTCACCAAGTTAGGGATGCGTCTGGCCTCCATTACAAGCAAGGACCTCAGAGAAGAAAGGCTCAGATGGAAAGTGGTGTGTTTGGATGGCTGCAGAGGATTAAAGAAGGCAGGTTTTAAAAAGGTATGCAAGAACTTGCACTTTTTTTCTTTCTTTTTTATTACCGTGTTCTAAAGGGCTGCTGGTTCTTCCACCAGATGAGCCATCAGTAGAGAGAACGAGACAATTCAGAAACAGAATACAAAGGAAGCAAGTATCTGATGAATGTACATGACTCGATGCAAAAAGACCCCATGAAATAAAACCAAGAAAATGCCCGTGTTAGAGAAGGAAATACTCATGTTCTTTGAGGCAGCAAGCTTTCTCAGTCAAAATCAGGTCCATTTGCATTTAAAAGCTAGCCTCGTTTCCTTTACAAAGTGCATGTGATTAAATATCTTCACAGAAATTACCTAGGAACACATCCTTTCAACCCAAATCAACCAGAAACACGTTCTCTCAGGCTGCTCCACCAATTTATCTTCACCCTGGTGTTCAGCAGCTGTCTCTCTCCATACCCAAGCCCCTTTCTCTCTTGCTGAGCACTCCAACACCCTCATTGCCTCGCACCCACCCAGCCTCCCCCGTGCCAGGAGTGGCAGTAACGTTCCGTGGGGAATGCTCACACAGGAGATTCAATCAGAAAGAAGGCCATTTTGTACAACCTGTGAGGAAGGTCAGATTAATAGAAAGAGCCAGGAAAAGTCCCACCTGCTTCAGCAGGACCTCTGTAATGCTTCTATTCACATGCCACCCCAGTTTGTACTGGGATATGCGGAATTCTACTGGAAAAGCTACAGCAATTTCATCCATGACCACACAGACACTAGAATGACAAATATTCTATTTCCTTTGTTCAATTCAAAGAGCTAATGTTATGTTCTCTGTTGATTGGAGTTGTATGGTTGCTGGTTTTCTTTTGGTCATAGTCCTTAAAAATAAAACCCTTAAAGCTTAACAATAGCAAAAGAGCCCAGACCACGCATGTGTTTGGCACATCACATTTAATTGCATTTCTGAGCTAACATGGGCACATTGTTTAAACTTCAAGTATTGGAATTGTCACATTGTAAAATTTCATTGAAGTTCCACTTCTCTGCCTGAAGTGCCATAGTGTTACCCAAGTGGGGAAAAGGGTTCTTCTGAGATTGATTTTTCAGACACCGTAGTTCTGTTCAATTGAATTCACTCAAGTAGTGGTTAACATAAACACTGTGGAGAGTATGACATGTCAAATTAGCAGCTTTGCAAATCTCCTGTTAATTGTCAGCCTAATTAAAAAATTGCTAATTATAATGTTTATAACTTCAAATAACTGCTCAGCTATAAAGCATTGGCTGTCAGGTGTAAACAGGGGGACTGAAGGAAAAAAAATCAATCGACATCTGTTAATTTATCAGAGGCAGTACACTAAATTGAAAAATGGATTGCCTAATGCACTGTAAATCTGCATTACGATAAAAGACCAATTCATTTCAACACCTGTTTAATAAATGATAATGGCCATCTTTAGTGGCTAGCCCTAGGGTTTCTTCTGCCAATCAGACTTAGAATCCTGCCTTTACTAGCATCAGACTAGAAATTGATTGAACCATGTTAAGATGTATACCATATCTCCTCCCTTCTTTATGATGATTAAAATGAAGAGTCTTTACAGAAAATTTTTGTTTAAAAATTTCCTGGATTTTCTCATTCCATAAAGAGCAAATCCGCCTCATCCTTCTAAGGTTATTTTAGACAGACTTAAATACACTGATCAACTAGAAAAAAAATCAAGTGCCAGGTCCAATTATTCCCATCTATTGACTTCCTTTAGTAAGAGCTATAGAGCAGCAAGTCAGTAATTTTGTATTTTTTCCTTAAATATTTACGTTGATCAGACACACAATGAACTTCTGTAGCTTACAGGCTAGTAAATATTACTAACAAACATCAGTGTTTCCAAACTGCCATCTTCCAAAACACCCTTTATCTCAAACAGCTGCAAAGCTTTAGAGAGTGGCCGCTCAATTCCTCAAAGTCAGATGGCATTAAAGGTTGTATTTTTATATTTGTATATTTTTCAGACTACTGCAGACTACTTCTAAAGGCTAACAACAGCTCATTTTTTCGGATAAGCAGGGAATATAAGTAGCTGGTTGTCCTTTCCTCTGTGAAAACCTGGATTGCTCTGGACAAAGTTTGGATGGAGAAGATACATGTCTCAGGAAAGGACTCAGCTTCTCCAGAGTTTGAGAAATATATCCTCTGAGGATCCTCCTGCTGTTTGCAGGATCCTCAGATATGTAATACAAATTGCTGCCTCTTGGCTAACTGTAATACTCTTTCCTGTTCATCTCCACAAAGACATGCTTTGCACCTACGTGCTCTTCCTGAACTCAGGAACTCCCTTCAAACCAATGTCCTTGGCAGTGTGGCTGCAGTTGCCATCTCTCCCCCTGACATGTCATGACGTTCTGCTAATGGTTCTCATTTCTGGTGACATCTTTAGCATGGAACACTGCTTCCCTTTCCCGTTTAGGCACATTTTGAGGGATTAGGCAGCTTCTGTATTATATGATAAAATTCATCAGTAGATCTCTTCTGTGTTTCTGAGACTGCAAAGCTCTCATAGCATATTATCAAGTTGCAGCTAAGTGAGTATTTAAGACTGTTTTTAAATTGCTGGTTGTGATGAAAGGGTTAGGCATAACTGAAGATGAAATTCCATCACTGTGACCAGGTTTTGCTTCCTTAAATTCTTATTTCCCTTTCCACTCCAAGATTAAAACATGTTTTCATTTCCCTTTAAGTTTTATAATGCATTTTTTATCATTTTACATTTACAGCTTCATCTAAGAGCTTCAGACAGTGTTAGGACCAGTACAAAGACAAAAAAAAAAAGCTAGTCCTTTACTCATGCAGGTAATGGTGAAATCAGGGTAGACTCAAGGGGAGAGCAGCGAAAGGAAAAAAATTATTCAAAACTGAAGTCTACAACCAAACCAGAAATGAGTGTAAATCAGATCCTGACTTACATGTCTATAAATCAGATTGTGCGGTCCATTTCAAAAGTCAGCATATTTTCACAAATATTATATTATGGCAATGATTGTGGTAGTTATGCTTTTCCTCAAAAAGAGACTCCTCCTCATAAAATAAAATGGAAAGTCAAAGGCTTTACAGTACAGAGGGGAGAGTTGGTACAGGAGAAGCAGGATGCCCACAGAAACTGCTGCTCTGTAACCCACACACACACTCAAAGCTTGTTGTTGTGAATCTCAGGCTGGGTGAAGATGTCCAGGCATTGTTTTAAAAGTTCAGTGTGCTCTACCTGCAACCCTGCTGTAAATAAGATGCAGTAGTGGCCTGTATTCCATGGTTAGAGTTCAGCTATAATTTTTACTTCAGTTTCTTCAAGTCAAAATTTGGTTATTTATGGAATCAGTATTAGTAGTTGCTAACTGTGTAAGCAATAAACATACATACATAATAATAACCTTATCCGCTCTGGAATAAACAAAACCATTTTTTCATGTCATATCTTAAATTTCCATTTTAAACCATGCACCATATACATGTACTGTCAGAAACTTCCTTTATTAACCTGTAGGGATGCAGCTGTTTTCTTAAGTCAATTATTGACTTAGTTTTCAAAATCTCTAAGGAAAGTTGTTTTGGAAAATTTTGCTTTTTAGAAAAGATGCTTCCCATAATAACACACAAATTTTTACAGCCCACACGCCTTAAAACCCCCTTTCTCGTGCCTGGCAGTTTTTCATTACTCTTTCTGCCTTCTCTTAACCCCCCACATGGCAGGGTTAAGAGGAGAAGTTTCGGCTGGGGTAGAGGTAATTTTGTTACAGGGACTGGTATGAGGCTGTGTTTTGGATTTGTGATGAACTTGGGTTGATAATACAGAGGTGTTTTTGTTATTGCTGAGCAGGGCTCACACAGAGCCAAGGCCTTTTCTGCTTTTCATACGGCCGTGCTGGCGAGGAGGCTGGGGGTGCCTGGGAGGGTGGGAGGAGACAGAGCTGAGACAGGTGACCCCAGCTGACCAAAGGGACCTTCCAGACCATATGGCATCGTGCTCAGTATACAAACTGGGGGAAGAAGGAGGAAGAGGAGATGTGGAGTGATGGAGTTTGTCTTCCTAAGTCACCATTATGTGTGATGGGGCCCTGCTCTCCTGGGAATGGCTGAACACCTGCCTGCCATGGGAAGCACTGACTGAATTCCTTGTTTTGCTTTGCTTGGGTGTGACTTTTGCTTTCCCTATTAAACTGTCCTTATCTCAACCCATGAGTTTTCCAGCTTTTACCCTCCTGATTCTGTCCCCGATCCTGCTGGAGTGGGAGTGAGCGAGTGGCTGTGTGGGGCTGGGCTGCTGGCTGGGGTTAAACCACAACAACCCAGAAGTAAAATATTATTCTTTCCGCACTGCATACAAATGTTAGGTCTTTGGCACACCTACACACACACCTTTTAAGGCAAACCCATTAAAATTAATGTAACAGCATGTACATCCATCTGGTGTACATAAGTCAGCCAGAAGCGAGTCCTTTGATGTATTTAGTCTGCTTTGTACATCTTATGAATTCAAATAGTTAAAAATGTTGCGACCTTTATGCCCAGTATTGTGCATAATTTTCAAGATGATAGAAATGCAAGTTATCTGTTTTTCTGACTTTACATTTGAAGCATAGCCTACCAATCAAACTTGAAAAGCATTTTTGTAAAATACTATTTTAATCCATTAAAAAGTGAAGGAGAATTTAATTTTATATCACAGATGACACAGTTATGATCTAAAATTCCACACTAAATAGCCCCCAAAAATTACATTAAAAGCACAAACAATGGAAGACCAAGGCAATATCTAATTTATTTCCTGGCTTAAAAAAACTAAACTCTGATGCCTGAAATGAAATCACTGAATGTGTTGTGTAGCTACTTTAAAAATAAATATTATAGGGAAACGTGTCTTAAGTTTTACCCAGAATTTCTATATTGTAAGGTAGCAGCAGCACAGTCATATACTTTAGGAAACATAATGATTCAGTTGACAATAACAGTGACAAGAAAAGTAATTTTACATTTGGACAATGAAGACCAAGCAATTTTTTTACCTACAGTGATAAACAGCAAACTGGTTCCAGAGCTAAATTTCAAAGGAAATATTGCAAGTATTATAGGATATCTGACATCTAAATCATCCCTCAGAATAATAACAAGAAATAATCATTGCAGGCACATTAGACAAATAAGAAACAGGATGCAGGTCACACTATCTGAATAACACTATGCTATGTTTTAACCATTTTTGCAGATGGTAGGCATGATTTTGGAAACTTTGGTTCATTTAGGAAATAAAATGAATAATACTCTACCAATAAAGCTTGGAAAAATACCCAGTAGAGTAGACATCAGTATTTTACTGTAAAAATTCAAAATGTAGTTTTGTATGATACAAGGGACAGTATTTATGAAGGCAGACCACTACATAATATGATAGAACAAAAATAAGGTTATTAAATTTTTAAATATTTAAATATTAAATGTTTTTAAAATGGAAGAAAAAGATCATGTTCATATTTTTCACTGGTAAGATCAGTGCATCTTTCCTGACTGATCAGTATCTCTGATAATGTACAATGTCCCTGATAGCCACATCTCTCAGTTTTTCTCTTTTTAGGCTTTTTTATTTATTTATCTAAACATTGTCCTCATAACTCTTAAAGACGTAACAGGAGTTTCTCTGTCATTGTGACATACAATCAACCTTTTTCTTATGTGCCAAGGCCCGCTGGTAGAATCTTTTATTTTAATATAGATATATCATATACCTACTAAAACAGCATATAGATAATATAAACATATGTCTCTCTATACACATACACATGTTGCTGTGAGGATATATTCCACATATAAGAATATATGTGCATACATAAATATAGTTAATTGCACCATGACAATTTAGTCTGTTATTGATTAAAAAATCAAATGTAAAGAGGCACATTTATTCTTATAACTTTTTTTTTTCATCTTAATGTTAAAGGAGTGTTGAATGTATCAGCTAGGGACATTATCCTGTTAGTCACCACACTTAGATAATTCATTTGCAATATCCAATTATCCACTGTGTTAATGCCACACATCTGTGTGCAAACCCTGCCAATGAGATCACATTCACATTCAAAAAACACACTCGACTTGTACTACGGCAAAATAAATCCCCATCAATCCATCCAGTATTTTCAGTCACTTGGTCTTTATACAGGAAAAGAAGAGTACAAACATCACAAAGTCAGGCTTATTCACTTGAAGCATAAAATAAAACCCCCTGCAATTATTTTTCGCCGATTTCCTGAATCCTCTGCCCATAAAGCAGAATTAAACATTTTGTATTCATTCTTCACCTTCCTATTTGATGTTCTGTACAAAACCTGAAGGTTAGAACTTTAAAAGATAAATGCTACTAACCTGTGTACATCATCATTTAGAGGTCAAAATAATGTTCAAGAATAAACTGGGAAAAGCAGAAGTGAGGAACAAATGGGAAAAGATAAAATCTTTCTGTTGTTAGTCTGTTGATGATAAGAGAAAGAAGTGATTTCTTTGAGAACATTATAAAATAAAAAGAGCAGACATTACAGTAATTCTTATGTAACTGAATAGTCATACTTGATAAATTTCCTCATTTTGCAATCAATTGCATGCTTAACTTTAAGCAGATACTTTGCACATCAGTTTTACTGAAATTAAAGTGAAAGTAGCAGTGAATTTAAAGGGACTAGAAATATGCATGAAATCAGGCATTTGTGTTTGATCATATGCATCCAAGGAGTAAAATACTATCTTGAATTTTGGACTGGGTATAAGAATCAAGTCATAGACTGAAATAGAAAGCTAAGAAAAAAGCTGCCAGTGAAACACTGAGGGTCAGTAAACATAAAATACCAAATAAATCAGAAAATATGAATAAAGAACACAGGAGAGTGACAAGCAGAATATAGATAAAGCAAGTTTCAATGAAGTACAGCTGAGGCACTGCTTGCCTAGACTGGCAAAGGGGAGCAGTCTGTATGTCCTGTTGCAGGTCACACCACCAGTGTTACACAGCCCGACGACTCCCATGCCATTCCACAATACACCTGACGGGGCCTTCCCAGCGTTTCAGTGTCAGCATCTTAGAATTAGGACAGGTAATAAACCTAGCTCTTAGTTTTCCCCTTTATTCTATCAACCTCAAACCACCCGAAGCCACAAGACAGGACAGTAGTGAACACAATCTCAAGTCACTTCAAGTGCTGCCAAGACCGTGAAGGCTGATGTACCTCGCCGGATGTTTGCTGGTAGGAGCTCACAACTTGTCTGCAGTGAACTAAATGCACATATTTGAGTACATAATTGCAGTAATCACTCAAGGGCATGGACTTCACACACAAGATGGAAAGTGCAAAGCCTTTATTGCGCACTCAGAATTCCCTAAATACCAGCACCTAACAGGATATCACATCATATAAACAGGAAAGATGTTCACCTCTGTGTCCCCCAATCACCTGGGGTATTGCACAGACATTGCCTATTATGGTAACAGGCAAACAATTCCCTATAACGTCACAAACTACAATTATCACATCTCATAGGTCCAACACTGTCCACAAACCCACAATCCTCTCTCAGCCCATCCCCGGTGACCTGGATGCACTCCCAGGGTCACCTCCAGGCTCAGGAAAGAGGCTCTCTCTGGCCCTCAGGGCCTATCTCTCTTCTAGCACATAGTGCACCCCAACACATAATAATTAGCAAGGCTACCTGAGGACTCCATTCCCCCCTCATGGAGTTTTCTAGTTCATGTCTTCTCTTCCCCCCAAATACAAAAGAGATGACGTGCTGGAGCCCACAAGATTCTGTGTAGAACTGTGCTCAGTTCCATGACTGCTTTAGTAGGCAAGTCAGAAGAAAAAAATATCCACAATGGTTTTTTTGTGTGTTCTCTCTACAGCAAAGAACATTACTGCTTTTGTTAAAAATTTTTTTGCTGAAGAAAGGACACAACCATGAATACAGTAAAATACGTAAGCCAGTATAGGAAGAAAAGCTTAGTACAAATCTAGGTTCTTCTGAAAAACAACAAATGTAGCCAAAACAATACATTTATTTTTTTTTCAGAAGAGTAATCATTCAAAATAATCCATTCAGCTATTTTCAAATTCCTTTCTTTCTCCTTCTTTGCTCATCCTTTACCTTTTCCCCCCACCTAACTCATAGAATTATCATAGATTGGTAAGTATTTTAGAGTGCTCAGCCCACATTTTTGCATAACTTATTTATTTAATTACCTTTTGATCAGATCCCTTTGCAGATCCCTGATAAGAAAGAGGTAACTGTTTATCAAAGCAGGATGCTCTCCATCATGAAGGACATAGGAAGCTGCTTGCCTGACTTTTTAGAGAACCATTTAGTCTGGTCTCACAAAGCACTTTCAAGAAACCCAAGGACTTCAAGAAAAATAGTCACAAAAATTCATTTTCATCTCCTGTGGAAAGCCATGTACTAACTAAAAGTCAATTTTACCCGTGTTTACTGTATTTACCCTGATATCAGAGGAGTGTTGGCTTATGACTGTGGAGATTAGGAAAAGGGCAAAATTATTTGGCAAATCAGCACAGATCCTCTGCCACCATTACTCCCAGTGAAATCAAGGGTTGCTTTTTCCATCACATAAACATATCCACAGACATCAAATCCCCCAAAGCTGTTTCTCTGAAGTCCTGAAGTCCACACACATTGTTTTCACCCAAGAGCAGAACAAACTCTACAGTATGGGAAATGTAGAAGAATAAAAATCAACAACCTAAGAAGTGAGGACAGGCATCATATTCTTGCAAGATTCAAGGAAAACTTGGACATGAGGAGAGTGATGAGGGATAATTCATAGGCACAAACACATCTGTCTTTCCAAGTAAAAAGAAATGTTATCTGAGCTCAGTCTCTGTGTACCGGACCGAAAATGCTGTGAATGGAAGCTGTGTTAGACTGAAGGGGTTTGATGTGCAGAGAGAACCAGGTGGTTTTGAATATTGTGAGCTTTAAACAACCTACAACCAGGAGTATCAGTGAAATAGTCACACTTTTCACATTTAGGTAAAGGCATGCAGTTTGTGCTGACTGCCATGAGGAACAACAGCATGTCCATCATACGGCTCGCAACCTGCTTCCTCGAATCCCACGAGGTGAACTGCTGTGGGTTAAGGGGTGAATAATCATGTGGGCCATTGAGTAACACTGCAAAAAAAGGAGTCGTGCAAAGGAGATTACTGCCTAAATATAATTACAGAATTATAAAATGCAAGTTCCAGATGGAAATTGCCATAACCGTTATTTTACTGATGCTTTCAGAGCACACTCAGAGGAATCAGAGCATTGACACGACAGGCTGGAAGGCTTCTTATTATGCAAAAGGTCAAAGTTTCCCTTAGATTATGTCTACTCTGTGAGTCATTGACTTTTATAGACTGAGGTGTTTAGAAAAAAGTCTCATGAAATTTATGGCAGCATAATGTTCTGGTTATAGTCTGTAACCTTATTTTAAAAGAAAATATAGCTCATTAAGTATAATATTCAGACTATATCATATATTATTGTTTTTCATTTAAATGGTACCATAAATGTGCACTGGGCTTTAGAGCCTGGTTTGAAAAACTGCCATGAAAAATTTATACCTTAAGGACTTGCTCCTTGAAATACCTACTCAAGTGACTAACACAACTGGAAGTCTGACAGATATCAAAGGACTTCTCATACAAGTAAGGACTTTAAGGCAAACATCCTACATCTTTAGGAGTCGCTGAGGGACAGCATAGAGTGGTGAGGAAAAGGTTTTTTATTTTGGCTGTGTTTTTCCTTGTTGCTGCCTTTGGACCTGTAGGTCACACGATCCTGCCTTCCCATAGCTTTCCCAGCTTTCTGCTCTTAAACCCTTCTCATCCAGCTCATTAATTTCTCCTCTAAGGATCATACTCTGAAGATCTTATCTCTACTTTCTTCATATAATTTTCTTCATATTCTTTCATGGCTTAGTCTGTTTCTTTATATTTCCTACATCCTTATTTGTGAGCTCATTCCATCTACACAACTCAGCTTCTCATTTTACCTTTCTGAAATCTCTACTTGAAAGTGTCACTGCTTAAACTTGGCATGCTTGGCCTGGAAATCTTCTGAAATCTTACGAATACAAAGGAAATTTCATAAGAAATAACCATTATATATGATATATATATAGTGAATATTTTCACCACACAGCACAGAAGAAAAGGTTTGGTTTTATGATTAAACTGAACACAATCAATCAAAAAATAAGATAATGAAATAAATATTTCTTATCTGACACTTAACATCATTTTTCAAAAAAAAAAAAGAAAAAAAAAGTTTTTCACATGTCTGAGGCTGAGTCTGTGCACTTCAGGGCAGATCTAAGGGATTCTAAGTGTGCATCAGACTCAGCCACTATAGTGCAAATGATTTGGCTGGATTTTCACAACTAATTTTCTTAGTATTAAAGTAATAAAGCAGCTTAAGTACATTTGTTCAAATGAGCCTTGGCAATTATTCTGGGTAACTTAATGTACTGAAAATTAAATGATTTGCAATCATGTGTGGTTGCGGCTAGGACACATTCTCCTTTCTCCCTCCTGCCCCCCCCAGCTCCTTTTCTTTAATAAGCAAATAATGTATTACTTTGGTACTGGAAGCAGGAAAAGAGAACTCAAACTAAATTAAGCTTTTTCAGAAGAGTGAACACAGCCTACATCTTACTGGTCTTAGAATAACTCTACTGCTGGAGTAGCTTTTCCTTCGTATTTAACGTGCCACTGATAGCAAAGAGCTAAGGACGTCATTTTACACATTTTTTCTTTATTCTTACTTTTAAAGCTCAACAAACAATTATACATTTGCATAATTCAGTTACAGTTTTAAAAAAAACCCATCTGCTCAGCAAGACACTCACCTGCCCCTTAAAACTAAAACATTATGTGCCAAGCAACTCCAATCCCCAATGATTAACAATAGCATATTCCAAATTTATAGGGTCTATTACAATCCATCTGAAGAGCAGCCACTGTGCCAAATCTCCCTCACTCCCTCTCCAGGGAATCCTTTCTCAGATGCTCTTTTCACATCAAGTAAACAACACTTTATGTCTTTTGCACAGATAGCAGATAATTACCATATGGTTAAAAACATGCTTGCTTCATTCACTTTCCCACTGTAAACTTCCTTCATTATGACAGCTAAGGAGCATCTAGGGAGGTAAACTATATAATTTAGCCTTCTATAAGCTTAGTGGTTTAAAAGGTCAGTGTCTATTACAATAAAGTTAGCAGCAAGTGTAAGCGACTTAGCAGGAAATAATTTTTCATTCCAGCAGGACTGAAGAGAGTAACTGGTGCAGGAATGAGAGTCAGTATATTTCCTTACTGCAGCCAGTACAGTTACAAATACATGCTCAGGAACAGCACAGCAGTGTAGAACTACTGGCAAAGATCTGGGAAGATAAGGAGCTAAAAGTGGCCTCCTTGCTGGTTCCCTTGCTCGTTTCCTGCCTCGCTGTTCACTGTACAGTATGGGGATACCCCTGGGAACAGGAACCTGGACCGAGCCTTTGCATGGTAACTACACAAGAATGTGGCCCTTCAAACCCTGCCTGTCAGCACCCTGGACTCGCAGATCTCATGCTCATAAAGCAGCAGTCAAGAGTTGAATCTCAAAAGGGATAAGTAAACCAGATTCCAAGAGATCTGAGTCTCAGGGAGGCTCAGAAGCTGCATTCCTGTGGAGCTGCATTACAGGAAAGCTAATTATGATTTCTCCCAAGCTGAATGATCAATTTCACCAGGCTCCCTCTCTATTGTGATTGCTTAATCTGTGCTCCACACTGAAAGGCTGGTTGGCAAATGCTTGGGAACTTGCGACCTCTCCAAGATTAATTCTTTGTGGCCTGGCTATTTACTTAGGAGTGCAGGCAACAGACAAACCCAAAGAGAGGAGCTTCAAGTATGTTGCATCCTTTTGGTACAACTTCTACTGCTTCTGTTCCACAGTTCCTGGAACACAAAAGCCTCAAGGATGAGGAGGGGAGAAGAGGATCCTGATTCCTGTTCAATTTTATGTTCTGAGCTTTCTAAGAACCATTTTTTTACCATCATCACCAATATTTCTTTGAAATGCAATTTCATTTTATCTTTAATTTTTTTGTATGCTTATTATATCTTTATTATTGTTTGAGGTGGAAAAAAAGTTTTCATGTACACTTGAAGGTCTAAGTACTAAATTTTAATTAACCTGACATTACTAAATACCTGATCCGAGTCATTCCCACTTTATGAGAGCCTAGCATATTATATATTGCATGCATTTTATATAAGCCTAGTGAAACCAGTGGAGACAGCTGATGATTTTGAATGCTTTCATTTCAGATATTTGGATGATCACTTTTCTACCACTTCTGTTTAGCTCCTTTTCTTTTCCTTCCTTATCAGTTACCATTCCATACTGTAACAAAGCAAAGAGCCTTCGAGGAAGAAAGAGACAACCACATCAAGGGCTATACAGAGATACTCAGCATCTAATATGAAGAGCCAGAAGATTCAGAATTTGGGTTACAACTCCCTCACAGCTAAGTAGAGTGGATTCAGGCTACCCAACAGTGCCTGGATAAATTGAAATATGTTCAATTAAACAAGAACAAAAGTGGTAGAAGTGAGAAAAGAAGCCAGAGGATTAGAACAGCATAATTTATACCAATAAGAGGGAGGCCAAGGCAGGTCAATGTCCATAATGTCAAATGCTGGGCAAGCAAAGGGGCAAAGACAGTGACAAAGTGGAGCAGTCAGAGCAGTGCAGCTGCTGCAAAGACAAGTTCAGTGATAACACTGACTAATAGTTACTAATGCATTTCAAAGACACAAGTGAGAATGATGATTCACCTGTTATAGACATATCATCCACCAGTGGAAATTGTCCTCTGCAATGAACATTCTGTCAGCATTTCATCTGCTCCTATTGCTTAGCTTGGGGAGGGGGCAAGAAAGAGCAAGAAAAGGGTCAAGAAAGAGCAAGATTCAGTACTCTAGCTAAGAAAAGAAAGTTTTCTGAATGAGGAAAACTAAAATTTGGTATCTGTCTGCATGGCCAGAAGGCTAAAGTAGCACAATACAGTAACTGAGAGTGAACTTCCCAAGATATCCCTGTATGTGTTGAGAGAGTCCCAACATTTTAAAAGCCCTATTGCAAAACTTCTCAATTTCCCTGCACCACTGTGTTCTCCAAGAAGTTAGAAGGGCTTCCCAGAACTTATATGAGTCACAGGATAAGAACAGAGGACATTAGGGGCTTACGTCTCATACAAAATGTGAGTAATGCTCAGGTACATTCCTGGGCCCTTTAGAGTCTCCTGTTTTATCTACACCTTCATCATTTGAAACCCCAAATGAGCACTTTCCTAATGGCAGGACCCATGCTAGTGGTGCTTGATGAAAAAGACTCTGTTTATCTCATTCAGTAATTTTAACTTTTTTTTTTTTTTCTAAGCAGAACATTTATTGCACACCAAAGTGAACTTATGCTGCCATTTATAGACTTAAAAAGGAAGGATTTTCTCCTGGAAACACAAAGCTCACTGTTTGAACAGCATTAGAGAGCAATTTGGGCAGCTGGTGCCCATCTTATTTGTTTTATAGATAAGTCACCTTTCATATGAAAAAAAGAGCACCTGTGGTTTTATCTACACAGAACAAGTTAAACAAATAGCAGTATAGTATTAGAACTAACTGCTTGCTGATTTACTTAGGAAATAATCTTCATACTTTATTATTAACATTTATAATGCATTATAATGCAAGAAATCTGTCATGATAGGCATTAAATAACACAAAACAGAAAAGACAGGCTTGTGTCTGAGGTCTTGTGCAGTCAGACCATGGCTGTCCTGCTCACAGACTTGTTAGAGAACTAGGAAACTCATACCTGGAAAATTTCTCCCCCAGAGAAGGTGAGAAGTGTATAAGAACAAGATTAACTCCTAAATGCAGGATAACTTTGCTGCATACCCCGTCAGGAAACTAGAGCAGAAAAATCTCTCACTTTTGAACTTATCTGGCCATTAAGTATTTCCAAGAGGACAGATTTTATATAAAAACATCCTTCATATTACTTAATAAAGGGCCTCTGGATGAGGTAAGATCAGAGGGGCTATTACAATTAAGTACAGGTCTCCTGCTGTAACACAAAAGGCAAAGTGAAACAGAAACATTTACTCTGATGCAGAAGAAACTGAATATTTAGCTGTAAGTTCTTTCCTTTAGCCTTATACTGTATGACCAATACAAACAGAGATATCAAAAGGGTGGTGGCACAATCGCTTAGGTTGTGCATGTTAGCTTGGCAATGTTAGGTTATCAGATGAACTCAGTGATCTTTAAGAGTGTTTTCCAACCTGATTTTATGATTCTATGACATGGGCAATTACACCATTGCTGGCCTGGGGTGACTTCCAGAAGAGACTCGGCGTTTCGTTTACGCAGACAAGGCCGTGTTGAACTATACAAGTAGCACTATGGCATATTTATTTTGGCACAAACCAGTTTCTGACTTCTCAGCTCCCCCATTCCCAGTGCCCCCCACCACGGGCAACCCAACCCCTCCATTCTGTGCAGAGGGTTCTGCCTCTTGGCAGTGACTCTTTCTCAGCATCTTGGATGAGTATCTTAATGTTCCCCATAGATGATGGAGGTCAAGTTGCTCTGAGACTCAGTTTTGTTGGTAGGATAAAATAAATAGACAGAAAAACATTCTGCCCTTTAGGCAGCAGCCAGGTACCAACAGGTTTGATGGATGATGGAGGTGTAACACACAAGCTGGTGAATCTGGAAGAGAGTCATTCCGGAAGGTGTAGTCTTATGTAAAACTGTTTGTGTGGTTGATGGGCAATAGGAACAGAAAAAAGTAAGTAGGAAAAGAGAAAAAGAGTTCTCTCAGACATAAACTAGTTAGTGATGACCAGCATGACAGGTTTTATAAGCCCGAATTAATTCGAATTAAATGTGCAGAGAACTGACTCACATTTCATTCCCAAATGAAAAAGACAAGTTTTTTCATCTGCTGAGTGCATGCATCCAGAACGAGTCAGATCTAAGAGACAAACTTCACAATAACTGACAATTGTTGTAGTCACAGATGCCAGCTTTAAGTTCTTCAAACCTTAATTTTTATTTATTTATTTATTTATTTACTGCTCTCTGAGGTTCTCACAAGCTAGCTTAAGCTTTTATTGAATATGGCAAGAAAAGGTAGAAAATAAAATTTTGAATCAGTGAAAAAACAACAGCATGTTGTAATGTCATTAAACTTTGCAGGTTTTATACCTATCAAAGTATTTTTTACTGGATACTTGCTGCCTGTGATGACATTTTAAATTATTGAGGCCTAACAGAGTTCTTTAAATAATTGATTTAAGGGTGTATTAGACACAGACAGGACCAAAAGATGCAAACATATGAAAAAATATATGGGGACTTCGACAACAGTGAAATTAAATTAATAGTAGAATTGTAGCTAATCAATTCAGTAAAAGGGTGGGAAGGTTGCATAAGAGAGTTGAATGGAAGCACTTTCTCAGCAATCTGTTTCTGCAGTGCAGCTGCAACACGTTTGTGTAATAACAGAGCTGATGAGCAGCTCATTTGTACGAAACTGAAAGCAAGTTAATGTTGTTTGGGCTATGACGGGAGTCTGGAGCTAAGGCACAGTGTTTCCGTTGGTTTACTGCAACAGGCTACAACTTCTCACAGCTATTAATGATGGTTTTGGCAGAGCACTATGTGGCCATTTTGGCAATGTAATGGAAAGCTCAGAGGCCGTATTTCCTTTCTCCAGCCCTGTGCTTTTCCTATGGCTTCTCTGCAAAGAGCAGGATAAGGTAGGAATACACCACTGTGTCAAAACTCTCTCACGTTCCTCCATCATCCAGGACAGCCACACTGCCCCCAGCAGTGCAGGAACGGCTGAGTAAACTCAGCAAGGCATTGAAAGATGCCATCACTTGCTTTAGTTTGGTTTGTTGTCGCTTTTCCAGGGCTTCATGCAGCACTACCTGCAGCACAAAGGCCAGGCAGGTGCTCAGGAAACAATCTGTGTTTTTATCACCTGTGGCCATTGGGAGTGTTTGCATTCACCCCATCCACGTGCTGCATCCCACATTCAGTGTGGTGGATGTTAATCCAGTGCCACTGCTATCACTGCAGTCACAGATGGGCTTCATTTATTTTTAAACTAGTTATCACAGGTGGCAGCCCAAGTCTTTGGAGCAGAACAGAGCTCAGAGACAAAAATCCAACCAAACAAACAAATGAAGGGTAAATCTGCCCATGTTCATGGCTATGTTAGAGCATTGTGTTACCAGCACCATGCTGCTAGGAATGCTCAAAAAAACCCCCAGCAACTCATTTTGGATACATCTGAATAAGATGTAGGTGTCACAGAAAACAAGGATGTGGACATAGCCTTAGCTTGGATGGAGTAGAGTGAAGAGCTTGTTTTCTCAGCTGAAAATATACAGATTTGACAAAAACAACTGTATTTAAAAATATGGAAATACCTGTAAGTGTTCAGTTTAAAACTTTCAAATTTTGCACTAGTCTTATGAATGGCAAAAAATAATTTTATTCTCCACACCATGTTTTGTTTCAGTAACAAGACCACTGTTTCTTGACAGAAACATATTTTTCCAGTTTTTCAATTCACCATAAATGTCACGTGTTCTTCTTTGAAAAGCAAACACATTTTCCCCCCAAATTTGAAAACATAAATGAACTAAAAGTAACTGCAAGCCATGATTTATCAGTAATACCCAATAAATCCAGTTCCCACATTTCAAACACTTCAGCATAGAAAACACTATACTTTTAAACAGAAAAGGTTAAAAAATGTTTCCTTAGATGCACGTGGGCTCTCTGAGTTAACAATGGGTGTGTCCATAAACCCCAGTCCAGCACAGCTTGTTAGAAATGTACATATTTTAGATTCACAGTGTACCTTTAATTTTAATAGGTCTATGCATGTAATCAGGTAAGAATAAAGCTCATTATGGCACCTATGGATGCATGTATGCAGTTGGTCATAGTGAACTCTCTGCATCTGATCTAAGACTTTTGGCAATAACAAAACGTATATTCCAGTCCAACAGATTTTAAAAAATAATTTCAAGGTAAGGAGAGCTTGTAATCAGCAATGGAAACGCTGAGCAGCCAGCTTACAAAGATAATTGGACACAGGGCCATGTACAGGAGACGAGGTCCCCTGACACTGCGAGCTGCAGTGAGCTGCTCTTGCTCTATGGGAAAATGACTTCGTTGGGCCTTGCCAGCTGGATGGATTGTAAAACTCTGGAGAAGATATAAAAAAGAGAAATAGATGTATTATTTTTCCTCACTCACTGTGTTGTGGTATTAAATAACAGGAATCATGAGAGCAGTAACTTCCAAAGTAAATAGGATTTTGCCTATGAATATATGCAAACCTACTACATGGTAGCATAATAGTAAATAATAGCAAACGGGGTAAAATAGCAAAGTTAAAAAAAAAAAAGTTGAAATCTCTTAATGGTAAAACTATAGAGTTAGACCTTCTTTTTAAAAATTATGGGATTATGGGTAACCACAGCACTGACATAAATCAATACAATCCACTGACCCCACTGGGGTTACTTTTATTCTGTGATCTCATCGATTCCTCACCTAAATCTTCATGGCCCCAAGAACAGTGGAAGAGAAGCTGCTGTCTTCACTGCCCATGAAACCATCCAAGATTGGGGCTGTTGCTGTGGCAGAAGGACAGAGCTGCTTCAGTGGGTGGCATCCTGCAGTTCCCAGTGGATGCTGGTGTACAGGGAGACCCCCTCACCCTCCACCTGGGTTTCTCTGCTGGCATCTGGGGCCCCACATGGGGGAATAAGGGTGGCCCCATCAGGGTCACGATGGAAGGTCCTGGAGAGTGGATATCTCACACCAAACCTGAACAGCCCCCACGTGCAGGCTTCAGCTCGCAGGTGAAAGGAGAGCGGTTCAGAATGTGAACTCTATTACTTTTTTTTTGTTTGTGCCGCACATGCAGAATTTGAGGTGTCCTGAGCAAATGCTTTGTTGGTAAATAAAGAATTGAATAGTTTATTACAGATGTTAATCATCATTATCCCTTTATCAAACATAACTTACAGGAAAATTATAATTGCAAGTACGTACCTTTCAGTGAACACATTGGCTTAAGCAAGACTATATAGGTATTAAATTATACATGTTCTAAAGGATTCATGCCTACCAGTGGTCATTGAACACAGCTGTTCAGGTGTAACTTCTGGTTCTGGCATTCCCATAACCTTTTTGCTTTAAACATGCAGGAAGGGAAGATTTCCTGCACACCCTGTACACTGCTTAACCTCTTCCTAAACATGTGATCTGTTGCCATTTGCTGTTGGAGACTGGAAGCTGTCTGGCTCCCAGCTCTGAGCTAACACAGCAAGTATTACTCTGGACTGCAGAATCTTAAATCCCAAGCCTGAAATCAATGGCCAAGGAACGGGCAAATAAAAGATTTTAATTGAGATTTCATCATTAAAAGTGCTTGGGGATCCCGAAATTCCTAATTTCCAACAATTTGAACAACACAGACCCACAGTGAAATTTGCATAAGAAAGTTTTAATACTGAAAGCTCAGAATTTTGGGGCCAAATTAAATGTGTTTTGTTTGTTTCCTGTATCACGTCTTGCCAATTATGAACATTTCTTGCAAGGTGCCAGGCAGTAATGATCACTGGGTGATACAGAAACTATAGACAGGTAGGCATATGGTCTCAATAATCCAAGATCTGTATCCACATAAAAATGTCCTTGCTAGAGTTCAGCCTCAAGGCTTCTACATTCCCTTGAACTAAAATACCTACTCTGTTATTTACTGCATTACTTAAATAAACTGGTTCCCTATATTTAGAGAGCCTCATAAATGGCATACTTTGTTGTGCAATGTACGAGCTTGTGTGCCGAATCATACATCACTACGCTTTACCAGATGTCAGAATTTAAAGCAGATCGCAGCTCTTTCTTCTCTGGGAGACTGAAGGAAAACTGGCAGCTCATGCCACAGCAAGCTGAACTACTATTTGTTCTGATTCATTTCACTGTGACTGCATCAACCTGATGGTTATAAAACCTCAATATAATTATCTGGGCTGAGATCTTTTGGGTTTTGATCCTTTCTCCCAAGCTTTTTTTTGATTCTTATTTCCAAAAATTAGGCTTTATTGTCCCCTGTTCTTTAATGAGGATACAACAAATCTACAAGTTCAAACCACATAAGGTCTCACACAAATCCATCTGGGGTCAGTGGGAGTTAAAGAGAAATGCTATGTTTAAAAATTAAGTATGCAAGGACAGTCATCTCTGTCATGACACCAGATCCTTTGCATGACCACAGATGTCTGGGGGAAAGGCGGGGGAAGCAAAGGACTGACTGCTTAAGAAATAGATCTCATTATCAAATGTTTTAAAGGGATCAGGATAAATACACATTTAAAATACTGTTGACTAACCTTAGGTATGTGCAACTTGGGAGTTACGCCACATAGGCACAAGTGCATCATGCCTTAGATGGTTCAGACAGTGCTGCAGAAACTGAAGCTACACGTGGCCTTCAGGCTACAGAGAATTCATCTGTGAGCTGCCAACCTGGAGCAAGTTGCAAGGCTGGTGTACAATTCTGTGTATCCTTCAAGACCATAATATGAGAGATATACACTGAATGGCAGAATCAAAGAATGAATCAGAGAAACATAGGATGGTTTGGGTTGGAAGGGACTTGAATGATCATCTCATTCCAACCCCCCTGCCATGGGTGGGGACACCTTCCACTAGACCAGGTTGCTCAAAGATACACCCAACCTGGCCTTGAACACTTCAGGGATGGGGCAGCCACAGCTTCTCTGGGCAACCTGTTCCACTGCCTCACCACCCCCACAATGAAGAATTGTTCCTACTATTTAAACTGAATCCACTCTCAGTTTAAAACTGTTATCCGTCATCCTATCACTATGCTCCCTGATAAAGAATCCCTACCTGTCTTTTCTGCAGGCTCCCTCTAAGTACTGGAAGGTGCTATAAGGTCTCTTTGGAGCCTTCTCTTCTCCAGGCTGAACAACACCAACTCTCTCAGCCTGTCCGCACACAGGACGTGCTCCAGCTCCCCGATCATTTTTGTGGCCCTCCTCTGGATTTGCTCGAGCAGGTCCACATCTTTCTTTTGCTGGGACTCCAGAGCTGAACACAGCACGACTGGTGGGATCTCATGAAAGCAGAGTAGAGGGGCAGAATCACCTTCTTTGACCTGCTGGCCATGCTTCTTGTGATGCAGACCAGGTTGTGGTTGGGCATCTCCTTGAAATCATGTATAAATATTGTTATTTTAGGAATGGATCACTTACTAAACTGAGAGATTGGATTAAGAGAACTTGATGGAATTCTCTGTTTCATTTGACAAACAAAAAAACCCCAAACTGAAAATACGATCTATGTGAGTGTAAAATAAAACAATTCCTTCAGAAGTGAGAGCCAAAATTTGGGCTTTCTCTTCAAAACTGAATTCAAAGAATTTTAAAACAGAACGTTGTACTGAGGAGTGAAATTAAAATAATTGATTTCACTGATTGTTGAATAAATTCAAATGCCTTCTACAGTACCACTAATAGGGTCTCATAGCACTTGTACTCCTCCAGACTGCCTTTTCCCCTGTTTTACAAAAGGATCTAGTCAACTTCTAATTCATCCAAAATTTTGCCATCTCCCAACAGGTGAAACATTTCTGCTTTCCACGGTACCTCGTATAAAGTACATGTACTACCTTGAACCATGTCTTAGGTCAGCCACTGATGACTTCTACCTAGGGACTGGTCTTATTCTACAACAAAGCTGCCCTGTAGGAAATTATGCCACTCGTTCTTTTCGACATCTGCCTGTGGCTTTCTGTGTTTCATAGCAAATGACAGACTAAGAGAAGTGTTCTCATTGGTTTCCTGACCACTCACAGCCTAGAGCACCTGAACTGAATTTAGCACTGTGTGAGATGCACAGAGGGCCTTGTAGTTTTCCACTTACTAGAGTATGACCTCCTGAAATAACTCATTTCTCCCACTTTCTGTTAATTATAAGGCTTCCAGTTGCTACTACAGTATTTTGCTTGGGGACAGAGAAAAGATATCCTTAGCTCAGCATGCAATGGGGAATTCGTTTGACTTTGTTAAATGTAAAAGAATGGGAATTTTTTCTTATCTTAGTTTAGTAAAAAAAAATAGCAAAGCCTAAGGTATGTCATGTCTGTATGGGTTCAGACTGAATCTAAGGCATGTCCTGAAACAGTCTTTAGAGGTCAAGTATTTAAAATGCCTTAAATCTCCTTATGCTAAACTGTTTTGTTAGTTGATTTTGTTACTGCTGATGTGCTATTTTTTTTTCTTTTTATTTTGAAGCCTAGGGTGGTTTATGAAAGGAGGGCAATGAAGGGACGAGGAAGACACCAAAAGGCATCCCACATCTTGCAGCAATTCCAGACTATAACCCAAACAGAGCTTGTGATCTGAGACTGGGACCCTTCACAAGACCCTGGAAAGAGTCTAAAACAAATACACTAAAAAATAATGGTTCCTCAAATGCTGTAATGATGGATGCAGAATTTTAACACGAACTAGTTTGAGGTACACATATTAAAATGGTCTCTTTCAAGTATTATTAAGAAATGGCACGAAAAAGTGACTAAAGGTGCAGGATATGAAGGAAATCTGTGAGCTTTTTTTGTGTGAAGCTGAACAACTTTTTCACCCTTTCTGAAGGGTTTTGAAAGCTTTTTACTCTTTCAGGAAAGATATGAAAGCATAACCTATGCCTTAAATAAAAGCTGAAAAGCAAATAAAAAGAATCCCAATTCCTTCTCTTCTCATGTACCACTTTTCAAGGCCCTGTATGAGAAATATTAAAGCAATTGTTTCTTAACTACATGAAAAATCGCAGTATTATTACAGACTGTAAGAGGCAAATTAAAGAAATGCAATGCGATTCATGTGTATGCACACGTGTATGTATGTTTACATACTTCTTTGATCTGCTTCAATAAACAGCCTTATGCTGGTAGCAGCAGATAGAAGAACATTCTCCCTGTCTTTATCTTATAATCCCCACCCAGCATTCCTCATGCCACTAATGATCCCCTCAGGCAGGCACCTGGCCATCGAAATGAATAGGAACCAAACCAGAAAGTCACAGCTAAAGCAGAACTGCACGGGCCAGAGCAGATCATGGCATTCTCAACTATATAATAAGCATTTTGAGAATTAAATGGGAACCATGACAGGATTGCATGAAGCCCACTGTCAGCATCTCTTGAGTGTTTAATAGCTGATCTGAAGCTAAACAAGTACACAAGATGTATTTTTTCTCATGTTCCAGTCCATTTGTACTTTAGTTATTTAGAAATGGAAGTTTCAAAACCAAGGTATGAGTTGGTGTTATTTAACACATTTTATAAGAACATCCCCATGACACAGGGCTTTACTTTCTGTTATGTTTCTTTACCTATTTTTCTTTTTCTAATTTATTTTCTGATATCCTCTTCCAGTAATGCTCAACCAGCCATTCACTTTTAGTAGTAAAGCTAAAATGAATGACACTAATGTGAACAGCATAAAACCTATATTGACCTACTTTTATTAAACGAAGGAGAATAGGCCTTATAGGTCTGATAGGTTGTCCAATTTACTCTTCCATTGAAAATTACTGATATTTCCTTGCCATGATCTATATATATACAGGTTATGCTTAACTCTGTTTGAAAGCAACACAAATATAATACACAATATGTTCTTATTCATTCTCTGTTCTGAATTACCAGCAATTCAAGAAATAGCCAAAATAGGTGGTAGCAAAAATTGGAAAGGGAAAGAAAAAAATGTAACAAGGCAGCAGATCACCAGCTTAACCCAATTAAGTGCTACCTGTGAAGTCAGTATAACCCAGTAGCGTTTTTTAAGAGAATGAATTACCCTCAGGCATTTTTCTACTCAGGTAATTTTTGCATGTTTCTTTTCTTCTCACTGTCCAGTTTTAAAGGTCCAATCCTGACCGAACTGCTGAGCATTCCTCTCTAGCATTGGTTTTAGTAGAATGGAAATGCCCTTTAACCATCTCACTAAGATTTGCCAAGAATCACAGAGTTAGGCCAAAAAATTAACTGCTGTCTGACAAGACCTGATGTCACAGAAGGAGCCTCTGGAAGTTCACCTGCAGGTTGCACGCTCAGCTTCCACAATGCATAAAAATAACAATGCCATAGTAATATTGCTATTTCTTTTGCAACAGCAAAGAAGAGATCCCAAATCAGATCAGGATCACATCATCCCAGGCATAATTTAATGGTCCCTAAAGGGCTCACAGCACTAAGGGATTAGAAACAACAGTGATGACAGTTACTCCGTCTGTCCTGGCAGACTCAGTGCAGAGGGGAGGCAAGCGGATTGCCACAGTCACAAAAACGAGCAGCAGAGCCAAAAATCAAGCTAAGGGTTCTTGAATTTAACAAGAACATCACTCTAATGAGCTTTGCAAGCAAACAAGACACATGTGCAACTATCCAAGTGGTTCTCCTATATTTCTCAATATGAAATTTAAGAGCAAAATGACAAAAGACCTGTTCTGAAAAATCTGCGCCAAAAAATCCAGTCTGAGGTACCAAGAAAAATCAACACTCACTACCTACAGCTACATGCTTTTGGGGGGGGGGTGGGGGGTGGGTAAAGGCACACTAGTGTCACAGATGATTATTTTTTAATAGTTCCAGCCTCAAAGCAGCAGCTCACATTCCCAATATTATAGGGAAGGAGGAAAGCAGAAACATATCAATCACTCAACAAAGAGGCTTGTCAGGGAGTGGGTATTTTTCTTTTGTAGCATTTTCTTCTCAGCAGCTGCCCACATACAGTCTATCAGCAGATATCTCAGGTGTCCATCAGAATATTCTTCTGCACTCTCTCCACTGCTGGTGCTTGAGCTTAATTTATTTGTCAAGTGCTCATTTGGGAGTAGGACTGGTTGGGGGGAACAGGGAGGAATGTGTTCGTTTTATCATGATACTGGCCCATCTCCCTGCTTTCTGTCAGCCTGCAAATATTTACATCAGACCTGCTGGATTTCTGCATCTTTTAGGATTTTTTTGCAATTAATTCAGTCTCAATATTCTCCTCATTTCCATACTTTTCAAATGTCATTTCATCTCTTTTGATCTGCTTCCACTTCTTTTCTCCCTTCTCCCTCTTTGCTTTCATGCTCTTTCTGAATTTTGAAATGGATTTTGTTGGTTGATAGAGGCATTTGAATTGCTTTCAGAGACTGGGCCTTGGAAACATAGGAGAGCAGCTTGCTTAATCACATTTCTCACCTAGAGCCTGTATAAAAAGGGTGATACATAGGGTGTGAGGTTGCAAAACTACTAGTGAAGATGAGCTAATGGACCCTGGCCAGCCTTTAATTAGAGTTTCTAAGCCGAACCTTTTCCTCCTCTGACCATGAGTGTGTCAGCCTATCAGTTTTATAACAGCTGTCAACCTCCTCTGACTAGTTTGTCTTCATCTTTCCTATTTTATGTGTTGACACAGCACCAAAAGAGTTATTTCCCTGCAGCCAAGGGGTCCTTCACTCCGCAGGCAGAACAAAAAGTGCCTCTTCTAGAGGGCACCTGACCCTACCCCAGGAGGGGCCATGTGTGGCATGAACCACTGCAACCCTTGACACCCTGTACCTTTGGGATATGGCAACCTGGCACCTCAAAATATGCATGCTTTCATATGTGCATTTATTTATTCATAAAATATATATACACCAACCTTGCCCCCCAAAAAAGCAAACCAGCATAAAAGAAAAACCAAACAAAACAAAGCAAAGCAAACAAAAAAAACCCCAGAAAAAACCCAGAACAGAACATGAACCTACACTAAAAACAAAACTCCCCGAACCATCACCACAATAAATCCACTGCTGAAGTGCTGGCACCCAACATGAATTGCCAAAGAGGGCAGAGTGAAACAACTTCTTTTTCAATTTCAAACTAGTTGAGGAAGGCTTATCAATTGCATATGTGTTTCCCAGTGGAAAGCTTCCAACCAGCTGTGCAACATGTAAATCAAAACGTGCCTACTTAATAACAAAGGCTTGTTTCCATCAGGATGGACGGATGAATTGCTTTCTGCCTGAGGATAAAGAGGACTGGGCTTTAGGTGTGTAAAAAATGGTAAATACTTCTCTTCTGCTTTTGTTCTTTCCCAGCCAAAAGCATCTTAAGAGAGCCATCTGTTTCATTGCCACAGAAAGAAAAAAATTAGGGTTACCAGGCTGCCTGTGCTTATTCATCCAATTTTACCTTGAGTTAAATGTTGGAAAAACGTCCCCATTTGGAAAGGTTTTAGTTCTGCCACTGGCTACGATAAAGGCTGCTTTTCTATCCACTGCTTGGCTTGTCTGTCTGTGGGTTTTTTATTTCAGCTAGAATTGCAAAAGAAATTACACTATTCTAGTGTAAAATGAATGGGATTTGCTCATTTTAGTTTATTATCTTCATCTGTTTCTCTCCACTAAAGGAGAGAGAAAAGTCCCACTCATCCTCCTGCCCTCCCCTCACCCCCAGAGAAAGTGGCAATTGTACCATTAAGCCTGGAGTGCTTTACATATGCAAACACAAACACAGTGCTTACAGGAAAGATCTTTCCTATCCATATGTTCATCTCCTTTCCTTTACCTAAACCAGACGATTACCTCAGCAGCTCAGCTGTGTTATTGAGACATTTCAGCGTGAAATTTGTTTTTCCTCACTGAACTTTAAGCGGAATTTCAAGTGCCAAGTCTCCAAAGCCAAGTGGGGCTATTAAGAGATAATTACTAATTATGCTAATTTGAGAAGTTGTGCTATTTCTTTCCCTGGTCATTTTATCTGCAGCTCTCCTGAGAGAACAGTCCCCATTCAATGTTAATAACCTTTCCAGGCTAAGCATTCAATGGAGGACAGTGTGTCCTAAATCCAGGAATATTTTATGGTTAATCTAGATATGTGCCTGTAAATTAGAAAGAGAAGCAAGTTGCACTAATGCTAATGACTTATGTTATTAATTTTTTGCAGTAGCAGAAATATCTGATTGCTCTCCATTCATATATTGATACAGCTGATAGTTTTATTTTAAATGGAGTCCTCAGTGACTTGAACGATTCAGTATGCCAACAATATTTCTCAGTGATCATTTTCTAATCCGACCTATTGCAAGCTCCCATAATAATAGATAAAAACAAAGAAGAGATTTGATTTGCATTTTCTAAATGTCTAATTTATTTTTGCCTTATTTATGTAATGGTATGAAACAGATCTTTTCCAAACTCTTTGCACATTTTTTTCTTTTCTTTTTCAGTGGTTATTGGATTGACTACATTATTCTGCAGAGTATGCTGACAGAATAAGAGACTTTACTATTTCTTCAAAGAAAATAATGACTCTAGGTTTTATTTGATGTGTAATTCCATCCCTGTTTGGTGGCAAAACATAGATATTTTACACCTTTTATAATTTGTGGAGTGGCAGTAATCAGAGTCTTCTTGACTTGGTTGCCTTCCCAGCACGGAGCTCCTGGGACAGCCCTCATGAGGGGTTGCTAAAATCCTGTTCCTCTGCTCCTCGGAATGGATCTCCCGGGTGAGAACACATGGTCACAGACAATGTCCAAGATCAGAGCACTTTCCACCAAGAGCCTATGGCTGCTCTGATGTGGCCTTGAGGGCCCATTCCTGCAATGCCTGGGCTCAGTCACCCCTCCAGATGGGGGACATGCACACCTAAGGGCAGCTCCTGGTACAGGCTGCGAACCCCAGAAACACTCAGGGGAGGTCAGCAACACCTGAGAGCAGACAGAAAACACACCGTGCTGAGGAGGGCAGAGCAGGGCACCAGCAGGCAGGTGAAGACTGTCCCCTCCCCTTGAACCAGCACTGATGGGAACAGGGGCCGTGTTTCCACAGTACATAAACTCCATTCCTCGCTGGAGTTCATCATCCTGCTGGACAGCTTTCTAAGTGGCACTGGCAGGGTTTTAAATGAGCAGGGCTCCACTGAACTCCTTGCCCACAGCCACTGGCTCTGACCCAGCTATCCATGCCTGTGTCCTCAGGGATGCTGGCAGAGTCACACAGCAGGACAGGAGCTCTGGCACTGCACGGCAGGGGCTCCAGCATCACAGGCAGCTGCAGTTCCTTGCCATGGCTTGCCAGCTTGCTCAGCCATCTCCACCACGCTGCTGTGGCCAGGTCAAACTTCTCCAAAATCCCCTCACTGCCGTCTGAGGGCACCAGCTGGAACCTCCTCTGAAGGCCAGGCCCTGCCCTTGCTGCACATTAGGGCTCCCATGAGAGGATTTTTAGCAGAGTTGACCTCTGTGAACAGCAGCTGCAGATGCTCTCACAGGAAGGCAATGTCGGTGTGCTGCTGGACCAGGGCTCACACCAGCAGCGCGCTTTAGAGATTCTGGAGCTCCAAAGGAGAGGGCAGAGAACAGGAGACATCCAAAATATTTTCATAGGAACTGAGCTTATATTCTGTATTTTTTTTGCATTTTGCAGCATCTAGATGCAAACTAAGACAAGTTCCCCTTCCTGCAACCAAAATAAAAATAGGACGGAGTAATAAAAAAAAAAAAGGATAGCAGCTTCTACTTTAGTTTTTCACTATTTTAAACCCATATACGCACCTAAAACCAATAGGTGCATTTTTTAAAAGGCAGAGAATGTAAATATTAAAAATCTTGGGTTGCACCTATTTCTGGAAAATGTAATGCACAGCCCTCAGACTTCAGTTCAGTACTCTCATCGTGGGAGTGGGAGGACTGCATTCACATGAGACATGAATTAGGGCCTAAAAATACGTCCTAGTAATAAAGGAGAAGCTAATTTTAATGTTCAGCATTGCCAGTTTCAGAACAGAGCTTCATTTAGAGGAAATCCATTTTGCAAGTGTGTGAACCTGCCCCCAAAGCCCAGAAAATCAGCAGGTTAGACACAGGTCATCCTTGCTGATAAGGCTGGGGAGACCAACAGGCCACTACACGACCACCATTCCACCAGGGGACATTGAAGAACCATGGCTGTGTGACTTCCTCAAACTGCAGCTCTCACAGGTCCGTGTGAGCACATCCAGCAGAACTGGCTGCTGCTTGGACCATCCCGATCCAAACACTGTAACAGCTCTCCAGCACACACCAAGCTGAAGGCCCTGACGGGCACCCGGACAGATGTACAGACAGTTCATAGTCTGCTTCATAAAACAGAGTTTTCTGGACATGGAAAGCATGTGCAGAAGGTGACACAGGTGAGGGTCTCAGGTGCAAGTATCACATCAGCTCTCCCACCGGACGACAGGTTGTTGTACGTGGGGTCTTGCATCTCCCCTAAGTCCTATCAACTCTTGAGCCATTCCATCTTCTAAAGAAACACTTGTTCCAAAATTCAGCCTTACCAAGTCACATTAGAGCCCTCTGCTCCTTGCTGATACATTACTGTCCAAAGACACCAGCTGAGGGCAACAGCCAGACTCCACCTGTGTGAGAAGAGAGCAATGCATCTGGGCAATGCAAAGTTGTAAGTGAATAAACATCTGCAAGAGAGGAGATATCTAAAAACAGAGGCAGTCAGAAGAGGAAGATGCTATTTCTCCTGAAAGGCTTCCTGGAATATTTAAAAGTAGTTCTTCATGGGGAGAGAAATGATTGCTAGAGACTATTTCAAAATACTTCATGGGCTCTGTTGGTCTCAGCCACACTTGCTCTATGCTCCACGGGAAACTGGCAGACTGGAGCCACAGCCCCAGAGAGATGCTTCACACTGCTAATTCTAGCCAAAACGCAGCTTTCTGCACGTTATTTCTTATTCATGTTTGAAATTACTTTTTTATCTAATACCTACAAAGATCACAGAGAGTTCTGAAAGAAATAAAAAAAATCAGTTTAAACAGTAACTGACATTAGCTGTTTTCTTTCCTCCTATATTTCCATAATGAAAATATTTATAACTACATTATATTACAGCATTATTCCAAAACCTGCACTAACACTATTGCAAAGTGTTTGGAGCTGTTGCAGATTTTGAAAGGCTTAGATTGCATGAATAACAGAAAAGCATATTCGCAAGAGACCCCAGCAGCTGGGTGGCCCCATCTAATTGATATAAGAAATTATGTATGGGAGAGCCTAAATACACCCCATGGCCCAGTTCAGGCCAAAGACAACACAGTCCTTTGGATGGACATGACACGTGGGTATCAGCTGCAGCAGAAAGGAGAAGCAAACTCAGTTCTGCATAAATTATGTGACACTTGGAGACAGTTCCTTTTGGAGGAAAAAAAAAACCCTCTGTGAGATGCTACCTGGCGTTTGAGATTGTGACTAGGATAGTAGGAGGGATGAGCAAAGAAATTATTTTATTCACTGCTCTTCTACCTGTGCTGACAAATGTACAATGTGTTGGGAAAACTTCTCTTCCACTATCTCTTCATGCTGTGAGTCAGTGAGGGGGAAGAGAAAGCTCGCCATCCCAAGGTTTCCAGCTGGAAACAGGTAATGACAAACGGGTACTTGATCTTCCCTCAGTCCCTCAAAATCTTAACCCCAACTATATAAAAAAACATGCACAGCAAGTGCAGCAGGGAAAATTGCTCCCTGCAGAAGCTGTGAGCAAACAGGCTTCACATGGAAATCTTGACAAGGAGTCGAGGGAAGCTCAGACCTGAATGTCTGAAGGAGGATGGTCCCTTCACTGTCACCAGCAGCAGGTACAGATGCAGGTCCCTTAAATGTGATTTTCTGAAAACAACAGATCATGGCATCTGACTACTGAATGAAAATGCTGGATTTGTTTACTTATTGCAAGTGTACAAATATGTGTATGTTTCTATCCCACATCTTTGCAAAGTAAATTTTGAAAATACAAACTCATGAAAGCTCTGCAAAAAGAAACAATTCATCTATCATTGTCTCTTTCCACCCACAGTTTCTTTAAGCTGATTTTTGGAAAAAAATGGACATCTGAGGTCCAAAATTCTACAAAAAACCACAAGTTGTGGACTCCTTGATTTCTGTATTTCCCCATGGCCCATCTGCATGGATTCATTTTCAGGCTAAGAGCCCAGATGCCCAGATAATGCAGAATGTAACATTTCACTCTTAAACCCCCCAGTTATAATAAAGAACAAACAATAATCATGATGGGTACAAGATGCAAAGAGATTAAATACAAGGCAGATGTTCAATCTTGTCTTTTCAGCTGAGATTATAAATGGTCTGAGCCTAAGAGAAAAATTCAGAGCCTGAAAGAGAAGGTTTGCTAATTAATCAGTTATAATGGTATAGGGGATTAGAGAGCATGATTAAAACACACTGAAAACAAGAAAGACAAAGGAGGATGGCGAAGGGAGTATGGAAACAGCTCTGTCAACAGAGAAACATCTCTACACGAGCAGCTGAAAATGATGCAGCTCATAAAAAACCTGTGCGTAAGAATTAAACTACAACAACAAAAAGACAATGTTATGAACTAAATGAATTCCTGGAAATTTGTTCCAATGTTTATTAAAAAAAACCACAGGGTTTTTAAAATAAAAAGTTCCTTATGAAGCCTAGGACAAAACTTCCATTGAGTCCAGCCCTTTATAGAAATATCCATCTACGGTAATATAGGCGTTGCTGGAGCACATATTGGCACGTTAATATGCATAGTACTAGAGAGTCTGTGCTTAAGTATATAAATAGATATTGAATATAAACATATGCATTCATAACTTTGAAGTTCCATGAGTAACAAAACAGCGTAGAGAAATTATCAGCATTTTTACATGATGATTTCTGCCTAAGTCAGATACTGAAGTGCTACTGATACTTACAAGGCATTCAACAGATGGGGAGTCCGGACTGACAACTTCTGTGCTAGGCAAGTGTATTTTTAAACTTCCTTTAACATTAAATTCTGATGCTGTGCTGTAGGGATGAACTAGGGTTCTTCCCTTTCCCTGAGTGTGCAATTTTAACTTTCTTGTTTACTTTCTGAAACTCTAATTTGGCAGTGACCCACTACTGCTAGTGCCAGTTAGCATGAGCCCAATCCCTATAAAAATTATCACCTAGATCAATCTGGGCTGAAGACAATGGGACCGCCCATATGAGAATGTCCTGTGGGATGAAGGTCCCGTAAGATGTAGGGCCTGGTGCTCCTCAAAAAACCAGATTCCCATGTAATATGATAGCATAATGCTCCTATACTGTTCATCTTGATTCTGCTCTCAATCTTTCTTCTTTTTTCTAGTGGAAACAAGAAAGGGAATTGTGCTTTAGTTCACAAATTCTCAACAATGCTGATGCATGCATATTTGCTGTAATATTACCTACTCAACTGAAATTAATCTATTATCTTAATGATGAAAGTGGACATTATACAAGTGAAGACAGAAGAAGAATAATTTCTAGTTCCCTTCTAGTTTTGGAAAATGAATGCAATAAAGTGATATCCTGTTAGAAATACCTTTGCTTACCATTTATGCAATTTTAAGCTATATTACTAAAGTAGCATTTATTTGCGTGGTTTATTGCTTGCCGTGAGAGACCTGCATTTGTTCAAAGTATGAACTTATTCTAGATTTAAAACTGTAAGGGCAAACTAATGTAAAAACATAATGAAATCACCTTCAAATCTTCTTACGTTCTCACTTTTCATACAAAATTATTTTCATCACAAAAATAATCCCCCAAATTTGTCTGAGATTATTCCAGCAAATCCCATGCCCAACAAATCCTAAAACATGCTCCACCTGTTAGTGAAACTATCATAGTAATTGTCTGGGCTTTTATCTAATGAATATGCATTACAGCAGTCAAAACAAATTCTATCTTAATCTATATTACTGGGGAAAGTTTCTGAAACAAGCTGTTGCAGGGAAATTTATATAATATGTTGTCAACATTCAGAAGAGACAAGCCGTCTGCTAGAAAGGGCAGATGGAAGCAGTTTCCTACATTTGGTCAGGGAGATGTATTTTTGCTACCCTTAAGCCATGCTTTTGCCAGAGGTGTGCTGAGAGCATCACATCCCCTGGTGCCTCTAGCGTGCCTGCCCACCTGTGCCACACCTCCCTGCAAAGCCTGAGCTGACCATGACTGAGAAGTCTCTTTCTGCCATGTGGGTTTCTGTGAGTCATCATCTCTCCCACAATGTGCAAACTCACTGATACCTGCTGGGGCATGGGGAAATGACTGATGGAAATTCAGCGGACTGCCTGCACAAGGGCTGTGCGTGACTGCACCTGCAGGCAGGTGTGTGCCTGACACCCGCAGTTGCAACAGTATCATATGGGGCAAACCAGCAACAGGAAAGGTACTGGGAACCAAGATTAACAAGATTTATAAAATTAACCAAGATTAACAAGCCACTCTTTTCAATCAACTGCCTGTCTATGACGCACACATTGCTTTTGCTATAATGACCATTAAAAGAATAGTCTCAGCCTCTTATCTTGGCTTGTTGCTGTCTCCTATTTCTGCCTAAACAGCACAGGAACCAACTTCATGTGCCAGTGTCAGAGAAATGTTTAGTCAGCTCAGGAACTGGTAGCAAGATTGGTTTAGATATGCTAAGACAGAACAATCCCTAAGAAATACATGCTGTAATCAAGTGCATTATACGTTTTTTGTATGTAGAAAATTTTTAGGAAGATTATAGTAACTTCTTATCCAGTTTCTGATTCCACAGAAAAACCTAAGCACCAGCACATTTGTATGCAGATCTTGTTACTTATTATTTACTGCTTTTCTGAGCAGCAATGGAATGACTGAAGAAGTGATCTTGCTGAACCAAGGCCATATGTTACCCCAAAGACCTTTGATGATATATTGGTCCTATCCAGGCACCAATCTCATATATGCTTTCCTTTTCATAATTTGTATGAATAACAGCTGCTTCGATAGGTGAGGATACAAACAAGGGAAGTAAGACAGTAAAAAGAAGGGGGAGAAAGAGATGGGTGTTTTGGTAAATAAGAAACAAATTCAGGAAGTGCAAATATGTGGATTTTCAGGGTTACATACACTTTTACTTTAGGAGTGATTTTTTGGAACCTTTGAGATTATCTTGATTGAGATGGCTTCTGTAGTGTTTAATTCATTCTCCTGTTAAAACAGCACTCTACAAGACCCAAACCAGTGTAATTTGTTGCTGCTTGGTTTCAGTTAATTTCAGAGACAATTCATTTGAGGCAAAATTAAGATAATGCATAAGAAATAGATTTTTTTTCCTAAGTTGCTTTTTTTAAACTTTATGAATTACTTTCCTGGAGTCAGAAACGAGTGTTTGGTTCTTTTTTCATCTTAAGAATTGTCTGCCACATTTTAGTCAAAGAATTATTGTTAAAGACTAGAGTGAATTTAGAGTGGTTTTAGCTAAAGTGGAATAGTCTTTTGGTCTTCTGAGGAGCTTCTGAATAAACAAAATTGATGAACTACAGGCAAGGTACAAATGTAGGGACTGTTATTACGATTTTTAATGGAAATGAAAGTGGTGACATTTCGAAATTCGCATTTAATCCTTCTGAAATTAAGTGATTCATCTAAAACGATAAATCTCATTTAAAAAAAAGGAATCTGTAATAGTTTCAACGAATTTCATAAGCAAATTCTCGTCGCATCTGAAGGAAGTAATGCATATTACAAAACCGGAGTTACTGTGGTTATTCTGCAGACTTGCCCACAATGTGCTGCTTACTACTGAAGAAAGAGCTGCCTTTTAAATGTAAGCTTTGCTACTCAGAAACCTCACCCCCAGCACACATAACAAGCCATTCTGGGAGAAATCGAAAGCCCTCCAGAAACTGAAGAGCCAACGTGATTTAGTGTGATTCTGATTCAAAGAAGAATCAGACCCCATGCCTTTGTTTACATACAAACTAGGTAAGCAAATACAAAGCCCTCTTCTTTCCAACACCACCAGGCGGAACCGCTTTGCCATGCCCTGCGCAGGCTGCCCCGCAGGCGGGGATTACACCTGCTCCTGCTGCCAGCACCGATGCCGGCGTGCAGCCTGGCACACTGCTCACCTTGGAACGAGCAGCTCCCGGGGACCTGCCATGGCACACAGGCACTTCGCAGGGATAAACCCAAGCAGTGTCATCCAGCTGCAGCTGTGGCACAGATACAGCAGGGACTGGTACAAACCGGAGCCAGGTGCGTTGGACACTTGAAACTCCTGAATTCCTACCTCTCGCTAATTAATCTTGCACCAGATTAACTGGTCTGACTCAATTTCTCTCTTGTAAACTGGGCGAATGTGGCCTGTCTGTCTACGAGAGTTACAAACAACTTTTCATAAGTAGTTTGAGCATGTACCTAGCATGATTACACTGATGCATTTTTATTAACTGGGGGCAATAAGAGACCTTGCTGTCTGCGATGAGTTGGAATTATCTGAAGAGAAGGAACATCTTACCATTGTCAGGGAAAAATAGTCCAATGTACCTTAGATCATAAAAGTACAAATTTAATAAGGAGTTCACTGTTAGCCTTCAGGAAAATCTGACAAAACATCTTTGTCTATGGCTTCTTACCACATTTAAGCAGAATGTATTACTTGCTTAAAAATGTGCCTGGCTTAACCAATCTATAAAGCAGCGTTCTGTTAAACTACTACTGTTACAGAAGTAGTTTAAACCAGACTTCTAACTGCAAAAGACTATTTCATTTCTGACTACTCGAAACCAGTGTATGTATTTTTAAATCCCCAGTTTTTTGACACCTAATTACCATCTTCCGGTAACTGGTCCTGTTTGTAACTTACTGCCTGTTTTTACCTTGCAGTTCACACCTTCTGCTGTAACAAGAAAATATTTCAAAATTATTCTTCTTCTTTTTTTTTAACAAAATGAATGCAGAGATAAAGGCTCTTTTTAAAAGAATATAAGAGGGTACACGTTAACCTAAAAAGACTAGCTTTTGACTTGTTCTGGCAGAACTGAAATGCTTCACATTTATCCTTGAACACTCTTGTATATTCCCTCTTCTTCTCATGTAGGAAATGTAAAGGATTCTCACAGTGAAACATTTTTATTAAAAAAAACCAAACCAAAACAAAAATCCACCAAAAAACCACAGCATCAAATGTCTTGTGCTTATGGATTTCAGTTGAAGGCAGAAAAAGTGCTGTTTGTGGGCATGGCACCAGTTAAAGCAATTCTCTGTTACACAGCTGTAAAAACTGATCATCATAAGCATAAATTGCAAACAAGTCAAGTATCTTGATTTTAGAAACAACAGATTTTACAACAGACATGCATCAGATGCTTTAGCATAAATAAATGATAAACACGGGTTAATCAATAATCTTTGAAGCAGTTGCAAGTGGAAGAAATCTGCTGTCAGTGATATTAAAGAACATTCCCTTTTCTGTACTGTTTCTTTTAAACTCCTAAATCCACAAGAAGCAAGAGCTGAGCTCCAATTTAATTACTGTCTGCACTGCTCAACAATGAGGCAATGCCGGCCACTGCAGCCTGCTTCCCAAAATCACCATGTATACGGACGTGTAAATAGCAACTCATGATTGACATGAGGAAGGGAAATTACAACCTGGAAATCAGCTAATGAAAGTTAATTTTGAGTGAGTTTTGTTCAAAAAGCCGTGGGCATTTTGACTGGTGGTGTGCAGCAGGGCTGCTGGCATGGATGTAATATGGAGCATGAGCTCAAAGTTGGCTTCTGCTCTGTTAGTCCTTTCGTAGGATTCAGCTGGAGAAAGATAAGCACACGAAGAAACTTAAGACCAAATCCACTTTTTTGGTAAACATTTGGGGTTTCCTGACATGAGAATTATGGGCTCCTACATAAGCACCTGTCTTCACCATGCTGAATTACTTAGCTACTCAAAAAACATACCTACACAAATGGAATGTAGAAATATACTAAAAAGCCTGGCTTATAAGAAAGTATCTTTCATGTCTTCATTTCTCACTCTAAAAAAAAAATCATACTCCTTGTGCAGTTGTGCCTTTGTGATTTGTTTGTAAGATGACTGTTATTGCATAGAGAAAGAACACATACAAATACTGGGAGAATTTTTATACATATATTTTTAAAATTACGAATTCATACAGTCTGGATGGATGAATGTGAATAAACACAAATGATATAAGTGTATTTTATTTTTACATCACTAAACAAAATACTTCAATGGCATATAAAAATCCTTCATATAATTTGAACTCTACAGGCTTTAAGACCTTTCATCTAATATAACTTGGAGTTTATTACAGTCATTCACTCCATACAAATAGACAACTATATTTCACACAAAAATGTATATATGTACCTATATATTAAGGCACAGAATAAATGTACGTGGCAACACAGTTCTGCCCCCCTGACTGACACTGAGAAGTTTCAATTTCAATTTTACTCTGAGTAGGGGCAGCAGAATTAGGCCTTATACAAAGGTAACACATTATTACAGTTGGCTTGATAGCCATCATTTTACATTTGTTAAATCCCACTATTTAAGGAATAAATAGCCATTTCAGTCTAGTGGCAAGAAGCAAGCAATTGCATAAAATCAGTTGTGTGTAAATCTCTAAGAAGATGGAGATAAAATATCTGTCAAATTCTACTTATTTCTTCCCACACTTCCCAGCAGCTTTGACTCTTCACGCTGATATTTCATTAGCATTTACAGAAAGGTGATTCTGTTAATAATTCTGAGCACCATTTCTCTTGCAAGGAACAAAAAATGGGGGAAAAAAAGTCACACTTCAGCATGAAGTATTTTGCTGAAATCTGCTTATTTCTCATTCCTCATTCCAGAACCACACAAAAAATGCCACCAGCACGTAGTGCAGGTTTCAGAAACAGCACTCACAAGTGGCAAAACTCCAAAATCAGACACAGGAGTTGGTTTAGCATTGAGACCAAACCCGAACTGAGCAAAACACTTGCACAAACACAGATCAGTTTGCAGAGGTAATCCCCTATGACACAATATTCATCCGATGACGATATACTGACAGCCACACCAGTACCTGTGGGGTTTTTCTGCTGAACAAATCATAATGTGTTTGTAAAATTTGTTTTCACCCCCTTTTATTCCATCCTTTTGTTTCTTTTTTTTCACAAGAATAAGAAATGGGTGGGGTGAATTAATTTTTATTGTAATCATCCTAAACTCACTACAGCATCAAAGTAAGAGACTAGGAATCAGTCTCAATTCCGGTCTATTTTTATAAATACATGAAGGGTGTTGAGTGGGAACAGAGAGGAAGGAGACTTAAAAAGCTGTCAGGAATATTCCAAGGAGATGTGCCTGCCTTCCTCCCAGCTGTGTTGCTGGTTTTGGGAGGCACACGGCAGAGGGACGCGCATCGCCACGGCCGCGAAGCCGAGCAGAAAGGAACCTCCTGAACTGCTGCCACGCCACGGCTTCAGCTGGGGAAACGGGAGAGTGCAAAAAGCCTCACAATGCACAGGAGTGATTAAATTGCCTACAAATCACCCTTCCACCTAATCCAAGCAAGTCAGGAGTCAGATAATTTCCTGAAAAAGAGGATTCATATCTCATATTAAAAAAATGAAATCCTTCTTAATGTATCCTACCTAAAGCCAAAGCCTACAGCCACTGAAGTGAGCATCAAACTTAGTAGCACGAGTCTCAGCTGGGCTAATCAAATACCTCAAACTCCCTACAAATAAGTTTTGTTTTTTCATACATTGAATTAACAAATTTCCCAGGCAAGCTACATACAGTCCTTCCACTCCTATTAAACATGCTGAAATTTTCCTGCCTTAACGGCCTCTGTCTTAATAAATAAATAAATAAATCAGGATAAATTAGAGTAGCCTGTTTACCTTTTTAATAATCTTTTCTTCTTTAATATGATTTTACTGTATCCTTTCTTATGTTTATCTCCAAAGTAAACTATATAAATCTTATAAATTTTCTTCTACTGAAATTTTACACATCTCTAATCCCTTTTGCCATATGTCTCTGAATCCTCACTATTTCTAGTACACATTTGGGAGCTAGAACAGCCAGAACGAAAGAGAATATACTCAGTGAAAATACACCTTTCATTCATTAATGTCATGGTAATATCTTCAATATTAGCTGTCCTGCTCTTTACGCACTCTGCCCTGCTCTGTGCTTCCCTTGTTATCACGCTTTGCTTAGCAGAGATTTTCATTAAACCAGCCATGGCGATGCCCAGTCCCTAGTCTGGAGTGTGTATTGTTAATTCAGGGTCCAAAAATACATCCTCGTATTTCAAATCTGCTGGAAGAAGCAAGAAATTCGAGACTGATTGAACGACAATAATTCCATCCATTTAATGCTTTCTGTTAAAGCATTAAATTTGGCTATTTTATGACTCAGGGAGGGTTGCCTATTAGTATGGGTTGACAAGCTGCTTCCGCCAGTTAACAAAGCAGTCTTTTTAATATGTTATATATCACAATATGCTGTTAAAACTCCTCTGGGCTGGCTGCTTAGTTTCAAATTCACACACCGGGGAACAAAGGTCAGCCACAGCAGAAAGGTAAGCGCTTCGTTTTACTACTGGAACTTACATAATTTGCAGGCAGAACAAGCTGTTTTACACAGCAAACGTCAAGTTCATCACAGATGCCTTGAGAATGATCTATCTACTGATGCATATCAGCCTGTTTTGTCTGGATAACTAATCACTTACACGGGGAAAAAACGGTAAACTGCCTGAAAGGTTGTAGAGATAGTTAGCTGTAAACACAGGGATCAATTCAGGTTCATTACTACTCGCAAAACCTACACAATATTGGCCAGCAGTAATTCAAAAGTAGTACAATTAACAGAGATCAGACAGATATCATGTCCGCTTTTTTCAGACTTGCTAACCTTATAAGGCATTACAAGGACCTAAGAATACAGTTTGCACAGACCTTTAGTAACTTCGATATTTCACAAGGCAATTTCATCTGACCTTTAATTTTTAGTGCAGCGTTTTCCGTTTGTAGGGTATCACTTCAGAAAGAGCTGCCTTTAAGTATTTTAAAAACTCCATTAATACTACTTAAACTGGAACTTGTAAGCAAAGCTGTCACCTTATGGGAGACTTTTCCTACACAAATCACCAAGGAGAAGCTACAAATTTTAAGCAATATGAAGCAATTTCCAACAGTAGGATTCTTTGCCACTAGCTTTATATGTGTGTATATTGCCACTGAGGAAAGCAAAACATCTGTCAATATCTGTGTTCAGAAAGGTAAAAATTACAATATACGCCATTGTTCATGTAAGATGTGGTCAATATTCATACCAGTGCTTTTTCTACTTACTTAATTAATACTTTGAGATAAAACTGAAATATTTTGTTCTCTTTGAAAGAAAAATACACCATTTTATTGTCCTCACAATTACACGCTGTTGCTAGGAAGTTACAAGTCTGCTATAACCTAATCGTCTGCTATTTAGATATGGACTCATGAATCCCATATTTTTATTCTAAATTTAAGTTCAGTCATCGTAGCTAATGTCCTTGATGCTATCTCAAATTGCTGTCATTACACGGATCACTAGAAATTGGAGGTAATAGTAAAAAAGAAAAGAAAAAAGAAAGCTACCAAATTAGATGATGGATAAAGGTTTAATCAATTTAATTTTATCACCAAATCCATTTCCTTCCTCTCGAGCTGTCAGGGCACGAGATAAGCGGAACACGTCCTGAAGCACAACACAATCCCTTTGTGGGGAAGGAGTTGTGTCCCTGAACCTCGCCAAGATGAAACACGCTCATTTATTACTTTGGCATTGCAGGATGATGAAGAACCAAGCTGGTTTCCTCCCTTCATCTTCAGCACAATCTTTCTATTTCATTAATTTTTCATGGAATTTCATTTCACAATCGTTTTGCCTTGCTCACCCACTTGCTGCCCTTATTTAGTTTATTCTGTCAACTTTTATTTCATGTCCCATTGTATCAGCAGCAACCCTGGCCATGGCTTTCTACCACATCAGAAATACTTGATCCCCTCCTGCTTCTAGTAATTAACTTCATTCAGTAGCCCTATAAAACGGCACTGCAAATAAGGTGGCTTATTTGTTGTCTTACACTGGAAAATAACTCAGAAAGGTTATCTATCCAATCCTCTATTTCATACTTACCTTCCGTGTGTTGATTTCTAAGAAGTTGCTGGAGGCTGCTGAAGTGTGGCCTTTTTAGTATTATCAGTAAATGGCAATTCTGCTTTTGTTTGGTCTACTTGTAATGACTTATCTGGGAAAACAAGCCTTCTTTTCAAAATCTATACCACAGGCTATGAAATCGGCACAAGCCGTGCTGAGGCCGCTGTGCTGAGTTCTGCCAGTGCTCTGCCATATTCCAGAGCCCTGAGAAAACACAAGGACCCACAAACACAGTAACTGCCTATTAAACCCTAAAAATTTTAAATGGATTTCTCTAAATCAATTGGCATAATTTTCTATCCTCTGGTCATCTTATACATACCGATAAAAAAACCCCCCGACAACTCAAAAAAACCAGAGAGAGAAATATAAAACATCTATTACTGCTGCCACATGAAATTAGTATGCAGATAACCTGTCAAGCATCCATATTTATTTTTCATTAGATCTTTGAAAAATTAAGGTATTTACTTCTCACTGGGAGTTATCATACTTTTCTAAATGACAATGAAAATACTTCTACCTATACTAATTTAACAAATCACCCTGAACATCCACATTTTAACTTTTTAACACACATTCTGTATAGAGTGTAAAACTGAATAAAATCACTCTGTAAATATATGCTTGCAATATAATATTCATTACATAGACATTTATTGTTAAGGCAGGATCTTTTTACTAAAAGGGTTGCTGGATTTCATAAGCATGAAAATAAGATGCATACAAATTAATTACTGGACGATGATATTGTACCCTGGAATCATATTCAGTGTCCTACACTTTTCAGTGCTTTATTTGCATATATGGAAATTTTCTCTCTGATTCTTACTGCATGTGTTTTTTATTGTTTTTTTAGGCCAAATGCACAAGGAAATTCAGCTATTCAGAGAATGCTGTTTGCTCTCCTTGCTTGAACTTGCTTTCTGCCCCCAGGAAACTCCTAAAACAGAGCATCCAGGTATAGAAGAAATGGAGTGAAGTGCTATACCCACACACACAAATTTATAATTCACACTAACCAGAGCAAAAAGATGGCTGAAAACACAGAAAGTAAAACAGAAGGGGATACGCAACACTATTAAATAGAGAAGAATAATAATTGTTTCTACTGCTGTACATTCCTAGATATTCTATTAGGCAATGTCTCAACCTGGTTTTAAGCACAGTTCATATGTAACATGTGTAATAAAATATAATAAGTTGTATAAATAATTTTCTGAGTCCACTTCCTTAAGGAGTAGGGATGTGACAGATAAATTCATTTCCTTGCTTTGTCTAATACTCAATTTAAATTTAAGACTATAGTGAATTTGTCTATTTGTGTCCATAGGTATCCCTGTGTATGGATGTGTAAACGTATGTCTAGTTACAGACTTTAAAGTAGCTACTAAAAGCATTCCTGCTATAAACAACAAGATATGTGTTGGAGAATAGTTAAAAGCAAGTGTCTTTGGTCTAACTCTCTGCAAAGACTTTCTCACAATCCATTAAACAGATCAAACCTACAAAATAGTGGAGCCCACTAATAATTCTCATAAAAACCCAGTTATTTAAAAGCCTAATAAACATTTTCTTGACTAGTTTCCTGAATAGTCTGTTTGTTAAGCAACACCTTCTTATTAGATACCATAAAAATAATAAAAAAAGCAGAAATAGATGGTCACTAAATAAAATAGCATAATAGTAAAATCCAACAGGTTTTATACCGGGCATGCCTTAAATTACAAGAATTTTTTGGCCAGCACGATTTTACAGGAATGTGCATTTTTATGAATGTATACTGTGATTACAAAGAAAAGAAAAACAAAATCATACGAACATAGGTCTGTAATTAGTATACTAACCAACTAAATTTTTGAAAAGTGGTTACAAATGGCACATTTGGAAGAATAAAAAAAGAACACTTCAAGTGCACATTCTTACTGATGTTGGTCAGTTAAGCACTTTCTACAATGCCATCCACCTCCAGCTGTGCATTCTGCAAATAGCTGTCAGCTACCAAGTTATTGTTGAGCAAGTTTTCATGGCTTTTTTAAAGACATTCAACTTCCACCTTGCTTTGGCAAAACAAAGCAAAAAAGGATGCATCAGAAAAGTCTTATTGAAAGACCCTAACTTTTGTCTGCTCTTAAAATTAAACCAAGTACCTTTCCTCCATTGCACAAATTAGTGGATTACTCTTTTCTCCTGGCCAAGTACAGGTCGCTAAAGCTAGGCTAACTTTGCAATTCTGTAGAAAAGTAGTTTTGCTAGAAGAAATCAGCATAAAAGTCTGCAGAGCACAACTTGATTACAGGGAAATTTAAATGGAACTGACTATATGAGCTCTCCTTTCTCAGTGTTTTAAAATTTCTTCTGTAGTGCCAAGTAAAAGGCAGCCTTTCTCACCAGGTGTTATAACCTGCTAAAAACCCAGAGTAACAAGTTGAGGTTGCACATCTATTCGAAGTCCTGATATATCTGCACGTCTGTTGTTTCTACTTGTGTGCATGTCACTATTTGTTACTTTGATTTTGAATATAGAGAGTTAACAAATGAAAGTTAAAATATTGACAATCAAATGACAGTCTTGCATTTAGCATTTGACCCGCTTTTACCAGCTACCATACAAAAGCTGCTTTGACACCTTTCAAAAAAGTTATCAAATACTGCCCTTACTGACTTCAACATAATCAATAATTAAGAGACACTTAGCTAATGGCACCAACAAATCAGGTTTTCTAGGATCATAAGGAGAAACAGCATGTTCAGAGCATTAGCTTGACAGCTAGCTGACTAAAACTTGTGTGAGTACCACATAGAGATGACAATTACAGGTTAGATTATATTCACTGCTTGGACAAACACTCGGACTTCGCATCTCTGCAGTTGAATGCCTTGCAGCTGGGCATCTCTGGCACTCTGCTCCTCGTATCAGTTTATTTTACTTTAAAGTCCTCACAGCCGGTTAACTTCGTCTTTTTCAGGCAAAGCATCAAAAATCAGGCGGTAGTGTGTCATCCCCTCTACAGGGAAAGCAAGACAGCCTTGCGAAGAGCTGTTATCTAGGGCATATTCCCTGTTCGCAATGACATCCTGTAGCTTCACTTTTCCTGCTTACGGCAATTAGCGCCTTCCTAACCAGGGTTCGCTTAGGGACGGGGAACAGCACCGAAACAGAAAAACTTGGTGGACCTTGTCTAGAAAAGGAGAGAAGCGGTAGTTTGGAGGGCGCGACAGCCGCGGGGGCTCCGCGCCGCGCTCCGCCCGGGCAGCGGCACCTCCAGCCCGCGGGCACGGGCGGGCACCGGGCCGCGGGGGAGGCGGCGGGCATCGCGGCCGGGCGGGGCGGGCCGGGGCTGCCGGAGCCCCGGGACAGCCCCGCTGCACAGCGCTGCCCGGACGGGGCCTGCCGAGCACCCCCGCGCCGCACCCCCGTGGGTTCAGCCCCGGCCCGGCACAGCGCAGGGAGGGCAGCGAGCTGTGCCCGGCCGCGGGGACAGCGACGGCCGCTCTCGTCCCCGGCTGGCCCCTAGGAAGACACCGCCCGCCCCGCCCCGGCCGTCGGGGCAGCGCAGGGCTGGTGCCGGCGAGCGCCGGGCACTGACAATAGAGCTGCGAGCAGCCGATGCTGTGCAGGCGGCAGGCGGACGGAGTGGGAAAAGAAAACAACAAGAAAATGACATCTCTCTTACCTTTCCTCTTTGATCTCCTCCTCCTCCTTCTCTTGGACTTGCATCTCAGCTGCCCGCTCGGCCCTCCCGACGCCCTGCCGCTGCCCAGGACGGATGTCATGCCGGTACCTCAGCGAGCAGCACCGCGCGGACGTGTTCTCCTCCCGCGGAGTTTCTCCTCGTTCTGGAGGCGGCTTTTATAGGGCGGTGGGTCGGGCCGGCGGGGCTGTGCCGGGGCTGTGCCGGGCTCCGTTCGGCGCTACCGCCGCGCAAGGGTCGCGCCTCCGCCCCGACGTGCGGGGCCCGGCCGGGGCGATGCCCGGGGGCGCCGCCGCGGCTCTGCCGGCCCCGCGCCCACTTTTTGCACCTCTGCGAGTTGCTGGGCACCGGCCGCTTTGAAGCCGATGGTGCGGGGGTGGGGGGGGGCGAGGGGGGCGGATTTGCTGCTGCAAAGTCTCCCGCAGCCCAATCGCTCCCGCCGCCCGGCGCTGACATCAGCTCCGCCAGCCCTCGCCCCCAAACTCTGCTCCCGCGGGGCTGCCGGCTGTGCCCGGCTCCCGGGAGAAAGCGAGGGAGAATGGCCCCGTAGGGAATAAAAACATCCTGCCGCCTCGTCTGGGAGAAGCCGGAGGGGCAGCTCGCAAGAAGGGAGGCTGCAGGGAGGATTTCAAGCCTTTTCTTTTTTTTTTTTTTTTTGTCTGCTTTAGACCATGTGGACAGTGAACACTCCGCTTCCACATACGGAGAAATGCCTCTGCTGTCCTCCCCAACCACGCAGTTATTAACTAGTTCACTAATTGCAATGCTTATTATTCCCAGTGAAAGAATGAGAGTTACTGTTGAAGGATCCCTGTGTCAACAAACCTTATGCAAGAGGATAAGTGTAGCGATTCCCCTTGAATCTCCAGTTATTTTTAAGGTACGTGCTCTGTTACATTCACGATCAAGGGCAAAAGCTCTGTGAAAAGAAGAGTGTGTTGTCGCTCAGACTCACACATTAACACTCTGCAGTGCCTCATTTAGGCAACTGTGCAATTAAAGTGTCGGGAGCAGAGGGGCTTTTACAGAGAGGAAAGATGACAACAGCAATCCTCTGAAAAGCTTGACTACAAAGCATGACACGTTCGTTACAAAAAGCCAGGGTACACAACAAATAAGATACTGCTTCAAGTTACGAGGGACCTACCGCTTCTGTGCTCTACTGTCCTTACGCATTATCTCATTTAAAAACATGTATCGGGAAACCTAGGTAGTGACTGGAAAATGGAAGAATATCAAGAAAAATTATGTTAAAAAATGAATGTCATCATTAGTGCCTACTGCATTTGCAGTTGGCTGAAGGAGCACAGCAAACCCCTGTTTATCAGAACTCTTTTAATCTAAAACTTCCTCTTGTTGGAATGTAGGTTACCTGGCTCCTGCTGCTAACCACTTCCACTGCAACCCTCCCAGCTATTAGAAACCCTCTGTGTTTGGCTGGTATATAGGCCTCTGTAATTTTTGGAGGCAGAGCTACGTGTTACGGATTTTCAAATTAAATAAACAAAACCATAAAAGTCTCTAAAGGTGCTCATTAAACTGGGATATGGATAACTCAGGTGTGCCAAGATGATGTCACCTCTTGGACCCTCTGTACTCCATGAAGCAGGTCGCATATGGTAAGAAGACCCTATGTACCCTCACTTTCAGCTATGTGGCAAAGCACAAAGCTCAGGGGGAAAGTGCCCTCCCATCTCAACAGCTAAGGTAGGGTAAGAGAGCCTGAGAATCCAGACCTGCATTGCTTGAATGTCAGATATAGTTCAGGAAGCTCTGCATGAAAGTAGGTTCTTACTTGCCTAGTTTTTACAGGTACTGGCAGAGTTGTTTTACAACATACACATCACCCAAACTGCTACATAGCTTAAGTAAACATCTCTTTAAAGTGCTTCTGTCTATTTCAGGGATAAAAACTTGTCTGCAGGAAAACAGAGAGGCAATCAGTATTTTTTATTTTCGGCTTCGGCCTTCAACCTTTCTCCCCTTTTCCTTCTGATTTCTGTTGTTCTGACCACAGCTGACTCTCATCTATTAATGTGGCAAAAATTTGTTGTATGTGAAGTAGTTACTGCTGCAGCAAAACACAACTGCGTGTTCAACTGTACATCAAAGTTCTGACCAGTCTGGAATTTAAGTCACTTAGTTTAGAAGTCAGATTTAGAAAAGTATCTTCTGTATTTCAGTACCAATCTGTGTTCTCTACATTATGGATCTAAAAGAGAAGCTAGATCCAATTAGAAGGAAAATGAGCATCCTGGGACATTCATTCATTTTTAGGAGTGGCTTTAAGCTCAGCTCACTAAATTTTCTGAAGGCTTTATTTCTGATAATATTTTGTTAACATAGTCTCAAAATGACTGGAACCTAACATGTTAAGAAGACAGACTGGCATTGCCAGTCCCTAGAGAAGTCGTGCTACCAAGCCAACCTGAAAAGCCACCAATTCTCAGGAACTATTATTCAGTGCTAACAGATTCATGAACTGCTTTATATTTCTAGGCACAGTTCTAAGAAAGTATCAGCAAGGCAACATTAGCAATGATGGATCTATACTGGTGGTATAGCTCCCTCCTAGGCTGGTTTCAGGATTGTAGAAGGCATGAAGACAGCTGAAGTCATGCTGGTGGAAGATTTCCGCTTGGCCTCAAGGAGATGTGAAAGGCAGTCTTTGTTTATACTGTCCAGCTACAAGGTCAGTAAAATTCCTTAAATGTTCTATGCTTATTCCTCTTATTCCCTGCAATGGAGGGAGTTGGCTTCTCCACCCAATGAAGTGCCCTGTTTCAACAGCCTTTTTTTAACGTAAATGCAAGGTTACCAGTCCCACTCAACTGGATCTGTCTCTCAGAAAAACATGTAAATGTTTTCAATAACTTTGTTAGAGTGACATAAACTCAAACTAGGAAATACACAACCAGTATCAATGAGGTGGGAAAAAGCTAAATTATAAAATAATACCATCTCTCTCAGTTGTGTGCCTATGTCTACCATTAGCCAATGCACTTGACAGTTTTATCATCCCACAGAAATTATGGCTGTTCCTCAATGCCCCAGTAGCAATTGTTAGTGGTGTTCCATGCTCCTTTTTGTTGAGTAAAGCAGCTTCGGACGTTTTCATCTCCGTGAGCCAACACCCTGTGGTTGTTATGATTATTACCTTCAAACTGACGTAATTCAGACTGTTCTTTATTATCTTCCAACTGAAGTAATTCAGACTGTTCTTTGTTATCTTCAAACTGAAGTAATTCAGACTGTTCTTTATTATCTTCAAACTGAAGTAATTCAGACTGTTTTAAAGGCGTAACTTCACACACCTTGACTTACAGCCTGCAAAGAAATGCACATCAAACCAATGCACAGTCACCTGCTCAGGCCTAGGTGAGTCAGCCAGGTAGGAGAGTTTAAGGTGTAAGTCCTGATGTGAATGCCTCTTCCCTGTGCTGTCTGTGTGAATGCCTCTTCCCTGTGCTGTCTGGGAGCTGTGACTCCTCTCGTGAACCCATCGCAACTACTGATCCCGGCCAGTACATCAAAAACCTCTGTTCCTGTTCTTGTGAGATAGACAGGTCTCTCTCACTGCTTGAGGTACCCAAGCAAGAAGTCCAAGCTTTGCAGGATTTGTGACAATTCACTTCACTCAGGTTCTCTCAAAAGAGGAGAGCTGAAGGGCAGTCCAAATAGTTTATTAACTGGAAGACTGATGGTGACTATGAGAGTATGATGGGGAAAGAGAATGTGAAACTGGATGCCAGGTTGCACACCTTAATTATGCATTACCATTTAAATTTCCATGCCTAAGAAATATAGTGTAGAGTTAGTAATCAACAGAAATGGAAAAAAATTAAAATGGATGAAGAAAAAAAGCAGTCCACCCTTATTCAGCTAAGAACTTCAGATGAGCAACTTTAGGAAAAAAATATTTTGAAAAGTTATCCAAATCTGAATACTAGGTCCATGGGTATTATGTATGGCCGGTACTTTTTCTATATGAACATATTTAGCTCAAGTAGAATAAATATAAGATCAATTTTTTTCTTTATCCCTCTGTTTTTTAAAATTGAGAGTAGCTTGATTTTCAGTGACATGATAATACAAAATTTGCAGGTGAAACAATTTAAATAAATGCTATATTGCACTTGCAGAAATGCAAATATGTAAAATGATGTTGAGCATCTAAGATGTCTCAGGGAATGCCCCACACAAGTGTTGCAGCATTTGCAGGGAGTGGTCCCTTCAGAACGAAAGAGTCCTGCTGAGCAGCACAGCAAGTGGGAGAGACAAGCTCCAGACTCTGCAGTTCCCAGAATATGCTCAAACCCTTGAAGAAGAGGCCATCTGGCTGCCTTATTCCACAGTTTGCAGCTGCACTGTCCCTTTCCTAAGGAGCTATGGATACTGCAAGCAGCAGGCCACAGTAGAGATTTTTGCAATTTACTGCTTGGGAGCAGACATGCCCTGTAGGCTCCTGAGAGGGGACAGGGATGCAGTAGCCATCATCTATTTTCTCCTCTCCTCTCCATCCCGTTTCTGTTTGATTTTGCTTCCTCCTGCCTGTGAAGGTAGAGAAAAAAAAAGGCCCTTAGAATTTGGAAGATAAAAGATGCTCAAGGGCGTTAAAGCAGGGCATGAATGCAATCGTGTGGCTGTGCAGGTGAGACTCCAGAGCCTTCTGCCGCAAAATGCCTGCACTAATCCACTCTTGCCCTACTTACAAGGAGCTGTCAGTGTGGTTATTTGCAGCAAAAACCACTTTAGCTTTGGGGCCAAACATCACAGGGTGGTGATGAAGCAATGAGGGTAGGGATCCATATTCAGTGTATCAAGTTTGTCAGAAAAATACCTCACTGCAGACAGGTCCTCCTGTCTGCTTTGCATATTCTTGCAAACGAAATATCCCAGGCTGGGTAACACTGTAGTATTGCATAGCTGGAGGTTAAGGCAATGCTAAAAGGATTTGCTCCCTCACTAAACTTCAATAGAACTGAAGGGACCTGGGATTCTGTCTTCTCTGCTGTGGGAAAGCCACAGCAGCCAAGTTTCATCTCCCACAGGAGAAGCTTCCCCTCTCCCCCTCATTTCTTCAAGACCCCATATCTAGTCTGATGGGGGTTCACTGCAACATGCCAACAGTAGGCGACGTCCAACTCCCCGATGAGCATGACGTAAACATTTCAAATCTGCTTAGACCATAGTCTGTTTAATGGGGAAAATACCTGGACTTCAAGTCATTGTAATTAGTAAGCCTGTATATGCCACACAAACCAGCAGCAGTCAGTGGAGATGAAACAAAACTTTCTGAAAGATGTTTGTATGGGCATACTAGAACATAATTCAGCAGCTCCGACTCTTGAGGGGAGTAGAGATGCAGCTCATCACCAGAAACAGTTTTGATTTTAATAGTGTTTCCTGTGTTTGTAATAAGCTGAACCAAAATGCGGAATGAAAATGTCCCAAAAGTAGAGATGTCTGAAACCTCATTCTGTCGTCAGATGTTTCAATCCCAGCCCAGACTGGTCATAGACAGTTTGTTCATATGGGATTAACTTGTTCACAGACCTCCTGCAAGGCCCCTGTTGTCCAGGTTTCTTTCTGTGCCCAGTATCCCAATCCACTTTCTTCAACCACGTGGAAATGCATCAAGTTGTAACAGATTATTATTAATTTGTTATTACCAATAATAATTTATTATTATTAATTTATTATACTTCTTATTACTGTTATTCTTTTAAAATAGTAATTCTCTGATATTGAAATATTGCAAAAACATTTTTGTCCTCTACATCCTTTGAATATAACCTTTAAAACAAAGAGTCTGCTGGGGGAAAGCCCCTGCGTGCTGCAGCGTGACTGTGCAGAGCACCCTTGGGCAGAGGAGAGGGGCACCTCATCAGCCCTTGGTGGGGCAGGGGTGCAGTGTCACTGGTGGGTCCACAGCCCACCCAATGCCTTGGCTGCAAGGAGTTCCCAAGAGGCTGAACCACAGCATCACCCTCATCACGCAGTTGCCTCAGGCTGGGAAATCGGGCACCTGAGAAGAGAATTGCCCAAAACAGTTCGTTTCTCTGTGCTGACAGGTTTTTCATCAGTAAAGTACAGATGCAAATACTAACGTCAGGAGATTAAGGAAAGCTAAAATGACCATGGGCTGCTTGCACACAATATACTTTTCACCCTAATCTTTTCAGTTTGGAAAACTTCCAAAAATTAAATGATGAATAAATTCTCCCCATAGCTGCCAAGTGGATTACAAAGACTTGCAGAATTTTTGATGAAAGACTACCATCTTCTAAAATGAATTCTGCAAGCCTATGTCATGAGAAACCTTAACCAACTTCTCTGGGACTCTAAAAATGTTTTATAGAGTAATCTTGCGGTAGCTGCCTTGTAGAGAATTAAGGCAGTACTGAAAAATACTACAGCATAGCTATTGCTATTATTTCAGTAATGCAATGTGCTACAGTTTAAAGAAGTTATTATGGAAGTATAATTTGACTAAAGTTTACATTTGCAGGATGACAATATGTTTAGTGTTACAGCCTTTTCCTTGAGACCTCCAGCAGCAGCAGTCACTGACCTTGTTAGGGACAGTGGCTGAGGATAAGGTGTAATAGCAGAAAAGGAAAAGTGTATTGAATTGCATTAACCTCGGGCTAGATCCCCTGCCAGATTCATCAGGTTTCTGTGCTGTCCAATGGCTTTACAAAAGGAGTTTCACTGCAATTTTCTGTCAACTTATTTTTAAACATACTTTTCAAAAGGCATTCAGATTTATGTCGTATATAATCACTGCAAAGCTGAACACAACAGTGCAGAATATAAATGCAGAAAAGTGTATGGAAATACAAGAAGGCTGCTGTAGAGGCATATGTTTTCCAACAGCTGGCCAGCAGTAGCAACAGTCAGCTGCAAATTTCTGAGATTTGTAAGGCCCTACAGCCCCTACTGAGCACGCTATGATAGACATCAGAGTAAGGTCATTGAGAAAATAAAGAAAATATTTTTTTGGAAAGAACTAACTTATAAACTCTATAGTGAAGATCATAAAAATTATTTATCCCTCTCATAAACCATGCAATACAATGATTTGCCTGGGGAAGGTTGTTTGCTGTGTGCAGTATGGCCATTCAGAAGTCATGGAGGATACATACTGCAGATAGAGAAAAGCAAATAACATAAAGGCTGCCTCGTATTTTTAAAAACCTTTTTTGCATTTTATTTCTTGTATGAAAGCTAATTGATGTAGAGTGGTTTAAATCTAGCTCTAAGTTCTGACTCCTGTTTCTCCTGATGGCCACACTCAGCAGCTGCTTGGTCCTTTTTCATTTAGAACCGTCTCTTTCTCCAGGCAGCAACTGACAGAACGAGAGGACACAGTCTTAAACTGCGCCAAGGGAAATATAGATTGGATATTGGGAAAAAGTTTTTCATGGAAAGAGTGGTTAAGTACTGGAATCACCCGGGGAGATGGTGGAATCACCATCCCTGGATGTGTTTAAAAAAAGATTAGATGTGGCACTTGGTGCCATGGTTTAGTTGAGGTGGTGTTAGGGCATGGGTTGGACTCGATGATCTTGGAGGTCTCTTCCAACCTGGTGATTCTGTGATTCTGTGATCTGTAGGACGCTTCTAAATTATGATGTGCTGGTAAATGTAGATGGGCATCCCTTGATGACTGCTCTTGTAGACTTTCCTACTGTACCAGACTATCCTCATGGAATTAGTACAGGGTTTGAACACCATTGGTCTGATGTCAGGTCTTAACTCAAATTTACGGTCATGACCTTAGGTAAGTCACCTAAGTACTTATGTTCTTCAAGATGACAGCAAGCCACATTACTGCCTGTAAGTTTTGTTTCATTGGTTGTCAGTAAACTATTGAGGTAAATACTGTCTTTATCTTGTTCTGGATGCAGCTCCTACAAATATGGACCCCCAACTCTTGCTTGAGATGTGTAGATGATATTATAATGTGAATAAAGAAACATCATGGAGCTATGATTGCCATCACAGATCTAAATAAATACCCACCAGCAACACTGAAAAAACAATAGCAGTTCCTGAATTAAAAAATAACTCCTTCAACTATCATGAGTAAGGGAAAGGTAGAATGCAATGCAGTCAGTGCTATTACAGTTTTATCCTCTACCTCCCACATCAATTTCCCCTTAATTTTATTTCTCCTGTGCTCCATCTGATTTTCCTTCATTGTCCTCAGATAGGCATCAGAAAAGTAGAGGTGCTGAAGCCTCTATCTGCAGAAAAAAGAGATACCTAGAGGTGCTTGCATGTAGGTCTTCTACAACAACTGAGTTCCTGGAGGAGAATGATGTCCACAGACAGCTCAGGAAAACTTGAGCGGCAGCAAAGACAGATGGCAGATCCTAAACATACATGAAGAGGAGCAGGGGTATCAAGAAACATGGAGGGAACAGTAATTAATCTATATATCTCGCTTACCCTAGAAGTCCCAAAGAACTGCCTGATATCTCTGAATGATTCATACGACCAAAAATTTCAGTCCAACCTCAACATATGGATGAAAGTCGAAGACATTATTTTAAGATCTTGGTAAACCTGTTAAAGTCCAACGTGTCCATCTCGGTGGTGAATCCTGAACCCTTCCTGTATATAGGAAATAGATAAAGTCGTTGTACTTAATTTCCTCCAGAGTGGCTAGGTGGCTCTGCACGTACCATGTTAATTAGTAGTAGCTATGGAGCCCTTCAGCTGCCCTCTGTCCAAATCCTTCTTCCCTTAGTTTTTCTCACTGAATCTACATTCAGGCACTAATTTCTATGTGTCATACCAGTAAAAATCAGTTTTACAGGATGACAACGACAAGCAGCCACTGAAGCCTTAAAACACAAGTGCTGTATCAAATAAAACCTTAGCCAAACTGGAAAGAGTTATTTTAAAACAATGAGCTTCTCTTTACTGCTGGACAGTTTTGGAATAAAATTTGCAGATGTGAACTCTGCCAAGCTTAGTAGTAGAGAAAGATTCAGTGGGAATACAGTTTTAAATCTGTCGTTTAACCATAAGACTGGAGACCTAAGCCTGGATTGTTCCCATTTAATCTTTACATTTGACTCGGGTGAAGACCTAAGTGAAGAGTCCTGGCACCCTGCACTCCTTGGCACACAAATGGAGATAGACAGGCCTTCAGATGGTAGCATCAACTTTATTTTGGAAACATCTTTCTTATTTAAACACGAGAGAATTGAATAGCTTCACTGAGTGAAGCTATGGCAACGTGAGATTTTTTTGTGTTTCTCTGAATCCTAAAACTAGCCAAAATTGGGAAAAGTAGACTTTCTCTTAAGAAATAGGTAAAATTTTATGGCTGTGACTTGTTTCTCCCTAGATTTTTTAGTGGGACAAAGGAGAGTAAGATTGAAATGACACCAGTATAAAGTACAAAGTATTCTACTGAATCCTGGGGTTTAAAATATACATTTCCATTTATAGAAGCAGTTTAATAAACATGCTTTTCAAATGCTCAATTCCCGTTACATCTTTATCAAAGGGGAAACAGTTAAAGAAAATTATACATCAATGCAGAAAGAAGTATTAGGATCATATGTAAGATGCCTTATTTAGAATCTGAAAATTTATTTTATGTTTTTCTGTTGACAACCAGAAGCGCTGGATAGGAAAAAAAAATAGCAGAACAAAGAGCTCCCTAGAGATATTTCACGTTTGCTGACTTACTACATCATCACATATGACACTGAATTATTAGTTTCAGCAAATACTGAAATAGCACAAGAAAGCTTTCTTGCTCTTTTATCTTCACCATTGTTCTTGGATTTAAACAAGTCACATAAAAAGTTCTGGGAAAAACTAAAAATATTGAAAAATCATAATTTAGAGTGGTGTTTGTTATACAGGATGCCTCCTTAATCATACTGAGGTAGGAGGCTGGGAGCATAGTTTCCTTGAGCTCAGAGGACAATTTGGAGAGAAAACATGGCCCATTAGGTCTTTAGGAAGTTTTAGCAAGATTCTTCCTTTCTCTCTCTTCGTCTGTGGAAGTGGCTCTGCTCATGCAGAAAGATTGAAATGGTGCCCTGATTTGTATCAGCCTGAACTCTGCTGTTGTCAGAGAAGCCCACACACAGTACAGCACATTTTCCAATCATGTCACAAGTTAGCTATTTTTGGATTCCTTTTAAAAATACAAATATTAGTGACTATCAAAATTCAGGCCACCATGTACAACATTGTCTGTGTGGGGTCTCAAAACAGGGGTGAGCAGCTTGCCCTGCCTCCACCACCTGCACTTCATGGTCCCACTGACACATGGATGACCTCTCCTCACCAGCCCCTGCCTGTGTGGGCTTGTTTGATTCTGTGGCCTTGACCTCAGCTGTAAATTTTTAAAGTGACACTGTGTTCTTTATTGCAGGAATGGTGGAAGGTAAATGTCTGGGTGTAGTACGATTCTCATGACCTTCCTACTGGGAATAGAAGTACAGTGCTTCACCAAAAAATCAAACCAAAACAACAACTCCAGACTCAGTTCTATGTATGAAGCTGTAGTTTAGTATCATCTATTTTGATGCAACAATAAATAAAATTATAATGCTTTGCATTACTATAGTTACTGAAAATTTCTGAACTGAGAATTGTTATGTATTAATGTTGAAACTTTGAAATCATTAACACCAAGCTGAGGCATGATTGCCTTTTTCAGACCTAATTCTCAAAAATAGCTGTGCTAATTCTTCTTTTTTAGGAATGGATACTTGATTTTTCTCACCCTGAAAACAAAGACGAAATTCTCATTTACTGACATTTTCCTGGGATTAGATTGTTTTCCTGTAAGCTGTGGCTTTTGTATGCACTGGTGTAGTTTCTTTAAAATGCTGTGTGTGACAGCAAGAGAAAAGGAGAAGACAAAATGAAACAAATGGATCAGTATGTTAAACAGTGTCATAAACTGAAAGGAAGGGGTAGGGTATGATCAGGAATATGTATGTTACAATTTAAAATAAGAATAATTAGGATGGATTTATTTTAAATTCATGGTGCAATTTACTGTGCTCATCTCAGACACTTCCTTCCCTTTCTTTTCTTCCCATAGCCATTGAAAGATTTAAACACCTTACTTGTAAGTAATAAGCATTGATTCAGCATCCCTCATGAAATGATGCATGATTTTACTCCATCACAGATAATTTCAGAAACATTTTGCTGCCTGCTTTTATCTGCACTCTGCTTGTGGAGAGGATTTGAAAAGGTTTGCGTAGTTGCCTGCCCTGCAATAATGTGAGGATTTTGTTATCCCGCTGAGCTACCACCGTTGGTTCAGATAGCTTGGATTCCTTCCTTCTGCAGCCAAAAGCTCACAAAACCTCTCCATGCAACACAAAGGTGCAGGAGAGAAAGGGCAAATGATTCACCAAACATTTCAAGAGGCTATTTATATTCCTCCTGGAACACAGCAATTAGTGCTTTTCTTAGCCCCATCTGATCACCTTGTTGTCCTCTGCTTGTGCAACCACTTAAACAGTTTTTAGACAGAGATCTTCAGCTGCTTCTGATATCAGATCCAGTCCTGCCTCCAGCCAAAGACATCAGACCTGTCCTACTGACTTAAACACAAATGGGATTAAATATTGCATCTCTTTAGCCCCAGCACAATACTGACATCTCAGTCAGGTTTGCACATCTACAGACGTGGTCAGAGCACAGCATCCCAAGTTCAGGACAAGTCCACAACCCCCCAGCTGTGAGATGTTCTCTTCCTTGCGTGTGCCAGCTGTGATTGCTGACATACCAGCTTGCATTTGCAGGAGACACCCTCAAATTCACAGATGTACTTGCACCCTCTGATAGTTTCATTCATTGTGACAGGGAAATTGAACACCTAGTGCAATACAGACAACACTGACATTCATCTAATATGATTTCCCTTTTTTATTCCCTGTATCTCAGTCTTTCCTCAAGCCTCTGTGCTGAAACACCCACCCAGTAATTGTGGCAATTAATGCCAAACGATTGGCAGAGGGATTTGGGTGTCCAGTTCCTTGTGGCTATCTGTGAGACAATCACAGTGAATTTCTGAAATTCCAAGCATTGTGCTTGTTGCAGTGCAAGGACAGTCTCTCTCAGGTGCTCATGCATCCGGTTTCCCATGGGGATGTCGCGATCCTTGCTTGGGGCTGCCAGGCACTGGGTGCACCTGCCCAGAGCCCTCAGCGAGACCCTGCTGGCTGCTGCCCCCTCGAAAGGGACATCATTCCCTGGCAGAGTCCTGGCAGAGTCCCTGGCAGGGGTACCAGTCCCTCTAAGAAGCGTCAGTGCCGATAAGGGGCATCAGAGCCTCTCAGGAGCATCGCTGCCCAGCAGGCATATCAGTCACCACAAGAGGTGTCACACTTTAGCCAGGGTATCAGGCCAAGGCAGCGGCAGCGGTCTCTATAGGGGAAATCAATCCCTACGAGTGGTATCAGCCCCTGTGTGTGAGGTACCGGTCCCTATACGAGGTCTCGGTCCCCGGCAGGGGTATCAGTCCCTGGGGTGTCAGTCCCAGACAGGGTATCGGTCTGCCTGAGGACAGCCGCGAGTGATCCATGCAAATTGCAGCCCGGGCGCAATCAGTAGATGTGACAAGCAGCAGGCGCTGGCAACCGGGGACATAATGAAGGTGTGAGTGTGTAACCGGCGAACAGATAACAATGCTATAGGAAATTATAGGGCAGCGCCGTATTGAGTAAGTGCAGTGCGAAATGAGCTGCGGCTCGCAGGTCATGCTTCCCCGCTGCTGGAGTGTCTCCTGCTCTTGTCCTTTGTAATTGTAAGTGGCAGCAGTGGCGGCTGAATGCGAGGAGGGCACGTATCCAGCCCTCATTTGTTCTGCATTACAATGCAGCCCTCGCCGCCAGCAGCTGATCCGGAGTGTCAGTGCCCACCTCCCAAGTGGACCAAGAAAACAGTGAAAACTCAATTTACTTGAGAATTAGGAAGGCTGTCGTTAAAACAAGGCTGTCGTTAAACACGCGGAACAGTGGAGCTTGTCCTGTAAGAAATAGGGTGAAACTTCTCTGTTTTCTTTTTTTAAAAACAACATGCTTTCTCCTCAAAGAAACACAGAAGACAAAAGCCTTTTCTTTCAGGAAACAAAAAAATCATACATAGAAAGTAGAAAATCCTCTCATTGTCTTATTTTTGTGCTCAAAGAAACATTTATAATATATGAAATAATTTTTTAAAAACTTGGAAGAAAGCTTTTGACCACATACAGTCTTAATACAGATAATTCTAGAGATGCTACTATTTCTTTTACCCACTTATTAATATTCAAGGGGAGAAGACTATCTAAAAAGTGTTCATTGATTTTTAATTTCATTTCCAAGTCCAATATGAAGTCCTCTGCATTTTGTTCTGACATTTAGATCAAACCCAGCAGTGTTTTCTGAAACCTCAGGTCTTCGAGACTCTTGGCTCTGAATCCCATTTAAAGGTTTACAGATTAAGTTTAACATTTGAACCTAATCAAAGACAAGGAGGTAACTCAAAGTGCTCTGTACAGTTCACTGGTATTTCACTATCACTGATCGATACTGTCAGCTATTTATGAACACTCCATACATGCCTTCCCCCTCTTCATAATACCAGGCAATTTATTTATGTTTTTCTTCACCTTAGCCCTGAAATGTACATTTTGATGGTTAAAGTGAAAGCCACACTAAACACAACACTTGCTCGATGTATTTACTAATACACTATAAAAAGTAGATCAGTATTTATTCTGTAACCTTGTTTTTAATCACTCAGTGTGGCTGCTTGCTATAATTGTAATAGAGAATCAGTTTGGTTCTTGCAAATGAACCAACCTACAAATGAAAAGAATTCAAGTCAAAAAAAATTCAAGCTCTCGATAATTTTTCTTTTTTTTCTTTTTTTTTTTTCCCAATAGGGTGAACAAACCCTGTCTTTTTTCTTCTGGTTTATTTAGGCCAGACGACTTCCAGTTGAATCAGAGTGGGTCCCAGTTTGGGTGTTTCCCAAACTCTGAGGAGTCCACAGCGGGGTTTGCATCCTCAAATAGTGAGTGAAATGCCACAAAATCTCAGTTTTGACAGGTGACCACACTTTCTGGCACAGGAAGGTGTTCCAGGAGTTAAGCCTATGAGTGATTTGGTCGATTTGGTATCTGTGGAATCCCCTGCTTCTATTTTTCCGTTGTTTGCCTTGGTTATGTAGGAGAAATCTTTGCAGATACAAATGGATTGCCCGTCTTCTGCAGAGGCAGCACTGAGAAAGACCACACAGCAGCCTACAATGCCTCACCACTGGGTGGGAAGGAGACATTTTGGGAGCTCAGACTGGCTGCACTCTTCACACAAAGGGGCACATGGGACGTGACCTCCCCTGGGAACAAAATCGAGGGCCTGCCATAGTTAATCCTGGGCTTTGTTATCTCTCCTGCACATCACTGTGCCCCGGACTGCTGCTGCTCTGCAGGAGTGTGTAAAGAGAGATGCTATCACCCGCTATCTGCCGAAGCCAGAAACAGGCAATACCAGAAAAGCCTGTCTTGTCCAATTTCCAGTTCAGCTTTGCAGACTCAAGAAGTGCAGATAGTTTGGACATACTTTAGATAAGGACCTGAATATCTGGGCGTTTTCCTGAGCATTGAATGCCATGCTTCATGCAGTTTACTAAATTGTGTCACTAAATTTTTACCTTTCCTGGTAATAGACTTTCTTGCTTCAGCGTTTCCTCTCCCTACCTCCCAGCAATAGTATTGGTAAATGGACAAATATATATGTACAACCACCAGTGTACACTCTCTTGTAATATTAGTACTAAAATGTGCATATTTGCCCAGTGCACTTGGGTTCTTGAGAAATGTGTGAAGCCAAGAGCAAGCTGCTCGCATGCTTACAAAGCCCCGTGCCTGCAGTGAGAGTTCACTTTTAAATGTATGATGAAAAAACAAACCTTGCCTTCCTGTCTTTGTAGAACAATCCCGTGTGTGTGTGTAGTACAAATGCACTCAGATGCAAAGATGAAAGTGGGTATTTTGCTTCTTTCACACACAGCCACAAAGGGAGCCCTGCACCTTTGCAGAGCTGTAATTGCCAGGTGCCTCTTTTAGAGGCAGGATGGATAGCTAGTTTGGCATTGAGCTAATCTTTTGGAAATGTAGGAAGGAGAAAAAAAGGACTGATTACAGATTGCTTTGCTTCGTAAACCTCGCTCCCATACTGTCTGAAAATAAATGTTTGTGTTCGTTGTTACATCTTTCTACACAACATATTTAACCAACATTCAAGAGGTTGGCTTTTTTTTTCCTCCAGGGACTTTCAGCAGATTTTCAGCTAGTTTTCCCCTTACTTTCCTTTCTGACTGCTTTTTGCCTTACTTACCATTCCTGGCTCCCTCTAATGTGCTTCTGCTAAAGGATACCTTCCTTCTCCATTTGTTTATCAAGTGAAATTGAATAGCTTAGGGATAACTGTTTGCACCTCAACTCATTTGTGAAAAATGTACTGATGATTGTTCCTATTTGAAGCAGGAATCTCTGAAACACAAATCCTTTCCTTAGGACAGGGAGGCCAATCTGCTGCTGCTCTTCTATCCCATGAGTCGTAGGTCAGCATTTAATTTCTGGAGAAAATAATTACTATTCAAAATTGCTAACAAGTTTCACAATACTTTTTGAAATTCACATCCAGGGACCACCTGACCAAGACTAGGAGTGGGCAACCTCCTAATTAAAGTGTTTGAACTGTCCGATCTTTAAAACCAAGCACGTCAGTGACAGCACACTGAAGACATAGGAGGTTTGTTGGAAGGTACAGTTAGGTGAGCTCAACCTTTGGGCAAGGGGGGAAAGGAAGGACACAGACACCTGAACTCCAGGAAGCATTTTTCAGTAAACTTTGCAAAGACCTTTTGTCTCCATCACAAGTTGCAGTTAGATAATTATCTCCTTTGTTATCTTGCTGTAGAACCACTTCTGTATCAGCAGACGGAGCCTCAGTCACTGCTGGGTTTACAGAAAGTAAAGATGAAGGAAGCAGGGACAAGGACAGGGATCAGAATAGGGATGAGGACAGACTGGGACAGGCACGGGATTGAGATGGGAGAAGCAAACAGATCTGAAGCAGTGTCTAAATCCTGCCACACAGGCTCAGCACAGATTGTGCTTGACTCCGCTAGCATGTGCAATGTCACCAGTATGGCAGCATAGTTTCTGTGTGAATAAGCACAATACAAATGCTTCTTAAAAGATGAAAGATCTTCCAAGTGGTTGTTTACCTGTTGTCCTGTTGTTTCCCTTGTTCTCACATTTGCTGCCCTGAAGAAGTGCATGCCTTCCCTGTGTAACAGTGAACTCTTGGGGCCAGCGGTGTCCCAGCATAGAGAAAATTATCAAATGTGCTGCAGGAAAATCTTGTGAAGGCTGGGATTTCTGTAATTCAAGCACATTCTGATTTTATGTTTTTCATGGAGAGCACAGTAGATGCTGAAGCTCAGTGTCAAATTATGGTCTTGTGAAATAGCTGTTTTCTAACAGACAGCTTCTTGTTCGAAAAATGGTGGCTTTTTTTTGCCCCAATCTTTATGAACCTGAGCTGACAGCATATTCAAAATAGTATATTCAGCATCATGCAACAGAAGTGGGAAGCAAAGATTTATGTGGTTCATGTTTTGTATGGGTAAAGACTAGGGAATACACTTAAAAGTAATCACAAGGAGAGGTTTTTTTGTTGCTGTTTATTTCAACATTAGACAGTTTTATGTGCAAGTCTAGAAATATACCAAAAGGAATAATGCTATTAAATTGAATTATGAGAAATTTGTGCTTTCTTTTCATATGCCAGTTCTTTTTTCTGGTCTCGAAGTCTGATTCCCCCCACAGATACGGAGTACTGCCGCGTGCCATAAATGTCTCTTTCTCTTAAGCTTTTTCGATCAAAATGTTCAGAGATGACAGACAAAAGACTCAGGCTGTAGGACTGAAGCAAAGTTTTAACTAACAACTGCTTACAACGTGAGGAGCTTAGACATCGTAGCTGCTGACCTTGCCACCAGCTTCTCCATGGTGCCAAAGAGGAGCATCTACCACACATTTTATTTCCATGTCAGATTATGTCCTTGCTTTGTACAAATCACATGCTGACACAAAATGTCTATGAGTCAGTCTTTCCCTTTGTGTATTACTCATGTAAGATCTGCAACAAAATCCTCTATTTTCTGCACACAGCAAAGCCTTCTTAGATTCATCACACTGCAAATTGGAAGGAAGAATTATGGCATTTCTCTTTAGAAGAATAAAAACTTTTGACATTTAAATAGTATATTTACCAAAGCACTTTGAGCTATACTGTCATCTATTTTCTGTCTATTAAAAAACATGTTACAGTGTAAAAACTGTTTTTATCTCTGTCTCCACAAAAGCATGGCAAAAATTGATTCTATTTAACGTTTTATCAACTGAACTAGAGAAGAGATATTACCTCTTTGAGCATCAGCCAAAGGTCTTGTAGCTAATGCTGACCTCTGTCAAATCTAGCACATTGTATAGGAAGGATTGACAATTATTGTTCTATTGTATTTTGCAAGACACCAAGGGTCAGAGCAATGGAATTGTTACGTTGCAGCAGAACAATAATTCAAAGCTTGTTTGCCTGTGCTGGGGAGAGCTACTAAGGTCAAAAATCATTGTTGTGTTAGTGTAAAGACAAAATGTTAAGAAATTTGTAAATAGATTTGCAATTTTTCCAATTATTTTAACTGTTTGCAGGGATTTCCTTTGTGCTTGACAGGTATTCCAAATCAACCCACTGTCCTCTTATGACAGCATGATTTTTCTTTTTAGGAAATGATAAATCAGCCTTTTAATCACAAAGATTCAGATTGCATTGAAGCTTTATCTAGCCTGCTGGAAAGGAGAGGTGAATGTCCAAGTAGGAAGGGAAATGCTTTGGAGCATGTATACAGCAGTGAGATAATATTTACACATTCATAAAGGGCATTTTGAGTTAACTGGCTTAAGTTTTAAGGCCATGTAAAATAAAAAGTATTCCGAGATATCTGTCTGCGAAAGCCTTGATTGCATCTCCCTGTGGTGCATGACTTTTTTTACACTGCTAATTTCTATTGACAGCATTCTGCTTAGTTGAAAGAGCGTCAACTTATATTTTTGGCATTGAAAGTACTGAGTCTGATGTCTTCTTATCTTTTATGAATGCATCCATGGTTCATTGCAAATAGACTGTAAAAAAAGTATAACTGAGTGCCTCTATACAATCAACAGAAATGACAAACCCATTCCCATTGATGTTGAAGCCAATAAGGGTTTAATGCAAAACTTTAATACGAACAAGGTTTGATATAATACCGAATATAGTTACAGTTCATATATATGAATGAATATGTATCCATAATACAGAGGGAAAATATGACGAGTATCAATGAACTTGTCTAGGTCATGTCTTTTGCCTACTGTAGGATCACTTTCTGGAGTTGTATTTGCAGTATTTTGGCTCAATCAGCCTGTGTTTGTCAGCAACATCACTCTGCTGCAAAACTAGCAAATACTGCATTGAACTATCTAAACAGGAGTACCATCTACTGGGCTCAGAAAGCAATCCTTCTGACCTGCTTAGCACTGTGGAGTCCTCAGGTAGTGTGGGTGATTCTGTGCACTGCACATTTGGAAAACTGTGGACCAAGGGCAAAAAAAGCTATCAATTTGAAAAGAGAGATGTAGGGAAGGCCTGAAAAAATGGATGGTTTTTATGAGGGAAGACATGCAATGGAGCTATAGGCTAGAATGGGAACAGCCTCAACAACTGATACCAGATTGTAAATTCAAGTGCTATTCAGGATAAGAATAGACATCAGTGAGTGAATTAAGGAATATCAAGAATTTGGCTAGATGTCAGACATTTAGTCAGACCATTTCATTGTTGTTTTCATGCTGTGGACATTTATAGACATTAATAGAACTCACAATGCAAATTGAGAGTCAGGCTCTAGTTCTGTTGCCACAGAATCCACTACAAATCAGGACCCATTTTTACTAGGCACTGCCATTACCTTCTGAAAAAGAGCACCCAATATAAATGGACTTATCTCTACATTAATGAGTGAAATCACATAGATATCTGGGCTGGCTGAGAGGAACAAATCAGCAGTGGATATTTTCTTTCTTTGTAAAACAGGTGCTGTGGCAGGCAGTCCCCTGCAAAAACCCCAAGGAAGGGAAGAATCTACTGGATGAGAAAGGGGTCAGCAGTGTTCAGCAACAGACTATGTGAATTAAAAGAAATTATGATTTTAAGGATTTAAAAAGAGAAGAAATTAATGTAAATTTATGAAATGGAAAAAAATCTAACCCAAACCCCAGTCCTAGAACAGGATGACTTTTCATGAAATTCCAAGATCTCCAAATAACAGCATCAGACTTGGTGTAGCTCTTATTATTTGACCACTCTTCTTGTACAAACAGTAATGTTGCAAAGAGATGACAAATGTTATGGCTCAGTATAAAAGCATTGTTTTTTTCCAGCAGGTGACAGTATGGAAGGAAGGCAAGGCACAAAGCAAGTGTGTGGATTATGCCTCATTCTGATTTCCTCTGGCTGCCTAAGCTAAAGTCAAATTCTCCCTGGAACCATCTATTGCTTATATGTAGGAGTCAGTCAACCTTCTGAGAGTGGATTTCAGTCTTCAAAGCAGCCACTAAAAGGCATTTGTAGCTACACTTCTCCTGCCCAAGAAATATATGTGAAAACACTTTAATAAAATTATTTTCCATTAAAATAAATCACAAAAATATGTGTACAGTACAAAAACATTATGGCAAAACTGTTCAAGAAGAGAAAAAACTTTATCAAAGCTTAATTTGTCTTCTGAAGTAAACAAACCAATAAGCCAAAGTTGAGAAGGATTTGGATAAGCCATCTCTATGCATATGTCTTACTGGTGGTCTCTTACTGTGTAAATTATGGCACCCATAGTTTGTCAAAGATACATAGCTTTGGTCAGTTCCTAAAATCATCTCCTGTTATGTGAAGGAAATGTTTCCTTTAAGCTCCTTCTAATTATCACTGAAGAAAAAGGTTCTAGTGAGGTGACTCAGGAAGAAACTCGAACTAACAGAAATAATTTGTGTAATGAGAGCAATGAAATTGTGCTGTGACAGAAGTCAAACTCTGAAGTTACTCGTGAGCCTTGGGTGGGATTCACTCTTAACACCAAATCCTGGCCCTGTGGTGTTGCAATGTCCCAATGTTGTGCTGCAGTGTGGACAAGCTCCCGCTTGCCCTAAGGCTCAGAGTATCAGGCAGAGGAGCAGAAACACCAGCCTTGACCCAGAATCCAGTGAAATGTCCTTCAAATCCTCGATTCTAAAGGTTCAGTTTGGATTTCATTCTAGTATGCACTTGGAGGAAACAAGGCTTAAAGGATGGTCAGTGTCCAGAGCTGATGGGAGCTGTCACCCTGTCTAGTGATGACCTAAATGGAACTATCTAAAGTTACTACTTAAAATCCTCAAAATCATTGAGTTTGCCATTGATGTGACATAAAACTAAGCAAATTAAAGCCTGGGAGCCTGAAAAAAACTTAATTATTGCTTTTAGCTTTCTTTTTCATCAAAAGATATTATGAAAAAACAATACGTATGACTCTGAGCTTCTCCTGAATTAATTTACTTGGGGTATCTCTGATAGTATAAAGAAAGTGTTTTCTAAATTTTTGCAGAAAACTACTTTCTCTTTCATGTGCAAGTTCAAAATCACAATTGCTTTGTGATATCAATACATTTTAATTATTATTAATTTTGTTTCATCAGTCACATGCTAATAGAGATGGGGAGGATTATTCTTTCTTTTTTACAGCTTACCATTTAGAAGTTACGAGTGTTTGTTGATAAACTAATAGAATGCATGATGAAATGGTTCTAGTGTTAAGCTGTTAAACATTGACCAACAAATTAATGTTATAAAATATGTACAAACTACAGTGTGACTTGTGCTTATTGAACCATGTATGTCCTTGCCAGATAAGTTGTCAGTAAATATTTTATCAGATACACGTGTTTAAATTAATGCAATTAAAATGAAAAGCAGTTCATCAAAGCATTGTTACATCTGAGTAGAAAACAAAACCAACAGTAATTTCCATTATTAGATATAGCATGCAGTATATGACATTACACCAAATGGAATCCAAATCAGAAAAAAAATTTCTGTCTAGATGTTTCTTAGGGAAGTGAATAAGAATAAAAGCCTTATTAATTGAAGCTAGCCTGGCACAATTCCTACTACATACTGGTTTCATATGGCTCACTTTTTTTCCCTGTACTTCTCTCATCTTCTCTGTATATAAGGTCTTTGGGGCAGAAACTTTTATTTTGGGCCCATGAATGCAACTGAAAAGCTTATAGTCAATATCAATTACATTTTTCACTGTCAGCCACCTGATATGGGTTCATCTGGTGATTCTCAGTATTTCTCACTTCCCAATAAATGTCAGGAGTCTCAGCTCAAGAGTAAATTTCCCTCCAAAGCAGCGTCCCAGTTAACAAGTCTTGCATGCTGTAGGTGTGTGCAGAAAATATGTGCAGCAAAAAATGTCTGAGGCAGCACATGTGAGCTGGACTTCGTTCTTCAGTCCTGTCAATACATTAAAAACTTAAAAAAACTTGGAAACAAAGCCATGTTCTTCCATCAGCCTGCCACTCTAAAACAGCCAGGGTGAGCTGTGATTCTCCATTGAAGCCGGCCTCATCCTGAACAGCAATTTTCTTGTGAAGATGTTTCCCCACTACCCTCACTTTGGCTACTTGGAGACAAATGTGGCTTTTTTGGTCTGGGATGGATGGGCTTTTGGCCCACACCACATCTATTCTTCTAGCTGCCTGCTTGTCCCAAATGGGGAGGTCCCAGTTTTCAGAGGAGTTCAGTGAAATATGAATCCAGGGAGAGATTTAATTCATGCTTTTGGATCCATTATGAGATGCCTTAGCTACTGTGTCCTATTCAAAAGATACTTACTGAATAAATCTGAATAAGGAATGAACGGAAGAGACTGTTATCTGGTCTGTATGCACAAAGAGGCTAAGTTTGTCAAATTAATTATTCACTGTGAATTATTCACTTAACTCCAACAACCTCTTCATAATCCATCTTCTTCTGTCCTTTCCAAGTGCTATGAACATGGTCTATGCCTAGTTCATATTTTAGCCTCATTCTTTGAGTTATATGTGATGTAGATTGCTAACATGTAGCAAAGACTCACGATAGCACTGGGGAAAAATATTATTATCTTATTTAAAATTAACTTAAAAGCTTGAAAACAAACAAAAAACCAAACAAACAAGCCGTAAGTACTAATAGCTGTGAAAAAGTGGAGAGCACAGCAGACATATCTAAGGTCCCAGTCTCGCAAACATGTGGACGTGTGCTTTCCAAGTAGCAGCTTTGACAAGATCAGTGGGAGGAGGGATGGTGTCAAAGTTAAACATATATTTATGAAAGGAGGTGCCAAAACATCTCATGAATTAAAACCTGAAAGCACTTACAGAGTTCTAGTTGAAACAGAGCATTAACAAAGGTGAGTCTTTTATAGTTAAAGCTGTAATTTCACTATGCTCATTCTTATCAGCACCATTTAACAGTTTTGTATTACTAAGTCTTAACAGGTTAACTGATTAAAAATACTCAGATTTTGCTCCTGTTAATAGTGCTGAGCAGTACCTTAAAATTCTATAATGCAGAGGAAGGATGACACAGCCAAATTTTTTTGCAATATCCTAACATAAGAAATACGAAGAATGTGGCCTATAGGAACGGAACTAAAGTGATAGCTCAGAAACCCTGCTGCAGTTCACCTAGTTTGGAGAATGTGTGAATCCCAGAAAACAAAATATTTTTAAGATTAAGGGCACAAATGTAGGCTTTATTTTTATCAAGCGAGTTTAAAGAGATATTTAAAGCTAATACTTCACTTTCTTTATGGCATACTTTGTTTCATGCTAAGCAGAATCCAAAAAGACCCTATTAATGAAGATGGTTTAATGCCTGTGCATTATTATAATGCACTCCTTTGTTCTACACTTTCTCTGTGTGTCATAGACTAAGTCATTAATCAATGGGTGCTGAAAAATAATTGTCTAGTTCTTAACAATCTTCTATTGTTGAAACATTTGGAATTTTAAGATAAAGATGTACTGGCTGCTCTGAAAAAAAATGTGGTTTAAGATTACCCTTCATGGAAGTATGGGCTTATTGTTAGAAATGCAAAGCAGATGACCTGGTTTTAATGTGTTTTAGTGCACTGTTGTTCAATTGCCTATTCAAATTGTGCTCAAAAAGTAGACTTCATTAATGTCACAAAATAATGATTTTGTGTGTTATTTTATTGTACTGGCACATTAATTAAATGGAGAAGCATCATAGCATTACACAGGGTTTAAAAATAGAAGTACAAAATCTTTTTGGTGGTAATAATAATAATAATAATAATAATAATAACTCTTAGTTCATTTAATACAATTTAAGAATTATATTCTTTTTGTACTTCTATCCTTGATGCCAGGTATGCATAAAAGGCACATACTGATTTACAAATCACCTGGGAGTATGTGTCTGTAACAATCTATTTCAGTGACTCACCTAGGAGATCTGCCTGACAACCTTCATATAGGCTGGGTAATTCTGTGGAAAATCTTCTAAATCTTCAGTTCCCAAACAACACAGAATAGTTATTTTTCTTGTGAGAGGAATACTGCAGAAATGGACATCAGTTAACTTCTACTAGCTGTTTCAGCTCTGCCAGCACACTGGCTGGGTTGTGAAGGCCACAGAAGTTGCCTGGAACAGTAATACATCTGAATGCCCTCTGGTCCACCTCAGGCTGTTTTAACGACTCCCGAAATCTAAATAAAAGCAGGAACAGTTCTTCAATCGCAGCTCTTCCCAGAAAGCCCAGCAACAGGTACAGCTCTTCAAGATGCTGGGACACACAAATAAATCATGAAGGGAAAAAAAAAGTGAGGCCTGGGAGTGCAAGGTGATGTTCCTTATGTACACAACATCATGTGATAGTGATTAATCCTTGGGAGAAACAGTTGTTGTAAAAGTCCCCAAGAGAAAAGCCTAGAATGAGAACAGAGGGCTTGAGCACACAAACCCAAGAAGGTAACAGGCATCTGCAAGGTGTTAACACAAGTGGTCAATTCTGGATCGGTGTAGGAGCTGTGTAGAGATAGTTTTAGGGAATAACTGAGGAAGTAAAACATTACATTTATGGCAAGAAGGCAAAGGAACTAACAGAAACACACAGAAGACATTAACAGCTTCCTTAAGGATGGGATGAAAAGAGGAAGAACGGAGGGATTACTCCTACACCACTTCACTGGGTTAACCCCACAGATTATGCCCAGCAGTATATCCTCCATTGCTTTTTGATTTACTACTCACCATTGCAAACTCAACAATTATATGTAAACTATTATCCTTTACTAGATAACTGTGTTAAACAGATGAGAATTTTAAAGGCCAGTGCCTGTGTGTGTTTTCTGCCCCAGCCTTCCCACAGACCAAGGTGACAGGCAGTACAACACCAAGTCAGAGAAAATCGGGATGGAACTGTCTTGTGCTACTTTAACAGCCAGTCCACACATGAATGGTAGAGATGTCTTCTATAATTCAAATTGATGAAGGTCTGACAGTTTTGGCCTAAGGTGTTGTAGCCAGCTCATATACCAACTTATTAACAGGGAACCTATGAGCTACAGGCATGATTTTAGTTATTGTTAACTACTTTCCTCAGTATGACAACCTCTCTGGGAGATTTTTGAGTCAGAAATGGCGTGTGAAAAGAAACAACAGGAACCAAAGTAGGTGGAGGAAATACACAGGGTATTAACAATAATTTTAAAAATACTCTCAGCTTGGTGGTAGTTATTTCAGAGGGTGGGTATATTATTTCATCTTATCAGATTTTTGCTTTTGGATTTCCTGGTTTTTATTCAATTAGAATTTGGAGGTGATATATTAGTCCTTTTCAAGTAAGTGATGAATGTTCACTGACCTTGATATCAAGAGAAACAGAAAAAACTACACTCAATTTCCCCACTTATTTTATTCATACTGAATACAACTTTACTAAAATCCTAAAGCCAGTGGCTCCAAAGATTATTGCAAATATGTTCAAAATTTAAAGAACAATGAACTTCAAATTACATACACATGAAGAAAAGAGCAGAGGGTTTTGTCAACATTCTCAAATATTTACTGCTTTTCTTCTTCCTACTGGCTGTTTATTTTTCCCCTGATTAAATACTGAGCTCCTTGGGACAAGCAAAGTGCTTATTTCAATGCCTGGAAATCACACAGCACATTGTGCAGGTTATGGCAAATAAATACTAAAGCCCATTATGGGAAAACGAGTCCTGCCATTGCATTTTGTCTTCCTGTTTTAGCTACTCAAGGAATGTGTGTCCTTTATTTTCTTTTTCTGCATATGCTTATATAAATGCTGGAGAACTCAACCATATATATGTCCACACCAAGGGCCAAACATGCAATAAAGTCAATAAACTCATTTTCTAGTGTGATGGCAACAATGAAGTAAATTCTGTGCCTAGTAAATAAGGAGGAAGGCAGGGAGCTGCCAACTTAAACATACTCCTCTTTAGCACCTTGAACTCTCAAGAAAAGGCCTTTCTCTGTGCCTTAAATCATTGAGAGATGAAGAATAATTGTCTAGTCCTTAATCATCATCTATTGTTGAAACGTTTGGAATTTTAAGATAAAGATGTACAGTTTGCACTGAAAAAACTGTTGTTTAAGATTATCCTTTCTGAAAATGTGAGCTTATTATTGTAAATGCAAAGCAGATGACCTAATGTTAATGTATTTTAGTGCTATTTTAGTGCTGCCTATTCAAACTGTGCTAGAAAATAGACTTCATTAATGTCACAAAATAATGATTTTGTGCATTATTTTATTAAACTTAAACATTAATTAAATTTAAAAATACTCTGGATCTATAAAACATTTGAAAACAGAATTCTACCACATTGCTGTAAGTATAGAGGGAAACAGTTCTGAGGCTGTTGAAAGCTTATTCTCTTTTCACTTTTTCCTAGCTGTGTGCCTAAATGAAAAGAGTACACTGCAAGTGGTTACAGCCCAGCTAGAAATACACAGGTCTGTGCAAATCTAGTTATAGTAAGACAAAGAGAATAGCTTAAGAGGGCTCAGTTTTATTTTTCCTTCAACTTCAGTAGCACGACAGAACTTGAAACACAGAACTGCAACGCAAGCTACTGATGCCAGAGAGAACTCTACTTCCAAACTAGTCAAGACTACTTATGAAAAAATAATGTGTTATATAACAGAAAGATCTCCTCTTTCAAGAAAGCCTTAATGGGTTACTGCAGAAATGTAGAGAAATGGCACCCTGTTTTGCAGAATAAATGACCTTGATAACAGAATTGCTGGCAATAACTTTCATGATAAAGCAAAGCATTATCATGATAAGCATTTCCCCTGTCGCCCAACTGTATTATCTGTATTTATATATTGCATTTATGCCACCCATGTTGTGTGAAGAGTTGGCACAGTACAGCAATTCTTTCTATGTGTAGCTTTGGTATGAAGAACAGCTAGTTAAAACAAAATGGATACCTGATGGAGGGGATTCTGGTAACAGAAAAAAATTGTCTGCAAAGCCTATAACCAGTCATACATAATTCTTGACCTGCTCCTATTGCAGAGGGGGGAAAAAGCCCCTACAGCTTTAATATGATAAAAACTGCAACTATGAGAATGTAGAGCTCATTAATCAATCTGCACTAGCCCTTAGGGCTGGTGGTAGGGAACAGGAAAGGAAAGTTGACTATTGGGAAAGAAAATACTAACTCTCAGTCTTACTTATCTGCAATATAATATATATAGCTGAAAACTTGGGGAATTCAAATGCATCCATGTGGTCTTGTAAGGAATATGACCTAGTGGATTGGGGTGCATATTCTAGAGGAGTACGCCTTTAGTCTTGACTTTTTTAGTCTATTTTGTCTCACAAAAAGTTGTTGAACCAGGGTGGACATTACTCACCTAATTATCTTAATTTAGACAGGATTTGTTCAGGTTTTATTTGTCATCTTGGGTCAAAAACAAATCAGAGAGATTGCAATTATGTGTGGCTATTTTCTAAACTATGTTGGGGGAAGAAACAGTGATGCTTCTCCAGTAGCTCTCTAAAACCTGTAAAACAGTGGCACAGCCGCTGTAGGTAAAGTTAAGACAATTTTAGCTTTTGACAAAATAGTTTTCTTTCATGCTGCCAATAAGAGTGCCAAATTATACACAGCCTTCCTCCTTTTATGTGCTGCATGTACAAGGAAATCAAAATGATAAATATATACATGTAAAATCCAGCCTATGTCCACACGGTTGCTGTCTTCTCAATATGAAATCCCAGATTTCTCTTTAAAATTCTTTGGGCCTTATTTAGTGTCAGTATAACAAGGAAAACCAATATTTTGTGTGCATTTTCCTCCCACATATAGTATCATATGATCACTAGTTTTAAATCTACCAGCTACATATACCTGTGATTATATTCCTCCACTGTTTCATTAATATTCAAATTAATTTATTAAGAAAGAGGATTTTTCACTATATTTCTAATTTTAAACATTTTAACTGACCAATAACATTTGGATGATATTCTGTTTAAATTTAACCATCTTCCCTGTTGCAAGCACCATTGCTGACCTTACTGTCGTGCAATATTATCTGCTCAGCAAATTGCACCAATAGTCTCGTATTTTTTAGCACGTTAGCTTATCAGGAAAAGTCAGGGAGAGAAAAATTCACAGTTCTTTGGAAAAGAATTTAAATGAATAAAACAAAGATATCATTATTAGCAAGTCTAAATTCAAATACAGTTATAGTAGCAGCAGGAACCAGAGCTGCTGCTTAGTCCTTTAAACAGTGTCTTATTAAAAGAATAAGCTGGTGAAAGAACTAGAGCACACGTCTTATGATGAGCAGCTGAGGGAGCTGGGGGCATTTAGTCTGGAGAAAAGGAGGCTCAGGTGGGACTTTATCACCCTCTACAACTGCCTGAAAGGAGGTTGGAGTCAGGTGGGGCTCAGCCTTTTCTCCCAAGGAACAAGCCCCAGGACAAGAGGAAATGGCCTCAAGTTGCACCAGGGGAGGCTTAGATTGGACATCAAGAAAAATGTATTCACTGAAAGGGTGGTCAGCCATTGGAACCTGATGCAGGCAAGTGGTGGAGTCACCATCCCTGGTAGGGTTCAAAAAACATGTAGATGTGGCATTGGGGACAGGTTTTAGTGGTGGCCTTGACAGTGCTGGGTTAGTGGTTGCACTCAATGTTGTTAGATGTCTTTTCCAGCCTAAATGATTCTCTGTCTCTTATGTGTATCTTCACTCAGAAGCATAAAATTGTCATGCACAGGGAAAGACTAAAGGTGCTGACATTCATAATATTAAAGAAACCAAATTTTTGTCCCCTGCAAGGAGTACCTACCTCAGCACTACCTTACATAAATTACTGGCTGATACAGAGCACTGGCTGAGTAGAGAGTAGAAAAGTATGTGCCACAGATCTATTTCCAATATTTTCTCATTCTGAGGAAAAGAATCAAAATATTGCTATGGATTGTCTTATTTGAGACAGTCCCTCATGCAAAGAAGTTTTGTGATGGCATGTAAGGCTTTGATGCTTACTAAAATGGGAAGAGTCAACAAGTTTTCAGTTCACCCATCCGCCTGATTCTTGAGTTGATCCTGAATGGAACAAACAGCAAACCAGGACCTTGTTTCATCACCGTGGGGTGTAATCCCAAAATAGGGATAAACTGATTCTGTTTGCACCAAGTACTCACATTGCAATTATCCTTGTCAGCTATAACTTACTGGGAAGGATAAGCCCCTTGGAAAAAATGGTGAAGATGGATAAAATTGCAGATTGAGCATGTGGAAATTGGAGGATTGGAGGCCATATGACTGAAGTTCACAACCAGAGGACTTGGAAGGGCAACACAGTTAGCATGTGACTGTTGAAGCTTATGTTAGACCACACCGAACCCCAATTTAGTTCAAGTACTGAATTTGCACAAGTGACAGCAGAATGCTCAGGGCTGACTGAGCAGCACAGAACTTCCAGAGCAGTCTTCTGCCAAGGAGGAGGAGATGATCTGCCTGGATGATTTTTCACATGGATTCATTCGTAATGCTCCTTCAGTCCCAGGTGGAAAGCATCACGCCACCACTTCAACCTGGAAAAGTACTTTGGGTTTCCCAGCTGTCAGATGCTCTGCAGCCGTCTGCCCCAGGAGAAGCCATGGATTTTGGAAAGCTTGGCAGGCAGAGGGAGCTGGCCTGCAGGAGTGAGACAGGGTCTATATATACAGTTCATCTTTTCTGAAGTACTTTGTTATTTTATACCTTCTAGATGTAACTAGCTTTTGACATCAGTAAAGTCCCTGTCAGGGAATAGCTATATAGCTTTAGGATACTAGAGCCTTGAGGGGCATAAGCTGCTGAATGGAGAATGGAAAATTAGGGCTGAAGGAGTGTCAGTCTGTGTGAACTCACATAGGGATGGAAGCAAAAAAAAATATTGCTGAATCAACACAATGTGCCTTTCCATCCCATGCTGCTGTCTCCAGCAGCTCCCTCATTAAGGTGTACATTTTAAACCTAGGAGTGTGAGTTTTCAGTGCTTTAACATATATCCAACCCCCTCCCCAGACTGAATGATTTTGCTAGTCTGTGAACACGGTGCAAAATACAAATGATTTTCCATAGAAAAAAATGAATAACTTTCTACAGTAACAATTATTGACCATGTGAAATATAGACATAAACACACATAGAGCAAGGTATAGCTGTTGGTAAATTTGGACTTTTTAATAGGTAACCTTTGTAAACCCACATAGAAGATCTGTCCTGGATATGAAATTCATACTGCACCTAATTTCACCCAGAGTGCCAATTCCATAGTTCAATATTTTTCATTTATTTCAGGTTTCCATGGTTTGTTTATACAATGCTGAAAAGCCATTTAAGTTATTCTTCATGCTACACTTCTCATTTTGGTATTCATGAAAAACTTCTTTTCCAAACAAACAACAAACCCCCAAAATCCTAATCTGCTTTTTGCCCCTCCAGGGTGTGAAGAGGAAGAACTCTAAAATGCATTTGCAACTCAGAAAACCCCACATCTGTAGAAGCATATAAACTCCGGGGAGAAAATATCTTTCATTAAGTCAGGGCAGATCTATTTTTTATTCTAGCAATTTACATAGAACAGGATTATACTTCAGCACTAAATAAGTGGTAAAGTAATGCTTGGTAAAGTATATATTATCTTCTTAAACGTAATCTCATAATCAGATGTAGCAGCATCTTAAACAAATACATTTCTCAATAGATGATGTTATACCATGCAAAGCAGGGGAATCATTTCACAGGAATTTGATACACTGTTAGTGCTTTTATCTTGTTCCTAAGACACGGCATTGTTTGGGCATTAAAAGAATATTAAGTCCAAAGTTGCGAAATTCAGTTTTCAGCCTGTTTCAGTGTTGTTTGTTATGTTCTTCATACTTTGGTTTACAATCCCTTGTGATAGATTAAAAAAAAAAAAAAGAATTAACACAATCCTAATGACAGAGGACAGTTAATACTTCTCCATATTAACCTACTACACATTTGCTTCTATTAAAGGGAACAAATTTTTCCAGGCTTAAGGCTAAGCATGAAAAAAGCAACGTAGACCAGTGGTAAGCAGATGTATGTAAGGGAATCATAATTTATGAATAAAATCTGGGGGACACTGTTGAGGCAGTTTTCTAGGATGTGAAATACTTTTGCAACCCATTAAAGTATATAAGAAACATGTTATGCCATTACAACTGCTGTCTTTGACTCCTCAGCACCAAGGCCACATTATCTGAGAAAAATTAGGCATGTTAACTATCTTCATTAAATTTGTCATCAGACATTGAACAACTGGTTCACAGCAATGGTACTTCATCAGTATCTGCTCATTTGCCAAATGTTCTTCATTCAACTGACACCTTACACAGGTCTATCTCTTCTCATTAAGCACAAAGCAAACTTCAGCATTGATGTCTTGTACATTTTGTGTTAGTGCAAAAGGTATATCTCAACTGATCAAATAAGGAAACTTGAACATTTGAAGCTTTTTTAAAATAAAAAGCACTGCTCGAAAAATATGAAGCTTGTCTCAGGAACATCTAGAAGCCTTGTCTGCTATGTATGTCACACAGTGGCCATGGCTCTGTGGTCTAAAGTAGGAGGAGGTGGTCTACAGCTGAGGGGGTATCAAAGTACCTGGAAAAGGTTACCCAGAGAGGCTGTGGATACCCCATTCCTGGCAGTTTTCAAGGCCAGGTTGGATGGAGCCCTGAGCAACCTGGTCTAGTGGAAGGTGTCCCTGCCCATGGCACGGGTGTTGGACCTCTATGATCTTTAAGATCTGTTCCAACCCAAACCATTCTATGACTCCATGGTTCTATGATATCTTAAATATGGCCAATTTGAGGTTATCTGTGGAAACTTTTTGTATGACATATAAGAAACAGAAATGAAAACAAAATGGACAAACCAACCCACCAAACACCACAAAACTGCAGCAATCCTTTCTCCATATCCAGAGATGTGTGACTCACAAAGTGCTCATTAAATCCCTCCCTCCTGTTTACTCCACAGCCTGGAGAACACAGATTGCTCCTTTACAAATCATTCCAGGAGTAAGAAAAAGACAGTTTCTGCAGTTTACTTTTTTTTTTTTTAATTTTTCCCTGTATAAAAGGAACACAGTTCTTTCTCACACAGTGCTCTCGGAGTAAAATTGCCACCTTTGTATTTTCTCTACTTGCACAAAAAAAAAAAAAAAAAGAGCAAGATAGGTGCAGGTCAGTGATTGCTGTTAGTTCTTTGTACAAAGCCTCAAATACTCAAATACATTCATGGAACAGCACCAGAAATCTTTTTTAAATTTTGAAGGTAAATATTCTCAGTGAGGTTATGTTAACCATCTTGCTGGTAGTGGTCATCACATCAACAAGCTGCAGAGTGCCCTGGTTTTTGGATCTATTGTGGTGACAATGAGTGTCCTGTGACAGAGCAATGACACTTACAGACAGCTATTGGCATTTAGAAGATCTGAAACTGAGGGAAGAGCATGGGAAAAGGAATGGAGTTTAAAAACTGAGTGTAACATATTAATGTGAGTGACCAACAAATCATAGTGTTGTTATTCTGTGTTAGATTCTGGGAGTAACATTGTGTTTTTAAAATCTGGGTATTATCATAACAAGTCAAAAATTTGTTAACCAATACATGGTTCATTTATTTCACTGATTATAAATTACTGAAACACATCTTTCTTCTCTGCCCCAATATAGAAGGTTCTTGTTCTTTTCTTTCTTGTTTCCTGTACGTTTTTACTTTAAAATAGTGCTTTTTTCAGATAGGCAAATATAGTTACGGGGAAATATGAAACCCACTGCTGTAGAAGCTAGAAGACAACACAGGCTTTCTGTAGAGAAATATTAAAAGCTCTATTTTGCTAACACAACCTGGTTTAATTTTAAACATACGGTTCTCCCGTCAATTTTCCTATCATTACTCTCATGCCTAAAGATATGCAGATGCTCAAATGTTTGCAGGGATGGCTATTTAGTTATTAGTTAGCAGTTAATTAATTCCACCAACTAATTTATAAAGGAGGCAATATTGCATTTCCTATTTCAGAATCCAGTGATGAAGGTTATTCTGTTAAAAGGATTAATGAGATCTGTACTGGAAATTCCACATGCTTATCCTTGTTCCAGTGCAATGTTTTTTTCCCAAAAGGAACTACATCTTAGAGGCAAGGATAATTTTAGAATCACAACATTTGGGAATAGAAAGGTGTGGATGTGGAGAAGACAAAAAGCCTTACTTTTACTTTTCTCCAGGCTAGAAAGAATCCTTTTTAATTTAAAGAAAAAGTGATTGCTGTAGAATAAGAGTCAATAGGAAGATAAACAAGAGATAAATAAAGGTTTGGTAAAGAACTGCAACCGTTGCAAGACTACCCTGACTGCAGAGGCTCTCTATGCACAGACCATCTGCAATTTGGACTAAGTATCTAATTCTTTATCAAACAGCACTAACCTGTTTCCCTGTCAATATCTTCTGGCTGCAAATTCTACAGCTTATAGCTGTGTTCATTTCTCAGCCACTTTAAATTTGCAGAGGATTAATTTAATTGACTGTTTCATTAGCCTTGTGGTACAGGAAAGGATAAAAAGTAATCCCTAGCTGTCAAAAGATCATTGCAATATAAAATGCATTTGCATTCAAAAAAATATATATTATAAACACATGAGTATATTCATGATGTTAAGGAGAGATTTAGTATCAAGACCCCTGTTCACATAGCATTTAGTTTCTCCCTGTTTCCCCATGGTTCACCCACCTTTACTGATCAATGGAAAAGGACTGCAGTGCTTAGCTGAGGTATTCCAAACTGCAGAGCAGGGGTTGGTGAGCAGCCTCTGCTCTCTTGCTTTGAGGGGAAATGTTGAGGCTGACTTGATTTCCTGTGTAAAGTTCTAATTTGCAGATGTTCATATCTCAAAAGCTAGAAGAGCCAATTACTAAAATATTAAACAGTGCTTCCATCAGTCAATCAGTAGCTTCTTAAGTTTCTGAAATATGTTCATTTGTCTAGACTACATCAAAGTCATAAACCCAATTTTTTAATAGACTGATGTGTGTGACAATTGCGTATCATTCCTCAGATTCTCTTTTCAGATTGAAAATTGCACAGTGGTTCAAAAGAAAGATTAAAAAAACAACTGAAGTATAAGGGGATAAATTAAGATTCTGTGTAAAGATTCCCACTGCATTTAGCGGGTTTTGAAGAAGCATACATTTCAAATGACTTGCTAAACATTCTGTCTGCCAAAAGTAATAAAATAATAATTTACACTGGTGAAATATCTTTCATCAAAGAATCACAGAATGTGCTATAAGGCTGGCAGTAAACTTATTTTAACTTGGAAGACATTAAGACACAAAGAGCTTTAGGCCTAAATATCTGTTGGAGTTATAGATACGATGCTATTCTCTGACAGGATGCAAGGGGTGGGCCCTCTTTACACTGTCAGGAAATGACAGGCTTTTTCTTCTTTCTGATGCTTTGCATGCGTGGGCAGGACATTATCCTCTTGGTGTGGGTGACCTGCTCTGGCAGGTCTGGGTCCCTCTGGCCAGCACCACAACCTTCTCCTTGGCCATACCCAGGCACAAGTCATGGGCCTCCCACCAGCTGCCACTGAGCACCTGGGAAACAAAGGAAAAGCTGCTGCTCACGTGCAAGATGCACAGCGTCACTAAGGGAACATCTAGATGGGAGCTCCAACTCAAAAACATCACATTTACCCTTTGATGGATTAACAGCACTCCAGGGCACAGGAGAGAGGTCCCACCCCATTGAGGCAGCACAGGACATGATCCCAGGCTGCTGTCCTGTAGCAAGGTCCAGCAATCAGGAACAGTGAGACACCACATAAGGCTCTGGAAATCGAGCTCCTCTTGTGTCACATGAAATGTATCCCCTCACCAAGTCTTCCAAAGCAGAGAAAACGGAAAACTTTTGCTTGTACTTAAAAAAGAGATTTCTTTTGATAAACCTTAGCTTGCAACAAATCCAAAATCTGTCTTGCTTTTGCAACATTCCTAGATGCACCTACCTGTGTCAAAGAGTGGTTTAACATAAGAGGTGGGGAGATGTTCACGAGTTTGTTCACGGGGAGGGGAGGAATCAGCCATCCTGTATAATGAAACTTAATGTCAAGGCAACACTAAGCTCCAATTAACTACTGCTTGGAGGTCTAAAATTAGGAGTAGGCCCTCATGTTTAGGAAACTTAGTTTGATTTTTAGAGAAAAACAAATTTACTGCAAGCTGCGAATATGAAGGATGTCTGAAAATCAAGCCTTTGCTGCTGCCAAAATATATCAGTGCTTTTCTATAAAGCCCTGAGCTTATGAATTAAAAACAGCAAATGCAATACACACACACACACACACACACCCCCATGCAGAACTCAGAACCTCAAACCCCAGACTTGATTGAAATAACTTTGTCTAATTTTTATAGCACCTGAATATTCCAGATAAAGATGTCTTTACAACTTTATTGGCATTAAAGTATCTTTTCCCCCCCCATATTGTGTCTATTCAACTCAAAATTCATTTATTTGCATTTAACATGCCTCTTAAATAACGCGAATCTTGTAAACGAGCTGAAAACATAATTGGAGGAATTATAGGAATAAAACGCAAATGCAACTAGCTCTCTGAATTTCCTTGTGCAGAATTAGAAAGACATAATCTATTTACATTTTACTCCCAGGCTGGTTTTTTTTCTGCTTGTTATTGTTATTTTTCAACTACTTTTTTGCAAGTCATGAGAATACAGGAATTTTTTTACCCAGTTGTCCAGAAACTCTGATGCATTACCCATATGGGAATCCTGGTGGTGCTTTGTAATGGAAGGGAAAACAAGAACCAGGAAGAGAAAAATCAATTTAGCCACCACACATAAGGGTCACAGCCAAATTAGTTTCAGTACTGATGGCAAGATACTATGATTTGAAAGGGAAGCCAAATAAAGTAAGAAAAAAGTAATAGTCAGCAATGTTTTAAATCATCTGGAAATAACATGGGCCATGACACAGCACCACTGCATTGCACGAGCACTACAGGCATTCTCTTTTTCCATCACAGCTTCACATTTCTTTCAGAAAATAGGTAGACTGAATGCTTAAAGACCTGAGTGCAAGGGAAATATGTCACACAGCAAGACATCTGCCAAATTTGTGTTTCTTAGCGTTACTAGAGTAGAGGACATGATTTGTGATAGAGCAGAATGAGAGAAGAGGTCAAAGAGAACATGACCACAGCAATGAGACATCATTTATTCATACTTTTACTGCCAGAAGTAAATAAAGTTATGCTTGTAATTATTGCAGCATATGTGCAACTAGGAGGAAAACTGCTGAAGCTTTATTGTCCAGATAGCGCTGAAAGGTAGTTAATTTATACACGGACACACTGAAGAAACAGTACCCGTTATCACTGCTGTCCACTCTAACACATTCCATCTTCAGCCAGATTTAATTTAACAAGAAGAGCTTCAATCTGCCACTGCTGCAGTCTCTCCCTCCTGCACTTCACAGCCTCTTTTATGTGTCTGGAGAGAGAAGGAGGCCCTGTAATTAGCTGCTGATATTAAGAGTCTTTCTTTTGCTTTATGAAGTTGGAAATAAATGGTCACATTACTGAGCAGGCTGCTGGATACTCATCATAATTTTTTTGGAGTTATTTAAAGTGGGTGTGAGCGCTGTTGTTTCTGTGCTGCTTTCTTGCCTTTGTGTAATGGAGATTTTTGTTCTGTGTCAAAGCAAATTGGGGTCCCAGTTCTGTTTATGTTAGCAGCACAGCTCAAGCCAGGGAGATTGCAATCTCTAGCATGAGAATATGAAGAGGAGCAGACAGCACAGCAGCACAGAGATTTGTACAGATATTCTCTTCAGCAATTTACAAATCTGATTCTTAAACAGTTAGGGGTTTTTTGCCTATGATTTTGTGTCCTACAAAATCAGATAAAGCTTCCTAGAAAGCAGGACATTCTCAGAAGTGTGTGGCAGCAGTTTCATAAAAATGTCATATTGCCATTGTTTTTCACAGTACTTGTAGGAACTTAATTTTCTCCAGCTACTATCTCCAAGTTGTCTGAAACTGGCCAGAGGGCTAAAAAATTATTGGGCAGGTCAGGAATACAGGCAAAGGTGGAAGGTGAGCAGAGGAATGAGTTTAATGGTAGAGAGCTCGCTTTGATGCTCAAAACATTTCAGAAAGCAGCACACTTGACTGAGTTACAAAAGTCTCAGCAGCCAGAGTGTAACACCATGGACAGATTTTTGTTAAATGTAAGTAACAGTCAAAGGAGAAGCTCCACCGAAGATAAAATTTCTCCTTTACCGTACAATATCAGCTTTTCCGGAGGTTTCATGAAACACTTGCCACTGGTCTCGTCCTAACAATTGTACCAGCACATTTTTCATCAAGGATTTTTCTTTATTTTTCCTCTTCACTGTTTTTTATTTAGAGAGTGAGAAAACTGCTATGATTTAAGCCACAGGAAATGTTTTGGTAGCATTAAATGAAAACCAAATCTTAGAATCATAGAATTACAAAATTATTTAGGTTGGAAGGGACCTTAAAGATCATCTCTTTCCAGCTCCCCTGCCACGTGCAGGGGCACCTTCCACTAGACCAGGCTGCTCAGAGCCCCATCCAGCCTGGCTTTGAACACTGCCAGGGATGGGGCATCCACAGCTTCTCTGGGCAACATGTGCCAGTGTCCCAAGTCCCTCACAGTAAAAGATTTCTTTCTAAAATCTTATTTAAACCTACCCTTTCAGTTTAAAGCCATCTGCACTACCTGCCCTTGTCAGAAGTCCCTCTCCAGCTTTCTTGTAGCTTCCTTCAGGTACCTGAAGGCTCTACAAGTTCTCCCCAGAGCCTTCTCTTCTCCAGGCTGAACAGCCCCAACTCTCCGCGCCTGTCTTCATAGGAGAGGTGTTGCAGCCCTCTAATATCTTTGTGGCCCTCTCTGAACTCACTCCAATTCAACATTCTTCTTATGCCGGGTTCCCCCCGAGTGGAGTAAAGGGGGAGAATTCCCTCCCTCAGCCTGCAGCCCACGGTGCTTTGGATGCAGCCCAGGACACATTTGGCTTTCTAGCTGCAAGTGCACACGGCTGAGACCTGTTGAGCTTCTTGTTCATAAACTCCCCCAATTCCTTCTCCTCTGAGAGAAGGCTGCTCTCAATCCATTCTCTGCCCAGCCTGTATTTTCACTTGGGATCACCCCAACACAGGTACAGGACCTTGCACCTGGGCACGTTGAACTTTAAGATGTTCGCATGTGCCCACCTCTCCAGCCTGTGCAGGTCCCTCTGGATGGCATCCCTTCCCTCCTCAGAGGTTGTCTGAATCTCTCACCTTGGTGTCCTTGGCAAACTTGCTGAGGTTGAACTTAATCCCACTGTCCATGTTGCTGACAAAGATGTTGAACAGCACCAGTCCCAGTGAGAGACCAGCAGAGAGACACCAGCACTCATTCTGAAACATACATTGATGCTCATATTTGATTATAGTAAGTACCTGGGGAAGCTTCCTCCTACTTTTGTTGAACAATAAGTACTGTAATCTTTCAGGCTGTCTCAGTAGTGGCAACTGAGGACAATATTAACTGACTTAATGGATCCTTGCATTTGTTTTAACATACATGCTCTTCTAACCCACTTTCCCTCTTGTCCAAATTAAACCCAAACTCTATTTTTAAAGTTTAAGTTTTCTCTCTTGTTCATATTGCAAGCATTTTGTCCTGATATTTACTCATCTTAAGACCTCAATAAGTAATACTTGATGGAGCAGCTTCCCCTGCAAAATGTTCATGGAGCTGCAGAGTGTCGGGGCAGTCCTGCTTCCTTTTGCCAGCCAATCAGTGGAATCTCTCCATATTCCTGCTTGTTCCTGGTTTAGAGATGTGGGAGTGGCAGCAAAAACTTGAGTTTGCTACAAGCATAGAATAACACTATCTACAGAAATTTTTAATAGACTGAGTCTCTCTACATCCCTGCTTTTTCAATAAATGATAGACATCTTTTCAAACCCCAATTTTTATCCTTAGTTATACAGCAGTACTCCAACTGATGATATCGTCTACTCTTTCTTAGAGCATATTTTCTGTGCTAGAATGAAGACTGAGTTTAAAATTGAAGATCCTTATTTTGCATAATTATATGTAAAGGCAGGAAATGTATTTCTTTCATTTATTGAAGTTTTTTACAAGAATTCATCCTTGAATTCTGAATGAAAGTACATTTTATATGTATAGAAAATACCAGCAGTAGCAGTCAAGAATAGCTATGGTAAGAAGTCTAAGAGATTTTGACTCATATCATAGTCAGTGAATAAAATCTCTTTATATGAAACATCCCTGAAGACTTTTTCTGAGCAAAATTATACAACTGTTTTTCCCAGAGTGTGATGGTGTATCACACAGCTGACAAGACCCAGAAAACTGGTGCACTGCTGAGGGCTCTTTTCACAACACATGCTTAGCAATGTGGATGCACAGAGGGTCTAAATTCGCTACATGTCTAACAAAAGGTGTTGCTTTATTTAAAGGAAATTCATTTTCTAAGTAATCTTCCTTTAGAAGTTATAGAAGAAATCTTGAAAAGGAAATAAAAAAAGCTGCAGAAGGTGCCACCAAAGAGTTGCTTTAAAACTGGGATCAAAAAATTGAATAGCATGTTTATTTTATATGCATGACCAAGAGTAAATGTTAAGGAAAGTTCCCTTTCTGACCATCTGGGAGCAACTCTGACAGGCACACTCTCACCCCCTCGAGCTAAGACTTGAGGTCCTTTCGCAGCCATACCCCCCACTCTCCTGCAGTTTGAGAAGGTTTCCTTACTGGCTCAACTCCAGGTTTCCCATAGCAGTCTTAGATGTCTAGATCCTTAAAATAATTTAATCATGGTGCATCAACTGAATAACAGCTCGAGCTGGTGCCTCTGAGAAGGAACCTCAGCCAAGGAACCCCTGGGTTTTTATTCCCTTTTAGTCTAAATATGTGAAAGTCTGGGCTCCTCAGCTCCTGCCGCATCTCTGGGTGTCCCTCACCTGGCTGGCCACAGGTCCCTGTGCCCTTTTTTGTGCAAGGGTCAGCAGTTGATGGCCTCTTGCCTCGGGCTCTGCCACCCAGAGCTCAACCTGCAGCTCCACTGCAGCTGCGCATTGGGCTACCAGCACCAAATGTATTCCTCAACACACAGATCCTCAATACTGCAACCTCAGTGCACTTCAGCAAGATGGTTCTCATTCTCAAATCACTGCTGTGAGGAGCTGTGAGGAACTTTGAGGAAAAAAATTCTGTGTGACATTATTATTGACAGTTTGCACTCCAAGGTATCTACTCCAGGGTTCAGCAGGGACAAACCCCATTGTTGAAATGTCTACGGAAATTATTATTCAGTAAGCTAATGAGGAATTTTATAACAATAAGGCAATTATAGTTTTTTATCATGAGGCTTTGTAAAAAGTTTCATTTGAAGTTAAAATTGTTTGTTCCATTCAGTTAATGTTTCAAAGAGTGAAAAATCTGTAGTTTCACAGACAGGTGTACTTGTGCTACCATGAAGTGCTACCATGAAATGCTACCATGTTTGTAATCAGGTTGCTTTGACTTCTGATAAATCTAAATCTAATGATAAAGCTAGTGGCAGCCCACACACGTGGCTTTGCCTCTGTATACTTGACATTCTCCTGACTTATTTCCTTGGGGATTTGTGACTTCAACCACTCCAATCTGCAACGGAGTTGTCTTAAAAAGAAATAAACATCATCACATACTCTACTTTCTATCAAATGTCAGAAAATGAGAACTTGCTAGGAACAACCATTTTAACCCAAGGCTTGCTTTTAGTAGGAGATGTTGCAACACTGTGACTATTTTATTTAAGTTGGATTTAGAGAGCTGTAATGCACTTTGGATGCTCCTATGATTTGTGCTGTGATATGAGTAGCCCAGGAGGCAACCAATCAGATACATTCTGAGTTTTTCACTTGCTTGAAAGGGGAACTGTCATAGTGTGTCACCTGCAAAATACACCTCTATATCCTGTTTCTGACCATGACTGGCAAATGATTCTCTTCTGTTGAAGAGAAGCCTTCATTTGCTCCTAGCTCCCAATCCATCAGAGGTCACTCTAATATGATCCCATATGGTCACACTGGCAATTAGCGGAGAGAGAAACACTGTCCAGCCAGACAACTCCAGGCTGCATTTTGAATGCATCATTCACACTCTCAATTTTCACAGCTTTCTGACCCATCTAAGCACCAAAAAGCAAGGTATCTTATTACCAAAAGGGCTAAAAAAGTCCTCTTTGGATAGATTTTATTCTGTTTTAATTCTACAGTCTTCCATTGGAAAATGTTCCATGGGTCAGTTTAAAGTCATTGCACCTTTCTGCTCCATCCTGTAGCAAGAGGAAAGTTTACTTACTTAGGTTCCCTGCCCCAGACATCAGCCCTTTTCCATCTTCTCTGGATGTTCTGATAATCTGGACGAACTTATTGCTGCAGCTTTCTGCTTACAGATTCTCCCAGAAAAGCAAAGGACTTCTCTCTTTTATCTCCTTCCATCTGTAGCCATGAGGAGGGAACTTAATAGGGAGGTTTCAGTCTAATTCTGGTCCTCAATGATATCACAGCTCTTTGCACAGCTCTGTTGGGCGGCACCCACGGGATCCTCAGATGCTCTCAGGGAGTGCTGTGTAGCCAGGGACACTCTGCTGATCCCTTCTTTTGAACATCCCTTCTGTTCTTTTCTTCATTTGTTGTCATGCATTTTTGTATCAATTCTTAGTTCTGACCTCCACTCCTTTTTCAAGGGCTGTTCATTATTCAATATGGATTTCCTCCAACTCTTTTTATATATTCTCCAATAAAGATACTTAGAGGAATATCAGAACTGGGCAGGCACACAGCAACACCTTCTCAGTGCTGCTCCCACCAGACTGGATCTTGGATGGATCCTGAGCCAATATTACATTTCATCTTCTTCCATCTCAGTTACAAAAATTAACAGTACACAGTCTGCCTTTGAATTCCAGGAGAAAAAACCCCAAGCAAACAAACACAAAAACCTCAGCCATGTGGTGAATTTAATGTGCTTTGGTGTATCACCATGTAGACACTTCCACATTTGTTTAAAACTCAACAGCACATGATAGTTCTCAATTTCTGTTACTCATTAAAACTTGTGGGGATCAAAATCTCTTAGAAAGATATCTGGGAAATTCTGTCTCTGAAGCTACAACTTTTCCCTTTTCTCTAAATTGTCAGTTGCATTACATAGTTATTTGCTTTGCTTATGTACAGACCCAGCCACATCTCCAGACCTGCCATGGTAGGGTTTTTTTCCGACATGGACAGAGCCACACCAAGACAGAGACACTCTGCAAAGTCGTAAAGGTCTGATAGGACAAGCTGAAAATATGTCAGAGCTCAAATATAGGAATTGCAATTGTCTCATATTTGGGCAGTTTAAGAAGATACTCCCCCTTCCTTTACCTTCTGAAAACAAGAACAGAAAGAATTTATTTTTATTTTCCAGCTTCCAGTTTCATGTTACTTTCAGTGAAGTATTGAGGAGTTTAGTGGGAAGGCAACATTTAGTATGATGTAGGAGAGGCTGACAAGCTTAAATGATAGAAAAGTAACCTGTGACACATATATTTCAGTTCTGTCCGGCAGTCTTCTGATTTCTGTGTCCAATGCAAGGACAAGAAAAGTGTGTGACTAGCAGAGAGCGGATCAGCAGCCCCTTTTGGCAGCAGTGTACCTCAGATGTGAAATGGAACTACACATTAAATTTACACATATGCATTTCAGTGAGCAGAGCTGTGTTTGAGTAATAGATGGCAGCATTTGGTATTAGCTCCTCACATGCATCACACGGTGAAATCATGTTCTATTTTATTTTTGGCGTAACAGACAGAGTATAAAGCCTCCCATTCAAAACATTGATCAAATTACAGCCATAAATAAAACTGAGTTCAAAGTAAAGAGGAATTTGTCCCAGTGACGGATTTTGTCTGGGAGATAGATTTATCACATAGAATTTGATCATGCCAAATCCTTAACAGTAAAATAAGTAGTTCAGACTTATCACTCAGTATTAAAAAAATATAATCTGGATTTCTCTATGCTTCATGTGCAAGTTTTCTTTGCCTCTATGGAGCTACACATTTGAGTTAAATGTCAGCAAAAATCACTAGTACAAATATAAAATGTGTCAGTGTGAATCATATAACTAAATTTATGTAGTAATTGACACTGGCACAAACTTCATCTTGGTCTTGTATGACCCAGTCTATTTTGGGCCGTCATTTCTTCCACCCAGTTTCCTGAGAATTATGTATGTATTTACTCCTCTAACTGTCACCTTTAAAACTTCTGGGATTCTTTGGCCAATTTCAGCCAAAGCTAATAGGCAGAGATTTCAAAGATATGCTATACCTACATATTTTATGGAAAACGGTGTCCACTATGGCTCAAAGACCTTACTACTGTGCTAGCAAGCAAAAGAGCAGCAGTATGAGCCCTTTATTGCACAGGAGAGTATATTTTTGACCATGAGTCACAGACTCCAAGGAAATAAAATTTTTCCTATGTTTGATGTCTGCACAATGCATCAAAACCAAGAAGGATTACCTGTGTCACACAGTGGGCTTCTATATTGAAGTTCCACTATTGCACTTCAGTTTTCCAAGTCCTTACTGGTGGTTGTTACTTTACAATTATCACATAAAAAAAAAAAGTTAGATGCCTGTATTGTAAAACTACTTTTATTCTTTAATAAAATCTGATTATCTTGTTAAATGCCTATTCATGCATTCAGTTGAAAACGATAATATTGAATGCTTGTTTTTGAAATTCCTATTCATTAAAGCAACCAATCCAATACAATTTGTTCTGCTGCTTACAGCCTTATTTCTGTATATGTCTTTCTCAACCAATTTTAAGTAGGGAGAAAGTATGGTAGGGCAGGAAAGATAAAGGTCAGGTTCTGATTTTAGAGAAACACATCCAAATTTTTCCAAGGCAAGGATTCATTCAAACTGTCTTGTTTTTTAAGACAACATTATGAACCCTATGTATTGGGTTGTTTATAAAATCCATTGCTATCAGGGATCAGGTCATTGTAGGCTGAGATGTCCAAAATCAAATTAAGTGCATTCAACTGATTTTGCCAGTCTGCAAGATTACAAGTTTGTGTTTGTCCTGACATACAGATGTCCAGATTTTGAGTAGAAATCATTCTTATTTACGGCCCATGCAATTTTCTCCTAGAGGGGAAGTTCATTCAGTTGAAAAAAAGATCAATTAATACAGTAGTCAAAGAATGTCATAATCTAAGGAATCACTTTGCTAGTTCCACTCACAGCTCCCCATGAGTTTTCTGCCTTTTTCATGGTTATACAGCTCTAAAAGCTTCTTGATAGTGGTTTTGAGACTTCTGTAGTCAGCTCATTATTTGGAGATGGGATTACCACATCATATAGTTCTGTTTCCAAAAATATATATTTTCTGACATTGAAAGAATGGAAGTATTAGCAGTGATTCAATGCAGAGAAAGAACTATGAAGCATCTGACATCCGATCTAGATCCCATGATAAGATATAATGTTTGAAGTGTTTCCAGTTACATTTCAATGGGCAAAACTTTTATTGAAAGAACAGACTGAGAGAAGAGCAGTCAATGCATCTTTTCTACCAGTTAATACTTCAGCATTAGAGATCTGTCTCAGGAGGAAGGAGCTGAGTGAGAGGCTTAATATCTTGAGATTTTTTACACAAAACCAGTTCTGGAGCCCAAGATGGCTCATTTACAACAAAAGAACAATCCTGAATCAAAGTCCTCTGAAGGCCCTTTACTTCCCCTAGCATTTGATTAGATTAAGGTCATATGTGCAGCACTATTTATTGCTGGGCTATTGCTCCTGTCTTGATGGAACCAGAAGGGGGAATTAATGTAGGAGACATGGGAATTCACACAGCTAATCAATTGGAGCCTTGTGGCTCAATGTCTGAGCTCTCTTTTGTGCCCTGTGCACAGAAGAAGTGGAGTCAGGGTTTCATCCTGTGCCTGCTGCTGAGCACTTGAAAGGCACAGGAAGGGAGCAGGCTTTGTCAAGAACTGATGAGAATTGAGCAGTCACTTGAACCTAACAGGGACTGAACAGGCAGAAACTTGTTGCATGTAACATAGGATCATCATCTGAGTCGCACTCAGCAACAGACATAAATAACATTATCTTCATTTAGGCACGAGCAGATACCTTTGCAGAAGGGCTTGTTCCTACATTACAAGGACTAAGGCACCATTTTCCACAGAAACAAGTGCAATAGTTCTGCAGTATTCCAGTCCTTTAAAATATGCCCTATATAATTTAGATTAAAGGATCCCAGTCCTTTAACATATATTTTTGTAAGAAACCTTTCTGACTTCAGTGTGTTTCTTTGTACCAAAACATACAGGCAAATAGGAGTAACTGCAGAATGGGATGCCAAATTAGTAGAAGCTGGCTCTTTCACTGAAACACAGCAGTAAGCTCAAGATGCTGTTGATAAGGAGGACTGTTATTTGCTGCGTGATTATATACAATTCTATTTCCGTGCAACCTATATATTTATTTAGATTCTTTCCATTAATGTCAGAGATTGCTTAGTAAGGCACAACCATGACACCCTGTAGGACAAGTAGCAATATTTATGACAGCAGTGAAGAGAGGAAATGATACATAATTAAGTGTCATAACTGTTTTTAAAAAAAAGCAAAGAAGAAAAATCTAGATTAATTTGTCAGCTATGTTTGCTGTGTAAGCATCATAGTCCAAACCCAGTAAGCACTATTTAGTTCATGTTCTGGGTCTCTATAATTAAATTTTTCTATTGCATTTAATTGTTCCACGTATTTATTGATGGCCATTGTGGATTCTCAAGTTACAAGCATACCAGACTGCATTAGGAAACTACCTTAATCTTTAAAAATCCCCTCGTTTTCTATGCTTATTTCCAAATGCAAGAGATTATACTGAAAATTATAACATTGAACACTTATAGTCTTTTTTTTTTTAAGTAAACAAAGTAAACTTGTCTCCATTTTATCACTAAACTATAAAATAAACTACTTATTCCTCAAAGTTGTTTATCTAGGGTGGAAATGGACTCTATCCAAGAAGAAGCTCTTCAGTTTGGTATTCTAACTTAGAGAAATCTTTCATAACGTAGCAGCTCAACACCACTGAGATCACCCCCACTGGTGAGCTAGTACCTCACATGCCTCATTGCAAAACAGCTGGGATTACTTCATGTAACACAGAGCAACATTCAATAAAAACAGGAGAAAAATGAAAGCATAGAGAGTTAATGTCATTTATGTTTAGAGACTGGAAAGAAATTTATTTGACTTCTACAATCCCTGTACTATGCTGTAGAGCTCTGTTTCTGACATTCTCTAAAAATTCTGGAAGAAGGGTTTTCTTTGAGGACTTAAGGGATGTAAATTGATTTTTCATCTTAACAACAAACAAATATACTAAGAAACAAATCCATATACTAGATCCTCTTGCCTGCAACACCTCCAGCAGTTCTACAGGGCAAAAAATCCCTATGGCATTATTGTTTTTTTACTTAGCAATGTATTTTGATTTTGTTTTGAAATGGGATCCTGCTATTTTTTTTCTATACTCCCTACCCCAAGCACACTGTTTCCAGTGAAAGTTCTAATTGAGAATAATAAAAGATATTTTCCCAGTTGGGCTCAGTCTCCCTTGGACCAAATTCCATTCTGCTGTCAGATCTATGGGGAGTAATCAAGCAACATTAACTGTCTGAAATAAGATGTATAACAGCCTGCAACTGGACTTGCCTTTTTTTTTTCCTAAGGTAAAGAAAAACCCCACATTTCTAAACTCCTCACAAGGTGTACAAGCTAGAAATTTCTTTATTAAAAAAGCCATGACCATTGGTGATTTGCTTAGGGAAAATGCATTCAGATATAAAAGAAACAAATGAAACCATAAATTATTCACCATTGTATTTACTAAGTATATTGTGCTACATAGAGATATTAATCTGAGGGCAGAGTATGATCTACTTTTTTTTAACAGAAATGCATGAGGGTTTTATTCAGTTAACCAACTTCAAGTCCAAACCTGCAGATATTATGACTGCTTTTTAGAATATCAGCCTAGGGCCAAACCTCATTTCACCCTTGGAACTTCCCTTTCTTTCCCTTCATAAATAGTGCCTTTCCTTACTCAGACTTTTTCCACTTATATTTGACGGAGCTCTTTGCTCACTCACTCACCAGTCCAGCTTTCAGTATCACTTCAGGAATTTCCCCTGATTTCTCAGGACTTGTTAGCACACTTCCTTATTGGCTTCAATTTTATTCCTTGCCAGGTTCATGCCTTAGAGGCCACTTCACTTCCAGCATCCACTGAGTTGAAAGCCTTTGCTCTTCCATCTTTAGCAGTGAAATGGGTATTTTATTCCTTTGAAGAACATCCTCCCTATCATTCTTTCTCCAACTTCATACCAATTTCACAACACCAAGTGAAATTATTACTTTGCCGTTTCATCAGCAGAACATTAAATGATGGGGAACTTTTCCCTTTTTGACAACCTTTACCTTAACCTTCGATGACTCTATTAGAAGGCAATGATCATTGCCACAGAATTTTTATCACATATATTCATATCTTATGCTGACTTCCAACTTTCCCTTTCCCCCTCAGCTTGAGTTAAAGTGCTAAATATGAATTACTTTATGGCAATCTGTAACTAAATGAGGGTAAATAGACAGGTCGTGTTTTAAATCAGTACCTTGCTTGTGTAAAGGAATTTCATGTAGATTTCAATCAGAGATGTTTCTGTTCAGGAGATGAGATTTTAATGGAAATGTTCTATATAGAATTTCATTAGATTTTTTTTGAAATTACCCAATGGGATTTATTAGAACTTAATATTGGTATGAGCAACCTGGACAAATATGGGATGTATGTAGGCTATTGCATAGTTTAGAGTGAAACTGTCATTAGTTAGAGATGTTTGGAAGGTGATGCATATTTATGGCTTTTGGGTAGAAGGCAAACTGGATAACAAGTTTGATTTTCACTGATTTTACTAAAGTCTGCAATAGTTGTGCTGACAGTATTTGAAACATGAGGAGGATGAATAATTTTAACTTCATTTCAAGCTTGGATTTGGGATTTAAGCAAATAGAACAATATAATATAAGAATAATTAATTCAAGGGAGACAGAGATGGATAAGATAATCAGAATATGAACAAACTTATGCAGGCTTTTCAAGGTGCCAAAGGAAAAGTCAATTATTTCAATTTTCAAAACCAATGCCTCTTTTCACTTTGGAGATTACTTCCAGATGTGAAACCAATGCCAAGAATTTTTTTTCTTTCCAAAAGCAAAAATAAAATAATAAGTGAAATTGCAAGCTTTTACATTTCCAGATGTTCTTATTAGATATATTGCCTTCTATATAGTGACCACGTATGACATTAAATATTTCAGCATAGATTTAATGTCTCTGGTATTTCCTGGATTTTCAGTTCTCTCTTATGCCATCATTCATGAAGTAGAGAACGTGCTTAACACCTGTCTTTTCTGCCATTCTCTTCAGGAAGTCTCCTGGTGCTCTGTCATCTCCTCTCTACACTCTCTGCCTTTGTTTCCATGATCCCAGGGAAGGAAGCCCTGGTCCTCACATATACCTGGGACACCATGTGGGAGAAGGAGATTTCACTTCTCTCTGCCTTTTTTTCCCCAATGGAAGTTTTATTTTCCCTTGCAGATCTCCTTACAGGGAGCTGGATGAAAGAAATTTTGCATTTCAGAGGGAAAGTCATCCCTCCCATTTTGGAAAGAATCATAGAAAGTTCAGGGTGGATGTTGTAAAGCACTTAAGTCCTGTCAGAGGGCCCCAGCCAAGTTATCTTCAGCTACCCTTATCAAAGTCACTGGAATGTAAGCCATGCTAAATCAGGAGAGAAGACACTGGAAAATGGAATAACAAGACATCAAGAAAGTAGATAAAGAAAGACTGTGCCATCCTAGACTAGAACCAATCAAGTTCTCTGAAAAGTGCATGCAGGACGCGTGGACAACATAGAAAGACCAATTGGGTCATGCGTGATCGCGTGAACTACAGCTGCAAGAACGCATAAGAATAGTGTAATGTAAACAATAAATAGGCTTTTGCAAAATCATATTGATTTGTTGTTCAAGGGTCCTGTTTTCCCGCAGGTGGGAAGGGACCCTTAAATGTTGTCTGATCCAACCCTCCTGCAGCGAGCACAGAAAGTGGAAGGAAGGAAAGATTTACTGATCTAAAACTTGCATTTCCAATGGACAGACATTACAAAAAAGACAGGTTTCTCACCATCACAGTATAAATATAGAAGTACTGTTGGTTTCAGTTAGACCAATTACGTCATTCAATCATCAAGTTCATTAAGTTGCATTTGATAACACTGAGCCACAGTCCACTCTCAGGTACAGCTGATGCAGCAACTACACTCTAACCACTTTGCCCACTTGTTCATTGAAATAGTGGAAAGAGGGCTCCACCTGCTCAGTAACATTTACCCGTGCAAAATAAAATGCGAAGTATTCTACTTCAGATGTTTTTCTGCACAGCAAAGAGGATGTTAGTTTGTAGTTGTTTATGAATGCTCTAAGTGAAGAGAAGATGGAAAATTTCATAGCCAGTGTTTACATGTAGATACTAACAGCTAGAACTGTTAAGTACTTTTAAGATTTGCAAACCTTGGCTAATTCACCCGTCAATACCAAGAGAAAGTAAAATCCTGAGTCTTTAAATGATAAAATATTTATGGTGGCACTGCATGTAGTCTTCCTGTAGTAAAGAAAATCTGATTGCGACAAAACCTACTGTCAAGCCTGAGTCCACAATTTTTACTGGAAAGAATTACTTAAGCCCATTAATTACTAAAAACAGGTGTAAAAAAAAGGAAAATAAATGGTCCTTTAGTTTAACCTAAATGTTAAAGGTTTTTGACAAATTTTAAAAAGCTTTCTATTCCATAATGAGAAACTGCAAATAGAGTGTCCCTTAGCTCTGCATTTATTCATACTGTAAATTTCTAAGGAAATGCTCAATTTTAAAAATGAAATAAATATTGCTTGAATTTCTGCTAGGTAGCAGCCACCCTCTGTGATTAGGATTCTATTCACTGTTGCCTTTTTTCAGGTATTGTAATTATAGCTTGCAAACTGAGAGCACAAGATAATCATTATCTGCACATGTTTACACGTTAAAGAAAATGCTGAAATATATTTTACCGCTCCCCACTGAAAGTGTGAATGTTCTCACACATTTGCTATCCCACTGTATTATAGTGATACTTGGTGTGGCTGCACAGCCTCCCATCCAAACTTATTCTTGTGCAATTTCTTGAAGAATCAGATGGTGCTCCTAAATATACAGGTAGGAAAAAGCCATGCTATGGATTGTTATAACTTTTTCTACATGCAGTTTTGTTTGGCTTTGAAGCAGGGGCAAATCTTTACAGTGCTAGCTGGTGTTTTCAAATGCATGTAATTCGAAGCATGGCTCTGTTTAACACACAGCAGTTGAAAGAAAGTCATCTCCAGAAATGCCATCCAGTTGCCCATGTCCCCATTACTGTTTGCTGACAAAATCCTAAAACACCTCACATATTTGAGTCTATGCATTGATTAATGCTGCCAGAATCCTTAAAGAAGATGCAATTTCTCTAATCTTTGGGGGAAAAAGAAGAAAGGAAAGTGTTTTGTTTTGGTTGTTTTGTTTTGTTTTGTTTTGTTTTGTTTTGTTTACCAGTGCACTTGCAAAATATATGTGAGCAGGGCAGTCTCTTCCAAAAGTGGCTCCTAATTCTCATATTTGTTGAATACCTGTTCTGTGAAAAATCCAGTCAGGAACAGAGAGAAAACTAGGTGATTCTTTCCTTCTCACCCCTGCCCCCCTCAAAAAGCAAGGAAGCCTTTATCCTCCAAATCAGAACATCTGTGCAAGAAGTAGCAGTCGGTAGTGTCAAAACATGTTTAGACCTCTGATTTTAATGGCATGAAGTGACAATTCCAGTAGCCACTCACCCGTCACTGCTCCCCACGCTCAAACAGCGAGCACACTTTCTCAGCTGCAGAACCATCTATTTTCTGGAGAGATGTGTTTATGTGTGTGGTGATTTCTTTTTCAGAGGCATATGAACACATGTCTGCTTAAATCAACCCCGGAGACGATTTGCTCTGTGGTTCTGTTTATCTCACCTGTACACTTACGCAAGGGCTGCATTCCACAATGAGCTGAGGCATCAGGGGCAAATTCACCTCAAGGAGATTTGCTGTTCTCAAAAGTGAAGATCGAGTTGATCCAAGGTAAGTAAAACTTCATTGTAGTGTTTGACTGATATAGTTGGAAACTGGCAAATGTTTAAGACCTCTGAGGTTGTTACAAATGTGCAGCCAGTGGGCTGCTGCTATTTTTGTGGACCTTTTGTGAAGACCTTTACAGATAGCTTCTGGAAATGAAGGTACTTACACTATTAGAATAGCAGGTTTAATGGTTTGGGAAATACTTTTAACTAATGTTCCCGCTGGCAAATTGGCTATCCATTTCTGCTCAAAGATGTCTAAGACGTAAATGGTCTTTTTTTCTGAGTGTGGAGGTTGTGTGTTGAAACCTGCTGTTCAACAATCCCAGCTGCATGCATGTTATTATCCCAGCACTGATTACAAGATTCCATTGACCACAAGCTGCCTGTTTGCCTGTCTAGATGTTGTGATTAGTGTACAATCAATCTTTAATCCAATCAGAAATCTCTCTGCCTGCAGCTGATAAAGGTCTCGGCAGGGCACTGATGAGGCTGGAGCCCTGGTATCTCTAAGGGGACACCTGCAGCATGTGAGGTGCAAAAGCTAAGCAGGCTGATCTAAGAGAAAGGAATTAAGGTGGCCTGCAAAGAATCTGATAAACAGCATTCAAACAGAACGAACCAGGCAGCTTAAGCGTGGGGCTCATCAGCCTCACAGACCCTGGAGTGCTGCTGTTCTAAATCCTAACAAGTGGAGATGATCATCTTTTAGCTCAGGAAGACCATTCAAGACAGAAGATTTAGTTTCTGGTCATTAAAAGAAGAAGCCAACAAATAATTTATCCCATCGTACGATTTTCTCCAGTGCAGGAATTCCTCTGTACTACTTCAGCTTTGTACTTCATTGTCTGTTTTTCTTCACAGGAGTCTGGAATGGCATAAAGCTGTGACTTTCCAAATTGTAGTGCAAAGAAATAATTGCCTGTTCTTTTCTTCTTCTTTTTTAATTCCTTGACCCAACTTTAATTTCTTTTCTCTCTTTATCTCAGTATTCTTTCCTAATTCTGCAGACCGGATTCTTATAATTACAGATCATATTAAAGCTGTTAAAAAATAGCACATTATTACGTGATAAACCTGCGTGCTTTATATTAATCCTTGTTGATCTGCTTCAGGGCAAACAGTTTCTCATAACTTCCTTTCTATGATATGAACTGTTCTTACTACATTACCATTCGAAATTAGAGAGAATGACAACTAACTGCCTTATTGAAAGCTAAAGAACTTCCAAAGTACCTCTTTTGTAACCATAAAAACATCTCTTAACTGTTTAAATGGAAACCATTGTTTTTATTTGCTGTATAATTATTTTAAACACAGTTATATGAATTATCTTTATTTCTAGAAATACAGATTATTTCCACAAACCCCATAGATTTGTTATCCTTTGTAACTCCTGGGTGAGCTATACTCCTACTTTCAAGCTTTTCAGGGCATCTGATGCTCATCTGAGATACCTGCAGCAAAGCTTACATTTATCTATATTCACAATAAGCCTAAGATCAAAAGAAATATGATTATTCTGTCTGTGAAGTCTTTTTTTCCTATATGACCATTTCAGATTTAATAATTTCTCTGATTTCAAAGTCTCTAATCAGTAAACAATGAACAGCATCACAGTGAAATAATCTAATTGTCACAGCTCTGACTTTCAAAAAAAGCTTTCAAGACTGCTTTAAACTTGACAATTTTGGCAAAACCTATTGTTACAATGTTAAATGGCCACAGTGCATGCAAAAAGAACAACAATCGAGTGCATACAGGTATTTGAAACATGCACTTCAAAGTCAGCATGGTCTACTGTAAACAGTCATATCATGCTCAGAGCACAGTTTAAGACTCATTTTGAACTAAACCAGCTTATACCCAATGATTGTGCCTTTAAAGATATATGGTAAATATCTGCTCTTCACAGAATATGACCTTCATAACTCAATTTATGGGTCATTCCCTCACTTGTGGGATATTTTCAATATCATAATTGTAAAAAGAGAAAGAAAGGAAGGAAAAATGTTCAGTTATTCATTTTGCAGGGCCTTTTTATTAAAAGCAGAAATAACATTAGATGAAAATCATTTCACTGATAATTTTAATGAAATATGAAGTGCTTTGAATATATTTTATTGCAGGCAATATAGAAAAAGGCATTGGCTGCTTAATGTGTCATTTAATGAATGGATTCCACATTGCCTTACTTTGCCACATTTGGAAGTGAAGGCCATGCAAAGATGATAGCAAGTGCTTTCAAAAGGGGGCTTCTTCCCACATTTTTAAATTACACTTCACCTAATGGAAAGTGCAAAGTATAATGCAGCAGAAATGAGGCTGAACCAAAACATTGGAGCTACATACCTTAACAAATCTCACTGAATTTCATCCTGTAAGTGCATCTCTAATATGGAAAAAACCCTGATGTTGATAATATCCTAGCATGCTGAAGGTCAGACTGATATAAGAAGGATCCCAAAGAAACAGAAATTTTGGCTAATTTGCAATAAGCTAAGCAGTTGCTTAGTTAGCCCAGCTGAAGGTGAGGAACCAGGGTGGAAGCTCTTCCCACAGGGATGCAAAGGTCATTACAGAGAAGCCTGGTAGGTGTCATTTGTTTACACCTTCTCCAGCTCAGAGAAAACCAAATGCAATTTCCAGTGCTGCAGAAATACACCCTAATCTGCTCAATTTTGGTTTTTAACAGAGACATGGGTCTGACTCAGCAAGTTTCCAGTTATTAACCCTAAACTGCTTTTGGCTTTCTCTGGTAGCAGCTATCAGCTGCCACCTCAGGCTTTTTTCCAGTAAGATGCAGATTCATTAGCTGTGTCTGAAATGAACAAAGCATAAATGATAGCCATGCACTGGCCTTGAGGCTGGCTGGCACTGGGTGGCTGGGTCTGCAGCACCTGCCCCTGTGCCCATCCCTTCAGAGCCCAGTGTCCTGTGTACATGCAGTCCTCCTGACTGCCTAGGGGTGGACAGCCAAGCTCCAGCTCAGAAATGCTAACACTTAAGCAGTAAGTGGTCTGGGACCCAGAACTCGGGCTTATTAGCTGGCACTTTTATTTAGCAGTGCAGGCATACCTACAGGTCCACTGAAAGCAGCCTTCCACAGCCACAAGCACTGGCTTTTTAACTAGAAAAGAAAAATTGTGGGAATCCATCAGAAAACCATGCAGTAGGAAATTTTATCATGTCATTACAAGTAGGCATCTTGCTTCCTGGTCATAATACCCCATTAGGTTAGAGATTAGACTTTATATGGAAAAAAAGAACATGTAAAGAAGGTCTGAAGCTAGCATTACAAACAGAGGCTATTCTTCAAGCACCACAGAAACTCCCATATCAAGCATGAGGAGGACCCCACATGTATTTTTTTGTCATTTTGGAAAAAGCCCTGCAGCAGAGAGGAGGTATATCTGCTCTGTTGCACATGCATGAAATGGATGAATGGCAGGAAATCCAAAATAGAAAGAAAGGTGTCCCTGGCCTATGAATGTAAGAAGCAGAGAGCAAACTTTCACCTTGTGATGTTTTCCACATTTACCTTTCTGATGTCCAAGCTCTGTTGCCAAGTTACTGGCTCCACATGAAAATCAATGAATGATGCAAATAGAAAAGTCTGTATGTAACAGACACTGCTTGTTAACAGGAAGAACACCTTTCTTTCAAGGCATGGTAATGAGAAGGAAAAAACCCCATGTAATAATATAATCAACCTTTTAAAATTGTTTTAAAATAGCTTTTTCTCAACACAAGACCTGCAAGTTTAACACCATATGGTCTTAGAACCTAAGTCAGTTACATGGAAGTGTCAGGTATCGTTAGAGATCACATTATCATACAGATCCATAAACAAGCAGCTGCATATTTTCTCAAATGATTATCACTCTTGCACACATGGTGTGTGTTATGTATTAAAAATTAACAAACAAAAGTGAGAATTTTACTATACTGCCATGCTGTCATGGCAAATTGCCCCATCAAAATCCAATTGCACAACCCAGCTTAAGGCATCAGTATGACAAGAGAACTGCAGTATATAACTGTAGATACAAGGCTCCATTAAATAAGATGTGAAACAGGGCAGTGTGGAGCCTGGAAAACCCAGGAGTTGCTGAAGGCAATATAATAGGGCCCCATCGTCAACAGTATCAGAAGCTGTTGATAAATCAAGACAATGAAAGAAGGAGCTTCTCAGTTAGCTTGAAGCAACAGATCCTCATTACAAACTCTCTCAAGAGCAGTTCCAGCACAGTAGCAATATCTGAAACAAGACTGAAATTTATTAGAAGGATTTTTGTGCATTAAAGCCAGGCTGTAATGTCAGAACAGCACTTTCAAATGCGATGAAATTGAGGGGCAAATAAGGTAAGCTGAGAAATTGCCAGTAATTGCACTTTATAATCTAGTGCAATTAAGAAAAATATTGTTTTGACGGTGTTTCACTCCTCAAAAATGTTTTCTTCTGGCTATCCAGTTTCTATTTGGTCTGAGCTTCTAAACAGGAATTGACATATAGGAAAAAATACACGCCATCTCCAAAACACCCTAAATATTCAGGAGCAGTGCAACAGAAAAAGACTGATCAGATGGTATTAACTACATCTGGCCTCTTGATCTCAAAGTTCCCTCAACTTCTAAGTGTTTTGTTTGGGACCTACAAGCTTACATCCAAGCTATGGGCTCTGGATGCCTCTGTTCCTCATTAGGATGCAGAAAGCAAGTGTGAAGGGATATCCATACTTTCAGGCTCAATCTGTCACACACTAGCAGAGTCAGACCTCGTCACAACTGCTATAGAAAAGGCAGCTGGAAGACAAAAATATAGACCTACTAGATAAGGGTCTTCACCAAAAGAGAAGAGATATACAGGACTCCAATGACTGAGGTGCACAATCTATGTAATGGGCAGAGGTTTTTACCAAAGAGATAATAGTGCTGGACACAAAAAAAAAAATCAAGACCATAACTCCCTCAGAACCACTTTATCTTCTGGGATGTAGATTTCCTTTCCTCTTAAGGGTCCTTCCTGAATTTTCCACAGGACCTTTGCTTCAATAGGACAGGTCAGAATAAACAGTAAAGGCAGTTTTCTGAACAGTGAAAGAGATGGATTTGAATGGCTACAGGGTCCAGATCCCAGCCCTCCATCTTCCATGGTTAGAATAAAAACAATCACAAAAATACCCTGTTGATTTCTCATCCCAAGAAGACAACTATCTTCAAATGAAAAATGAAATCTGAAACCTAAATAGAACAGTATAATGGAAGGAAAGCAAGTGCAACCAGAAGACCCAAGAACCATTCCTTATTCCACCCTCCTACTTTCTCATGGGCACTATTCCAGTTTGGAAATCTCTGAAGATGAAAAAGGTGCTTCTGGAGCACTGGAACTTAAATTCCAAACCATTTTGGGCTTCACAAAAGTATGACATGAAAAAAGGTATCATAAATCTGTACCACAAAATACAAAATGTTGCTAGTGTGAGATCTGAGATGACAGATATATTCGTAACTACACTTAATAATACATAAGTACACAAAATATGAACAAAACATGCTTGCAGTTTCCTGTATTAAAGCAAGTCTTAAGTTTAACTTCTACAATGAATTTTTTAACTTAGGATATCAAACTTTTAAATGGCCATTGTAAGAAGTTTTGAACTCTTAAATAGAGATCACCTCTCTAAAGCTTAGTCTAATATTTTTTCCTAGGAATTTATGGCAATTTAATATAAAAATTAAAGCTAGGTTTTTGCAATGAATCTGACTGAAACTGGTAAGAATGAATTATAAATCCACATGACAGGGAAATACAAAGTAATAGACTTAATTCAAATCCTCTGCTATCCTGAGTTACTTACTGGTAATGTTCATATGGGGCTCCATTGTGCCTACACTGTTAAAATTTGGGGCAAAGTCCCACAACAGGCTTCACATAAGCTGGTAAAAATCCTCACCCTCACTATATATAAATATGAGCCTAGTGGTAATAATTTGCTTTCTTTGAGAGGGGTCTTTAACGTGAAGGATTAGCCTCAAGCTCCCACAGCTATGCATTTCCAAGGATTTGTGAGTTTGTCGTCAGCATTATGAGGTAAATATAAAATAAAGGTAACACAGAAATTATACCAGAGATATTCTCTTGAACATATCTCTCACTCTAAAGCTTGAAATGGTTCAGAATTTAGCAAGCAGCAAATAAAATCCCATTTCAATTGTACTTAAGTTAGAGCTATTGCCAAAAGGCTTAGTTCAAAATATCGAGGTACCATGTATGATTTTATGGGTTGGGATATAGTAAAATTATAAATATATCTGAAGAAATGTTACTATACTTTTATTTGATGTCATACCAATGGAGAAAGATATTTACTCCAGCATATTTTGCATACTCTAAAATAATGTCCTGTATTCAGCTGTTCTGTCATTTGGCTTAGTCTGCTCTAAATGAAGTTATTTTACCTGGTGCAGCAGCCTAAAATGCCCTTCTTCATGCCTGTCTAGTCTTAGCAAAAAACCCCCAACATTCTTATTATCAAAACAACCTCTAGCATTGCAAAATATGCAAAGTTTACATATATCTTTGAAAGTGGAATAGTAAATTATCCACAATAAGCCAGATCTCACAACCTTCACCCAGTTTTTACTCACTGCCCATAGGAATTCGAGAAAATATGTTCTTAATTAGGAGTCTTGTAAAAACTTGTTGAGCACATTGAAAAAGACAATATTCAGAAGAGTTGACTAATAGCAGTTCCATGCTGTTAACAGAAGATGGATGCACTGCACCTTTCTGTTCCTCTCATCACACAGAAACAAGCAGCCGCAGTTTATTGTAAACTAATCTACAGATCAGTGTGTAGATTGTGGCAGACAAAGTGATACCCTTACAAAGGCTCTGCTGGATGGAGGGCACTGAAGAGCACTACTGTTCTCTCCTCTGTTGTGAGATGTTCTTCTCTGCTGGGGACTGCATGCACCAAGTCATTTTCCTGGATGCAAGCAAGTTATCTTTTATCTATGCATCATTTAACCAAGGCAAAGAGAAATATGCTGAAAACTAGGGCATGTGACCAGAAGCTTATTTGTTAAACAACAACAAAAAGGGGACAAGAACCAAGACCACCTTTCTTTATCCTTAAAAACAAAGTGACATGATCCTGTGCTCTGAAATGTCATCCACCAAAAGTTGGCAACATTTTTTGAAGTAATAATGATTGAACTTGCTGTGACATCTTCATTGCCTCTAGGATGCCAGAAATTCTGGTGCTTTCCTAAATTGCCAATCATATAACTATTTAGAAACTCTTCAGGGAGGTCAGCATTAAAACAGGCTGGAAGGAGCCAAGGTAGCATATTCTTGAATTGAAAAACCTGCTCAAACTTGTGACTACATAAAATAGTTAATTTCATTCATTCACCAGGACTCAGAATTTCTCTAAGAGAAACAGCCTTGTAGATAGATATAAACACCATCATAAGGACAATAATCTGGTTTGAACACCACTAATCTTGATAATATGCCAATATTCACATACAAATAAAACTTTTTTGTTCCATAAAAGTTTTACGTATCCGTGCACGAGACTATTCTTTTGAAAATTACTTTCGCGGTTTTTAAAGGTGAAACCTTGGAAAATACAATGATCAACTTCTTTTATTACATTGTTGCTGTATTTGAACTGCAGCTTTTTAGATTTCAAAGTTAATTGAAGATGATTTGTCTGTGAATCCAACATGTCTTGTCACTTTGCCATCTTTATTTTAAAGTGATAGTGGTGTTAAATACACAGAATTCTGAAGCAAAGAGATGCGTTTACCACAGCCCATCTCTGTATAAGCCAGCAGAGGTCTTTTGTATAACACTAGGATTTTGTCTTTAATTCTGGTGGATCAAGATGAAGATCAAATATTTTTACCAGACACTATCCAGGCAGACCAGTCTCTCAAGGCACTAACAGCACAATGCGTACATTTCCTTTCTCTCCTTTCTAGAATTCAAGAGGAAACTTCAGCACAAAATTGTCCTGAAGAGCAGTAGCTGATGCCTTCCAAAGGCTGGAACAGGTAAAAAAAGTAAAAATGCTATCATATGGTTAACTGCATTGCTGTAGTTATCTGTGACACCAGAAAAAGCAGTCATATATCTAATCAGATTTTCTGTACTTCTACAGTGTAATTTTCTATGCTTAGACAGATGTATCAGAACAAAAGAGACAGGCAGCAACTGTAAAATAAAATTCAGGTTCTTCTACCAGTGCCCGACTGACTGCTACACACTGACTTATCAGAGGAACCAGAGAAAGATGTGTCACATATGTACATCCCATTCTGAGCAGCAGTCAGTTAGTTGTGATAGATAAACAGAAATGAAACATCACCAGGAAGAGCTCAGGTAAACATTGCACTCAAATTAATAGGATCATGCCGTGCTGCTGTTACGTGCTAAACTTGGAAAGGGTAGCTGTGAGATTCTCAGAATGTCATGAACATCAGTCAGCGCAAGCTGAATGATGGTGGTGCTCCATCCATAAAGATCTATTTGAAAGACTCTTGCTGTGACTTTGTCACAGCCCTCTATGCTGTGGGCTCGGGAAAAGTTTTACTGCCCGCTGCTACAGCCAAGGGATGTGCAACCTGTAGCAGCTTCATCGGAACTTCCTACCAGAAAGGATTACCTGCAGCTTGCTCTTTGTCAAAATTAAAAGACTTGGTCAAGCTGGAGTCCAAGAACCGCAAAGAAAAGGATTGGGGAGGGAAGTGGAGAGGAGAAGCCTGGAATTCAAGCAGAAATGCAAGGAGTGGCAGAAGGAAGGGGGAAGAAAGGGCACTTGCATGGGAGGGAGGAAGAGGCTGGGAAGAAAGCAAGACAGGATGTAGTCAGATTGCAGGAGCAGGATCAGAGTGCAGGTAAATGTGGGCTAAGGATGGCTCTCTCACAGGACTGTGAGCTGTGTAACAGCTGTGGGGGAAGTATGGACAGTGGACTGGATGACTGGGTGTGTTAGCAGAGAGTTAGAACAGTGGCAAGTGGGAGAGGGGAGGAAAAACACTGATGTGAAGATGAGAAAGAGTTTTGGGATGAGAACAGATAAAAATTTCTGTGTTGAGCGGAACGAGATCTATGTTATGGGACAGGAAGACATGGAAGTCATGTCAAAATCATCAGAAGAAGGTGAGGATTAGAGAGAATGAAGTGCAAGAAGTTGTGGTGTGTGATGTTCCCAGGCCTACAGGAGCTACAAAATGTGTCATATTCCCACAAAAACAAGTGTGTCTGATTTTTCTTTGCCCAGACAGCTCCAATCTGCTCATCTTGCACACATGACTCGCTTCAAACTCACAGTATCTCCAGAAGTGCAGATGGTCCCGTAAGTAATTGGGGATCTCTACAGAGTGAATGCTAATGGAAAAATACCCCACTTTTATCCTTTTTCTTGAACCATGCAAAGTATTCTTTACCACCTAATCCTGCATTCAGTTACTTGCAGTAATACTGCAGTAAAACACATATGACTGGAGACCATCTGACTGTCAAGTTGTGTTTAACATGTTTAATGAAAATTTAATGTTCCTACAATTGATTTTTCTCTAAGTGGCACTGAATTACTTATGAATAACCTCATCTCTACTTAAACAAAACATGCTCCTCTAATGAGATACAGCTAAATGAAGATCAAAATGATCTATAATGCAGCATATACTTGGCAACACTCTGAATCAAGATCCTTCATATTTTGGGGACAAACAAGCTCTAGAAGAGATGGGTGAGAGAGAAGGAAGATGAAAGAAGCTTCCATCCTTGAGAGCGGAAAAGGCAAGTGGATGGGCTGGAAATGAAAGCCTTCGCAAGTGCTCATGCTAGAACTGGGAACTGCCTTCCCTTGTGCTTCCTCTTCCTTCTCCCACCTGCATTTTCTTTTCTCCAGCATCCTTGTTCTTTCTCTTATTTTTTTTTCCTGAATAATCCCAGAATGAATGAAAGAGTCAAAATATTGGATCTACTCCTTTGGAAAGAGAGGATGTACCTGTTCCCATGCCTTCCGTTCACGATTTTTTTTACATGACTGTGCAGTGAAGGACCTACTTCACAGGGTAGAAAGGAGATCCACCAAATGTATCAAAGGATGGGGTATCCTGGCTCGCACTGATAAATACCTTGTGTTCTCAGCCCTTTACAGGCAAAAGGGGCAAAAGCCCCCACCCTTCCTATAGGCCTTAATTCTCATGGAGACATGGATTCTACATCCTCAAGGGGTTTGGAGGCAAAATGGACAATTTGGTATTGATCCCATTAAAGTTGCTTCCTAGGCATGATTTCTATTAGAAAGATGACTTAATCTAAGGATATATAACAATGAAGAAATAAATTGCTCTTTGAGTCTTCCCCAAGGCTGTTGATTCCCACCACTGGGAGCTGCTGTGATGTCCTTGCTGTACTGCATGCCCATGGGAGGATCACTCCATGACAGTATTAAAGTAGTCATTTTGGAGCATACCAGAGAGATGCCAGTTGGTTAAAGTACTAAAATGAAGGTTTACTTTAAGGCAGGTTATTAGGAAACACCACTTTGAATGCTAAAGATGACGATGGAATAAAAACTAGAAATAGTGCATCTATAGTGAAAAGAAAGACAAAGCTAAGTCAATCAGACAATAAGCATCATTAGAGCAGAAATTAATATGCACACAGAGTGCTTTGAGAGAGCTGTTTACATTTTTCATAATGAGCTAGTTTCAGAAGATGAAGCAGGACTTTCACGGCTGGATTAATTAGGGTTCACTTTACACAGGAATGCAAAAGCCAGCAGTTAGTGTAATACACCCAGAGAACTGGCAATCACTGAGCAAATTCCTCCCCTGTGACAACCCATTCTCCGTTAGTGTCGCTGATCACTCATGATGCACAAAGTAGCACAACTGTGCCAGCCACTTCAGAAGTGGCTCAAGTAACTCAGGTTTCAGTCAAGTATTCACTTGTGTATCAACTAATGAAAAAAGGGAAGAGTGTTGAAGAATCAAAAAAAAAAATTAAATGAAAAATTTCTTACAAAAATTTTCTTTCCCATGTAGAGCAGAACAGAACTGCATTGTATTTTTCAGAACCATCAGCCTTAAATTCTGGTATGTGAAGGTAAAACTCTGATCTGTGATTTCTGCACCGCTGAATATCTACATTATATATTGACTAATTAAACTTCCTCACACTTGTCTTTCTGCCAAGCTTATTAAACAATAATTTCCTGAAGAGTGATGCTTTAGTGATTATCAGAGATAAAACCAGATCTTTATTTGTTCTAACTGTAGATTACAGAAACAGAAAACAAGGAGATATGGATTTCATTGAAAAAGTCAAAGTGCTTTCCAGGACAGCTATGTTGACATTTTAATATATCAATACGCAATTTACAATACAAAAATTTTGCAAAATGTAACAATTTATCATTAAAATTATAATTATAGAATTGATTCAAAATTTTCCTACTATCTCAGATAACATGTAGGCTGGAATGCAAAATAAGAAAAAAAGAATGAAAGAATAGTGTTTTTTTGAAATGTGCCTATGAAAAGGCATTTTATTACAAAATAAAGCTATGAAAAAGCTGGCAGAGTAATTTTAATAGAAAATCTTTACTGCAAATTCAACATATTTGTGGTACCATGTCTGTGGCACCACCATTCACACATCAGTTCAGAATGACATGTCCAAGAAAAAAAACATCTGTAGTAGTTAGCAAAACAAATATATTTGTCTAGTCAATCGGGGACTCAATGGTTTCTCATTGGAGAGTGGGAACTGCAGCCCAGGAAACATCTCCAACTTAAAGGCACTATACATTAAGTTCAGCTTTTTGAACTGATATTCTGTGGTCTGAACAACAGGTTACAAACAAAAACTTTATTGAGGCAATATTATTCCATGGACAACTGTTTGGGCAAGGACAGCCATTGCTGTCAAAACCAGTAAAAAACTGTTACCCATGATTTCAGGTAATAATTTTTTAAGGGAAAATCTCTGCTGCAGAAGTGCAAAGTGAATTTTTATGCCAAATTAAAACACTGCACTATTCCAAATACTAACCCAGAGTCTGTAAAAGCAGTTTTTATTTTCCCTTCTGCGAAAACATCGTGTTTCATCTTGGGGACAAGTAATGTTTCTCCCTGATGAACATCTTTCCGTCTTCAAATTTAAAACAGAATAGTGTTATGTATCAGCCCTCTGAAACACCAACATTTAATAGTGTAAGGAATTAAACACAACAATAAAGGAATAAGGACAGGTTTCCCACATCAACATCTTAGTAGGCTCAACTAATTCTATCCATAGCCTAATTATTATTACTTTAACCAAAGGAAATTAAATTCATACCATGTGAAGTTTTCATCAGATGAAGTACAGGATAAGAATTTTAATGCTCCAGTGAAGGATGAGGAACTTTAAAGCTTGTTCACTTAATCATAGCTGTAAAAACAGAAATTTAGTAAATTTTGGCTATTCAAAAATCACAAAATCACAGAGCTAGCTGAGTTGGAAGTGACCCACAAGGATCATCGAGTCTAACTCCTGGCCCTGCTGAGGACCATCCCCAAGAGTCACACCATGTGCCTGAGAGCATTGTCCAAACACATCTGGAACTCTGTCAGGCTGGAGCTTTGACCACTTCTCTTCCCGCTCCTCATGTGGCTTCCCCTCAAGGCCCTTCACCATCTTTGTTGTTCTCCTTGGAACACTCTCTCATAGTTTAATGTCTTTCTCGAATTGTGGAGCCCAAAACTGCCCCCAGGACAGGGTTGGTCCTCCTGGGTGCCAGGGCACGGCTGACTCAAATTCAACTTTCCATTGACCAGGACCCCCAGTTCCCTTTCTGTGGTGCTGCTTTCCAACCTCTCATTCCCCAGTCTGTCTGTACATCCAAGTTTGCCCCATCCAGATGCAGAATCTGGCACTTTTGCTTGTTGAACTTCATATGGTTGGTGATTGCCCAGCCCTCTAATTTTTCGAGGTATTGGACCACAGAGGTGTCTTCCATGAAAAACGAAAGACCTGTGCTCCAATATATTTCAAAACTACATGAAAAAAATATGCAAAAAGAAAAAAAGGATTGTTTTGTGTTAGCATGAAAAATATGGGATGGATTAGATTGATCAGCTTTGACTTCTGTTTTAGAATGCTGTCTTCACAATAAGCATTGACAAGAATCACAAAGCGACATTGGAGAAAATGATCAAAGCTGTTTAATTTTGTGAAAGGGTGGTTGCTAGAACAGAATCTAGAAGAGATGAAGCATTCTTCAAAACTTTGACAGAAAGTAAGAATTTTGTTATGGACAGTTCTGGAGGCAATCACACGTGTGGGAGACTGTCACCAACTGTACTTTTCATCACATCTCTTCCGTAGTAGCAGGAGGGAACAGTAATTTCCTTTAATTAGAAACTTAAAAGTTTTAGGCAGACTTTTGCCACATTTCAATAAAACCAACAGGAACATCCTGTGCTGTTCACTGACTGTAACCAACTCATCTTTGTACACATATACAACTCTCTCTATATTAGAAACCGGTAGGGAAATAGCGTTAATTCAGGAGTTCTGCGTGCAGAAGCTAAAACAAAAACATCAGGCTAAGCAACTTCTCTTTCTAATGTCATAGAGCAGAAAGGCATCAACCACTCCTTTTCTTGTAAAGAACTAAGAATCCTGCATAGTATGTAAGCCTTTCTCCTGATCGTAGAGTGGTAACAGACTAAAAAACATCTGTTGTTTGGGTTTTTGTTTAGTGGAAAGGTAATTTTCACTTCATGGGCAAAACTTTTCATCCAGGTCCCAGAATGAAAATACTCCTGCTTCACATGCAAATTGGATAATCCTAGACACCAGATTAACAAAGCCACAGTGTTAAGTCAAGCAGGAAATGGGTTTATAGTTCTGAGGTCGTTGTTTGAATGAAAGATTTCCCCAACACAAGTAGAGAAGAAATTTTGGGATGAGTGTATGTTATATAGTGATGTCCCAACACACAACCTCAGGATTTGCTGAGAGCTACAGCTTGTACAAACACCAACAGCCTGCAGTGGCATTCTCTGTGAGCATCTTCCATGTGTAAACAGCACTGCTGTCTCCATTGCTGTGATGTGCAAACATCAACAATTTGACAAACAAAGCTCTTAATTACGAAAAATCAGGGCATTCAATATCATAAACAGAACTACAGAATTCCTCTTCATATGATAAAAACAGAAATTAAGCAAACATTATGGAATAAATAGTACTTACTCAGTGCAAAATTTTCATTTAATAAGAAGGGTTTTAAAGTTGAATGCTTGGAAATTTGTTATTCTAGACGGAGTGATGCAGTGCAGTCTTGTTTTCCTCTGTAAACAGTGTGGGAATCATCTTGTAAAGGGTTGAGGGACAAAAGGACAAATTATATAGCATTAGACTAAAGAATGAATGGGCCAGCAGCCATCATGTTTTTAAAAAGTAACCCTTGTTATGCACCTTGTTTTCTTCTTCCATTCATTCTTCTTCTTCTTCTTCTTAATTAATACTTATTTGAAAACAGGTCATTTTCCTGTAAAGTTAAGTTCTTATAATGTTAAAAGCAGAGTAAATAATTGACAAACATGGAACAGAACAGGGACAGTTGAAAGACTCACCTATATTCTGCCAGCACCTGTGCCTGCCACCTCTGCCCTACGTATGCTCTGCAGCTTGCAGTCAGCCTTACAGAATGTCTGGCATGGCTCTGCAAACAGTCTGAGCCAGTCCTCAGATGACTGAGGTCTGCAGGTAGTCAGGTAGTCATGGGATGGAAATGGCAAACTGCTGTTCTAGTTCTTGGGACACAGAAATGTGACACCAAATCAATGTTCTGCTCCCCTCCTTAGAGCACCCCCTCTCACATCTCCTGTTGTCTTCATTCTGCCCTGTCAAGAAAACTTTGCTGTTATGTTCCAAAAGCACTACCTCTTTTTTTTGGGGTATGTTTCCTCAGTTTTCTTTGTACATATGAATAGTCGCACCAAAAGAAAAGCATCACTTTTGCTCCCAGCATCTGGCAAGGGTTGGACTGAGGGACTACAAAAGGAATGGTGAAAAACCTTGGTCTTCCTTCATGGTTTAGGAAGCTGTCAAATCCTCAGGCTGCCCCAGTGGGACAGAAATATATCACATGCTAGCTGAAACATGTAATGCAAGAGAAAATTGGGAAATTTTACCAGTCCATTCATCAGTGAGGATGAAAAGACACAGGGGAGAGAGTTGTTTCAGAATTAATGCAGAGGTTGTTCACATTTTACAGCAAATATTCACTGAGACTCCTACTAGGCCCTAAGTTAGAATTATAATGTGAAACCAGACACAAAACCCCATCTTTCCTCCTTTTGTCTTCATGTTACAATACAAGAAGTCCCTTGCTACAGCCAGTGAGGTTGTATCATTGCAGCTTTTGTCTGGACACGAAGGACATTCTCCATATCCTCCACTTCAGAAGAGTTTTGTTTCGGAGAATGAAAGAGACCAGAAACCACAGGCAGGACTTGTGGGCAGACCTTTGTGCTGGAAACCATGTTGGGACTGGGTTTTACAGCCCAGCACAGCACCTTTTATTAAGAATGTTCCAGTGCTACTGGCCCTGGCATTGAAGAGGCAGTTTCTTCCCTTGGTGTGCACAACTCGTTTGTAGCCTTGAGTGTCCTTGCAGCTTTGGGTGTTCAGGTTCCATCTGGTTATCAGAGTCTGAGGTGTCATGTGGTTTATGAAATAATAAGGATTGTAGGTGTGAAAAGGTGCCAAACCAGTATTGCTTGGACTGGCAGTTCTGGTCTTCCTATACCAGCTTCTTTCTCTCTTGGGAAAGAAACATAGTTCAGAAACTCAGCAGTGAAAATACTAGAAGGAAACATCAGTCCTGAATAAAAGAATGTAGTGAAGTTGAACAGAAAGAAAATCAGTGGAGAAACCATCCTATGAAGAAGAAATAATGGAAAACAATCTCCAATGAATGATATCGAGATGGAGGGAAGGAAAGAGATGCAGACTCTTCAGGACTCAGTCAAAGATTAACCTGGGGGGGTGTACAGCAGGCTTCAATGGGAAATCCAATTGATATCTCTGCATGTAATGCCCCTATATTGAAAATCATGATAGCTTTGCAGACTACCTAATGGTTACTATCACCAATCAAACAGAGTCTGTCTGTCTTTGGCCTGGCAGGACAAACATACAAATCTGGGCTGACTAATTCATTCAAATTGTTACAGACAGTAACAATTGTCTTGCATTTTAATGGCTAAAGCTCCAAATTACGTTTGGGAACAAGCACTATTACATGACCAGGGATGAAGAGAGTTGGTAGAAAATCAGAGCTGATAAAAGTTTTCTGATTTCATATGGTTAAAACCATGATTCTTTAAAACACCGGATGGGAGACCTCTATCTCCTCTGACTCTTCTTTCAGGTTATTTCCCCAAATAGAAGAAGAGGTCATATGTTCTCCAGAAAGAGCTCTTTCACAGAAAATCAGCAAGGAAGGGTGATTGGAGACCAGCAACCAATCAGTGTGTGTTGGTCCTGAATATGACTGGTTTCTAGGATCTATAACTTCCTCATGGGCCACCTGTTTTAGTCCAGGTTTTGTGGTCATGTCACTGAGCTGCAAAATGCAGTGTCTCTGATGCAGAAGTGACTTCACCTTGCTTCTGCCTGAAATTGCAGCTGCATGAAGTTATTTCAGCAGAGGAAATCTTGATCCCAAACTTCCCTAAATACGGCATTCCAAATCTGACTCTCAGATTTTTGTGCAGGAGGCAAAAACCAGAATTCTTTTCATAATTTAACAAGGGACAGGTTTTCAAACATTCACAGAATGTTCTGAGTTGGAAGGCACCCATAAGGATCATCAACTCCAGCTCTTAAATGGCCCATACAGGGATTGAATCTACAATCTTGGTATTATTAGCACCATCCTCTAACCAACTATGAACTGAGCTAATCACAGGGTCATTTGCCTCCTCCAAATTCCACTGGCAAAAGAACTGCAGTCACAGGATACATCTTCCTTTTCTGAGAGCATTGAATATGCTATGTATTTTAAGTAGGTGCTGCAAAGTGACTAATTTTTCATTTGGAAAGTTCTCAGTGTTTGCTGATATTTGCTAATTAGGCCTGCTACTTTGTCAATCGCACCAGCAATTTCTGAGCTGCATGATCTGCTTCAGTCAATCCTGTAGACAGGAATTGTAACAGAAGTGTTTTCTGGAATAAAACAGAGGGCTGAAAGACAAACTGACAATAAGCCACATAATCCTTCCCAAATGATGCCTGTCCCACCTGCCTGAATCTCATGCCAGCATACCTCTGGGACTCCTCTATATCCCAAATGCCACCTTCTTCAGCAGAGCGGGAAGGACAGAGGGAGACTGGATGCGGTTGTGAGCTGAATTTTGGGCTGTGGTGACAACAAACACACAACCCTTGGTGCAAACCATACTTGTAATGCAAATCCACCAGATGCTTACAAAATGCGAGCCTCCTGCTGTATATTCAAAACCCAAAACTGAAATTGAAAAACTCTGTTAAGATGCCTGTACATAAATATGGGGAATATGTTCAAATAAAAATTGCTCAAATTCCAGAGAGGTTTCTATTTCATCAATAATTCATGAATTTGTAAATTCATGAATTTGTAATACTTAAATGCTTCCTTGAAACTAAGTAGCTTTCATGTCTCTAGTTAAATATAGTGAGTGCAGGTTAATGCAGAGCTCTCTGGGAGTCTACATTGACCCTTATTTCTTTATAATTGCTGCATATTTATAGAAGAACAGCTGAACTACATCTTTCAGTGTTGATTTGAAGCTTTGGAACCACAGTATAGCTTTTGGATTTAAATCCTCAGATGATGCTCATAATATAGTGGGTGAAATGTCAGGGGGGAAATGAAAAACTTATGACAGAAAAAGGGATTTGTTAAACAATTGGAGAGGATAAAATGTGCAACATCGTTCAGAATGAGGGCCTTGTCTTCTGTGAATTGAAGCTGGCTGGAGGAAGGCAATTAATAATAGAGCAAATTGGAATCTTTTGAGCAATGCTTAACTTGCCTCGGAATTACACCAGAAAAAAGGAAGAGCAGTCCCAGGAATCTATCTGGCATCAGATGGTGCTGCTCTCCGTGAAAGCCTGAAAGCTTTATGAGACTTTTGGTGATGTGACAACACCAGAAATATCCTGCCAGTCATTTTTGTACAGACTGTGGTTCTGCCTTTCTGTCAGCTGCCATGACCTGTTTGATTTTGTTCTTACCTTGAATTTTGCATTTCAAATAGAAACGGGGATCAATCCCGCAGGCACTTCGGTGGGAATCTTGCAAATTCTAGAGGAGAAAGCAAGCTCAAAGCTAAGCAAGCATGATGTAAGCCTGGGCTGGCACAAAGTCAAATACTAAAGAACCTCACAGGGTTGGCTTCATGGAGGAGTAGAGCCCACATGACACACAGACCTTCTGTGGTAACAGGGCTTGTGTCAGACTCAGCTGCCTTCAACTTCCCTGTTACTTTCACCGTGTCATCTGACATAAGGTCAGATCTTTAGCTGGTAAAAGCTTCTCCATCTCCCATGAAATTCATGGAGCACTGTCATCAACTTCTGCTGAACTACAGATGACAGATTTGGTTGCTGTCCTCAACTGGAGAGAAGAAGAAACACAAACACATGAAATTTCCATTTTTATTATCCTTTCACTGAAGATTTCAGTGAAATGCAATCTTACAGTGACTATGTGATGACATCTTAAGAGCTTGCTAAGCCTACAGATATGCTACAAAACACAGTGGAAAACTAGTATTAAGTTATTCTCATAAAATCTTGCAATTCTGCTTCTGCATCTTAGTCCAATAAAATTTCTATTCTTTAGGTAATGGTGATGCAGTTTGGACAGGTTCAGATACTTTGAGTTGCACTGATGCCCCTGAACACTGACACAATCCTGCAGGTTTCCCAAGGCGTTGGGGATGTGAACAGATGTTCTTCATTCTGGTAAAGTACTTCTCGTTGAGTTGGTTTCAGTAGATCTTCTCCATACTCAAAAAATATATCAGAATTCAAGAGGCCTCTTCCATATTTCTGGTTCAGTTTTGCTGTGTTATACTTACAAAAAAAAAGAAAATTAAAAATGGAAACCTATTTATAATGACTAAAAATTAAAAACCAGTAATATTTGAGTGTCCTTGCTTGTCTGAATTTTTGTCAGATCAAGACTGGTGTTAGTGACTGTGCTAAGTCCTCAGGGTGACAGAATCACTCAGTTTTATTTCATGGTTTTCAAGCTTTAAGAACTTTTAATCTGACAAGAGACACTGAAGCCCATCTGAAGAGTTAGAAGAGATTTTTGCAAATCCAGAGAAATTTAATCTGTCACTTTGATTTTTAGAAGCAATTAAACAATATATGCAATAAAAAAACCCTTAAACAAGCCACGTAGCAAATTTACTATGGAGGAATTTGTGGAATTCTCATTGCTCTAATTTTTCTCCAGTTGTGATTTGCAGTGTACTGCTTTCAGGTCTTGGACATTAAAAATAACATAAGTATTGGTCTTATAGAATGAGCAGGAGATTTGTTCATTGTGTGCACGTATGTGCATAATTAATTTCCCAAGAAATTGGGAAATGTGTTGTCAACTCATCATCCTCAGCATTCTGTTATCTTAGACTGCTGGTAAAATATTTCAAACAGAAACCAGGTATTTTTTTTTTTACAAGATTAAAAATGCTCAAGACATCAAGTATTACCTTATTTTTTTTAATATTTTACTTTGGATAGAGAAAATCCATAGACATTTCATATCAGTTATACCAAACATAAAAGCAATTTATTAAACAAAATAATTAAATACATATAAGTGCTTACATAGGAAGTCTTATGACACTTTGTTGTACTTGCTTTTCTGTATAAATTTTCTCATATTTAGTAAGAATTGCAATCTTACTGCAGGCTTTCAAGCATTGAAGGTCTCTTTCTTCTCTCTCTGATTTCAGAGAGATTTTAGGAACTTAACTTCACCGACATTTTCATTACATTCAATCATATCTGTGTAAAAATTATGGGAAGAAAGAGCAGACAAACTGTCAACACAATCAAATAGTCCTTATTCTTCCAGAAGCCAGGCTAAACCCAAAAGCAGTCAAACAGCAAATCCAGATGCAAAATGGTAATACCAAATCAAATTTCAGAATCTACGCAACAGAAATAAAGGGGTAAATTACTCCTGTAATTTACCCAGCCTACCAAAGGAAATTTTATTCCAGTAGTGCTTTTGTCTTTGTTACTCCCTCACTATTATTTGATCTTTGTATAAATTAATTTGATTAATTCTGCAGTGATACCACATCTGACATTTTTTCACTAATGTAATTCCTGCTGAGCTGGAAGACAAGCACAGAACTACCAAGAAAAGAAAACATCTTAAATTCTAGCCCGGGACTGCCAGCATTGCAGATTTCTGCCTGAATGCAAAACGGAGTGGCATTCTTAGAGTACTTAATTCTTTGACAACTTTGCCTCCTGTTTCAGTGACCATTACTTCTTTCTTTCTTAAGTCTCTTGTTTATTTTGATTGGAAAAAATGGTATTTTTGAATGCACTTTAGTGTACTTTACAGCCTAGAATACGTGATGCAGAGTATTGGCTTCATTTTACTCTGGGATGTGCTCCAACTGAGCTGATCACCTCAAATGCCCTTGTGAAGATCTGGTCAATATAGTTAAAGGAAGGTAAGGGTGATTCACCCTTTGTTAAAGTAGGTCAGATGATTCATATCTTAAAAAGTGCATCTGTTTCATGACAATAACATTCGGTGGTGATTTTTAAAGTCTGTATCTGTAATGAAATCATCTAAAATTATGTGAGAAGAATTCTACCATCTTAGGAAACTCTAAGAATGCCTTGGATGGGTTAGATTAATCCATTCCCATGGTGCATTTATCCAGAAAACATAATTCTTAGCGTGAATTATGTATTTCAACACAGATGAGGAATTTTTCTCAAAATGCAAAATTTAGCACTTTCTCTGTGATATTCCTAATGGTGATAAGCAATCAGAATAACCTCACAACAGATACGCAATTTGCCTATTAAATCTAGGTTTTTGGAGGCCTGGCAGGTAAGGACATAATGTCTGTTGTAAAACTGGGTGATCCAAAGTCTTAAAATCATATATTTGGTTTCTCATACTTGGATTATATATCACATTCTATCAAAAATACCTTTCAGACACCATATAGGATGGTCCTAATGAAAGGAATCTGTACTTTTCAGTAGTGCCAACTTCATAGTCACAAGGGAGACTGACAGGTTATCTTTATGCCAACTTGGAATCCACAAATAGATTTTCTATGAAGAGAAACTTTGGAAAAACCTAGACATACATATTTTTCTCTCAAGATTTTTTTCCTACAGTCTTCTCAACTTGCTCTTATCCCCCAATCAGAGGATGTAGTGGGTGTAGAGGGCACAAACAGGGTTTTTTTTGTGTTATCAAAATGTGTGTTTTATGAGAACAGATTGGTTGAAAGGAATTTGACTGCTTATGTTACTGAGTAAATACATAAAACGTAACAAAATGGCAGATGAAATCCTGTGTTCATTAATGCAAAGTAGTACATGTGGAGAAAAAAACCCCAGCATTATAAATAAACACATTTTCTATATTGCAGATTGCAATGTGGGAAAAAAATGTCAGCGAAGTAGTTGACAGTTTTATGAAAATAACAGCTCCATACTGAACAAGCAGTCAAAAGAGCAAAACAAATGTTAGGAATTGTTAAGAGGCACCAAACAAACATGACCACCACACAAACTGTGAAACATTATTATGCCTCATACAGCTCAATGGTTTGCCTGCTCTATGAGTATCTGGTGTCCCTTATCACTAAAAACGTACAGGGAACTACAAAGAGTTGATGCAAAGGCGACTGATGAGATCAAAGGTAAGGAATGGCTTATGTTGATTAGTGCTTTCTGTACAGGAAAAAGATGATTAAGACAGAGATCAATATAGTCATGAATTATTCATAAGTTATGGGAAGAGGAAACATTTATTCATAGCTACAGGAAAGATCTAAAGGAGGTTCAAATGCAATGAGCAGGTAGCAATCGTAAAGGAAACAAAAAGTACTTTTTCACAGTGCATGATAAAACCATGGAATCATTGCCATAGGAATGCCATATCACTGCCATATCATACAATCAGCCAGGTTGGAAGGGACCTCGAAAGACCATCTGGTCCAATCTTTTGTAGGACAGAGAGACTATGTGAGATTATCTGGCACCCTGTCCAGTTGCATACTGAAAACCTCCTGGAGAGATTCCAGGGAATGATTGTTCTCACTGTAAACAAAATAAAAATCTTTCTTATATTGAGTTGAAACCTCTCCTGGTGTAACTTGTCTTCTCCATGTGAGTGCTTACAAAGAAAGAGCCTCCATCCTACTTGTAGCCACCTTTAAATACTGGAATACTTTGATAAGGTGCCCATAAGCCTTTTCTTCTGCACGGAGAAAAAAATTTGTCTCCTTCAGTCTTGCCTTGTAGGACAGATTCTCCAGACCTCTGCTAATCATCGTGGCCCTCCTTTGGTTCCTTGACAGTCTGTCCATGTCTTTCTTGATGTCTGAGGACCGGAACTGCAAACAGCACTCCAAGTGTTGCCTGAGTGGGATGATCACAGCTCTGTCTCTATTATTAATGCCCCTGTGGCTGCAGCTTAGGTTCTGATTGATTTGTTGGTGCTATATTTAATATTAAAGCAAAAAACGGGTTAAAAGAGTGGGTATTAGGTTTGTATGTCCAGGTTTTGGTAGTAGTGGCCTAACAGGGTGCCTTCTGCGAGAAGTTCCCCTGTGTCCAACAGAGCCAATGCCAGCCGGCTCCAAGGTGGATCAGCTGCTGGCCAAGGAAGGCTGAGCCCATCAATGGCAGTGGTAGCACCTCTGGGATAACATATTTAAGCAGGGGGGGAAATATCCCTGTGCAGATGCAGCAGTAGCAAGAAGAGTGACAATATACTAAAGAATCAGCACCAGGGTCAGTGCAGAAAGAGGGGCAGGAGGTGCTCCAGGTGCCAGAGCTCAGATTCCCTTGCAGCTCGAGGTGAAGACCATGGTGACCACCTGCTGTCCAGCTATAGTCAACCCACCACACCCTTCTTCATCAATACATTATGATTATTTATGTAGGGATAATTATAGTGACTTGACAGGGTGATGTAAATGATTGGAGCTTTCCAGCACTTGCTTATTCAAATCTTGCCAGCTTCAGAATTTCATGAACACTGTGGTTCTTGGATGACTGTTCAGTGCTCTGCACTCAGTATTTTGGTATTCCCAGTACAGTTCCTGAATTACAAGTAACAAAAGACAGCAGATCAACATTATGAGGTGTCACAAGTGAAGATAAGCTTTATACTTACATTAGAACAGCAGAAAAGACAAATACTGAAAAAAAATTTCTGTTCCACCTCAAACAATCATCTCTCTTGCAGTCAAAAGTAAAAGATATTGAAGAGAAGTGCCAAAAAATCAAAGAAGTCATGAGGGACATGAAAACCATGCAGGGGTTAAGTGCTCAAGAGTATACATGCTCCTGTATTGATTGCTAAAAGGTACTGAATCCTTAAGTGATGAATCAACTCAGATTGTAAAAAAAGGCCTCAGTTGATGGGAGTAAGTCCCCCGACTCACAGACAGTGACAAGCTCTTAGGCAGGAATGAACAGAGTCCACAGCAGATGATTCCCATTCTGTCCCTTGAAGGCAGATTGTCGAGTTACTCTATCTCAGCACATTTTCCAGTGCAAAGACTCCCTTCCACTGTCCTGAATCCTTGGAAGTTCACTTCCTTTACTGTACTTTTTGCGGAACAAAAAGGATTTGGACCTGTACTTGTCATTACTTCCAGGAAGCACAAACCCAGGGGAGTTTTTCTGTCATGTCAGCAGCAGAAAACTCTTGCCTGGGAACAGTGGCAGGGCTGGTAAGGGAAAAATGTGGTCTCTTTGCCTTCAAAGAGAAAAGGCACAGGTTTGCCAGGCCCTGAGACCATTTCAATGCCTCAGCTCTCTGGAGAAAAGGCCTTTTCCTTCACGTCAATTAACAAAGTTGGGCATTTTCACTGCCCAGCCTTACAACACAAGTAATACCTCCCTCACAAGCACTCAAAATGCCATCCACATGAACTGTTCTTGCTGCAGGACTAAGTTACTGCAGTTACTATTAAGCATGGCTTCAATAATTTATGGTCATAAGGAGCTGAATGAACTTGATTTTCTTAAAATATCCTGCAGCACTGGACACAACAATGAAGACCTTCACCTCGAAGGGCTTGTACCATTAAACCAAAACTAGTAATGAAGAGCTGTGCTCTGGGGATTAGAGCTGGATGCTCAAGGGGTACATGATACTGCTGCCTTAATCTCAGCCTCTCTGTTGAAAGTAATGAAATTGGCAGCTGGAAATAGCACTTACATGGAAAAGCTGTTGGTCTTCGGGGAGAACATGGTACAGACACAGAGCTTCATATCCAGTTATGTGATCTCCTCAAGGTTTTAAAAATTGTCAAGAGGCTGTCTAGGTGAAAGGGATCACTGTGAAAAATGCCACAGCCCCTCAGATCAAGTTCAGATACTCTCTGTTTGTCCAACTAAAAAAAAAAAATCAATTGCATAATATTTTCTGGTGAAAGTTGAAAAAGAGCTGTTACCGCACATTCCTAAGGCTTTTAATTTTCATCTATTTTGCCTATACAAGTTCCATGATTTGGTTGTGCTCAGTTCAAATGTTTTTGGTTTAGTTGATTAAAACAAGAGGGTTTTTCATGTTTTAGAGATTTCCTAACAAACTAGTTATCACAGCTAGAAATGCTCATGAAATTAATATTTTATTATAGCTATTTTCAACTAAACAGTTTCTAATGCTCTTTCTGAGAATGACAGGGGATAATTTCTCTAACAAAAGTATCTCATCTCAATACTTACTTGTCCCTCTTTCATTCTATTCAGGAAATTGCTGCCAAGAGTAAAAGGAGAAAAGCCTACACTGGTCTCACCTCTTATACAGAAAAGCAGGTCCTTCAGCTTTATCTTAGCTGAAAGCAGTATTTTTAATATTGGTAGATCTTAAAATCAAGGGAAACTAAAAATTATACTGGTAAGATAAGACAATAATTTCTTTTAATGTATCTGTATTAGGTATGCATTTTTGAATTACTCCAGGCTTCATACAGCTATAGCTTGTTTGAAGAGGCATGACTGCAAAAATATTTAGCCTTATGTTTATTTATTATAATCTTGTTTTCTTAGCACTCTTTATACTACTTCATTGTGTGTGAGCATTAGAATTGCCTTATGATAGGTGTGGAATCAGTATCGCATAGCTGTAAGGAAAGGAAATTCATGAAAGAAATTGCAGTCTAATGTACCAATGTACAATGGAAAATATCTGAGAGCCATTTGTCAAAGAAAATTAGTAATGCTCTTATCACCCTACATTAGCCACCTTTCCTGGTAAGCCCCAATAAACATCATAAACAAAAGCTCCATGCTCTGTGTCAGACAAAGAGCTCTTTTCCAGCCAAAGACAGAATTTCACATTAAACACTAGCATTGGAACCGTGATGGTTTTTTTGTCCTTGGGCACTTACCTGGAGTTTGCACCCAGACTAACCATTTTTAACAGCACCCTTACAGTTCCAAGCAATGTTTTCTTCTTTTATCTAAACTCATAGAAGTCCACTTAATACAGAGACACCTTTCCACTCGTCTATTTTTATAGACAATATCTTAAATTCTGGTTGGTTTATTTATTTATGAAGAGGTTGCATTTGTAAAATGGTTGCTCCACTGAACTTAAAAATGTCTTTTGCTCCCCCATGAGGGGCTCCAACACAGAGAGTTCAGTAGCAGTGTTAGACATAACCCCTGACCTGAGCACAGCAATGCTGCAGTGCACAAAACAGCTTCCCAAGCTCACTCCCGTCTTATACAGGAAGCAAAAAAAAGGTACTAACCACATTTTAAACATCTACAGCTTCCAGCCATTTCCGCTGATCTCTGGAGGCCTATCCAGAGTGCAGACTGCCTCACTCTCTGCTCCTGCAGACAGAAAGTGGTGCTCAAAATGCAATAAATAAATAACTACAGAGATCTGAACTACTGACATCTTGACTCTTAACTTCAAGGGAGGTCCAGTCTTTATTGCCAGATCCTACCTCTACCATTAGTTTTATTGTATTATGAATAACTCCACTGTGTCCTTTAGCATAATGTCCTCTTAAAACAGTCCTAAAATATGATGAAGGCCAGAATTTTTTTTTTAACCTTGTGAAAGTTTTTATCTCCTCTGAATACTTCTGCCTATGTTTCTTCATTTTACTTTTATTGCAGCTTGCCATTGCACAAATAGAGCCACAGCAGATAATTGGGGTTCCCTCTAATTTGATCCTCTGCTATTACAAGCTGGCAGAGCTCTGCTCATCCTTTCTGAGCTGATGACATTGGATCAGGTTTTGTCCTTCCTTTTAAATGATCCCACTCTGAGGACAACAGCTTTGATACCCAGGGAACTGCCTCCCATCTCATAGATGAATGCAGTGTACTCTGGCAGGACAATGCTAAGACTGAATTCCCTAATAACTATAACAGAATATCTGCACTCTGGAAAGGTTGACCACATTGTACTTTTGCTCTATCCCTTTCTTTTTTCCTGCACATTTACGGAGTAAAATTTTTACAGGCAGGTTCATACATAGTACTAAGACAATTATTTGTATCACTAAGTGTGCCTTTGAGCATAAAAATTGTTATGTCACCTGTGCAAACAGCATTACTGCCAGAGATAAGAAAGGGTAAGTATCTCCCACTGTGCTTCTACTGATAGGAAGTGTTATAATGGAATGAGCAATAAGTTGTAGGATTTTTTCCTTTTACACCCTAGACTTAAACGCTGTCAAAGTAAATATTTCAAATATGCTGCTTTTAAAGACATGGTGCTTCACTCAGTATCTTTCACTAATTATTGTCTATCTTATTTCAACAGTAAAGCAAAAACATAAAGATTTATGAAAAAAGTTTTAAATATTTTTTCTTTGTTTATCAGGACAAGGTTATAGAAGAGCTCTTTTACATAAATAAAGTGCTGCAGGCCTAACTTGTTCTATTTCTCTCCTTCCATTTTATACTATTGATGGCATAATTTTTCATTATACATTTTCCTACACTTCATAGGAATTCATAAAACATTTCTTATCTGAAAGAAACAATATGTTCTTCATACTACTTCCACTTATATTTTTTCTTTCGATCTACATAACTAAATGCTGAGTAAACTTGTTAAAAATGTGTCCTCATTCCTAAGTCAATTTACCAAACTATTCAGGGATGTCTTGCATTAAGACCCTAAATAACCCTAAATTGAAAGAATAAATTAAAATAGTTGCTCTTCATTTGCCTGGGTTTCTGATCGGCAAGGTAAGAATGAGTACACAGTACAGATTTCAGTACAATGTGAAGGTTTAGGATAATCCTGCCTCTTTCACACTCCCTCTAGGACCCACACACAGAGCTCTGTTTAGCATTTACTTGGTATTTGCTGGTAACCCAAACAATATAGCACTTGACTGCTATAAATTATTTTTACTGCTAAACCTAATGTAATTTTTTTTTCTTGTTAGTAACAGGAAAAATGAAGGCTTTGCATCTTTTCCTATATCTACATTAACAAGTTATGATTTAGCCCTGGAATCTTTAACTGCCTTTGTTTTCTGCAGTATTCGTAGAAAGTATGTACCATAGATATGGTGACCTGACTTAATTAGTCACAGAATCGGAGAATATATTGAGTGGGAAGGGACCCACAAGGATCATCCTGGCTCTGCACAGGACAACCCTAAGAATCACACCATAGCCTGAGAGCATTGTCCAAACATTTCCTGAAATCTGCCAGGCCATGACCAGTTCCCTGGGACACCTGTTCCAGTGCCCAACCACCCTCTGGGTGAAGATCCTTTTTCTAATATCCAACCTAAACCTCCCCTGACACAACATCAGGCCATTCCCTCAAGTCCTGTCACCACAGAGAAGAGACCAGTGCCTGTCCCTCCTCTTCCCCTCACAGAAAGTTGTAATTGCAATGAGGTCTCCCCTCACTCTCCTTTTCTCCAGGCTGAATAGATCAAGAAACCTCACCTGCTCCTCACACGGCTTCATCTCAAGGCCCTTCACCATCCTTTGGACACTCTCTCATAGTTCGATATCTTTCTTATATTGTGGTGCCCAAAACTGTCCCCAGCACTCGAGGTGAGGCCGCCCCAGCCCAGAGCAGAGCGGGACAATCCCCTCCCTTGCCCGGCTGGTGATGCTGTGCCTGATGCCCCCCAGGACAGGGTTGGCCCTCCTGGCTGCCAGGGCACTGCTGGCTCATGTTCAACTTGCCATTGACCAATACCCCAGATCCCTTTCTGTGGTGCTGCTCTCCAGCCTCTCATTCCCCAGTCTGTCCATGCATCCAACGTTGCTGCATCTCAGTTGCAGAATCCATCACTTTCCCTTGTTGAATTTCATAGGGTTGGTGATTGCCCAGCCCTCTTATTTATTCAGGTCTCTCTGCAGGGCCTCCCTGACTTTGAGGGAGTTCACTGGTTAGTCCAAACTAATCTTTATGAGAGGTCAAAAGTAGCACTGAAGAGCAATTCCGCCCCTAGACCCCGCAGGCCTATCTCCATATGGTCCTTTGGAGATGTCTGCATGAATTCAGAAAACTAGGTAGTTGGGAAGGTAGGACACATTCTGGGATAGTTAATGTCCTGCCTTCCTTCATGTCTGTCAAGAAATGCAGCTGAGGCACAGTGCATGAGTTTTCTACATGAACCTTGATGGGGTTTTTTTTATACTTTCTCAACAACATGTAAAAATTTTAGAGTTGAGACTGGCCTAGTCATGAACATGCTTCTTGATGCAACGCAAACTTGAAATGAGACGAGCTTTTGAAACTTGATTAAAAATGAAGGCTGGAGGCATAAATTTTTTTCAGAAGTATTCCTAATTTAGGGAAACACGGCAATGGTTTTACTTTTAAGAAATAAATATTAACAGTGGTTACATAGATATTATTCTTTTCTGTACTTTTGGAGTTTTTTTCCAATTTCACTCCTCTCCTGGTATATCTCTATTCTTTGGTCCTTCAGCTAATCCCAAGGATTACTCAATTTTTCACTCCTTGAATTTAAGATAGAAATTGTCCTGTGTTGTCAACATACCACCACCTCTGAAGAAACTTCTACTTTGTGAATCCTAATTCTCCATGGTAGTATCTCACAGGAATCACTTACCCATTTAATGTACGCTAGTTCAGGTAGATTTACCCATTTACCCTAGTTCAGATATGTGATACTTTAGAAAGAATAAATGCATCTGATGTCAGACTAAAATGAGAGAAAGAACACAAATAATTCATTTTTAAAGCACAGAATAAAGACCACTGTAAGAAGTCACTTGGTCTCAGTGCATGAGCAAACACTTCACATGGCTCCTGTGGAACTTGACCTATGTCCAGGCATTGCCTGCCTGTCACCAATTTGAGTGTTCAGGCAGGTTGTCACCACACTTTGCCCCACTGTGAGCACATGCCTGTAGCACATTTAAAGTATCTTGCTGTAAACCAGAGGTGCAAATTTCAGTCTTGTTTAGGGCATGTGTATGGACGTGCTCAGTATGGTTTACTGCTCTCTGTGGAGCTGCCAGTCATGTAAATCGCAACCTAACTTTGAATTACATGGACAAAGACTTTGTTAGGTTTTGGGGTTTTTTAAGTCTCTGGATATTTGTCTTTGCTAAGAAGAGTCCTGTGTGTGCAGGAGCTGGAGTAGAAGGCAGGTATGGAAGAAGTTCTCTCTGCTTAAAAGCAAAAAGCCATAAAACTCCGGACCAGTTTAATACTGTAGGTTTTACTTTCATTGCTGGTATGACTGCAATTTCCCCTCAAACACTTTAATTTCTTGCAGAGTTATTTCTTAGACTCAGTGCAGTATTCTCTCTCTTAAAACCTAGCAATTTCTCTAAACATTTTGAGCTGCCAAAGGAATTTTTGAATCTCTCTGTTGTTCTGTTTGTCCTCTTCTCAGTCCTTATTTATGTCATTTTAGTTTTAAAATACAGTGACCAGACATGGAAGTGTTTTGCTTGTGGTCACATTGTGCTGTTTGAAGAATTTCTTCACATTTACATTTGTGTTTGACATCTCTGTGTGCATACAGAAATTTTATTTTCGTGTATAAAAGGCCGTTAGCTACTCTGGCAGAGGGCTTTCAGCTACAGCTACCCTCATTCAGTCACTATTTTCTTGATCAATGCTTTGTGTCTTCTGCACTTCTGCACTTTGAAAGTGTATTTCTTTTCCATTATTATTTTTTCTCTTATCTTCCTACCTAGGTATGTCTGAACTTTGAACTGCTGCTGCAATTTTGCTTAATAATAGAAATGAGATGTGAAAATAGCACTGTGTGACTAAGTCTAGTACCTCGTCTATTCAAGTTACTCTGAACAACTCATGTATTCCATGCAGATGAAATATTTTGATGCATCATGAAGAAAACTAGTGTTTTCAGTGGAGAAATTCATGATCCCGTAGAGAACAGGATGTGATGCCTTATGTTAAAAGAGGTGTATTTTCTCAGGTCCTACACCCCTGGACTACACATCAGAACAGAAATACAGTCTAAAATAAATTACAAAATGTTTCTATTTATATGCATAAATTTGCCAGGAGATGTGGTCTCTGCCTCACTGCTTTTACTGAGAAGGGATGTTCATTAAACTATACTTATGTTTTCAAAATAAATAGATTTTGCCTGTCTCAAATACATACATAAGTAAAACCAGAGTGGTTGTCACATATATAATCTCTCATAAAACATGTTCCTAAACTAAAAAAGCATATACTGATCGTTAACCCCCTGTCTCTTTGTATCTGCATATAGAAGCAAAAGCCACATCAGTAGGCAATACCACCGAAATGTGATAAGTCTTTATCTTAGGACACCTTTAGATAGTGACAGTGTTATTTGTAGTGCCAACATTTGCTGCTAATATTTCAAAGAAGTATGATTAAGTCTCGTCTTCTAAGGTATAGAAATATCTTTTATTTAGAAATATAACTCTTCTTTTTACCACGGCTCTCCTCTGGTGCAAACCAAATTGTCATCTCAGTAGTAAATCCCATGCACAGGCCAGAAATGCACTGGGGGCTACATCCTAAATACATTTTTGATGCTCTCTGGATTATCCTGCTGATGCTTTTTGTGATCTTCATGCACCGTAGTGTGACTTGTACTTCTTATGGTCCCTATACTTCATCAGTATAGCTGTGAGATTATTCACAGTACTTGGGCTGTGAATTGCTGTTTCTTTCCAGTGTTGACAAAAAAAAATATATCTGTAACCAAAGACAGCAGGACAAAAAACATCAACACTCTTTGGCTATCTAGCCCTCATCAAAGTTCCAACTGATTTCAATAAAAACAAAAATGCCTACAATGTATTCTAGATCTAGCTTTAGGCGACCTTTCTTGTCAACGGAGCGTAGACACTCCTTGGGTGTTATACATGTTATAAATGTTACAGATGTGACCTATTTTAGCTATATATTTTAGAATAAAATGAATTGCAACCTAGCAGTGCTTATTTTTGCCCACTCAGTATACTAGGAAAAGATACAGCTACCTCAGGTACAGATCTCAAACATTAGTCCTACACAGTATTTGCATCATGTTGTTAGACTTTATATACTCCAAGTAAGTCAAAGTGCTGAACTCATCCCTTGTAAACAAACTACAAAAGAACCCTGTGCAGTCCCAATATCTCTCTAATATATGACACCAATCTGTTCATGTACCTGTACCAGTGTGCCACTGAGACAGACTGGGGGCCCAAACCATGGTGTGCCACCCTGATTTCTGGGGTGATGCAGTGTGCAAATCTGCTTTTGAAAATGATGAGCTTTTCTGTCATCAGTACAACCATAATCAATCCAGTAGAATTGTGCACTACGTTTTGGCTTTTTTCTTTTTTTTTAATTAATAAATTTAAGCTATTTCCTCTTGGTATTCTGCTTCAGTACTCTTCTTGCATTGTTTACATTTTAAGCTTTGTTAGAAGGAGATGTAAGTGTTGATAACTGACAATTTGCTACCAATAAAGGCAGTCTAGATGTAAGGTGCTTAAAACTCTCATTTTGAACAGGATAAGGGTTAATTAAGTTCAGGTATACCTATCAGGCATTCATTAGATAGTAGTTGATACATCACCTTGATGTAAATGTACTGACGTCCTGTATCTTTATTAACTTAATTGACTATTCACACTCATTATTCAGATGGACTGTGAAACTGAAAGGATTTACTCCTGATGCTCAGCAATACAAAGGATCAAGTTATATTACCTGTTCTTTCCTTATTGCTGAAATTTATGCTGAAATTGACTTCCAGTAGAAGCCTAGAACATCTCCAGAAACACCCTTTAGGCTAATACTGGACAGATGCCCCTTCCAAGGACATTTTGTCCTTGCTGATGCCTTTTGAATAAAAAAGACTGCCCTGTGAACAACACATTTATTCTATTAGTGTGATTATTCCATCTCTCAGTGCGTTTCCTTGTAATGGATACAGGGTTGTTCAGAGACTGATAAGTGGATATTAATCTATTACAATATTCTGTAGTAGTAAATTATAAATTCATCTAGAATAAATACCACTACATAAAGCTTCAATTATTCAATTAACATACCTAATCTTTTCACCAACATGCTGAAAGCTTTAAGTGCAGTCTTTTCAGAGTTAGGTGGCTGCAGACTGTATGCATTGTGTATTATGTGTAAAGAATTGCAGATTCTTTTTTGAAATGTCCTTTCTGAAGGTCACCTTGCTAAAATTATGGTTTCCATTATTGCCTTTTAATATTATTTTAATAAATCCTGTAAATGGGGATGAAGACTTAGTAGCACCCTCTGCCTCAAGGTGTTTGTCTTTTTAAGGACATTTTTGCCATCAGAGCACATGGACTGACTCTGCTGGAGTCAGTAAGAAATAGGACAATTCCTTTAGTGTCTCTTCAGTTTAGATTAAGCTATATTGTACTTAAAAAGCATGAATATAATAAGATTTTTAATAAGTATAATCCCTCAGAGGTTGATGCATTTTGTGAGGGACAGATCAAGTGGCCACAATTTTGCAAATTCTATTAGCTTGCATCTAACTGTAACCCCATTTGCAGCCTCCCAGCTCACAAATGTTTTGAAGAGCCAGCATTGCTATTTTTCAAGTTTGTTGGTCTATAACACAGCCCTGATTTTATCAGGATCAAGGATTTATTCAAGAAAATGCAGATCTAGCCTGCCTTCCTTATTCCAATAAGAAGAGTAAATGCAGTTTTTCATTCCAATTCAAAACCCAGAAAACACGCAGACAACACAACCCTAATGCCCCTGGGGAGTGTTACTCTCCTACCTTAAGGTGCAAATCACTTTGTCATTACACTACCGTGAATGATGTTCTATGAAAGATATTTGTAGATCGGGCTTGCTTGCAAATGGACAATTCCTGTTATTAACTTTTATCAGTATCATGAATATTTGAAATCTAATTTTCTGTTTAACCGTGTTAGATACCTAGTGTCACTCTTTTTCTTTTTTTTCCGAACATTTCTCTCTGAATCAGTACAGTGCCCTTGCAGAAGCAGCTTGCTTTTCGATGGGATGAATATGGTATCTCATATAAAACACAGGGAATTTGAAATACCAGGGTTTCTAACACTGAGGTGCATTAGAAGTTTTACAGTGATTTACGTTGTTGGAGATTACTCAGCACTCTAGACAGGGCACAGCACTGAGGAAATGGCAATTAATCAAATGCAGGAAAACTGATCCAGTAAGATATTTCCTGTGCTGAAGGACTTATTGTAATAACTAAAGATTATTGTGACAGTTATTATGATGGCCATGGAGAGAATTAATTTATCCAAGCTTTAGACATAAAACCACCAGTGTCTGGGCCAAGGCTCTTCACAGGCTTTCCCAATAGTCAATAAAGAGAGACAGAAACCTTCAGGAATATTTGTTTCAGGATAGTTGTCCATTGCCAGTTTGCATCACAGATAATGGAGAAGCTTAGCCTTTACATAGCTAAAGCTGAGTAAGATAAAACCCACTTCAAAACCCCATTTCTACCTGACTGAGAGTTTTCCATTTCCAGGACGTCAGAGATTACTTTTTCCTTGTCATACATAGTTTGTTGAAAGGTTACTGAGTTTGGGCTTTGTAGGATCAAATGAAGAACTGAGTGAAAAAAATCTCGATGCCTTCTATGATGAAACTACTACCTGGATGGAAGAGGTGACAGCAGTGGATACTGTCTTGATTTTTGCAATGCCTTTGACACTATCTCTCGCAACATCCTTATAGACAAGCTCAGGAAGTGTGGACTGGATGAGTAGATAGTGAGGTGCATTGAGAGGTCATGGCACAGGGTCTAGTTGCAGCCCTGTCACTATTGGTGTCCCCCAAGATTTAACATTGGGTCCAGTGTTTAACTTTTTCATCCGTGACTTGGGTGAAGGGGCAGGTGCCTCCTCAGCAGGTTCATTACTGACACAAAGCTGGGAGTGGTCCCCCGGAGTGCTGTGCAGCCCTTCAGAAAGACCTCAACAGGTCGAGAAATGGGCAGAGAAGAACAGAACAGTCTGAAGCTCAGCAAAATCTAATGCAGGGTCCTGGGGAAGAATAACCCCAGTACAGCCTGGAGGCTGACCTACAGGAAAGCAGCTCTGTGGAGAAGGACCTGGGGATCCTGATGGACAACAAGCTGTCCATGAGCCAGCAGTGTGCCCTGGGGCCAAGGAGGCCAATGGTATCCTGGGGTGCATTAGGAAGAGCATTGCCAGAGGTCAAGGGAGGTGATCCTGCTCCTTTCCTCAGCCCTGATGAGGTCACTCTGGAGTGCTGTGTCCAGTTCTGGGATCCTTGGTACAGGAGAGACGTGGATCTCCTGGAGCAGGTCCAGTAGAGGTCTACGAAGATGATTATGGGACTGGAGCATCTCTCTTATGTGGAAAGGCTAAGGGAGCTGGGCCTGTTCAACTCCGAGTTGTGACGGTAGTTTTGGACCACATTGGAATAAAGGTTTTGATATGTTTTACTTAGAATAAATAACAGTGTACTGAAACACAACAGTTTCCCAGAAATTCAGTCTTCTCTGAATTCAAACAAGTAGCTGGAGGAAGTACTAAGCCAACCAGTCTTCTAGGTAGAAATTACATTTTCTTTGCATATATTCAGAAAATATGTAGGTATAATTATATGATCAGTACTGTCCCTGATTTAAATTGCTTTACTGCCCCTTTAAAATGTGCGCAGTGAGAACATATGGATGAAATGCTGTCATTTCTCACCTTGGGTGATTGAAACTTTGAAGAACATTTCAGTCTCGCAGCCTGTCACTGGCTGCCATTCTGCAAAAGGGTCTCTGCTGGGCTTGGATCGCGCCACCAGTGCTTTGCAAATGAAGACATTTTGGTTCCTGTTCTTGATAGGGCAGGATAAGTGAGGTTATCTCATTTGCACTAAAGATCTAGCATCAGGAGGAATGCTTTAGCATCAGGAGAAATGATTGACATTGGCATAAGTCTTCAAGCTGTCATTTGTGGGGAGTGATAGTTATTGAAACAGCTGTTCTGCTATACACATGTACTGCAGGAGGTGTTCTAGGAGGGTCAGAATTATTCTGGTTTCAATAGGTATCGTTATCCTCCTTGGCAATCTTTTTATAGTCAGGACATATTTTCTGGCACTTTTCTTGCTTCCAGTGGCATATTATATAACATAAAATGCAGACATCCTGTCCTGTCCTGTCCTGCCCCGACCCATCCTATCTGAAACACTATAGAAGCATCTGTTAATTTTAGACATAATTTCAGCTTGTACATTAGTTAATTTTACCCCCTTTACTTAACTATAAACATCATGATTTCTAATTTAAATCCACTGGGCACTGGTAAAATTTTATGCAGTTCCTCCTTTCATACCAGTGCTTAATACTTTTGCTTTCTAGTGGTTTTGTTTTTCAGCTTCTTGCTGTACACACAAAGTGAAAAGAATGTAATGAGTGTCACAGATAAATTTTCAAACTGCTTCTCAGTTCATCTGTATTTGTACCACTGGTGTAAATGAAGATCCCTTCAGAGCCAGAAAACAGGGACAAACACTGTGATTTACTGCTAGAACAACCAGTGTTAACTTTTTAAGAACTCCCAATGCCTTTACTGGTCAAAATTACAGCTTTTTGGCAAAAGATGACCTCACTCTGCCTTTCAGGGTCAGGGCAGTGGAAATCAACATTTTAAAAGCCAGAATTCTCCATTCCAAAACAAAATCCACATACAAAACTACATTTTCAGGAGCTTTTCAAAGTGTTATTTAACTTCAAATAGTAGCATCCTCATAGTAGCACTATGAGCATCCTCATAGTGATGTGCAGGCCCTATATGAGGATAAACAAAAAAAGGTAGATACGTTCCTCTATTCCTATTAAAATGATTTCAAACAACCTGTCCTCCATCTCACCTTCTCCCTTGCACTAAGCTCTTCCGCAGAAATTTGCACTAAAGCCTTACTCCTTGTCCCCCAACAACGAGTAATTCGATTGCCGTAGGACATTGCCATGGGTGAGGGAAAGGAGAGTGAAGAAAGACAAATCAAGGTGGTAATGAAGCCAGTTCATATTTGACTGGTTCCTCTCACCAGTGATACCTGCAAATGTTTCTTGTTTTTCTGTAACCTTATGAAACAACACACTTCTGTAGCCAAATAACCTTACATCTCCTTTTATAATTAGTGCTATTGCACAGAATCTAAGCTAACACAAATGTCCCTAGTGACATGATTAACTTCAGAGATACTAGTCAGCAGGAGTCAGTCACAAAGCATAAACTAATTAATGTTTGAGGACAAGGGCAGGACAAAAGAGGTCACTCATCTGATGTGCTTTTGAGGATTGCCAACTAAAAATGGAAAGGAAGCATAGCACGTCATCTTCAGGGAGTTATTGCAGCAGTAACTGGAGAATCTGTGAATGCTTTCCTGAGTCCTTCTCTTTTTCGTTTTCTCTTGATGATATATTAAGCATGGCAAAAAAAAGGGGAGGGCCGGGGAAGTACAGATCGGAAAAGTAACTGAAATCTTCATATGGACAATTTTAGCTGACCAAGAAATGCATCTAAGAAGATAAATTTATGGAAGGCACCAAATTTACAGAAGCACACCAAAGTTAGATGATGTTTCTGATATGCTGCTGCTGTGTAAAAGAAGAATGAATCTGATATTTTTCTCTCTTCAGATTTCTTTCACATTTTGTGCAGCAGAGTGCTTTTATTCTTAGGCCCAGATGCTTCATTCTAATTCTATTTTGGTAAGCATTTAAATATGCTCTTATATGCTGACCTCTGTGAGAATTAAAGTAAAACATCTGCTTAATACTTTGCTGAACAAATATAGATGATTAATATATGCTTAAGTGCCCTGATGAAATGGAGGCTGTGTTAGCAATGTTCTCATTTCATACACAAGGATGGGAAGTTTGCAAATATCAAATTATGGAATTATGCTGATTTTTATTAACTAAAGATCCTGTCTAGTCTACTTGGTTTCACCTTTGCATCTGCTAAAGAACTTGGTTTTTTGTGTTCCTCATATAAATATACTGCAGCCACCTCTGATTCACTATGCTGGACTCATTTGGTGCTCACATCTGGGCAGGAACCTGGGAGCCCCTCGTGCCCGGCAGGAATTCACTTATTCTTGTTCCCAGCCAGCAGTGAAAGTAGGGTAGAGAATGGAAATGGAGACAATGTGGTCAGCAGGGAGAACAAGAGGTGTGAATGGACTGGGAGAAGAGTTGTGAAACATCAGCTGCTCCATGGGAAGGGTGCTGGAGAGACAAGGATGCAAAACCTGGATAAGGAGTGCAAGTGCTGGAGACTCCAAAAATGCACGGGCAGGCTGCAATCAGGACTGCTTCAAGGCAGATTCAGGCTCTAAGTCTGGCAAGACATTAGACAGGAGTAAGATAAATGGGAAGGGTAGAAAGGTGGAATTAATTATTTTAGTGCCATCTTTAAGAATTTATCAGTTGGCTACATTGCATTCAAATAGGATATCCATGTGAGAGCTCATGTCTCCTGAGCAATGCACTGAGGGAGGGAGCAGCAGAGGGGTGAGACCACGCAAAGGGAAAGGGAAATTGGAAGGCATGAGGGTAACAGGTCCAGTATATAGAGATGGGAAGTGAATGATGCCAGGAGAGGAACAAGGGATCTGTGACTCAGGCCACACTCCCTGGAGCTGGGGCAGATGTGCACCCAAGTATCTGGATTTCTCTCTGTAACTTTGAGACTAAAACAGACTAAAGAGGTAGTCCATTAAGTAGATAACTGATGTTATCTATTCTTCCACTGACTTACGTGACAGATGGTGGTAAACTTTAAAACGACATCACTTTTGATTTGTATCCTCTTAAATATTTCACATATAGGGTTTTTTTTGGTGAAAATGAAAAGGATTTCATATTCACACATAAACAAATAAGGACCAATAAAGAGCATTCAAATTACCCAGTCAAGATTCAGGAAGCTCTAAAAAAAAAAGAATTGAGTTTGTCAGACCATTTTAATTTGATCTTGGTGTGCATATACATGCGTGCAAACAGTAGTTTTTTCCAGAGTCACAATTTATACAGCGAAGCATCAACTGTTTTACGTCTCCTTTTATGTCTCCTCTGAGTTGTGTGTGGAACAAGAATTCTTCATAGTGTTGTTCTGGCATTCAGTCTACATCTCCCTTTCCTCTGTAGTCTCCCTGCTGTAAGAAAATAACTACAGGCAGACTGAAATCTTTGACACAGATTTTGCTCTAAGCAAATGTGACCTTATAGTTCTATGGCTCCATTGGCTTCTATATTTCCCAAAATAAATAATGGGAAGAATGTATATACCATTTTACCCATGAAATGGAATTGTTCTACCTTTTGCTGAGGATAAACAGAAAAACTTCATTCTAACAGAAAAACTAATAAATGCCCATTTAGTTAGAGAAAACCAATGAATTTGAAGGATACTCTAAGCATAAACTACTGACTAAAGTTCTATTTCAGTTCCAAAAGTTGGTCTTTTTGGTAGTGTCTAAAGAGAAGAGAAATTAATATTGGATAAAGTTGTTGAAAGGTTAGTGAGCTGTAGAGATTTTTTTGACAGTCGTACAAGCATTTCTCCTTATTGAATTAGAAATTACATCAGACAACATTCTGAATTTGGAAAAAAAGTGTCCTTTTTATCCTTAAAGTAACAGTACAGGGGAAATCTGAGAATTCAGAGGAGCTGTAGGATTTCATCCTTTTCCTACTTCCTTTGTACTCACCTGCTTTTTTTCTCAAGGCATAGAAAGAGGCAAAAATTGATGCTACACTAGGGTGCTCTTGAGTGTATAATTTATTGCGCAAAATTACCTCACTTTAAGCAGCAAGGATTGTCATTATTATTTATTCTAATAAATAGAATAGGGTGAAGCTTCTGTCTTTCACATCTTCTTAAAACATTATGTCTAGTGCAGTGCCTCATTACTTGAAGCCCAAACCTCTCTACATGAGAGCAGCTGCTGGAAGACACACTCCCTGGGTCAGATCGTTAGAGAAGCTTTAATCCTTTAGAACAATTTTTCAATACTGTTTACACCAGGGATTTCCTTGTACAAATCCTCTTTATACAAGACAAGAATAACACAGGAAGAAACTATTTGTCTCTGATCTCTGAAAAGAAGGAGAGCAAGTTTAAGTCCTCGAGGGGGCTTTCTATCACTTAAACTACCCAGGAGGGGATTAATCAAAGGTATCTTTGCTGCGTGCCGTACAGCCAGCTTCAAAGGTGCAATCACATTGATCAACGTACAACAGAGCAACACTCACAGCATCTTGTGTTTTAAGTTGAGGTAGAGCAGAGACTGAAATTCCCAGTTTGTTTCATCACTCCTTCTTTCCCATCAAAACAACCACAGGCTACTGAGATGCGCTGGAATCCAAAGCACACGGGTCAGGTGTTTGAATGGAGCTCAGCCCTGCACTGTGGCGAAGAGCGAGCACTGAACCCTCTGTAGTGATTTTATGTGCCAATTCCTTGCAAGCAAATCTAATCTTCTCTCACATGGCCCTTTAAAAAAAGTTTTGTATGCAAACAAGTTTCCTCCATTTATGGAAGCTTGATTATCCCTGCATAAGTCTATTTTTTCCAATGCTTACCTAGTGTTATTTCCATCCTACCGTGTCCGCAGACAACTGAAATACTGTAGTGGTGAAATAACTCTATTGCCATCAATGAGAAAAACTAGCAAACTTTCAGATACAAGTCCTGTATACGTTGTAAATAGAATAATAGATGGAAAGCTTATTAATAAACTTAAAAGAAATATTTCTCAGTGAAGTATTGCAAATACTTTTTTCACAAATCTCAATTAAAAAAATCCATTTTATTAAAATATTTTTAGTTTTCTAATTTTGTTGAAAGTGATTAACTCTTATTACATTTTCATTTGAAGTAATTATACCTGTTGCAAAAATGTTCCTCTCATGAAACACTTGCCCATTATTATCAGTTACCTGCACATAAATCCCAGCTTTTTCCAAAACTGGTTACAAATTTTTCACTGAAGAGCCTTGCCATTAAAACCTCTAGAGAAAAAAATGTTTTCAAAGTATTCTGGTGTCTTCTAGGTGATGTATATAAATTTTTTTGGCATCAGAAAAGGATTTTTGGGGACACAAAATGTGTGACCTTCACTACAGGACAACCATATGCCAGTAACTACAAAATTTAGTTGGATCTTATGGACAGATCAAATCTCTGATCTATATAATTAAGAAAAGGAGCTTTTCCATTAGTGTCTTGTAGCTTAGCCGTGTATGTATGTATCTATGTATCAGGCCATAGATAGTGAATCCACCCTTTTGTAATGCACTGACTTTAGTTATTTATGCAGACAGAAATATACAAAGAGATGCAAGGAGAGGTCCTATCCCTACTAAGCGACCTACTTAGCTGGACTGTTGGCTGTATTCCATCTTTATTTGCCTCTTGTTTGTTTTTTTTTTCCTCATTGAAAGACTTCAGAATATTCTGGTTCTATGCCAATATAGTACAAAACCAAATGTTAAGAAGAGAAAATATTTCAGTTGGGTGGAGTTGCTTTTATATAGATAATGAAGCTATTTCTAGACTCTCAGAAGAATAAAATGGTGGAGCTGAGAATAGCATCACCAACTTTTTTTTATACTTTTGCTAAAAATTAACCTACTTTCTCTTTTTGAGATATGTCCATTTCATCTAGTGCTGGTCTTCTCAGGTGGCAGAACAAACCTGAACAGAGCAACAGTTCCAGCTCAGGTTGCCAGTTCCTTTGAGATGGCCTTGCTCTTTTCTGCCTCAAAAGATATTTATTGCCCAGGCAGCTAGGAAGACACAAGGGGAAGAATACAAAGGCAAAGGCAGTGCTTGTTATTCAGGCTCATCAGTGTCTGTTTGATTCTCTTTGTAATAAGTCTGACATTTCTCAGTAGGCCACCCCAATTTTGGGTTCTCGACAGAGCTTCTCATCCCATCTTCTCTATGTGCAGTCTCTTGCTACCCCTTCACTTCTTGGGAAACTCTCCCTTTAAGATGTGTTTGTCTGTGACAATAGGAAGAAAATGACAAGTTGTGAAGGAAGACTAACTTAATTTTTTCTGCTTTTAGGAGTGCCTTCGTGGAGCTGGTCTCTGCTATCTCCCTGTTCTCTGTGGCTGCTGAGCCAAACACTGGAACAGGAATAAAATCGACTGAGCTATGTCTTGAATAGAAGAAAGGAGCTGTTCAAGACCCCAGCAGAGTTAAACCCCTTGGAAAACGTGGAGAACAACTGGAGGAAGTTTAAAAGGAACTACAAGGAATGGGAAGCAACTAAAAGGGAAGACAGAAGGCAGCCTGGTTTTTGACAGTAGGTGGTTTTGAACTACTTGGTTTTTAAATGGTTTTCAGTAACTCAAGCAGAGAGGCCAACTCTGAAAGTGAAGTAAAAAATTCAAGGAGTACTTCACACTTCACATAAAAATGAATCATCAGAACAATTGTTAGACACAGAAAAAAGAGGTTTGCAAGAATTGTGGAGGAATTTGTACAATTTCAAGCTGTACAAAGATATCTTTCAGTTTTGGATTTAACTTGATCCTTAACATCTGACTAAATTATGAGACCATCTAGGGAAAAGCACTCAAAAAGAGGCTACTAAAAGATTCAGAACTCACCCTTGGCAAAGTAATTTTTTTCCAGGCCAAAGAAATTGTCTGCTAAAGCCCCTGAGCCATGGTGTTTGCACAGGTTTGAGGTGATAGAAGATCTGAAGCACTGCAAGGATGGATACCTCAGGCATGAAGACATGTGGAGCAGTTCACAATTAAGAGCACAATGGTATGTCACAGGAGATGGAAAACTCCAGAAACTACTTTGGTGAATTATCTCAGTGTGTAAGAGTTTTTAAGTGCCAACAGGAGAAGCACAACTTAAACAAAGAAGATAATGAAAAAATTTTCAGTTCTGCAGAACCCTTCCCAGCAAAAATCAACACTGGCACAAAGTGAGATAAATGCTCTGTAAATTTGAATTAATATGGAAAATATATAGATTTAAATTCTGACAGAACTTTGCAAGTCAATGCAATGAAAGAAACAAAGTCATTACAAGCACCTGAAGGTAAATGGATGGAGTTCAGTTTTTAGTACTGAATCAGTCTAAATTTAGACAAATAATCAGAGTTTAAATGGAGTGCAGATGTCTTCTCTCTGTAAAAGGCTTTCTTAATCTGTAGAATCATGTAAGGTTGTATTTTGACAATCTTCTGCTCCATCTCACTTCCTCTGACCATGATGGGAACTTTACGTAGCTACACACTTTACACAGATCTTTCTTTTAAGTTTTGGAAGTGGAATCACGTGGAATAAATCTGAGTACAAAAAAGAAAAATGGAAAACAACAGATTGGAAAAGATATATTTACTTTCTTCTTCACTACTAAGAAATGAAAATCCAGTGCAGGAGAGGAATAGGCAGGATTCAACAAGATGGAAGTCCCAAATCATTAAAGAAGGCTACAAGTTGCTCTCTGGTCGTAGGGAAATTGTCAACAGAACTTCAGAAGCTATCCATCTTTCTAAATTTGAATCTTGAATGGATATATTTTTCTGAAGATTGTAGAATAAGTAGAACTGGAATGAAAAAAACACATTGGTCAGTGAAGGTGGCACATTACTTCTTAAGCAGAGCTGGAAAGTTAAATTATGTAAAATGCAAATGCTCTTCACTCTCTGAAAGGACAAAAGTTTTTTGAGTTATGGTTGATACCAGATCATTTTTCTATGCTTCTTATATCTGCTGCCATCCAAGATTAATGAGGCTGTATGCTGGTCAGAAAAATGTTAATTAATTTCTGTGATTCAAGAATATCTAGAAGAGACTAAAGAGGTCTACTTTTACTGCTAGAAATAACTCCTTGTGCCTCTCATAAACACACAGGGATCACTTTTTATACTTACTGTAAATGTTTTCTTAATTGAAGATAAAACAGAATTTTTTTTCTTTTAAAATTCACACTCTATATTACTTAGCTAAAGCATGCTGTAGTCCGTTCAAGAGCTGCCTTCTCAAGAAAGAGAATGTTCACCTTTCTAAGTTGAAAAGTGAACTGAAATGGTTGAAGACAACATCTTACACAGAGAATGGAGATACTAACACAGCATTGCTGGGACAAGATGTTTCAAGGCCATATTTTCACTCTGAATTGTATTTAAATATTATGCTGGTCTTTTGAAAAAGTAATTCCAAAGGGATATGTAAAAGTCATTCCAAAGGGATTAACAGGAAAAATACAGACGTTGTATAGGAATTGCAAAATGTGAGGAAAGCACAGACGTGGTTTATACTGATCTCAAGTGAATAACAGCATTGAAGGCAAAGTTAACCTCATTGTTTGGCAAAACACATTGGTCAAATTAAACAAAAATACAAGGCCAGAAGAATGGAAATGACTGGTCTCAGAATAAAACAAGCAGACCTGCTTGCATTGCACCGGAGAAAATACGCTAACAAACAAGCCCTTGCCTGTTGCTCTCCCTTCCCCTGGACTGTATTCCTGGAAATTAAACTGCTGTGTTCATGCAAATCAGTATTCTTTGACAGATGTGATAATCTGGCATAGCAATGTCAGTGGAATTACAAACATGAGTCTAAGCAGTTTGCAAGGAAATTATGGGTTCAGACATTTCATCCCTTGTCTTTATTGTCCAGAACCTTAGAAGCTGGTTACAGAACAGTAGGGAAATAACTATAACTTTTTATTAAAAAGCAGCCAGGTCCCACTCTGACCTGTCAATTTACAAAACAGCAGGAGGGAATTATGGGCTGTCCCTAAAACTCCTAGGAAATTTTGAGTCTTAAAGGAATGCATTCCCTCAAATTGACCTGTTTGTCTCCTTGCCTATTTTAATGGTTGGAATACCAGTAACACCTCTGTTAGAAATTAGTTTGATACAATTTTCAGGTTTTGAAGGCCATGTCATCCAGACCACACAGAGGACCGATTGCTATGGGGAATATAGGAAATAGGAAGCAGCTTCATTGTTTTTGATATCACTTGCTATGGTTTTTACTGAATTTTGTCAGAAATATTGTCAACTATTTAATATTGGAAGGTAATTTATGTGTCAAAACATATGACCACACAGCCTAATTTATTAGGAAAAATCCTAAGTTATTCATACAATTCTCATTCATTTTAAGTAAAAATTTCCAGTTTTTCAAATGGCAAAAGCAGTCTTTAACCTATTTGGCTGGTTCTCCTGATAATGATGTGTGCCATGTGTACCCTATATATATTTAGGACTTTAGAATAAGTACAAGTTCTGTCATAAAATACATTAATACATGAACTATATATCCTTGTGTGTTGCATGCAGTTTTTATATTAAACAGATGTGAAAGAAAAATTACTCCTATACACATGCCGGGAAAAAGAAAAGGTAGGGAAACCACACCCCCAAACTGGAGAGTTATGCTTCAAAAATAGCCCTGGAAGTAGAGGATGGGCCTCAGGATGCGAGCAGTAAATTACAACAGACTGGAGTGTGATCCACAGCCCACAAGCTGGATTTGAATTTGAGCTCCTGAATTTGCAACTGTAAAACTAACTACCCTGCTAACAACCCACAGAGACCAGATGGACCCATAATTAATTGCAAATCCTTGTATTTGTGCATTTCCAAGGTGTGACTGATAACACAAATTTATGCATGCATGCAGGTACCTATCTAAATGTATGCAAACAATAATGATGTTTATTAGAAGATGGGACCATCTCTGAAGTTCCATGGAGTATTTATAAAAAGATAATCTCTCTCATGATTCCTTGTTCCCTCCTTGAGAGACCACATGGAGTATTAATTAGACAAAAGAAGTGGCACACTAGGAACAAGGGTTTTGTTTCATGTGCTTCTGGGGTGAATTTGCACAGCTCTCAGCAAGTTGCGTATTTGCATAGGTAGGCGGGGGAATAGCAAAGGTTTTCAGCACAGCTAGGTCTGGATGTGGGCATCTGCTCAAAAGTAGTGTGAGGAAGCAACATGGATGTGTGTCCTCATAGGAGAAGAAGCCAATTAAAACACTTGTACCACACTGAAAACACCTCCAGGGAGCCACGCTGCTGCCTCATGGGCCATGTCCCTTCAACGCAGCTGCTGAATTCAGGCAGCTGATCCTCAAACTGATCAGTTATAGGGAATTATAGGGAGTGAATCATTCCCTGCAGTGTTTGTTTTTCTAGACAAACTAAAGGGAAAATTCAGGGAGATTGTGCTCCTGACTTGAGGCCTTTTGGTAGGTGTTACCGGGTAAGGTGAGTATGGGCTCAAATTAATTTAGTAAGATAGAGAACTCGTTCAGCTCTCACTTATGCAGTCCTACAATTTGGCCACTGGCTGAATTTTAAGAAATGCATCTGCAACTTTTTCTCTTTATGAAAACCTACAGAAAACACTTGAGTGAAAGAGGTCATTTCTAATACAAATTTCTACTAGCTCTAGTGATTTTTGAAATGAAAGACTATATAATGAATTTTATAGTAGGCTGTATAGTAGGCTGAACTTGTATAAGAGCATATGCATTGCAATGAATGCCAGGTGCTGTTTGGCACCTAAGACTACATTTAGTCTACAGTCTAAGCTGCAAAGGTTTTATATTGGAAAAGAAAAAAAAAAGAAGGCAATAGGAGACCACCTCATTTTACCCCTTCCTGTAGCCGGCCACAGTGCGTCTTGGCAAAGCTCCATGGTAGAAAGAGCCTAGGTAGAAAGAGCAATTCCATATATCTGTCGTAGTGGAATGATGCCACAAAGACTGATTAGAGTGGAAAGGAAAGAACCTTTCTTCTTAATGCTGAATTCCAGCACAAGTACTCACCATGACTTCGTTTCTCCAGACAAGCAAGCACGTGTCTGTCCCACTCAAGTGTAGAGCCTCATGCAATAGGCAAGTCTCACCACATCCATACTGCTTGTATAATGCAACTCACTGAGCAAGAATCTCTTCTGGCTCCTTTTGCTAAGTAGAGAACTTGATTTGCAACATATATGCAGTGCAGAGGACTTGGAGATTGGTGTCATGGAGTGAAAGAGGTGCTGAACCCATCTGACAGTAGAGATGCACACTGTGAAATCAGTGAGACTTTGTTACATTTCTTTTTCCAAATATAAACTCCACAGATTTTCATTTTCAGAAGTGTTCATTTTTTTCCATAGCTGTAACAGCAGCAGTATGAATCTGTGCATTCATTACCTACATACAGCAGCTTGATTTTTTTACAGTGACTCATTGAAGCCTGAGGTCACTGAGTGGGAAGGTTTCAAAGACCTGCTAAGGAAGCACAGTCCCCGTCAGGAATTTTTGATATAGGTTATCTCTACCTTGTGCAGCTGAGTTACTGACAAAGTGATTTCACAGGAGATCTTTATATATATTTAAAAGGTGATTCACTCAGCCTTGGAGACAACAGACATTGAAGGCAGTTGACTGCAACACTGGAAAAATCACTTTATGGTACTAAATACTTTTTTCCTAACTGACAGAATCATTATTTTTTGTGTGCACTGTAGTTCCTTTGTGCCATATGAGCACTCATTATCCTATACTTACTAAGGCTAAAATCTCTGCTGGATGACACAGGGAAGCTTGAGCAGCAGGGTAACAATTAACGGACCTCAAAAGGTTTTGAGGTTTCATCTGGATAAATGCAGATGGATTTGAAGGTGGTTCAGTTAAAATGTCTCTCCCTCTTCAACCTGTCCTGTTTTTGCTTTCTCCCTTTTTTATTTTTTTCCCTTTAAGTCAAAATGATTTGGTTTCAGAATCAGGCAGCAGATCTAACAATTCCAGATTTTTACTCACTGTGTTGCCAGCTTTTTGACTTCAATTTAATAGTTCTGTGGTAGAACCCACATGTCTTGATGTTTTATTTCTGTTTCATATCCAGATAGCTTCATTTTTACCTAGCTATAATAAAATCAGTATGAATCATTACCTTCCTACCAGCAACCTGTCTTTGGAAGGTTTTCACTTTTCGTTCGTATCTGCTTTGAAATCAATGAATGATCCGAACTGCTTCTCTCTCTCTCTCTTTTTCTTTTTTTTTTTTTTTAGAGGACATCAGTGACTTGGAGACAGAGATATTAAGGAATTCACTGAAGAACTTTAATTCATGGCACATAAAATGCTACATGATGATGTTTTAGTACTGTTGAATCTCTGGGTGTCATTAGGCATTGTTCTGGCTGAACTCTTCTGGTCTTGTGGGGTTCCATTTGTAATGTTTGGCTTTGTGCAAAACTGTATAACCCAGTAATACCAATCTTCCAGATGGACAAAAATGCAGCTTTCAAATTGTCAGGCTCAGGTCTTGTGCAGTTCACCTGACAAAAAATGTCAGGTCTTTGGGCTGTCACTTCTCTGTCATATTGAGTGAGAAATCATGGGCATAGATATTTCTAAATTTCTGTGTTAGGAGTTCAGCTGCTTACCTTGAACCCCTAGGTCTGGAGTAGCCTGGAACTGTGGTTGGCCAGTTTTAATTTTTCATTACAAATTTGGCAAAGGTGAGAAGGTGTTGATCCAAACTGAAGTGAAACTAACTACCAACTCTGCAAATCCTTGTATGTTGTATTGACCCACTCTTCATACCATTTGTTTAAATAAACAATATAAATCTTAACTGAAAGTCTAATCCAATCTTAACTTCAGATAATCCAGTGATGAAAAAGCAATACAAATCACCTTCGAATGGGTTATCATTACATTTATTAGGAAAAACTTTTTGTTTTACAGATATTTTTTATCTAGGCAGATGGATATTCTATACTAGCATAAGACATCTTTATACGCAACATGAAAATGTAATGGGAAGCAGTTTTGCTTTGTAGAAGTTATAGTGGTATAACTATTTAAAATCCTTTTTTTCAGATAGCTTCCCAAGCTCCCTTTGACAAGCTAAGTCATGTTCCCCCAAGCAGATACCACTATTTGATAAGACTTATTTTATTTCTATATAGAACTGGCCCCTAAGAATTGGATGGTACATTGCCAACTTGGCCTATTTGTCAGAGCATATAAATACATGCATGATCTATACTGGACAAACTGTTAAAAAGGCAGAGGACACTGCAACAGAAACAATATCTTTAGTGATAAAATTGGGAATAGTGTGATAGAATGTGCTTATTCCACGTGCAGTTGTAAAGATTTGTTCACTTTCCAGCTTGGTTTCCCTGTTCTCACTATCACAATGCCACACAGCAGTGTTATGCCAAAGTACTGCAAGGGACTCAGGATAGTGGTGTGTCTGAGCACCCTGTTTCTTGTGCTGGCAAGAGTCAAATCAAGGTTAAAAGTGTGGCCATTGTTAAGCTTAAAATAAAAAATCTGTTGATGGCATTCAACAGATTTAAGAATCCCAGTTCAAGAGCTGGATTTCTCTTACACGTCATGGGAACAATCCTGAAGAACTCTGCTGAGTGGTCATTAATTGGATTCCTGTTTCTGACATTATCTATGAAACATCGATAGATTCATAAATCTACATGTGAGAAGTTTTTTTCCTCTGAGCAACTGTTATGATATTTAGGGTTCATCTCTGTTGCTTCTGGAGAGGAGGCCAACACCAGATGTCATGGTTAAGTTAAAATAATCACCAGGTCATGAGGACTGTTAGTCTCACTGGTGGAGTTAAGGAACAGTGAAGATGCTGTATGCTTTACACACCTTTGTGTATTGTCTGTCTGAATAACCTCTCCATTCTTCTTGGTTTATGAGGGCTATGGTAGGATGTAAACAGTGTTAAAATATATTTTTTAATAATAAATGAACATTGCAGTTATACGCATGGCATATAGAATTTGCTGGCATTTGTTTCCTGCCTGAAAATAAGTGCTGGCTGTTTCTGCCATTGCTGAGGAGTTTAATTGCTTCTGGCTGTAGTTTTAGTTGTAGGGTCCACATAGAGCCTTTTAATTTGAGTGGAATAATCCTCAGTTCATCATTACTATGTGGATGTACTGGCAGAGATTTGTTGCCTCCACACCTTGCTAAAGCAAAGCTTAACTTGACCTGTCTGAGGATTGTCTGTGGTGGGTTCCCCGGCAGCAGCTTCACTCTCAGAGTTCTGCCTTAACACACTGCAATTTTCTGAAGTGGTTCAAAAAATGAAAGATCTCAATTTTTGGACAGCTGACTGAGCTCACTGAGGTGGTTCACATGCACCTGCCACAAGGTGCCTGTACCTCTCTCTGCCCAAAGCTACAGTCTCCTAAACAAGGATGGTAAAACAAATTTGTGGCTCTGCACAGACAAAAAGTCACAGTCTGTACCAGAAGGAGAGCCAATTTATCCAACAGCTAAATCTAGTTCACTGGAAGATGAGCTGAGGCAGAAGAGCTACAGGAGCAAAATTCCTCTGCTGCTTTCCAAAAGGTGATACAACCTCTGACAGCAGGGGAGACCTGGGTCTGGAAAGATGATCCAGAAATTGAGACACAGCATGCTCAGAGATGTTTGTTATCAGTTTCGACTGGCTACAGTGATAAAACATCCTTGCAAAGGTAAAAAACCCAAACCGTTAATGAAGACCTCCAAAAGCATGAGGACAAACGTGGAGGACAATACAAGAAATTAGATTTTCCCTGTATTATTTTATAATTATGTAATAAATAAACTGTCCATCATATCGATCCGCTGAAAATATAGGTGGAGAAGGAATTTATCCATTTTTTTGAAGATCATTTTGGCCCAGTCACATATGTGCATATCATGAATGAACAGGAATATAACTGAAGATGCAAGATGTTATCTAGTTTATCTCACTTCTGATTTGAACAGCAGAGAACTCACCTATATGTCATACCCCAAACCAAAACCAAAATGAATGAGTTTGCCCACATTTTTCCTCATTTTCACCACTAAAATGGTGTGGTGAAAGATTACAGCCTAGATAATTCCTGCTCTCAGAGTCACAGGGTGTGACTCTGAGAGCAGGAATTCTCTAGACTGTAATCTATTTGACTTGAAGGCCGTCTTCCTGTCATGTGCTAGTCTATGTTTGCTATGTTTTAGCAAACTAAAACCCTGATCATCTAATGGTGACTCTGAGGGCTGACTAGAACACAGATAAATAGTACTAATGGAAGTTGAATACAGATGCACAATTCAGTGAAGATCCAAAATAGAACTGAAACAGGGAAACAGCTACCTTCAGTTTCTATTTGACAGTTCTGTTTCCAAATTTTCAGAGTAAAATTTGAGGCAATGCATATGGCCTGAAAATGGCAGAAGTTTTCTTGTAAGGATAATGTTAAAGAAAAATCGTCATGAAAAATAGCCTACTCACTTTGGAGAGGCTAACCTTAATGCAAATAATGCACATGCAAATATTTGTCCATGTGGAATCTCACGCAGTTTAACCTGGGTTGGGGCAAACCCCGGTATCGACACAGGCTGGGGATGAAGAATTTGAAAACAGCCCTGCCCAGAAGGACTTGGGGGTGCTGGTGGGTGAGAGGCTGGACAGGAACCAGCCATGGGCACTCAGCCCAGAAAGACAAATGTGTCCTTGGCTGCGCCCAAAACACTGTGGGCAGCAGGTCAAGGGAGGGGATTCTGTCCCCCTGCTCTGCTCTGGTGAGACCCTGCTAGGAATACTGCATCCCGCCTTGGGGTGCCCAGCACAAGAAGGACAAATGGAGAGTGTGCTTCATCCGGGGAGGGCAGCCAAGATGACTAGAAGGATGGAGCACTTCTCCTATGAGAAAAGGCTGAGACAATTAGGTTTTTTTCCGACTGAAGAAGAGGAGACTTCAGGGTGGCCTAATTGTAGCCTTCCACTACCTGAAGGCAGAGAGGGACTTTTTTACAAAGGCATGTAGTGACAGGACAAGGGGGAATGGATTCAAACTGAAAAAGTGTAGGTTTAGATTAGATATAAAGAAGAAATTCTTTATTGTGAGGATGCTGAGCACTGGAATGAATGAATAGGTTGCCAAGAGAAGCTGTGGATGCCCCATTCCTGTCAGTCTTCAAGGCCGGGTTGGATGGGGCTTGGAACAACCTGGTCTAGTGAAAAGTGTCCCTGTACATGGCAGGGGAGTTTGAACAAGATGATCTTTAAGGTTCCTTCCGACCCAAACCATTCTATGATTCAATGACTCTATGATTTTATGGGTCTACATATGCTTGAAACAGTAAACAGAAATCAAGCACTAGTGACTGAAACATAAATATTCAGATAGAATTAATGAGAGAGATGGTAACTGTTTTGATTATGCTATTAGTTAGTTATTAAGAAAATGATGAAGGCATGCTCTGTGTGTGTAGTAAGCCACTTATTCTAAGATACAAAGCAGGTAATGGACTAACATCCATCTTAAATCACTTTCAGTGAAATAAACTTTATTCAGTTTTTGCTTGGGGGGCAAAAGACATCCCACCTAAACACAACCCTGTAAGTTTTTCTTTTCCATTAAGATGCTATTGTTGTATTGGAAGAAAAATTATTCTGCAACATTTTATTTTAATTAATGCAATTATTTGTATTTTCTTTAGAATATGAAAAACTGTGCTAATAATTCCACACTTTATACAGTGAAAATTAATTGTACTCCCATGAAATGATAGATGTGATATATTGGTGTTAACTGGTAGACTTGCTGATCTTCACAATTAAGTCTTGACTGTTTTGTTTTGATATGGTTTATGACAATTTAGAATTTAGGTTTGTGGGGTGTTTTTTGTTTGTTTGTTTGTTTTGTTTGAAATTGTTTGTTGTTTTTTTTTTCCTGTGGGGGTATGAATAAAGAGATAACAGAGAACTAGATTCATTACTGTTCTAACATCTTGAAGGTTTATGGCAACTTAGCCAAAATGGAACACTGTAAGGAATAGTTAATGCTTTCCTAAAAAACACCATTTCTTAAAAATTGGATCCGCAATGCATTAATTCTTGGTGTAATGACCTGGATAATGCCCTGTGGTGCTGTCAAGAAAAACTACAGGGAGAGAAATGCCCTCCTTACCTAGTGCTTCCACCAAAAAGCCTATTCCTGCCTTCTTTGACAAGATTCATGCTCCCTTACAGGCCACCCTTTTAGGGATGTGTCCTCCTTTCTCTAAAGCCCTACCAAGGTGAACTTTGGGGAATGGTCCTGCACCCTTGAGGAGCTGGAGGTGCAAGGACATTACTTGCTGTTACTTTGGTAGCTATTTGGGTTTGGCTTTAAGAACCCTTCATGATACCCAAGGGTGGCCATATGACAGAATCTGTCCCAGAAGAGAACTTTTCAAATTCTTATTTTATTAAGAATTCCTATCTGGAGTTCCTCTGCACTTTTCCACACTGGAGTCCTCTCAGATTTCTACTGACCTATTTTCAGTTTATGAATTACTTGCAAATCCCTTTGAAATTAATTATTTATCTTCAAGGACCTTAGATTTGTCTGTTACCTGATATTTTCTTTCAACTGGTATATTTTCATGAAAAAAATGCTTTATTTGCAATGACAGAAGCAGAGTTTTACAGAATTCACTGTATTGCCATGGGAACGAATGAGTTCCTTCTGAATCATCATGGCCAAACTAACTCAGATGAAATAGGAACAAGCCCTAACCTTTGCCCATTCTTCAAACATACGTCAAAACTGATATGGTCTGAATGTTCAAAAAATTGAGGAGGTCCCTGGGATACATAGGTGGATTTCTAAAGCTATTTATATTATTGGAAAAGCAAAGAGGCACCTGCTGATTTATCTGTACCCTTTCACACTTAACGGCTGGAAAAATATGTGACTTTCAGGCTGCAAAGAATAATTAAGAACTTATTGAAAAAGCTGTGAAGAAAGGATATTCTTTTAGAAAATTGTTCTAAATTTCCTTTCATACTTCTTTCCTTTTAGAATTTTCCAATACATTTTAATGTTTCTAATAAAAAAAATCGTAATTTTGATCACTGTCACAAAAATGCATTTCCTTATTATTTGTAGATCCACTGGAATCTGAGATATCTGGAACTTTTTTTGTGCCTATTTTTACAATTCAGACTTTGGCAAAAGACAGCAAAATGTTGAGAACTTACTGTGGAAGAAAATATAAAGAAAAAAGGGGAGGAATCAATAAAATGTATTTCATTTTATAAATTAATAAAAAATGAAAAATTGAAAAAAAGCTCCAGTTTTTGAAAATCAAAATTATAATTAGAAGATGATTTTTTAACTTATTTTTCTTGACATTGTCTTCAAAGGTAAAAATGTTCATCTCTGGTGTTTTGAAATTAAAACAGTTATTTTATGACCAAACATATATTTCACTAGGAAGATTTTGATATGCCTTCCTTATGACTGTTTTTTTTCTCTGATTTTATTGAGTTTTGTACCTTGAAAGGATTCATTCTCCATCAATCATTAAAGTGAGTCTATAATCAAACCTACAGTAAATTATAGTCTTAATTTCTATATTCACTAATACAGAGTTTGAAAGTGTTCCCTTCAACACAGATAACAGAAAATCTGAAGACTTCTGGCCTGTGCAATTAGGTTTGGGGACTTGAAGGAATCTGGTTCCACAGTGGGAGAGTGGATGAAGTGGGGTCTCGAATGAAGCACAGTTAGGTTCTGCCTCCATGCAATTGCTTCATGTATTCTTCAGGGTGGTAGAAAATCAGTCTAGCTGAAATTTAAACATTTGAATCTTTTTGTTGACACTGTCATTTTGTCTTTAAGCAAAATGTTAGGAAACTAACCTTAATATTTCTATGCCCTGCTTTAGCAGTGCGCCTACACTGAAATAAAAAAAGTAAAATCCATTACAATTAACACACACTTGCAAAGGATTGGTATGTCATATAATGAAAAGTAAATTTATAATTATAAATATTTCTGTAATAAGGGTAGTCTTATCAATTTTTTAAATAACTTCTCAGGATAAAACCCACTTTTTTGCATATACAGTTATTTTGTCTCCAATGAGAGATATATCAACCAAGTCAGAAGACAGTGGGAAATATTGAGCATAGGCATGATTTTGAAAAATGCTGGCAGTGCTCACAATTGGCACATCAGCTTAATGCTTAAAGACTAGTCAAAGTTCAGAGACTAGACTTCAGTGATTTACTCAGAGTGTAGATCTTCAGCCCTCTGCTGAAGGAGTACACAACTAAGGGCATGGGGGAGTATGTAAGAGATAAATTCAATATCCTTGGCTGATTGTAATCCCTTAATCCCAGAAATGTTTTCCATTTTGGCTAATTTAACTTATTATAAAACCAATTCAGCATACAGTGGAAACCAGAAATTCCCCCTTATGATGTAAGGTACAACAGAAATTATAGAGAAGCTGGGCTCTATTGCCTGCACTTATAACTGCATTTGTGAGAAATCCAATCCTATGTGGATTTGTTAGGCATGTGCAGAAGATTAAACTCTTGCTGTGAATTTAAGAGAGAGATGTCTGGCTTCTGAGATCCAGGATCATGTGCAAGGAGCAAATTCATCTAGTTCAGGACATATCTGGACATGCTCAGAAGGGAAATGATTGGTGCAAAAGGGATACTATCAAGAAAGGAGAGTGAATTTAGTGGCAGTTAAGGTCTTTCCTCCTTCCTTCCACCCTTCTTTCGTTGATCATCTTTGTGGCTCTTTGTTGGACTCTCTTCAGGATGTCTATGCCTCTCTCCCAGAACTGAACACAATACTTGAGGTGTGGCCTCACCAGTGCTGAGTAGAGGGAAAGGATCACCTCCCTCAACTTGCTGGCAATGTTTTGCCTAATGTAACCCAGGATATGTTTAACCTTCTTTGCGGCAAGGGTAAGTTACTGGCTTATGTTCAGCTTGGTGTCCACAAGGACTCCCACGTTCTGGTACTTTTGCTTCTAATTGCAGCCAGCCTCTTGGTTTGGAATCCCCAGATTCTGGAAGGCCACTTTGTTTCTGTGCTGTTTTTTTCTATGGTATTTTGTATTTTGCCATGTTGTGGTTTTTCAGACTTCTCTCAGCCATGCTTCTCATTTGCATAATAAGCATGGTTAATCAAGCAAGCAACAGCCAGGTGCACTGCAGGTCAGTTAAGAACATGGACCTGAACAAATCCAACACACACTAAACAGTTGGAGCAGCACCTTGCACTATTTATTCCAACTGTGGTATCCAAGTTATTAATGAAAACATCTACAAAAAGGAATGAACACAGCTTTGTTAAACAAAGATTTTTTTGTAAATATGCCAGAGAGCAACTGCTAAAATCTCTCATCTATCTACTACCATTAGACCTCAAGGTGCATTGAATGTGTCCATGTCACTAATGCCTTTAGGAACAAAGGATGACTAACAACAGGATCATTTCTCTCTTTTCTGGTTCTCAGTCTATACATTAACTTAGTGGTTCAATGAAAGAGGGAATATCATCCACTTCCTATTGCAGACACTTTTGATGTCTTTCTTCTGGGTTGAGACCTGAACTGGATCAAGTTTCCATGAAGAAAATGACTACCCAAAACAGTTATTGATATTTACCTCAGAAGAAACACACCATTAGTGTGTTCTCAGAGAACTGAAGCAACACCTAAATACTCATCTCTTCTGGCGGAGTAAGAAACGGTGGGCCATGGACTCAAAAGGGGAACCTTGAAGACCTACCTCCAGGAAGCATTAATCCTTTACTCAGAGCTGGAATATTGTAAGGGTTGTCTAGTAGAGTGTAGTGAGAGAAAACTTTTAATTTGAGGCTGATGGAGAGCTTGGCCAGGTGGAGAAGAAGGTAAGCAGTTGAACTGGCTGTAACTGAGTTCCATCACAGAGTTAATTTCTTCACTTGGATTGTTTTTTCCCCTTACATCATAGAAGTGTAACTATAAATGAAGTCTGTTATGAAACAATATATTCAGAAATAATTCAGCTTGGGTCAATATAAGAGGATTATTTTCATAAAATAGAAGTAGTTTGATTTTGGCTTTTATTAGAGTTTGGTTTTTTTTTTTAATTTATAAAGGAAGGAAAAATAAAGAGCTTTAAATGAAACCTTGCAAACTTCAGTGACTCAGTTCTTGTTATTTTAAACGGTTTATATTTTTTTCTGTATGCTTGCTTCAATAATAACATTCCTTTGGCTTGCTTAGATTTCACTGAACCAGTAACATAAAATTGCCCCTTCAAAAAATTATTGACCGCATTCTCAAAAAATGGAAAGGAACTAGTTTGAAAGAAAACCAGTGAGAGATTCCAAGTCAGAACTACAATTTAATAGGAAAATGGAAATAAAAGCAATAGTACAGAAACGCTGACAGAGTCAGAGTACAACCTGACACACTGTCGGGCAGGGTAGTGGTAGCAGTCCAATTAAATGATGGCCGCAATCCTGTTGAAGTGGTAGACGTGGTTCTGTTGAAGCGGTGATCCTGTAGAAGGGCCTGGTCTTCCTCTGACAGTCCCGTGGTGGTTATGTAGCTCTTGTCCTGTGGGAATCCAGCAGGTAAGGGCTGCCTGTGGTGTTCCAAACCTCAGATTATATCCAGGTGGGAATGCTTGGTTCCTCCTCCTGGGTGGAGCATCTCACAATGGGATGATGTAATTTTATGAGTCATGCAGCGAGGCCTTGATGGCCCATTTGGCAGACATAGTGCCCCAGAAGGAGCTATCAGGGATGAGTCACAGAGAGGATAAAGAGCACTGCCTCACTTACCTTAACAGCTTACACAGATGGTAATAGAATACATACCTTTTGGTTATATCTTACATTGTAACCTCAGACAACATATTTTCACCTTTGATCTCTGATGGACTTCAGCAATTAGCTATCTTAAGACCTCACAGAAAGAAATATAACTTTATGAAAACCCTCTTAATTCATATTTTGATACATACTTTAAGACTTGTATTTTTCAGCCTGGAGAAGAAGATATTGAGGGTAGACCTCATTGCACTCTTCAACATCCCAAGAGGGGAGGTGGAGTGGCAGGTACTGATCTCTTCCCTCTCATGACCAGTGACAGGAATCAAGGAAATGGCATGAAACTAAGTCAGGGAGGTTTAGGCTGGATATCAGGGAAAAGTTCTTCACCCAGAGAGTGGTTGGGCACTGGAACAGGCTGCCCAGGGAAGTGGTCACAGCCCCAGGCCTGACAGAGTTTAAAAGCATTTGGAAGACAGTCTTTGGCACATGGTGTGACTTGTGGGATGTCCTGCACAGTTGGACTTGATGATCCTGATGGGTCCCTTCCAACTCAGCATAATCTATGATTCTTTGTTTCTCATATGTCAAGTTCTATCTAGGTAGAACCTATTCTATCACATTCAAATAATTTCCACTTCAAAAGGACCCATGTAAGCAGACCAAAACAAACATTTACTTGATTGGTTCTTGTTTAACATAAGACTTGACAGACCCAGCTGCTCCCTCCAAAGCTGTTTCAGCTGCAGGAGAGATGATAAAAATACAGGAAATTGTACAAAGAGATCTTTTCCCTTCTTTTATATTTGTAACATCTGAAATTAGAAATTAGAAACTTAGAGTTTAGAAAATTAGAAAAGCAGGGAGCTTTGTGACACACTAATTTTTCTTGCCTGACATTGTTAGACACACTACCATCTTTCTGTGCTTTTGCTGAAAAGTTGTTTTTTTAAATGCTGAACAATAGCTTGTATTGATTAGTTCTAATTTACAGAAGGATATTCCAGAGACCTTGTCAATTGTCTGTACTGCAAAATTCTTAGCTCAGCTGTCATCTAGAACAAGCCTTATTTTGGCTTAAGTACTCAGACTTAATAGGTGTCATAATTGAAATCACTTCTTCCATGTGATAGATGCTTAAAGGAAAAGCTGTGTTGAGTGCTTCTGTATGACACAAAGCTCAAAGGTGAAGTCCTTATTCAAACCTGTAGCAAACAAAATATCTTTCAAATTTAATGCTCTGGAAATTATAAAATATAAAAGTACGTATTTTCATAAGTCTTCAAAATAATTTTTAGACACACAATCATGTACTGACATTGTATATTAGGACTAAATCTCTCCCTAGTCTATATCATTCCTACTTATGCTTTCTCCTAATTTGTACATTGATTTGCCTTTGACACGTGTCTTCAATTCTGCTATGGTTGTGATCTTCCAGCAATATATTTTTCCCTCTACCCCTTCTCTTTTATGTCCATGTTTCAGTTTTCCTTCCTGCAAGCTGATCTCAGCACCAATGCTGATGGTCTGTAGACAGAAAAAAATCTAGTATTTCATTTTCTGAGTTCTTTTGTCTTGATTTATTGATTCATCTTCACCATTCACTGAAAGACCTGTTCACTTGATTTGTTTTGTAGTATATACTATAATGTACTCAGATATATTTGTTATAAATAATCTCTGAAATACCACTACATGCACCTGAAAAGCAGAGAATGACCTAACTGTGACTGTGCAAATGGAGTGGTGGAATACTGAAAATGGGACTGCTAAACAGCTGGACAACACCTTAATAAGCTGGATGTCTGCAATCCTCCACAAGGCTAATGAAAGTCTGCAGCTGGGTGGTGCCACTTTATGATGTAAATGTGCGTACCACAAAATGCCTTACAGGTGAACAGATGTATATATACCAATGATTTTATTTAATGATTTTTTTTAAGCATGTTTAGCCTGTGGTTAATTGAAGGCACAGTAAACTGCCGATAACAAAAAGGCAGATAATAGCTAATAACAGAACTGAGTTAAGACTGAAAGTTGGTATCTTTCGGGGACTCTGGAACTGGGCGGCTGAACATATTGATTCAATTTAGAGTCCACTAAAGACTTTTTTTGCCTGATCCTTACTGAAATTTGGAATAAAGGAACCTTAGGCTGAAAACCCGATCTTTACATAAACCAGTATTTAAAAAGGACTGAAATATTTGGGAGACTGTTAATGGGAGAAACAGGCTCTGGAATGGTCTGCCTGGTTGGGAGAATGCTAGTCTTCAAAAAGCTGAGTGGTCTTTGAAATGTCAGTTTTCACAGCAGGAGAGACAAACAGCAGCTGGCATGAAGAAACCAACAATTCTTGGTTACTTATGTGATTATTGTGTCTTCTCTTACTGCACCACTCTTTAATTCCTCACTTAAATAGAACTACATTAAAAGTAAAATGCTGAGTCTAGGCTCTACAAGCTGTAAAAACTCTTCGGTCCCTTCAGGTTATAAATCCCTCTTTGGAGACGCCCACCTAGAGGGAGCCATTCTTTTGTGATCAGGTGACTTAGACTAGGTGAATAATTTTAAAATATGTAAATAAGGTGAGATGAATTTCATGTTCCATATTTATGTGGTTTCCAGTGTATCACAACTGATGGTGTCTCATTCACACTTTTTGCTCTCTGACGCTGGAGGCATTTAGACAAGTCACCTTGAATTTCTCTGAGGAGTTATTCTTATGTTTGATTCTGTGTAATGAAAACCTTCTTTTAGAGTTTTCTTCCTCCAGTCTCACACTCCTGAAAAATCAATTATGCTTATTAAAGTTGACTATAATCTTGGTCTAAAATTACATTCTCCTTTGTCTTCTGTGACTGTTTTTGATTTGTGTCTCTTTCATCATACATTAAGAATGCCTTTGAGAGGATCCTTCTTATGACTTTGAAGAAGAATAACCTAAGTATGCACAGAACTGTGAATATTTTCAGTGCCTTTAAGGGAGAAAACGGGGACTCTAATGACTGTGTATTGTGATAAAGCACATATTCAAGGTCCAGAATTTCATTGCAATTTTCTCCTTGGATTTTGTTACTAAATTGAGGAATGTAAGATTGTACTAAACCATTGGCTTGCAGAGTTTGTTTTGACTGGGTTTAATACAGCTGTTGTTGATGAGCATAGATCAACATTAAATCTGTGTTGACGGAAATATCCTTTTGAAACAAATAAATCTTCATGAGCAATTTTCTGGTTATATTCAAGCTTTCATATAAACCACAAAGAAATCCAAGAATCAGGTTTAGGTTAGATATGAGGACTGATGAAGGAATGGTTATAAAGAATTTGAATTCTCAGATGAAAAGTCCATTAATATAGTGGTGAATCACTTTTGTGGACATATATCTAGAACTGGAATCATTTATATATTCATTTTTGAACCTACCAAAGAGTATTTATATGAGAATTTATCTGTCTCCTAACACTGGGGTCTTTGGAAGAGATGTTAAAATTCACATTTTTCTATTAAAGAATACCTATCACAGAGCAACATAAGAACAGCATTTTAAAGCCCAACAAAATGTCAGTATCCTTCCTCCAGCAGTGGTTGGCTCTATGTGTGCCAGTAATGATTGTGTGCAGGGAAAGAATGTAAAATCTTTGTAAGTATGGAGTGGCCTTTCTCAGATCTGGAGCAGCCCTTCCAGAACTTGTCTCTGCATCATCCCAGCCTAAAAGAATGGTCTGTGAACACCCCCAGCTTCTTTGAAAGTTCCTAGAAGGACTATTTTTGGAAATAACAGAACGAATCTTTTCCATGTGGAGTATCGGAGGCTCTTGATAACCACGTTCAGCTTCTTGACTGTTCAATGGACATGTAGGGTTAAAATATGATGATGATGATGATGATAATATCATTGATAAATAAAATTCCATTTGGTTTTAATTAAATCACAGTAATAATACAATTACCATTACTTATGAACAAGAAGTCTTTATTACATATCAGACTGGTCAATTTTATATCTTCTTCCCTCCTTAATTTTCTCATACTTGTAACAGAAGCTCAAGAACCTTAATTCAGGACTATATTTCTGTTTTTGTAAAGTGACTTGTCCATATTATGGTGTAATTAGTCTTCCTATTTCCTAAGCCAAAAAGAATATATATATTACTAATTGCAATTAGAAAACTGAGAAGCTAGTTTTCTCTGATTTTTGAAGCTAGTTTTCACTGATTTTTTCACACACTCTTTATCGTTTTATTTGAGCATGTTCTTTCTCTTGTTAATAGAAACCAGCATTTATTTCAAAGGATGCTAGCAGATGTGCAGATTATTCTTCAAAACTTCATGTTCCTGTCAGTTGACAGATTTTTGTTTTAATTTCCGATATTGGCACGCTTTATTTATGAAGATAGCTTTCCTATCTGTGTCAGTGCCAACAGAGAAGTAGCTCTGTTTTATCCTTTCTGCATTAGATATTATGACAGTCACAATGCTCTGAAACATCCACAGGTGCAGTTTACTGATGTCTCACTCTGTTAGGAAAACCAAATAATAAAATTTAGTAAGATATGTGAAGAGCACTGGCTCTCATATATTTTCAGAAATTATTTTAAAAGATCATTCAGATAGTGTTCAGGCAATGTGTTTTTTAAATATCTTGTTTCTCAGATCACTTCTGATCCCTTTCTTGGCTATAGGCAGAATTAGAGTTGATTTTATGGTGGTTTTTTGTTTGTTTGGGTTTTTTCTAGCCTTCTCCCAAATGTGGCATAATGTCTTTCCCCTTCTTATTTCAAACCAGAATAGCTTGGTGGTAAATACCAAGCTAATGGGAGCATTGATTAACTCAGGTGAATAAATCACAAGTTCCTATCAATGCAGATGTTGTCCATTAGTAAGTAAATGAACAAAATTCATGTTATAACTGTGCATTTTGGCAGTGTATGAATGCAGAGTGGCTAAGTGTTCTCCCTCACAGCAGAAGTTACATCAGTGGGTACAATTATCATGCAATGTATTGAAAGGAAAATTTGGTGCTTTTTTCTTTAATAAACATTATTCAATGTCAAAATCAGCACTGAGCAATTGTTAAAGCTGCACTAGGAATTGCAAAAAGTATTAATTCTACCATTTTCAAAAACCCTACTATATGGCACACAACCTTTGTCTTGTAAGAGTGACTTTTTTCTGACAAAAATTACTTTCCTTAAGAAAATAGATCTACTTTGTGGTACTACGTAAGTAATAAGATAAAATGTCTTTGAAGAGATATTTTTATTTTCTCAAGTTTTGAACACTCTGCCTGCTTCTTTCCTTGTTCCTTGGCAAAAGAACAGATAAAAGGCCTTGATGAAAAACTGAAGAATACTTGAAGAATATCCTAAGTAATACTCATATAGATTACCTGAAGAAACCCCCTAAACTTATAAAACAGTCACTATCATTACCAAGAAGTTGGTAAAGTGAAATACTAGACTGTTTCTCTTTGGATTTCTATTAATGTTTTGACTTTTTTTTTTTAAATTTGACTGCTATGCTATTTATGATAAAGGATAAATAAGATAGGAATAGATATAACATAAGGAAGATTTGAAATTACACTTGTTTAGCAAAAACGTGTGAAATTATTGAAAGTACTGATATTTGACAACTATACTGGGATTAAAAGACTTATCTAGGAAAATCAAGAAATAAGATATATCATCAAGAAGTGATCTATGAAAGAAAATAATAATTTTGCATGAAATATTAATAATTTGATTTAATAAAAAAACCCCTACTTATACATGTTTGAAGGAATGGGAAAAGGAAACCTTTGGTTGATAGGAAATATACCAGAACATTCCACCAAATTCATCACTCATAACAGGAACTAGTACTTAATTTCTTAGAAAGTATAAACCAAGGTGAATTTATTTCTCTCTCTCCATTAGCTAGAGCTCCAGAACAAGCTTTGTCCCAGGCAGCTACTGGGAATCTACTGAATATATAAAACGAGACCAGATATCTCTGGCCCTGTTAGACAAAGTGGAAGCTATCACACTTTTGTTTGTTGGAGTTCTTGAAGAAATTTTAAGAGTAGTTTTTATAAGTTTGTGTTAGAGTTTGCACACAGCACAGCACATGCTCAAGAGAACCCCAGTATACATAACAAGAACAGTATAATTTATTAGCTGTTAGGATAATACTAACAAAACAAAAATATTTAGTTATGATTTGACACCCTACCCCAAAAATGTCAATCACCATGTAAAGGTAAAATATGCACACAAGAGTGTGCTCTATATTACACAGTTATATCTCGTACTGAAAAATTGTTTCTGAAGTATTGTGAAAGTCTTAAAACCACAGATAGAAAAAGCATTTGGGAACATTGGAAACATCCAGACTGGCAAGTAGATAAGTATGTTTTATTACCGCTTATATAATTCTTTAGTATAACATCCAAAACTGATACAAAAAAAAAGATGTTTTTCCCACTTCTCTCAAATCTATCATGAGAATTTTTGCTTTTTCTTTTTTTTCCTGATCCAATCTTACCCACAATCATTTAAAACATTTGTTTTTGCAATATGTAAGGCACAATTATGTAAATGCTGCTATGTTCATGGTGTTGGCTGGAGCTGTGAGTAAGGATAAGCAGAGCTATTGCAGGCATCACGTAAGCATTTAGAAAACTGATTTTGTGCTATGGAATAGGAAGGAATGGGATGGTAGAAGGAAGAAGTTAAGAAAGACAAGTTTAACACCAAGGAGAGCTGAGAAGTGAAAAGTAGGTGGATGAACTCAGAAAAGCTTATTGAGGTCTTTGTGGAATTTTCCTTACATCACTGGAAAAATACTGTGATAACACCACTCTATGGAGAGCACAGTTGCAGCTGATTCCTATTGCCAGAGGGTTATGGGTCTTGGTGAAAAATGCAGGGGGTCAAGACAGAGCATGAGCTTGAGTAAGCAGGTTGCCTGGCTGGTTTACAGTGTGGGGCTAATACAAAGCAGCAAGAATAAAAACAAAGGGCTAGTTGAATTTCCAGGAATTTATTACCTTGGTTGGTATACATTGGTCAGGAAAGCTGGTTCTTATTGTCTGTAAATGTTTAAATGTAATTTAAACATTATATGTTACCTTTATGGTTGCTGTTGACAGTGAAGGGATGTTCTAAACCTCTGGATAACTAGAGCTGCATGAGAATGTCTGGACTCCTCTGTTGAGCTACTTGCCTGAATTTAGCTGTAGATATTAATATTGCATAAATCTGCTGGTGTTTTTGTAGATAAGGGAATAATTCTATCAGTCACTGTTACTTCAATAAAAACCAAATCATATAAAAACCAGCAACACAGCTCATTCCCTCATTCGGAATCTGCTGCATAACAAATTAATGGCAGTGTGCATGAATAATGAGAAATGCTTCAAACCTGGAGATTCATTTGTTTGGACAAATGTTGTTGACTGCACTGAAGTAGATTGCAACATTGGCATTATATTTGAGTCACTAAACTATTACTGCCATTGCTATTGCTGTTACTGCTGCTACTACTGCAGATGACCAGAGGTCAGTGATAGGTAAAGGACAAGTGCTGCTGTGTAAAAGTTTAAATCTATATAGATATGACAGTGAAGATTTTTAGCTGGAAAAAAGAAATCAGGAAATTGAATTGCTCAGTATCAGGAGGATAGAAAAAGAACTAGCAGTGAATATCCAACTTATTTACTGTGAATCTGTTAAACCATAAAACTTCTCCAGAAAACTAGACTTTTATCTTTTTTTCTGTCATTTCCTTTTGAGAATAAAGTACTGAAAAGAGAACTTTGTTGTAAACTCTTCTGCTTCTAAACCTGGATAGTAATCATCTCATGATAGTAAGCAATTTGAAATTATAGCTAGTGGATATTGATACTTATTTCCTTTAAAGTGGTATGTTTCATGTTGAACTTCACTCACATCTGATATAAGAAAAGCATGATGCTACTTTTGCAAAGTTACAAAGAAAATAAAGTCTCTCAATCTGATTAAAACCTACCCTATATATATGAGATCTATATGAGATAGAATTCAACACAAGATTTTATTACAGATATTCTATGACTAGTACAGTATGTTACCTGAATGTATATTTGTATGTGTAAATATTTTTTACCATCTAAGAAGCGTACTTTAAAACGAAAAATATTCCTTCTGATTTTCTCAGCCTTCTGTTCACAAACATAAGGGCATTGCACGCCATTGTAGGAAACTACAACTCTGATTTTGATCTCATTTATACCTATAGAAATAGGTAATAACACCTATGTGTAGTCAGCTGATTTACACTTGTATAAAAATGTCTAAGTGAGGGGAGGATGCATGAATATTTTTTGGAGGTCTAAATTTAAACAGGAAGGAAATAAATACATTTTTCTACAAGGTCATGGCTGGTTTTTACCTTTATTATTAAGAACATTAAGAAAGAGTGAGAAGTAGAAGGAAAGGGAGTAAGAATCTCAGTTCTTTGAAATCAAGCTTTCTTATGCTTGAATTGCAATTTGTGAAAATTGTTTCCCCCTATGAAGCATGAATGTTGACTTTGCTAGAAGTTCAGCAGGGCAGAAGAATTCAGTTATCAATCTTTTCTAGATATTGACATTAACGGTAATATCATAATTTTTCACATTTTTGGTCCTGTCTATTTTTGTGTTTATAGGTGAGAGAATTCCTTGATGGAGTTCTTGATCATAACCCTGTGTAGGGGGCTCAGCTTCACAGAAACTGGTCTCTGTTCCTGGAAGTGAACAGTTCTTGGCCATCTTGGCCACAACTGCTGTTGTGCCCATCAGTCCTTAAACAAAGTTTATCAGATTACAAATGTGCTGAAGAAAGTTCTGAGAAGACAAAGCAACATTTTGCCTCTGACACATCATAAGAACATTTTGCAAAGCCCTGTGGGAGACGTCCTTAATTTTGCAGAAACTGATATTATTAGTACTGAAACGTGTGTCAATGGAAGATTGAAAGGCGATTTGCTTATCAAATCTTGACTTCATAGCAATCCAGTCACATAATTTTTTCAAGATCTTTTTTTCTTTCTGTCTCCAGCCACCTCCCCCTTTTGCCCCCAGATCTCTGTCTTTAAGCAGTGTTTAAATCTGAAGTATTGCAATTCATGCCAAGCTAGAACAGAACAGAACAGAATAGACCAGATCAGACCAGACTACCCCTGGGTCTTTCCTCACACTCTTCCTGTAGATGTGAATAACATTGGCTGGCTTCCCGTCAGCAGGGACCTCCCCAGCCTCCCAAGATTATAGCAAGGGATCCTGCCATAACATCTGCTATCTCCTTCAGAATTTCAGAAGAGCTTATTTAGGATGATACATAGAGAAAATGCCAGTCTGTGATCCCATAGCAGGACTACTGTCTAGGTACAAGTTCTTCACAGACTCTGAGAGTTTCCTTTGTCTTCTCATCTGTAAAGGGAAGATGTGCAAGTAGATGGGTGTGGAAAGACAGGAACTTTTCTGGCTATGCAGTAAATTGGGTGAATATAAGTCAAATAACCTCTGGAGATTCAGTGTGAAGTACAGGCCATAATATCCTGATTTTTAGAAGTCCATACTTTTTAATGGTCATTTAGACACAACACTGTTGGAGATAATTGACTTTGAAACATATTCGGAATTCCAGGTGAATCTCTTTTATTTTTTAGCTGATCATAAGGGTAGGTGGGGGTCTTCTTAATTTTATTCTGCTATGAAATACACAGTACTGACAGACCCTTCAGTCTATCTTTTAAGACGAGATTTAAGAAGAAGGGTTCAAGTGAAAGAAGACTTACTCTAAATATTCACCTCCTTGTCAGGTCCTTTTTAACTTCTGTATGCATTTTTTTTAGCATTTAGATCAGCATTTTTCATGCTCCCCTTTATAAATAAACAAGGAAACTAACAGGCAAGACCGAAACTGATAAAACAAAATCCTTATAAAAATAATACACTTTTAAGACTTGCTTCTCTTGTTCAAGAGGAGGTAAGCTTCTTAAACACCTACTAGTAAAACTATGTGTTTAAATAATCCACTAGCCTATATTCAAAAAGAATAATTGCAATTGGAAGTGTCCAGACTCTCAGTCTTGTGAAGACCTACCATGCAAAACTTTTAAAATATTTAAAAAGTATTTCTCAGCGTGGCAATCCATTTGAAAAAAAAGATGTTAAACTGATCTGCTGGGAGATATATACTGAACTGAGCAGACCTGTCACAGTAATGTGTTCACTTAAATTTTGATTTAATCACTTCTTCCTACTAGAGTATTCAAGCATTTAAATTCTGTATTGTAAAAACTTGCTGTGTTGCTTTCTCCCTTAATTTGCAAATGAAAAAATATGCTAAATTCTGAAAGGGGTTAGTTTTTCTGCAGAGTTAATAACCAGGGAACCAACATCTACATCATTGTTCATGAAAGTTAAAAACGTAATAGCTATTCTAGATTGGCAATTTGATTGCTATAACTGTAATGCATTATAGTAGTTCCAATTATCAATATTAATACCACTATGATTTTTTTTGTTGCAGAACATGAATTAATTTGTTGACTTTCACTTCTCTCTTTTTTTTTTTAATATACAATATTGAAGGTTTTAATCTAAAACAATTCTTATCAAATCAAAATTCATTTTAAGAAAGCTTGCAGTGACTTTCAAAGAACTGTGAAAAAATATGCAATCTTTTGCTCTTGGGTCTATAAATTAGGTTGATAAAAAGAATCTAGATATCTGGATATGGAGAAATAAGATCTTTCTTAGTGTGGTCTCTAAATTAGTACTAGCTAGGGGTACTAATAAATAAGATTATTTAGTACTCATTTTTAAACTAATATTGGAGTGGGTGGGTATTAATGAAATGTGTACAGGTATTCTCAAATTCAAGGCAATCAAAAGTTTAAAAGGACAGGAAAATATGTAGAGTAGTATTAAGACTGAGAAATCACAGAGGAACATACTGATTAAAATTAATTTTAGGGAGAAAATTCATATGTTAGAGGGCTTAAACACCTTTTATGTGACACCTGTGGAGAGAAGTTGCTTGGTCATAGCAGAATTTGATCCAGGAGAGGAGATTTTGATCCCAGGTCACTGATAATTTTAGGGTTTTGTTGGTTTGGGTTTTCTTATTTGTTAGAAAATAATTATAATTCTAATCAATGAAATTAAAAACTTTCTAATAGAAAAACTGGAGAAACAAGGTCAGAGTAATTCTATAAAAATCTATGAGCAGGTCTTGATCCTTGCTCTAAACTCTGGTGGCTCTTATGGACTTATTTTGCTATTATTATACAAAATACTACTTCTGGCCAGTAATACTGATAGTTTGTTCTTTTGAATGGTCAGTTTTACAAACTGAAAAGAATATGCACAGTCTGAAAAGAAAAAAAAATAATGAGATATACTCATGTGAATGCTAATTGGGCACTGCATGCAAGACCAGTAGATGATGAACCTTTGCCCCAGAGCACAATTCAGCAATCATAAACGCTATTTTTTGCTAAAAAATAATCAAGCCTGACAAAAAAGGTGAAAAAACATTTGAATTGCTTTTAGAATGAAAACAGAGAATTTGTGAAAACAATCAGAATAAATCAGTAGGTTAGAATGCAGACCATGGATGAGCATAGGAAACGTTTGGCATGAAAGCCTCGTGATGTAAATGGATAAGGATATGATCTGACGAAGAAGCAGAGGAAGAAGCAGTAGCATGCCCAGGCCTCATAAAAACGAGGTGCCATCAGCTGATTTTAAGGCCTTTATCTTTAAATATTCCGAGGGTTTTCCACCCTTATGCCCTTCTCACTGACTTCTCAAATACAGTGAGAAAGAATGTTTAAATATATCAACAGAGCATGAGATGTCTCATACAGGTGTGAGTCCAAGAAGAAGATGTTAACTTATGTGTCACAGTAGAAGAAAGTCTCAAATATTTATCAGTTACTTCTCTACAGTGTTTTTTTAGAGAAAACAAGGTAAGATACCTACTGGAAAAAGTTAGAAATGTCATGACAAAATAGACTTATATGCCTTATATTTAACAGACTTACCCATCTCATGCTGACATCCGAGAAAGGATGCTAATGCAATATTTAATTTTTTTTCATTGCCAGTGGTTAGAATAATATCAGGCCAAAACTGTCATATTTAAAGGTATTCTCAGGATGAAACAACTTGTGCCTGATTTTTTTTTTTTAAAAGATCAGTGGAGTAGTTAAAGCCTTGACATCAATTTGTGACAAATATTAAAAGACAGACTATTCCAAGACAAGGCTCCCCCTCCCCCAAAAATTACTCATAAATAATTGAAAAATATAGAAAATGGGATTTCTGGGGAAGTGTTAAAATGGCCAGAATAAAATTATCATTTGAAAAATCATAAAGGAGTTGACATTGACACAATCAATAAAGAATTGAAGGAGTTAATATATTTAACACCAGGGAATATTGTTTTAATGAAACTAGATATTTTTGAATAAATTTGGTATTGCTTTAGATAAGATTATATGTACAGCTGATTAAAGTAACCATATTGACATAGTGCATTTACTGTTGTAAAATATTTGGTTTAATTAAACATGATGAAAATTAGTACTGTACCAAATCAGTGTATTCCATATTGAAGGGATTAAAGAGTGGTAAACTGATAAATCCCACAGAAAACTGAAACATAATGTTAGAGGACAGGCTCTAGTAATAAATCTGCAAAGATCCTCTTTATGGTTGAATCCCATTCCTCATTTCAACCAGTGTGAGCACCCCTGTGAAATAATTACAGTTGGACAAAGACACAGGTTTGCAAGCCCACCTTCTTGCTATTCACTTTGAACTCTAGCCAGTGTTTCTGAACATTCAAGACATGATCCACTTTTGTCTTGTATCCAGAACCTACTGAGAACCAAAGCAAAAAGGAGCTTCACCACTGATGGCATTTGGAGCAATGTTGTGAGTGTCCCTACAGGTTCCCATGGCATCATACAGTAGTTGCCCAAGTTGGCCACTTGAGACTTCTGAAGTAATTGTCCAAATAAAAGAAAGCATGGCACATCCACAGCAGGTGCAAGGGGACAGGGGAGAGAACAGCAAGAAGAAAAAGGGAGAAAACTTGTAGGGTACGATAAAACCAGTCCAATAGGCCAAGTAAAGAGAAAAAAACCAGTTAAGACAAAGAAATCACTCACCACCTGCCTCAAGAGGACTGATGCCAAGCCAGACTCTGAGTAAGTGGCCACTGAAAGCCAAGGTTCCCTATTTCTTCTTTCTCTAATTCAGTCTTTTATTTCTGATGTCATAAGGTACGGGATACCACTCTGCACAGTTTGCATCAGCTGTCCCAGCTCTGTATCCTCATAACTCATTGTCCTCCCCCAGTTTACTTGCTGGGAGACAGAGTGGGAAAAAGAGAACATGTCGGCAATGTGCAAGCACTGTTCAGCAATAGCCAAACACTGGTGTGCTATCAGCACTATTTTAGCCACAAATCTGAAACCCAGCACTACACAGGCTGCTGAGAAGAAACCTACCTCCATCCCAGCCAAAGACAGGAGAGAAATAGAACACCTTAGATTTGTCATGACACAGAATGATCCCTTATTCCTTATGTCTATCCATAAATTGATTCAAGCGCAGCAACAACCTGAGTAAGTCTGTAAGACACCATGGTGTAGTGAACGCAAGGCCCATCTAAGCTGTTACGTTATTTACCATATGGTGTGCAAAATACTTAATATGTTTATGCCAAAACAGTGATTCATGTATGCTACATCTGCCACCATAAATTTGGTTACCTTTCCCGCACCACCCCAGAAATGCTAAAAACTGAGGGCTGGCAGTTTATTTGCTCTGCCATCTTGACACAAAGTCACTGTAGGTTGATGACCCCCTGCTCCTCTTACACTTCATACTACAAGATCCACTTGTGCAAGGTGGTGTATCAGATAACAGTGATAGTTCACTCTTGCTGGCTGCAACAGGAAGAGAAGTTGAGCATTTTTCTGGGAATACTAAAGCTAAAAATTCAGTGAAAATATCACCACGTGAGGAGCGAACCATTACTTTTCTTCTTTCAGAAACTTAAGTGTATGAGGCGAGTAGTGATCAGGACTGTATCTGCATCATATCCTCTTCCACTTAGACTTAATAAATAAACAGAAACAGCTGGAGAACAATAGGTATATATATCCATAGGCAATAGATCTGTAGGCAGCTACAAGTTGATGTGTCTCACCAGAGATGCAATGAAATGCATGTTCTGCATCTTTCATGTACTCCTGAAAACATACGAAATGATTAACCATGTTTCTTATTTCTTTATGGTAAACCCCTCTTCCTGCACTACTTCATGGGCTTTATTGCAGAGCTAAGTCCTCAGAGTTACCATCTTGATTGACCAGAAAAGATCAAGTCAAATGATGTAAAGGATGGGAACTATCTTGCTTAATTTTAGATCTGTACAGTCTGGGTAGCGACAGCTGCTCTATGCTCCCTTGAGAGCTGATGGAGAAATACGCGCATGGTGCAGTTCACCTGATCTATTTTAGACATCAGTTTTCATGAAATTAAGCACTGAACTTACGAAACTTGGGAACTTAAACTGGGAACTCAGAGTGACATCATCACCATACCACCTGGTATGTTATAGCTAACATATAGACTGTTGCAAAAATTCCATTACTAGTTTCAACAAACATTTATTAAGAGTTATCAATTATCAGTTGCTTGTAATAATATGTTTTTGGATAACCATTCTATTTTGGATATATTAAGAAGACACAAAAGGGCTTAATGTAAAAATGTGACTTCATCCTGCTACAATATGGTCTTGCATATGCTGTTTCATCTGATGATATACTGTATCCAAATCTATAGGCTATTGTGCACATGAGATTTTGCTAGCTGTTTCTAATTAAGTTTTTTTTTCTTTTTTATTCAAATCTGGCATCCGTTGTCACCAGAAATCTTTAAATACCTATGGATTTAAATTATCCTATTTTAGAACATTACAGTCGCATAATATTGATGCACTATACTGGACTTGGTAATGCTGAGGAATTAAGGAATCTCAATGGTCATTAATTAAGCTAGATGAAAACAGACTACATGCAAGCTTCTTACAGCACCTTCATCTCAGAAACAAACAAACATACATATAATTTATTGCTTATATTAGAAAGCTACTGCAACACCATTTGTTCTTGTGGCTTTGGGGAAGTAGAGAGAGGTAGAGAGAGGAAAAAACAGATATTGGGTACTACAGTGCACTTGAGGCAGATCAATATTATATAAACATTTGAGAATCCAAAGAATTTCTTCAGGTTATGAAAATAGGTTGCAATGTTGAGATGGTTAGACAGGTGGCAAACTGAGACTACAGTTTTATGCCAAAAATATATCTAGTTACACAGTTAGTTCTGCTACTATCTAGTTACTATCATACTTTCTGCTCTACTCTTCAGCCCATCCAGGGTATCCATGTACAAGCCTTGTTTTTGGGCAGGGAATGTTCCTTAATGCGTGTTTGTTCAGCCACTACTATGAAGCAATATTAATCTCTGTAGGGGTGCTCACTTTTTAATAGATGCTAATACTACACAAATAATAAGAATAATGAATTAAAAAATTGCCATAAGTTTGATTTCAATTGTTTTTAAATCAGCAGATTTTCTCTCTCTCTTTTTAAAATGGGTGAAGTCACAGAAAGTCTCTCAAATGCATTTGCGTTTTCAGATATAAAGTGCCTGTTAGGCATTTTATAGAGCTGAGAGAGTTTAAAAAACTTCAGAAGCAAGTCAGCTTGCTCATATTTATTTTGAAAATGCACTTCACACTCACAGACTTAGAGGGAGCTTAATTACAATCAATGGAATAATTAAGTTGAGGGAAATGTGCAATAGAGAACAGAAATGAATAGAAAACATATTCACAAGTGTACCTTTGGGCAAATGCATTATAGGCACAATATTGTCATTATGTCTCTCAAATCACATCATTATTTGCTCTGGTGTGTGTGTGGGAAGCAGCCTAGATTGTACATGGTTTTTACATTCATACCCTGATCCATATTTAAACATTTTACCAATGGTGCACTGTAGTAACACTAGCCTTCACTTAGCACACGAGTAATTTGGTGTACAGCTGGACTTTCACAATGCATTCCTAAACCTGAAAAAGCACTGCTATCTAAAAAGCTCTGATTCTCTCCTTCCCTCTCACAGTCGACATATTTGAGGAGTACTTATGACAGTTTGTTCACCAGAGTCTGACTCACAGTGAACAGCTCTTTGCAGATGTATTATTCACTGGTTCCAGTCTAGTTGCAGTAGCTGATTGCCACTGTTTCACTGACCACAGCTCCCTGATAAATAAAATGCACACCCAGAAAAGGTCTCCTAGAACAGGTAGTTTCAGAGAGTGAAATGGTCTTAGAGAGCCTTATCATGCTCTTTTTAAATTCTGAATTCTTATCTCTTGGTGCACCTTGCAGTCCCAAAGCCATAAGTCCTATAATGGGAAACCTGCTTTTTATCTCTTTTCCTGGGGTTTGCCATGATAGACATTGAAGAGGGAGGGAGAAAAAGGAAACAACAACAACAACAAAAAAACTCTGAACCCCATTTTCAGGTTACAATTAGAGATGCCTAAATACATTAAAGTGGTCACCAACATGCACATAATTCTATCTTTGAAAGGGTTAATACTGTGATTTGGACAAAGAAATAAATGTTTGACATCTTCTGGTGTACATTTAACAGCAGAAATTCCTGTATTAAGGAGGAAAGTACCTTCAATGTCACCAAACTCATGTCAGAAAATTTATTCCAGAACATTTTGGCCCAGGGATCATGCCAAACTTCTAAATTGCCCTTTCAATATAGAAGAAAATTGATCATAGATGCTATGAGTACATATAAGAATATAAAGGAGATTAAAATCTTGAAATTATTCATACTGATTTTTTAGAATACAGCAAGGTGTTAGGTATGCTAACTAATCTTTAAGCATTAATGGGGCAACGTGTTAATGAATGGGTTCTTCATCTGAAAAATGCAATATGCTCTATATTACTCTGACTGAGTTAATGAATAAAAAAGATTTGGTTTCTGAAGTGAGGGTAATGTAAATGATAATCTATTTTTGCATGGTAAAGCTGATTAAACAGTAACATACACAAATACACTACTGATGTTAACAGCTGCCTGAAATGCAGAGATGGTTTTTCCCACAAACCAGATGTTCATGTTGAACTCTGTTCATGTTGAACTCGTTCATGTGAACATGAACTCTGTTCATGTTGAGGCACCAAACACTGCATAACATATAGCATAGACATGAAAAATAAAAGGTAGGAATTTGGGTGAGAAAAGGAAAAACAAAGCTTATATTTATTTTTAGGATTCTCTGCAAATTTAATACCAAATTTCACTGGGGTGCAACTTAACCACAGTGCAAATCAGCCTTTGGAGATTGCTAATAATGCAAAGGTAGCAAGGTGAATGTGACTGTGAGGAGGTGCCTGAGCTTCCTGCAGCCTCTAGGGAGTTTGGAAACTTCTTTTGCTCATTTTATCTCTGATCACCACAGAACCTCACTTGGTTTCATTCCCTCTCCTACTTGTACCTTCTCATTCTGCCACATCCTTTACTTATAAGCAATACAAATGGTTCCTGTATGAGTATGGACACTGTCTAAATAAGTGTTATATGTGTCTATATGGAGATTTATGACCTTCAGTATGAGTATGATTTGTGGCCAAAGGCTGCAAAAATCACTGCCAGCAAACAAGGAATGTGAAGACAAGCACTGGGAAACAATATAGACATAGGGACAAAAAAAAAGGGAAGAAGGCTGAACTTAGTTTTGTTTTGAAGGAAGGGAATAAGAAACCTCATGTCAGGAATATTTAATAGTAACAAGGAGTTTAGAGGAGGCAAACCATTAGTTTGTTTTTACCCAAGCAAGTAATCCATGGTTAGAAAAGCACACAACAAGCTTAGAAACTGGAAAACTCAAAGGGGCTGGATGGAAAAAATAGGGGTTTTTTTCTACACAAGCAGCAGTCTATTGATCTAATTGTTGCATGCTACTACTGTCACTTTGGATTTCAGCAGAACTCTTAAATACGTCTTTTCAAGAGCTAACAAAATGACCAAGATCTACAACAGGAAGAACAGTAAACTTTACCAGAGATTTTCATTGATTGCAATCTCACTTACTTGAAGGCATAAACCTGCCTTTAGACAGTGAGGGCTGCAATAAACTTACTCCAGTAATTTTAAACACCCATTATTTCGGGACCATCTTGTGCATGTCTTCTGAAACATCCAATGTCTATTATCAAAAGACAGGGTAATGAACTGTGGGAGTACTGATCATGAAATTTCCTATATGTGCATGTATGAGACACCAAAACAGAGAGGAACCTGGAGTTTATGCTTTTCCTAATTATCTCTGCAATTAGTATGGCAACAATTTGCACAGTCTCAGTACAGGTGTGATGCAGGCAAATGTGTTTGGAAGACAGCATTATAACCTCTCCCTATGATAGACTCTGGGAGAGTTCCTAATCCATCAAAGCAGCTGGCTGAAAGTGCATGCTCCCAGCTGCTCCTTTGAGTCACTGTATTTTCCAGTGTCATGTGGGAGCAATCTGTCAGAGCAACCATGTCATAAAAACACCACAGAGCCAGAGTCTGCCAGTTTGATAAAAGCTGCAATAGGATTGACTAACATGCTGACATAACAAACTTAATATCACTTGAAGAGCTTAGGAAAAAGCAGAAAGTAGGGGAAGAAGCCAGACAAAAAGTAACTTTACTGAAGAGAAAGAAAGTGTGCAACCCAGCCTTTAAAAAGTAATGTTGTTTAGGCTACGTGCCCTTATAAATTCTCAATTTTTTTTAAAAATCTGGAGTTAAATAATTTGTTATTTGGACCCCATCTTTTGCTCTGTTGGGTTTCTACCTGTGCCTGCATCACAAAAAATATTTCTGACTGCATGGTAGCAGCAGTGAAGAATGCAGGTGGCCTTCAGGAATGCTCTCTTTTGTCAGATCCACTACTGCATGTGGAAATGCTGGTGAATATCATTAGTGATTCTGGATCATTACATGGCACCAGTCATGCACTGTATTCTTCTCCTGAGTTCTGGAGAGGTAATGAGCACTGTCACCCCAGAATGAACTGAAAAGCAAGAATGAATTACTGGAAAGCAAACAGATTGGGGTAAGGAAAGTGAAATGAAATAAAGTGAGTGACCTTTGAAAATTGATGTTCTGGTTTGAAATTTCCCAGGTAAAAGATGCAGTCAAATTACTTCGTGCTCTCACATGAAGCAGGATGGTCAATTTGTTTGGTCAAATTTAATGAATGTTAGATTCTTATAAAGCTTCTGGGCAAAAGGATTGGAGGTGACATCAAACCTGGTAATAAAGTTACCCAGAGTATTCCTAATTTAGCAATTAGCTCTGTCAGCAGCTCTGGAAGAGCTGTAACAAATCATAAGTTTTTAGTTAGCCAATGTAATAAAAGTATTTTACAGTGAAGGGAAAGTAACAGAGGGGATAAATGTGTTTAAGCACAGAATATTGCCTTCTTATGACAAGTACATGATCTGGAGAAAAAAAGTATTTTATTATATATGATATTCTTGTTGAGACAGAATATTCTGGCAGATTAAGAAATATTTGTCTTTTTGACCTTCTTCAAATCTCATCGATCATTACACTGTTGGTTTCAGGTTGGGAATGAAGAACTTATGCAAATTGAACAGACATCAGACTGAGTGGAAGTAGAAACAATTACTATAGGCTGAGAAATACAGCAGAAGTAAGGAGACCAGAGATAAAGCAATAAGGAAGGGCAGTTCTGTTCACAAGAAATAAGTGCCAGTCCTTCGCTGGAAAAGTACAATTTAGGTGAGCAAGTCTGAAAAGAAAGGAGGAGAGCTTGGTAATTACCATCTTGTAAGCTCAAATTTGTCGAGTAGTATGATACATAGCATAGCCAGCAGAGATCTAAGACAGTAAAGTCACAAAATAGGGTATTCACATCCTCAAACTGTAGGCATCTAATTGAAACTGAAAGGAACCACCTGAACACCTCACACAGTTTATGGAAAGAATAGCCATCTCCAGAGAGCAATCTGAAGCCCTACAGTTAGGGGGCTACCTTTTGCTATTGACTGCATAGACCAGCTGAAGTTAGGTGGTGAGAATACCTCCTGAAGTGCCTTATTGCAGCATATCCAGGAATATACCTGGGTGTGAGGGAAGGGCATTGCAGGTCACCAACTATGTACTTTAACAGCACATATACCTCTTCCTACAAGGTGGTATTTATTATGTAATAGTCACTGATTGTTCTCAGACTACCCTGAGGTTATGCACAGCTGTAATGGAAAGGTGGTTATATTCCATAAAAAGTCAGGTTAAGACTCTGAGCAGCTTTTTGGGACAACATCTGTTCAGTGCAGAAGATGAGGTTATGGCAGAAGAGAAGAGGGAATCTCCATCTTTTGAGATGTCTAAAAATGAACCGGCGTACAGTGAAGGAAAATCTTGTACTGGGCAGAGGCTGAGAGGACTGCATGATCCAAGTTCATCTCTAACCTGCACAGTTACAGAAGTATCACACTGTTCTTTCAAGAAAGGTCTCGAGTTTTTACTCCTGCAATGTATTACTTGTCCTTTGAAAGTCTTACGAACAGGCAATCACAAAAAAGAGAAGCAATATATAGAAAAAAGGATTAATATATAGCACAAGGATTAAGAGGAAAAAATAATTGAAGCAGCATGTACCAATATTGCAAAGCTCACTAAGAGTAATACCTGTTGTGGCAGACTTGTTCAACACAAAAATAATCAGCAGCCTCATTTAACTGGTACTGTTTGCTCACATCATTCTCTCTCCCCCCTTCTCCAGTCAATCTAGCTCAGTTCAGCAGCAAAACCCACAGAAATTTCCACTGTGTTTTAAATCACTGAAGTGGTAGATAATAGATATAAAAGAACTCAAATTGTTACAAAATAATTTGATGTAGGTCTTACCTGTGAGCCTGAAGTGATGGCCTTAGCAGTCTCATGAGACCTAAACAACAGAACAACATAAGCACTTAGGAGTTAGCAATTGCTTGCCTGCTACAATTTGATTTGAAGCTGATCTAAAGGTGTAAGCAGCACAATTGGCTTTGAGTGTATGCAGGAATATGCATTAGTCTCTTTGCTCCTTGAAGGGTTAATTCCAACAGCAGAGATGCATGAAAAAAGAAATAAAACTTTTTTTTCAGGCACTTGAATTCACAGAAAAATATCAGTGGAAAAAAAGTCTGTCTGAATGTACTGTGTTTGAGCTTTCGAAACTACCCCCACCTTCTCCCTCCCTCCCTCCCTCCCTCCCTTCCTTCCTTCCTTCCTTCCTTCCTTCCTTCCTTCCTTCCTTCCTTCCTTCCTTCCTTCCTTCCTTTTCAGGTTTTATCTTTCATGAATTTTCTCTTTTTTTAATATGCAGTGATAGGAAGGGCTTTTTTATTAATAATATACTGTGAGGATTCAGGATACAGTAGTGAATGATTTTGCCTTTGTACAGAGAACCATTGTAGAAATGAGATTGCTATAGCCAAGTTCAATGAAGGCTGATTTTTCCAGTTAAATGCAACATGTATGTCTTGTTTTAATAGTTTACCTCTAATTTTTCCCTTGAAAAGAGAATGAACAGTGTCTGTGAGAGTGCTTAAGTGCTTGCCACTGCCTATCAGTGACTGCAGGTTAATTGTCTATTCTGTTTTAAATGACTTTGTGGGTAATGAAGGTGCTCAGTACTCAGCCCTTTCAGACTTGAGGTTCTATGCTAATTAGACTTTTTGCTACATTCAATATGTAGTCTTAAAATCCATTTGCAGTGCTGTTCACCAGGCTTACCCCCTAACCCACATGGCTGGGATGAAATGTTCTGTGGCTGACAGCCAGGATATGGTTATTTTCTTCTTCTCCATCCTAGAGAGGATGGGTGCATCCCTTATTGGGAATGTTCATCAGGCACTGGCTGTGCTTTGGTTTTCTGAGTGAGGTCCACTGACAGGCCCACCTGGCATCTTCTCTTTAATTACCCCAGGCTGATGGGATGTCCAACAAGGCAGTGTGCCCTCTCCTCACTTTCATTCTCAGCAAGCTGAGAATGGGATAACTCTGCTGTGCTGTGATCCCAGCTGGAGCTGTTGTGATTGAAAAAAGCATTCTCAAAAAAACCCCTCAAAACATGGCTGCTTGGACACAGCATCAGTAGTAAAATGATGGTTTGTAACAAGGGTCATAGTGCCACTCACATGGGTACCACAGGGAGCAGGATCCTGGCCTAGGAGGTGTAGTAGATTACAAAGTGCCATATGATGCTCCTGGGCACCTGGACTGTCCATATTAAATTTTAGCCTGGTGTTGGTGTGATTTTTGTCTGGTCTAATGACTCTTCTCACAAACAGCCCCTCTGCTGTGTGCTCAGGCTGCATCGTGCCCTGCTCAAAACCACTTTGACAACTGGCAAAAAGAATTTCCCAACAGCAGTACCACCTCTGGCATCTCATCATTGTGTGATGATTGGCACCTCAGCCTGACAGCATACAAAATGATTTCTGAGCAGGAAGAGGAACAACCTTCTGATACTTTATAATTATCTCTATGAATATTTGACAAAAGAAAAGTTTCATGAGCAAATGACTGTATTTTTGTCATCCTCATACAACCACACCCTTGTAGAGCCCACTTCTTCCAGTACCCTCCCTCTGATGTAGCAGGATACTTTAAATCCAGGTGAGGCAGATGGGGGTAAAGGTCCTCCCTTTCTTCTTCATTTCTGTCTTTCTAGGTGAGGTGAAAAGGGAATAGCAGAGATCAGGGAAGCAGTGAATTTGGTAGGGAGAAGAAACTACCAGGGAGCAGAGTCAGGGCCCATTGGAGAACAAGCTCTGCAGGGATTGATTCTCCTCATTAATATACAGCCCCCTTTTTCAGGAAAAAAATGTTTTTTGGATAACCCATTGGTCAACTAGAAGAGAACTCTATGCTTTAAGCAAGGTATGTGTACATAAAAATTGCCTTAAAAGGCTACTTAACCAGAGTGTGTTTCAAGATTTGTATCAAAGCATCAGCAATGAGAGACCCTAAGCTGGTGTAAATCACAAAGTGTCACTTGTACCAGCCAACCATGTTATTTTATTATTTCTGAATTCTAACAATGTTCATCTCTTCTTTCACACCGTGCTTCTGTGCAGTACAGCCTTTATGATTTGACATCTCTGAAGGCATTAACACTCTTTGGGGAATGTGAATCAAACAACAAATTCTCTTTGTGTGCATTCATTTTCCGTGCTTTTATTTTAGCTCTTTCCTATCTGAACAAAGCCTAAGAAAGGATGTCTAGAAAGGGCAATTTCCAAACACTGATTACGGTATGGGAAAATTTCTCTCATTGCGAGGCTGCCTGGAAAATTTTGAAGGTTGTTTCTGCCTAGGAATAACACTTTTACTCCCCATAAATGCTTAGAAATGGCTCTATGGACTTCTCAACAAATAATAATAAAAATCCCTCCACCTCACTGCATCTTAGTGAAATATCAAATATAGAGTATTGTCTGCTAAGCCTTAATAATTACTATCTTGTAATTATTATGTTACTCTATAAATATCCAGTATTCTCTTAAAAGAAAACAAAATTGCTTTATGTTGTGGTTCCAAAAACTAATAGCCAGGATGTTTTCCTGTTTATTTATGATATCTCAAACTGTAGAATTGATATATTTGTCTCATTTATAAGCATTATAATTATTTTGCTAGGGCAGAATTATTCCTATAAGCCACTGTATCTAATTTCCCCTTCCCTCCTCCATCTTATTCCTGGGTTTATTGTGAGATGGTTAGTTTATTGTGAGATGGTTAGTTCATTGCAGATCTTTTTAGAAGTTCTGTTAAAAGTTTATTTCTCTATGTGACTCCTCATTCATTTCTTATTCTGCTTCTGAAACTTACTTAGCTCTGTAATCCTCTTGCTGCTTCCTTCTGCCACTCCCAGGCCAGTTTTAAATGAATATGGGTGCACTGTAACAAGTTTGTTGAGAATTTTATACAAGTTTCCTCTTCACAATGCTAAGTCATGGGGTCATTTCAGTCATTGGGTCATTTAATGATGTCATGGGGACACTAGGTTTTACTCTTTTCTCTGGCAGTCCTGATAATCTTTGCACTCCCGTGGGTGTGCACTGATAAAGGAAAGCAAGTTCTAGACTTGTTCTGTCCCTTTCCATGGGATGGCAGTGGATGGGCACCAAGTGCTCCCAGGAGGGACCAGGAAGGTCTTGCTGAAATTAGGCAAGCCTGAAACTAGTTGTCTCTGTCTCTCCCAAATCAAGGGGCTAAACTTGATGTTCACACCTCAATCTTTCACTGGCCCATAAGAACATCTACAGGATACGACAGCTCAGCCAGTGGCAGATTTTTAATCACTCTTTGGTGATTTAAATAAAATGGACAAATACTTTCCAGTAAATTTTCTTCCCCAAAACCAGTATAGACGGAACAGTGAATGAAAAATTTGTTCAGTATTTAGACTGTATATCTACTTTTGTAAAGATAGCATTGCTGTGACATAAAAAAAGATCTTCCAGACAATGCCTGGGGTCCTGCTGCCCAGCTCCTCCCGGATGGGGCAGTCAGGTCCCAGCAACCCAGCACCCAGCAGCCCTGCTCGGATGTAAGGCAGAGGACATCTTCAGATGCACCATTTGATAGAAACACGTGGCCAGCCCAAGGTCATTGGCCATTTGCCAGTGTAAGCCTGAGCTGGGGAAATCTTGGGCTTCCCTGCTGTGGTTGCAATTAAAGAGCAGCACTGGGTCCAGATCTCTCCTGTCTAACAAGTGTGGGTGTCAGATCTGCTCTGGCAGAGGCTTTTGTATTTTATTCCCTTACACCCTGGACTTTCTTCAGTGAGGGTGAGAAACATCATATTGGAATTTTATTTTGAGTGACACAATATGATCCACACATATATTAATTGTGCCACAGACTGAAGGCTTCATGTCCAAGTGAACAATCCTTTAAAGCATTTGGCAGCAATAACAAGTACCTCAAGGTTATGCCCTATCTCTTTTTTCTCTTTATGTCATCTGTAACAACTGTGGACTCTGACATTTAGTTAATTAAATTTGCCCACACTATCTGACTTGCTTGTGCAATCCCTCTTGAGGACGTAATTTTTGAAGGTAGTAAGCAAGAAGAATGGTTAACCTTGATGAGTCGTTTTGCCATAGTAGTATTTTATTCAAGCAAAAATTTAGGATCTTTCATCTATTGCATAAATAATAAATCTCACGACAGTACATAGACATGAAATACTTAAAGAATAGCTAACATCTTTGAGGACAGATATCAGAACAAAATGAAATTATCACACAATTGCTGCTGTGCTACAAGTCTCTACCTACTGTAAATTTCTTGTGGTAAGTGGTGTTTCTCAGCTAACTGTAGTTAAGATGATTCCCATAAAATCTCTCTGAAATGGCTTTTACTGTCCCTGATGCTTTATATTTCAATGTGGATGTGAAAAGTTGCTTTTGAAATTTTATTCTGATATGGTATTGGTGTTACATGTTTAGTATTGGTATGATCCAGAGCTGGATCCATATCTTTATGCAATTGACCCTTATGTCTGATATTGATAGCACTATTTGGAGGTAGTCCTATTTTGGTCTAACCTTTATCGTAGGCTTTGATTAGTTGCCATGCAGAAATCCTGCAGACACCCTCTAGTCTGTCTCTGGGCATCTCTGGACAGCAGGCTTGGTGTGCTGCCTGAGCTGTGGGGGGTGTATGGGGCATGCATGCACTTAAGATGGGCCTCCAGTTGGGCTCCCAAGCTTGTAGTCTTTGTGGTGAGACTGATGTGATTTTGGCTTTGGAGTCAGATCTGACAGACAAAACTGAAAAAAAGCTTTTGAAATGATTTTTGTTTTTCCCCAACATCTACTTTGTCTCATTACCTGAGGTTGTACAGCTTCCTTTTTTCCCCTAAAATAGTAATATATTGATATAATAAAAATAAGAACAATAATAATAATAGATGCCATAAATCACACTAGCTGTTTCCTCATAATATGGTGATATTACAAATTCATTCCAGGGAGCAGAAATTCTGTATACTTTAAGCCTCTGGAATATCTCTAACCAAAACTTTTGGAGTACAGAATGAACTCGCTCATGGCACTAGCAGTTAGTGGTAGGCAATTTTTCACTCGTTCTTTACCCCTACCACCCGTGAAGAACCATGGCTTGATATTCAGAGCTTCACCTCATGGGAAGGCAGAGATGTCATGGCACAGTTGGTAATTTATCAATGGCTTTTTGGATAGAAAGTGAAACACAGGGCCAGATTTGCTCCAGCCTTACATGAAGTGCAGCACATCTGAAGGCACTGGGAAGTGATTGTAAATCAGGTAATATTTGGCCCCTGAAAGCTGGCTGTAAAATCAGATGCAGATGATAAGATGTATGTCACACCACACTGTAAATTTAAAGCCAACCTAGGAGAATTTTCCCCTAATCAGTCGGTGCCAGCTAAATGTATGCAGGCAAGCACTCATTCTAAGTCTGAGATTAGGCAGATTGATACCAGCTGTCTGACAAATCTCTAGCACTAGATAAGACTGGAGATGGAGGGGAGAGAATTATAAATTGCATGCACCCATTAATGCACTCATTTAAACATGCAATTTAAATGCTAATTGATGTTAATTCAGCCCAGCACTAGTGTTCAGCTGTTAGTCATATACTGTAACCTGGCTGAAGCAATAGCAGTAAGGGGCTTGGCAGGGTAGTATAGATAAACTCAGGGACCAATTCAATGTATGGTGAGCTGGTTTCACTTAATTTTTTATTATATGTGCAATTACAACTAGCTGAATACAGGCAGGAAAATGAATTGTGACCATTCTGCCACTGCATGCTGACCACTCATTTAATGAATGATATTTTCCATCTTTTACATTGCCTGAAATCGTTCTGTGTCTCAAACGATCTTGACGTTCTTTATTAAAATGCTTAGGCTTCATGACAGAAACAGCTAAGAAGTCCCAAGAAAAGTGAAATCTTTTCTTTTGATCTTAATGGAATGCTCTTTAAAATTTTACCTTATTTTATTTTAGTCTTTTAGATGAGGGAAAAAAGATCAGTTCATAAATACTGCTATGCGGAAAAAATGAGTTAGTCATGACACTGAAAACCAGTTGTTTACTAAGATGTCTATACTTAACTAAACTCCTTGTATTAACTTAGAGTGAAAATTTCACTCTGTGATTATATTTTTCAAGTGCATCTGCAACCTTGTGGTAAATTTAATAAATACTCTAGATGTTTAATGAAATGTTGTTAATCCACCTCTCAGTGTTCAGTCCCTGTTACTCAAAGGTATTAATAGTAAAATAAGGTTACAAAATGCAAATACTTGTGGCTGATAAATAGTAAATTTTCTAGGCTAACTTGTTCTTAGTGATCAGTTTGGCCTGCTTTCTTGTTAATAGAAGAGGTTAAACACAATGATGGAGGTGGTAGGGCTTTTGTTAAGCAGCTGGAGTGCAGATTTGGCTCATGATGTGTGTTAATATCATCTCCATACGCCATAAACCTGCTGGGTCAAATTCTGGGCTTTCTGCCAGGTGCTGTGCTCAGTTACGCTGCTGTGAACCTGTGGCAGGGATGTAGTTTCAGGGGTGAAACAAGGGGCAAAATGTTGCCCGGTTTGCTGAAGCCTTATAAAAACTGGAAGTGATGGAAGGCCCAATTCTTTGCTGTTTGAACCTAGGAAAAGTAAGTGTAAAATGCTAACAGATTGACTGCTGCAGTTTGGTCATCTGAAACAGTGATGAAGAGCTGCTGTCGGGAGGATGCAGGCGCTGCAGTCTGTAACTCCCTGTGAAGGGCTTGATTTGAGCCCATCCTGTGCACAGACTCTGAACTGCTCAAGTGACTTTTGATAAGGACACAATTCATGTAAAGCTGAAGATTTAAAAAAATGACAAACCAGCCTCCTAGAGAACTTTGTGTGGGAACAATTCCAGGATTTAAGGATTGCCATATAAAGGCCCATTGCAGAGGAAATTGAAGAGGGGAGCTGTGAGGCAGAAGGAACAAACAACACACCAGAATGGCATAACTGTGTATTTATCCAAAATTATATCTTTAATTCATCATTTGCATTTGAAAGATTGTGGTCTCTGCAACTTGTTTGCTATGATACAGGGATGTTATAGATCCAGTATCTCAGTAACTGTTTTACTACTGAATGACAGTATAATTTCAAATGATTTTTTAAGGTACGTTTCTGAGTTCATTTTTTATTTTATTTTTTTTTCCCTCCAAGGAAAGTTGAGAGGAACGGTAAGGTGGGGGGGATTTGTTCGAAGGTGAAGGGGGTATGAGATTTTAAATTGCTTGGCTTATTGGTAGTGGTTTATCTTAAATTGTGCTGCTGCACTATATTTTTAAATTATGTCAAGGGCACCTAGACCATATGGAATGAAAGGAAAATAATGATTTAAGAGTGTATCTATCTATTTCAAGAACATTCGCACAATGTGTCAGCAGAATCACATGGTCCACAGTATCCAAGAGAGAAGATAGGTCTAAAATAACCAGTTTGAAGTGATGGTTAAAGCTGTCACATGTGTCTACAGTTGGGCACCTAAATCCAGCTCCAAAAGCTCGTTAAAGGAATATCTAGTTCTTGCTGCTTTGTGACTACTCAGCACTTCTGGTGCTATTCTGATATTAAAAAAGGATTTCAGTGATAGTGAAGGTTTTGCCAGGAAGTGAAGCTTCTGGCTTTGTAATGCATTTAAAAATATACGTGCTCCAACCTGAAGTTACCGGTTGTTTTGTCATAGTACTCTTGTAAGTTTTTCTCAACAACAGGAGTTTGCAAAACTTCGAAAACTATTAAGATTACCTAAATAAAAAGCAAATGTTTCAAAAAAGCTTTCATAACTGATTCCTGAGAATATGAATCTGGGTTGGATGATATCATAGGTGTCTTCACTTGTTTTAACTTATGCACAAGTCTCAGAGCATAGTTCTGCAGTACTTACTGACTCTCTTGGTAGTAAGCTGGTACATAAAATGGCTCCTGCTACTTTCCCTCCTTAAACCAGCGGCTTTTTCAGATGCTTTTTTTAATGCAGGTTAATAGAAAATGTTTTCTGAAATCTGTATAGAATTAAGTGCCTTGCTCTATCTGAGCTTACTCTTTCAGTGAGAGAGATATATATATATACTCAAGGAACTCTACTAAATGTGTCTCGCAGCAGTAGTGAAATGGCTCTCTGTGTCACAGCTCCCACAGAGAGGAGCTCCACAGTAGTCATTAGTAGTACAGGAAACATCAAAGGTGGCAACTGAGACCTGAGCCTTCCCTGCAAGAGGAAATCAAAGCCCAGTGGCTCTGCCACTGCTGGCTATTTCAACAAAAAGCAGGCAGCTTTAAAAATGAGCAGTAGGCATGGAAATGGTGAGATAAGTGGCACTGAACCAGCTACAGAAAAGATATAATTTCTGACCCAGGAGTCAGAGAATGAGTTTGACCTGTATGGGAATGTGGTTTTCTCCAGTCTTTTTTTTCCAATTATTTTCTTAGGGATCTTTACCTGTTGGAAAATAGCTAGGGTAATGTAAATAAAATTGAAATCTCAAATGCAGGTGGGTGTGGACAGGGCCATAGGTGCAGAGTGGTGAAAGCATCTTCTGTGAAAAACTGCTTTCCTTGTAACCTTGTGGATCAGTAATCTTCCATTCCTAATCCTGTCTGCAAGACACACTATCTGCTGCAGACTCTTCTTCCTCAGCAAGTTCTTTGCTACTATCAATAGCTGCTGGACTCAGCGGGTGAAAGCTGACACACTCTGGAAGTTGACACACCTACATCTGTCTCATTCTTCTTGTAGCGCTTTGCTAAAACCCTCTGGATTTCTGTGGGGAGTCTGCATACTATTTATTGTACTGAAAACTGTAGGGGAAAACCAATGGCTAAAAAAATTCTAAGCAGAAGCTCAGAAGAAGCTGATAGAGACTGAGGGTAGTCTCTTTAAGGGGTCAGGGGAATAACAGGACTGATTTGTTTTCCAGGAGAAGGGCTGAGATTTTAGATAGAGGCAAATGGTTCTCTTTGTGGCTCTTGACTGTCCTCAGACAACAGATTTTTTCAGTGCCACAAAATAAATTGTTTTAATTTCCTAAAGATGATTTCAAGTTCTCTTGTGGCAGGAAATACTATTAAGTTCTTCCCTGAGGAAAATGTTCTTAACCCTGCAGGCCTATCACCAACACAGAGCTTTACTCAGTCGGCTACAAAAGCTTTAAGTTAAGCAGAAAGTACTGCACAGTCAGTAAGTGGAAGGAAAAATAGAAAGCTGAGTTTTGAAAGCAGGAAGAGACAAGTAAGTGTTCTCATGAAACAGGAGTGAAATGGAGAGCCAATTGTCTAGAACTGTAGTTTGGGCATCCTCACCTCCAAGAATAATGCAGGGAAGCAAAAGCACTCCAGGGAGAGTTTTAGCACTCCAGGGAGAGATCACATCACAGCTTACACGGCACATTTCCTATGATTTGTGTTATGAGAGGGTCTAGAGCAGGGATAGACTTTCTGGTGCATGGTGCCACAGGCTGGTACACTTTGCATGGTGTAAGGCTGAGTCAGCCCAGAGCTGGGAGCTGGGGGACAAAAGCTCTTGTGAAAGACCAGGAAGACAAAGGTTCTCTCCTCAAGGTCCAAGTTCAGCAGAAGTTCGACATGGCTGCTCAACAAAGGCTTACTTCTTTAAGAGGCAGAATTTCTTTTTTCCTGACCAGCTCCTTCCAACAGACTTAGGTTCTTATATTTTAGAAAGAAAGAAAGCCTTGAATGCCACCTGGAAATAATAATAGTTTGCTGGTTGCCATAAAATATCAGGTAAACTGCCATATGGTAAATTGGGCATCTAACCACAGGGGAAAACACTGGCTGGGACATCAGTGCCCTCAACACAATGATAAAATCACATGCCATTCAAAATGGACACTGGAAAACCAGGCAGTAAGAAACAAAGGCCCAGAACTACTAAGTAAGCAGGTGCCCAGCTGCCAAGGAATTTAAAGCTGTGTAAGACTTGCCAAAGATTTTAAAAGTGTCTCACTTTTATGTCAAAAGCAGAACCCAGCATTCAAGCCCTAAATTGGAGCATTAAGTCCAGCTCCATGTATTGCTAATACATGCTCCTTGGTGGAATAGGCAAAGATTTCTCCCGAGCTGAACTTCTGAACAAATCTTTTGGCACAGCTTTCCACAGGCCCTGTATTTTTTTGCGAAAATATTAAGTAAAATAAAACAAGAAGTCAAGTTTCTTACCGACCGGTGTGTTTCAGAAATTATAACAGGACACTGAATGGTTCCTAAAATGTACTTTTCTCCTACCTGAAAGCGAAAGCTAATAGCAGATAATAAGAGCCCAATATGTCTTATTGTTATCTGTCTCAGTAAAAGCTGTTCCATTTGCCCTCCAATCATTTTTTTAACAAAAATTTAGAGAAAATTGCACATATTTGGATTCATTAAAACAGGCTGTAATGTTTTGCTAATTGTGTCACATATAACACAGCAGGCCAATTTTTTGAAAGAAAAAACAGGTGAATAATCACTCTGTCTGAACTCTGCTAAATAAATGTAATCCTTAAATCTTGGTATCTTTCAAAGGGGTTAAGCCTCTTTCTGGGCCACACTCTCATCTGTGCTACTCACTAGCATAGAAGAAGCAAATATATTCTTCCTTTCTTGCTATGCACTTTATTTTCAGGGAGACCAACTTCCTACCAGTACTGAACAGCATTTTATACAACCAAAAACTTATTCTTTTTGCTATGGATTCTCAAAAATGTTCATAGCCCTTTGTGCATGCTAAGATCTAGAAACTCAGAAATGCAAATCTACAATTCAATGCCATGTGTGTTTTAGAACATGAGCAAGGAATACCTGAGGCGATACCCATGGTAAATTCAAGTTTAGAAGGGCAGAAGATTGGGATGCTGGTCCTGAGCTGCCTGGCTTTTTGTCTCTGTGTCTGTGAGTGGAGTTAGGGCACTGCAGAAGTAGGGCCATGCAGCACTGGACTCAGTTACGGAGTCTCTGCCAGCAGAGTCCAACTCATTGCAGTCTGGCCCTGCCTTTACTCTTCAATAAATACATGGCTTCCCTTAAGCAAGCCCGACAACCACCTTTCTGCTACCATGTTGGCTTTGGTGGAATTTTCCTCAGTACTCTTGTCCTCACAAAAGATAGTTCTACTCTTTGATTGCTTCTCCTGCTCTGTTTCCTAGTTCCTTGCTTTGCTAAGTTACTGGGGTGCATCCTGGCTGCAGAGAAAGGCAATGATGTCCCACTTCATTTGCTGGCCAAAAGCTGCTTGAGCAGCTCTTGCTGACACCAGTGTTAAAATTGCACATCTGGTGGCTCACATTGCTCTGCCACCCAGCTGAGCGGACAGTCTTTGGGAAACAAACAGCCTGTGAAGTGCTATCATCAAGTTTGCATTTCTGTCTCTTCTCAGCTGTTTCCCTCCTACGCCTCCCCACCTTCGCTCCCGTTCCCATCTTGCTTCCGGCTCTATCCAGAAGCCTAAATCCAAGAAGGATCAGAGCAGTATTAAAGTTTCTTAGTTTCCCTTAGAATTGCATTATCAGTCTGCTGAAGGGGATGTGGTAAAACAGCAAGGGACCGCAGAATATGTGGCAGTGAGTCTAAGTGGGGAATCAGGGGATTAGCAGTGAATAGGAACAAAGGAGTTTGAAAAGGAGAAAAATGCTGGGAATGAGCTTCAGGGGAAAGAAATCAGCCAGAGTAATACTGTGTTGTGAGGGAAGGTGCCGTTAGGCAGAGGATATAAACTTAGGAAGAAATGTTTGAAAATAAAGAAGATCAAAGAGGTTTGATAGGAAATAGAAATATGGTAAAAGGAAACCTATAGTAGTAACAGGAATATTTATATGAATATTTCAAATAAGCATAATAAAACAAAGACACAGAACTGAAAAAGATTACACAGGTAATAAATATTTGGTATAGCTATACAGTGAGGCAGAGGGTTTATATGTGGATACATCACAGGGAATGTAAAGGAAAAGAATGGTGTTACAAAACAGGAAGGAAAAAAGGAACAGATAAAGCATTTATATTTACAGGGGGTACCCTACAAGACTTGGTTTTACACACTCTATTACGTATTTAAATAGCCTTTGACACTGGAAAAATAAAGGCAACAGTAATTTGTAGGTCTTACAAATAAACTTCCATGTATAGTAAATGCTGAAATACTGCAGTGAAGATTCATGTTAGAAAATAATTTTCAAATGTAAGGAGCAGATGCTGAGCAGGACTCTCCCTCCTGAGTCAGCTTCTGCACAGGGTATTTAGAAAGAAGCATAGATAGCTTTAAAACTAATTTTTATGTCTCTTTTGACATTTAATTGAAGCAATTTCTTATGTAAAAGTTTGATTTCTCCATCATACAATCCTTATTAAAGTTTAAGCAGAGCAATTTGAAATGTCAGGATAATAAACCATGAAAAATAGAAATAAATATGCAGCATCTCAGGTTTTATTACAGACTTACATGACTATATGCATTGGAAAAAGTATGAATAGCTGTTGAGAGAAGAATGTGGAGGCTGATAATCAGATCTGGAGCAGCTTGCTGATTTGAAAGTGAGATAAATGTCTAAGCACTACTGGAAAGCATTAACCAAAAACTTACTATGTTCTGAACATTTCACTGATGAGTTTAAGTAGGTTGTACATGAACAGAGATGCCCCAGCTGACTGGAGAGAGTTTCACAGTGTGTGAGGGAGTAGGTGAGTACAGGGAGTATGGAGAGTACAGCTCCTCAAGAAGAGGGGTGTTTGTTGGTTGCAGCCAGCTAGAGACCACTAAATTCACTAAAGAAGCGAAGAAAACAAATTGCTATTCTCACTGTTATCTGACTAAAACTTCTATAAACTTAACCATGACCTTGAAACCATGTGAGAAATTAATAGCGTTGTTTCCTTGCCAGGATTCTACCTCATGTAACTTAGATGATGGTGGTTAATTTTGTCTTAAAATTACTACTAAAAATGGATAAGAAAAAAAAGTTTAAAAAATGTTATCTTTTAAATTACATACCCAAATTACCCATAGTATACCAATACCTTTCTCATCCCAGCTCTTGTAATCAAAAAAACCTCACCCTGTATTTCCCAGAGGTGTTCCCCTTACCTGTCGAAATTCTACTCTGCTTTCCACATGGCTCCAAGCACAATTTAAACCTATTTGGTTCCAGAGCCACTGGATCATCTCCCATTCCATGTATACCTATGCTATGACAGTTTCTTGGAAACAGATACATGGCATCTTGGGTTGGAGGCAATGTATTGCAGAAAAGATGGAGCTTCCCACCTTGCTTTCATCCCCAAGACGCTTGCTTGTATCGCTGTGGCTTCTCTAAGCCCTTCAAAAGTAAAAGAGGGAAAGTACCCTCTCCTGAAAAGGCAGTGTAATTAAGCTTATAACCAGAAAACTCATTTGCAATTAGTAAAATTCAGTGTAAATATGTAATTAAGAAAATGTGGCTAAGCTTATAAGTTTCTCGCCTGCTTGACTTTTGGTGGTACATAAAGGTTGGTCCAAATCACACAGAGTCACATTGAATTAGAAGTATTAGATGAAGCTATCAGCTTAAGATTAGGCATCTGGCTGTAAACTCGTATATGGAGATCAGGCAATACAGATTAGAAAGCAATTAGCTTATCCTAAAATATGTGCTTTTATCTGCTTACTGAATAACTCTCTCAACTCTGTTTGTGCTGACCAGGACCTTGTAGCTCTCTGGTGCCATTTGAGATGCAGTTCATGTCATGCCACAGGAATCTGTAGTGGTACTTCCCATCCCCACCTCCCTCAGGCATCGTAGATGCCACCAATCATCTATGTCTAGTCAGCAACTGAATCAAGGAGTTGAGACACTGCACAGTTAAATCTGTGTCATTGCAACCTGAGTCTGCTCTTTAGTCAGTAATGGGACCCATCTCTGTTTATCAGTGCATCACCACTACAGAAGCAGTGCATTCAGGGATTTCCAGTTATATTTTGTGTTCATGGAAGTAAATTCAGTGTATTTATCAAGGACAGTCTTCTCCAGGATCAGAAGGCATTAATTTCACAGCAAAAGAGAACAAAAAGCAAAAACAATTAGAATTCTCCCAGGAGGAGATGTGAGAATTTAAAGTAACAGAGAATGTAGCAGAAGAACAAATGGGTGTTAATTGGCTGATTTTAATATTAACTTGAAAATGAGAAGCTTTGTTATTGCAAAGTCAGGACGACCTGGAAAAACCTAATTGAAATGCTGGGACCATAGTAAGATTTAAGGTGGGCCTTGATATATTTAGGGAAGACGTTCTCTGGGATCAGCAATCCTACATCGAGAGTCTGCACCACCTCCTTGAAAGCTTTGCTTGCGGGCATTTCCTTGCAGATATACTAGCAACAAGCTTGCTGTCAGATATGAAGATGTTAAAGAACATACCAAAGAACAAACCATACAGGCAATTCCCATTGTCCCCAAACAGTTGTTATTTATCCCAGCTGATTCCAGGGCTACAGTGAAGTGGGTGAGCACTTGGGATAGATCAGACAGCTGGTAAGCTGGGTAAGGAAGACGCATGTTAAAGCATGAGGTGGGAAAGCTACTATAAAAATAAAAGAAAAGAGACTTTTTTTGTGGGTAATGTTTAATGTAGATGACAGGATTGGCAGTGTGTCACAATAGAAGGTGATCATTATCACTCTACATTTTGTTTACCTAGTAAAATAATTAGTCTACTGTGACCCCACTGGGTAAAAACGATGTGGTTATAATAAAAACTGATTCATATTTGCAGTGCGAAATAGAACAAAGTTGTGGCAGTTGGTGAGCCTGCGGGAACAAGGGACAAAGAGAGGCCACTGGTGAGACAATCCCTGGCATCAGAGATCCTCCCTAGGTTAGGGTGAACAGAAAAACTTCCCCCAGGATGCTTTGCCCTGCTATGATGATGTACCCCAGTTCTGGTTCTCTGGTTCGCCGTTGGCATCCCCACATCTTGTTACCTTATATGTTCCATGTCCTAGAAAGTTCTCCACTCCAGGTTTCCCCCATTGGCCTTTGTGCCTCACCACTCCCCCAGAGTTTTCCTATTGGCTCCCATACCCTAGTCCCGCCTGTGTACCACCCCTGTGCCTTCAGATCATTGGCCTCTGATGCTCACTCCACTCCCATACTTAACCCTGGACCCTCCATTGTACTTTGTCTTCGTCCCTGGACGCCTTCATGGTGTGGCTGCAAGAAATCTCGTCAGTGGAATCCCATACAAGGACCCTTCCCAGCTCTTTGTCATTGACCCATACACTGGAGCTATCCGTGCATGTGTGCATGGACCCGTGTGTGAGCGTGTCGTGGTCCTGCCGAGCGGCTTCGCCTTGGAGACGGTTTTGGGAAGGCTGCAGCATCTCACACTCCGGCACTGCAAAGTCGCGCAGGCAGCGACGCAAAGTTTTTTGTTGGTAAAATCAGCTGAGCCATGGGTCTGAGTCTGTATCAAAATTAACTCATACGGCAACAGCCCGTGTCTCAAGAAACTGTGAAATGATACAGGCCAATATGACAATTAGTGCACTCAACTAAATAAATCACAGGGAGTAGGATACATGAAAAGTAATAAAACAGTGCCATGACATCGCCTTCTTCCATCCAGAGACAAAAATAAACACACGGAGGTTAATCTTTCTAAATCTCAGTTTCAGCTCTTCACATGCTCACTATTAAATGGCTCCCTGATTATGGTGCAAGCTGCCCATAGTCATTTACAATGCCTTAACTTCTCCCATGTTTCATCCATTTTATACAGCCATTCAAATATGTGGTATCATTACCTAATAAAGATGATGTGGAAGCATACTAGTCCTATTTATCATATTTCCCTGGCAGTTTCTTTTCTTTATGCCCACTGTTTACTTTGGGTATTTGTTTACTAGTTTGTAGAGGTATTAAAATGTTTTTTTTCCTTCCATAAATTAGAGAGGCACAAGAAAAAAGAAACACACTGGTTAAAATTTTAAAAATTGTTATTTTGCATTTAAGGATGAAATCCTTGAAACAGCCATTCTGCCTAGGTGGAAATGGTTAAAAATAAGTTGTTGCATGATAATAATTAGTGATGTATAGAATAAAAAAAGCATCAATAATTAGCATTCAATTAGCATTTATCTTTCAGTTTAATCTCTCCTATGGCTCTTCAGTTTATATGTCACTGGCTTATTACAAGAAACTTCAAACTTTTTTTTAGGATGCCTAAAACCCTTGATGAGCTGATTATTGGTATGCTGAAGTCATTATCATTTAATGTTATCTCATTTTCTTCCTGTTCTTCTCTACCTGAGGCAAACTGATAAACAAGTAAAAGGAAGTCCCTTATTACACAGTCTTTCATTAAACTGTGAAACTTTTTGCTATGGAAATTGTGGAAACTATAGTTTTGCCTGAATGGAGGAAGACATAACCTCATACCCGTAGGGTTATTAAGCACAATGAATTGTGACATCTAATCAAATGACATCTGAGCCAATCATCTTAATACCTTTCACAACTGATGGAGAGAAATAGGCCAGTGAGGGCTTAATTAATCTCATCCTAAAATAAATGTCTGAAATAGGCCAGGAGAACCTCAGGTAGAGAACTCTGTGGAGAGGTGAGGTTGATCTTACCCTGCAGAGTACTCACAGGGAACCCCTGCAGCACGGGTCAGGGCAAAATGGATGAGCATACTGGTGAAATATCACCATATGCCTGTATCCTTTCATATTCCTCTCTCAGCATTCGTTTTTTGGACACTCTTGGGTGCAGGATAATGGAACACACTGATCTCTCTCTGGACAGAAACAGCCACTGCACTGTCCCTTACAGTCTGCACACCAAGGAATGTTAATGTTTGGCTCTAGAGATGTCCAAATGTAACAGGCATACCATATGAGTGGCTGCAGTGCCTGTATTCTAGGTAATACTCACCTCTTGCTGAGGCTGGCACTAGTACCTAGAGGTGCACCCTCCCACAGATTCCTGCAGCAGAGGGATAGGATCCTGTAAGAGTTGTCCTTTTCGTGGTACTCCTGGCTCCCTCTGCTCCCAAACAGTTTGTGCCTCAGGGCTTTTTGCACTTTGAAATACATTTTATGCTGCTGATAGTGTAAAGGAGGCTGGCTAGTTTTAGATAATAAGTTGTCTAGTCTAAGACAAATGAAAGGCTAATAGTTAAAGCAGTAACTACTTTAAGTAAGTAAGTAAGTACTTTTGCAGAACTGTTTCTGTTTCCTGTCTCCCTACTCCTGAATTTTCTACCACAGGCAAATCTGCTGGTTTTAAGCTAGAATCTTAGATCCTTTTTTATTGAAAGTGTTCTGCACAAGTTCGTGGCTAAAATTGTCATCCAAAAGCTAGTAGTTAAAGCAGTAACTACTACTAAAAAGAAACCCAGAAAAAAAGGTAAGCAAGCAAACTGAGCAACAAAATTCCAGGAGCTCTCACATGTGTGGATTCTCCAGTGGCTTGTTCTGAGTTTGACCTTTTGGTTGGTTTTGCTGGAGACCTTCTTTAAAGTAGAAATATTAATTCAGTTTTGTTTTGTGTAAGGCGCTAGCAACATTTGGGAAGCCCTGAGAAGTCACTCCACATGGCACATCCTGTGCCAATTCACACAGGACACAGCTTCATTGTGAAATCTGTGAATTGATCTCCACACTTCTTTCATGAGAAATCTTATTCTCTCTCCCCACATCGACTGCCCATTCACTGTTCTGTGCTCACATAGGGAAGCTGTGGATTTTCAGCTTGACTACTTTTAAGAGCTCCACACTAGCAGGATCTGGCCTGACAAAGTGAAAATAAATCGCACCAAATATTTTAGCTCACTTGTGTTATAATCTCTGTGAATGAGATTAAGTAGATTTGTCATTATTGGAGTGAAATTGGTCTTTTTCTTTCTTAAAACACTAGAACTCTGCCCATATAACCAGAGGACATTTTGGTCCTAAAATCTCTTCTACTGTTTTGTTTAGGGTATGCTTCATGTGTCTGAAAAAAATTAATAAAAAGAAAAAGAGTGGGAACACTTCCTCTGACGCTGCAGGAGGGGCAGGACATGAATCATCTCTTGAGAGTTATTTTTTTCCAAAATCCTAATGTCCTAATGTTGCATTTCCAACTGTCTTTTGCTCCCTATTTTCCAGGGGAAAGAAAAATCCTTGTATATACTCAGCTATTACTTGATAAAGTATAATTTATAAAATATTTTTTCATAAATTCTTTTCTGCAGAAATCTTTGGAACCTGCTCTACATTCCTTTTTGTATTGCTGAAAGGTAATTTTGAAAAATAACTAGTTTTCATCTCCTTTTCCCTTGTATCAGTATTTCTAATTACTGTAAAATACTCTGAAGTTATCTTGCTGATGATTAAAATCATGCATCCAACCAAAGTCTAAAATATCAAGTCTAAATATGCCATTTATTATAGTAGATTTTATTGTCATTTTTAGAGGTAAACAGAAATCAATTTCTGATGTCTGATATTCAGATCTTCACTTGCTGTTCTCAAAAACTTAGAAGATTAATATAGCAAAGATATGGATAGTACTAATCAATAACAGTTAGCAAGTTAATTTTAGTCTCAAAATTATATCGAATCTCTAGTTAATTATATGGAGAAGATGCAATAATGGCTATGAGCAAAACTTACTATTTTTATTTATGGATAGGTAACATAAAAACATTTAAAAAGATGCTACGTGTTCCAGTATCTATTTTTATTTTTTCCCCAAAATTTTAAATGCGGGCTAGGAAATACTTAGTGCTTTATGACAGTTTTATAAAATTAAATATCTAATATGATAGGTAAGAAAGATAAATGGATGGATAGTATGTATGCTATACATAGAGAATATATTGCTGCATAAAAATAAAATAATAGGCTAAGTGCAAAAATCTTTATGTTCAATAATTGTATTTTTATGCGTTTCAGTTACATCTTTTGAATTCTTTCAAAAGCTAGAAATGTCTCCCACACCTTTCTGCCAATTCTGACAATACCCCAAATCTAGCTTCGCTTGCTGCTGTAAATCAAGCTTTTCAAATTACACGTTACTTTAGACAAATTCTCAGGCTTCTCTACTTTCTCTGTTTACCAAGGACACCTTCTGCATTTTTCCCTTCTTTGTCTTGTAAGTATGAATCACAGAAATAATTTTCTGCACTCAGAGTGATGAGATTTTGAAACAGATGGCACATGGTGGCTTTGGTCCCTTCTCCACCCTCAGACAAGAGGTAAGATGTGCGTGCGTGTGGTGCCAGGCAAGGACCCTGCTGCAGAATCTTGCTTTAACTGCAGAGTGGGAGGGAAACTCCAGCTCCTTGCTGAGCAGATGAGATCTAAGTAATGCATCCACTCCTTCCCCTCCTGTATTTCCTACAACACTGCTAATATCCTGGGCCAAAAACAGTCTACCAGAAACTAACTTTGTCTTCAAGTTGTAACATTGATTCTGTGTCTTCATGTTTGCAAGTCTTCCTATATGAGGAAAATGTTTAAAAGGAGCTTTAACTGCTTTGAGGATCAGTTGTAAGTCATAAAAGAATATATACATATAGTAGTTCTGCTGTAACTTAGAATAGTATGTAATTAAGATTTTGCTAAATATTATATTCCTGCCATCCCCAATGATTTGAGGGGGAAGGTCACAATGCCCAAGTCTCTGGACATGGCCTCACTTGGGCCAGACTGAGAGCAGCTTTCCTTATGCAGAAGGCTAAATCAGCACTTCTCCTCCTTTGGCACAGCCAGAAGTGTACAAAGGTACATCCTAAACTCTTATCTTTGTGTAGGAGAACAGTCCTGAAAATAAACTCAAAGTCAGCAAGTTCCAAATCCTCTCTGTATTTATAGATAGCTGCTGTCATGCTACTTCTGTTTGACTCCAGCCTATAGGTAGAGATCTCACCTTCACCTGGCATCTGCAGGAGTTGTCCTCTAGAATGGGGCCTTGTGATGCCCCTTGCTGGAAAAGCAACCAGTGACCTCAGATTCAGAGGCAAAATTTGACATGGTCGAGTACGCAGGGAGCATAATATTTTCTAGATGTCCTGTTGGGATGCTGATGTTCAGCTGTTTAAACTGTTCCTATTTGCTCACTGAAGATATTTTTTATTCTGGCAAACAAGCTGCCCAGTTCTGCCCCAAACACCTCTAACATGAAGGCTACTGATTAGATGGGGGATTTCCTTGTAATTCTGCCTTTCCCCACATACTCAGTATCGAGCATAAAAAATAGGAAAGTTATCTTGCTTCTGCTCTTGATGCTGTCCTGGCTCCTGCCAAGAGGGAAGAGAAAACCTTCTAACAAGTACAAATAATTTCCTGCACTGCTAGAAGCAGAGTAGTACAAAACCCAGGAGTGTTGAGTATTCTGAATAGTAAAGAAAGAGTAGATGTCTCAAACTACTCTCCAGTTTCTCACTGAAATTCTTAATGATAGACTAACCTTCTTCTGAGTTCCAGCTGTTCCACTGAGCCTTATGGAGACATGACAACACCACTTGATATTTTACATTTGTGTAACAATTAAATGGCTCCCTTTCCCTCTCAGACCGACAAATCCACTTCTTCTGTTCAAAATATGGAACATCTGTCTGAAAAGAAGTGTCATACTTGCTGTCACAAAAGATGCCTCAGATCTGATTGCAAGGGCACTTGTGTATGAATAAAATCACTCAAGTACAAAAGTATTAACCAAATTCTTGTGTACCATTTAAATGACTGATTGATGGTGATGACTGATGATTGCTGTGCATTAATGCCTGAAGCTCTATCAGGCATAAAAGCAGTATTCTGTCTGGTAGATAAGGTACAGGTTTTGCAGTCTATAGGCCAGATCCAGTGAGAGCATGTGAGGTCGTTTAACTGTCTTTAGCTTATATTGTGTCCTGGGACTGAAATGGAATCTCTTTGCTTTACAGTACCCCCAGCCTCAGGGTGGGTGTGATTCCCAGCAAGCAGAGCAGTGTGTCCCATAACCATTTCCCCACCTGACGAACTGCCTTTGTTCTCCTGTACACTTTGTCCTGAGGGCCATCTGGAGGAGGCAGCATGTCTGTGGTTGTAGTAACAGCTGGTATGAAACCAATGAAATAATAACAGCCTCAGAAAACACCTTCTCTGAGATAACCCATCAAGCCAATTTCATCTTCTCAGACATTAAAAATATAATTGGCATTGTTAAGATAATTTAACTGTATTTATTAAACTTGTCTGTACTGTTAATCTGCAAACTGAAGAGAGGCTTGGGTGATTTCCACCCTCCAAAGTTAGTCTGAGGGATGTTACAGCAATATAGATCCAATCCTTTTTATTTTATTCTGTGTGCCCTCTTAGCACTAAAGGGAAAACATCCTGGAAGGATTGAAATAAATATCTGGTATTTATCACTTTGTGGTGGGCTGACCCTGGCTTCATGCCGGGTGTCCACCAAAGCCTGTTTATCAGTCTCTTCCTCAGACAGACAGGGGAGAGAAAATAATGAAAGACTCGTGGGTCAAGACAAAGACAGGGAGAAATCACTCACCAATTACCATCATAGGTAAACCAGACAACGTGGGGGAAAATATTTTAATTTATACCAACCAAAGCAGAGTAGGATAATGAGAAATAAACACAAACCTTAAAACACCTTCCCCTCACTCCCTTCTTCCCAGGCTCAACTTCACTCATGATTTTCTCTGTCTTCCCCCACAGAGGCACATAGGGACAGGGATTGGTCAGTTCATCACACATTGTCTCTGCCGTTCCTTCTGCCTCAGGAGAAGGACTTCTCACACTTTTTCTCTGCTCCAGTGTGGGGTTCCTCCCACTGGAGATAGTCCTTCATGAACTTCTCCACCATGAGTCTCACCATGATCTGCACCATGGGCTGCAGGGGAACTCTCTGCTCCAATGCCTGGGGTACCTCCTCACCCTCCTTCTGCACTTACCCTGGTGTCTGCAGAATTGTTTCTGTTTCCTGTCTCCCTGCTCCTGAATTTTCTACCACAGGCATGTCTGCTGGTTTTAAACTAGAATCTTAAATCTTTTTTTATTGAATTTTTTCTTCACAAGTTCGTGGCTAAAATTGTCATCCAAGGGAACTATCATGTTTTTTTAGTCTTGATGGATACAAATAGTAAACCAGCAGTCTTTAATCTATATAGATACTTCATGTAGAAATTCTGTTTTCTCTAGTGCAGTGAACTGCATTTAGTGCCATGTAAAACATGAAGAGTCTTCTTCCTTAAAATGAATCTGTAGGCTACAGAGCTGTTTTCCCCATGTATTTGAATTAAGTTTTCCCTCTAATCATTCTCTATCTCTGCAAAGTCCCTTGACTGGGTCTTTTATTTCCCTTATAAAGGCTAAAAATGCCATGTTCCTTAATTCAGTGGGTTCTCTTAAAAATGTGGTTTGAATTGATGAGATGTTGCAAAGCTGCTTAGTTCAAAATACAGACTAGATGGAAACTTCTTATGGTAAATGTAGTAACAAATTATTTGAGTGAAATAAATGTTTCCCTTTGGAAAACTCAGTTTAAATTCTAATGACTATTGCCTACTGCTCTGGCAGCATGGCAGTATATTCAAATGGAAGGGGACAGTCTAGATATTTGATGATAAATTACTGAGTGAGCCCTTTGTAAGGGAATAATTTAATTCTCTTTATCAATGATTAAGTATTTGAGCTATTTTATGTATATTTTACAGTGTTAGTGAAACTTTACCTTATTCAACTGAGGGTGCTGTTCAGAGCTAATTCATCTGCTCCAGATAAAGGTTTGGAAAAAGATTTAAAAAAATGTGATACACATTTGCAAAACGCTTACCTCCTGCTTCAGGCTTCTCTCTGTTGCTTATTGTGGCTGGCTAAACAAAACAAGTCCCTTAGAAGTAAAACAGAAGATTTTTTCTTTTCTACAAAATCCATGGAAGAATGAATGACTGGACCAATCCCACAAGATACAAGTGGCTACTCACTCCATTGGGATGTAAAAACCTGGGATCAGGCACTTGCCTTCTCTCATTCAGCCTCTTCTGTTGCAGCTACCTCATTTCCACTGTGTTTGCTGGGTGCCACAGGGAGAGTTAGAGCAGGGACAGCATTTGGGAGGCTCTTTTTTTCTCTCTAAACCTCACTCTGGACATGCAAACACTTTGGTGTGTCACTTCTTACAATAGAAATGACAAATGATGGTCACCTTACGCTCTGCTTTATCATTCGGTTCTTATATCTGCTCCCAACATTTTCTTGTGCTTTCCTGGCTCCTCATTTTTTTTGCAAACTGGTATTTAGCATAATTCTGCCCTGATCTTCTCTAGCTGTTTCCTTAGAAGTTCTTCATCTGGTGTTCATCGATACTATGACTGTCTAAGTAAGGCAGGCAGGTATTATCCAATGTTTTTAGAGCAAGCTATTTAAATTTCCTGACATTCTTTTGATGTCTATAAGCTTTCTGTCAGAATGCAAACTAGGTAATCAGGTGTCCTTTACTATGCTTGAAATTCTTGAATTTGTGTCACAAAATTAAGCTCTAAAATCTCATGTATATTTGATGAAAACTGCTCATGTTCTTGTAAATTGTTTGGGAATGTATCAAACCCAGGACTTGGCACTCCAGTCTGTCTAAATCCTGTAGGTAACCTTGCTCTGCAAAAAATGAAACAAAATAAACACTTGGTGAGTTAATGAACAAAGAAAGATAGGAAATTTAGAACTAGGTAAACACTGTAAAAGAAATGGAGGGATCTGAAATTTATTCGGATCCAGGGTTTTAATGTAGGTTTATATAATCATAATAGTTAAAAAATAATCATAATTGCACTGTATCATGTCATTCAAATGGATCATTTTAATGATGTATTGAGTTGTAGCAGGTAATTAATGGCTTGTTAGTACTTTGTTATTTAGAAGATATTAATGTTATAATTCACACTTTAAAATAATTTGAAGAAGAAATCGATAAAAAAGCAAGCATGCATTTTTATCCCTTTGGATTATTACATAATTTAGAAGAAAGTGGCACATGAAGAGAATAATCAGCAGAGCCAACATGTTGTTTTAAAGCAGACAGGCACTTATAAGTAAATAGCGAAGTTCATTCTGAAGGCCCTTCTGATGAAATAAACCCAGATGTCTGAGGCTTCTTTAATGGGAGATGTTTATATTCTGTGGGCATTGATACTGTTAACTTCAGTAGTGGGAAATCTCTTGAAAGACAAGTGGCTGTCAAACCCTGCTGTGAATCCCACAGTGACTTTTCTCAGAAAATTGTTTATTGTTAGTGGAATCCAAAACACAGAGATTTTCATGAAGACTGACAGATGCTATCATTTTGTGGTCACTGCTAAAACAGCAAGACCAATTCATTTCAGTAAAGAGAGTCAGGGGAGACATTTCCTTAGAAAACTATAATCTCCCCATAGAGGAGCAAGTTCACATACAGAGATATGGCTGGAGGCTGCTGTAAAACCCATGGCTGTTGTGTTGGTATTTAAATTATTTATGAGAATGGAAATGTTAACTTTTTATGTAAATAAAAAAGATGAGAAGTACTTAAAAAGCAAATGGTGTTAATACTTCCTGCTCTTCACCCGCTACTTTTACTCTCAGAATGACTTTGTCAGAGTCTTTTGAATCAATGGGAGTTTTGCCAATAACATTAGCACAAGTTGGATCAGATCTATAGAGCTTTATAGTATATTACACAGAATATGAATTATGAAAAACCTATTGAAACAGTTTTACTGTTTCTTTTAGGAACAAATGAAACCCAAACCTTTTGAAATTGTGCACATCTCTGTCTGAGGTTCACTGGCAGGTAGAGACCCTAAAATACATGATTTATGTTCACAGTTAGATACTTAGTCATTTAAATAAATGGATTTATGCACACAGTTTACCAGAACTTTAAAATATGCATGCATGATTTTGGCAGCTCTAAAATGAACTGGCAAACCAGGATGTAATCCTTCCTTGTTATGGCCTTTGCAGCATGTGATTTACTCATTTATAGAAGAGTTGTAATAGGTAATTAATATTGTTAGGCCTGGAGATACAATAAAGCTCCTTAAAAGTGGTGGACAAAACATTTTAGTTCTCTCAGGCTGAATGAAAGAGCAAATAACTGATCCTCTCTCTTGAAGTATCTGAAACAGCACAACAGTGTCTTAAACCACGAATCTGCTCAGGAGCCCTGACTTCTGCCAGCTCTGCTGTGGTGTGGCTGCAAGTAAGGCAAAGTGCTGGTTTTAGATTGCTGCTGTCTGTGAGCATGGTGTAAGCAAGGACACATGCATGAAAACCAGAGACTCCAACCACATCCAGAGGATGATTTTTGGTATGAACCTGAGAAGAAAAAGGTAATTAAGAGAGGTATTAGTTTGGATGCTGATGGTAATTGGGTTTGCATTCATGAGTAAAAAATATTTCTCTATTGTTTTCATTTTGCTTTTTCTCCCTCCTAAGAAAAGCCTGATGTGAAGAAAATTTTAATCTTAACAGAAATGCTTCCTTTTTACAGACACATTCCATAAAACTTACACTTAATTTCTTTGGTTCTCATATGGTAAAAGATTGGTGTTAATTATGTCCTCAGAACGTGTCTGCCAAATCACCACAAAAATGAGGAGGGTCTGATTCTGGTCTTACATTGTCTGTTGTGCTTCCTCCCTAGTAATGTAAATACTCAATTTAGCTTTCTACTAATAGAGGGGAATTTCTCTCTGCTATCAGGATTTACTTGCCAGGGAAAAAAACCACTCACAGATCCAATGGAGACTGGTATTTGGTAAAGAAAAATCTCGTCCAAGGCTAAGTAATGCTTTTCTCTGTCGATGCCAGCTTGAGAAACCTCAGACTTTCCTTTTGGTTACCTCAGACAATTGTTAAGACCCTAAACTGCATCATCCTTTGGAGTTGTGCAAGTGCTTGTGTGGCCATGTGGTTGGAGTTATAGTAGGAATATAACAGATGAAAATTCCCCCATTTTTTTTTCTTAGCAGTTTTGCTGCTTATTAGGTTCTACTAGCACACAATTTTTAGGCTGACCTGAGCAGCTCTTCAGCAGCAAGTGGCAATTAGGGCCTGTGGTGAAGCAGTGAAATCACTGACACACCTCCTGAGCTGTGCAGTTGCACCAGGAGTAGAAGGAATCCACTAAACAAAATTCTCTCCACTGAGAAATGTGTTTTGGAATGTGACTAACTTAGGAAGAGTAACTGCTTTGAAAATCATTTTGGAAAGGATCTTATTTTTTTCAGTCTGAATGTTGTCTGTTTTGCAAAGATACAACACTGCAGTGTGGTTCATCATAGCTCACTGTTTGCAAGGCTCCTCTGACTGCTTTGAAAAGTGAAGGCAAGTAATTTTTCTCTGTGCTTGTCCATTAACCTACACGTGTACCATAATACAGAGACCTTGTGTAGTAGGCTGTGTCAAATTTAGTGTCTGATTTGTGTCCTTTACCATGAAACATGTTACTGTTTCATATTGCAGCCTCAAATTCAGATTGAGTTGACCATTAATTAATCATGGAAAGGTTATCTCAGTCACAGATGAACTTGGATTGTTGATGCAGAGAACCTCCATCTGCCTTCCTGTATTGCATCTCTGAATCTAATGTGTCACCAAACCTGACTCAGAGACATACTATCTGCTTCTAGGAGATGCTACACTTCAGTTAGGAAGCTCAGGTACCGGGTTTATAAATCCTGGTGTAATTTTGCTTGGATGAAGGTATGTTACTTCTTTACCTGAGTAGATACAACCATAGTGTTTTGTTCTGGATCAGGCAGACAGAATAATCTCTGTTAGAATCACATCTGCTCTGAGAGCAAAAGTTCCCCCAACTTTCTTACCTTTCTTTTCTTCACTACAATAATACTTTATTATGGATACTGAAAAAGCTTCAGAAGGGAATTTCTTCAGCCCTCTGCAGCATTTTGTGAGAGCTCTGTCTTTCCCATGCAGATTATTTAAAACAATGTTACAGTTTTGTAAACTTCTTGCACCTGCAGGTTGTTTTTGCAGTATTGTTATGGTTCTAACTAGAAAAATATTTAGAAATGGATGTCTTAGAATTTGGCCAATCCCCTCAAGGGGTGGATGGCCAAAGGACTGATTACCTTATGCCATTTAACACTTTTGTGAACTAACATATAAAAGCCTTGGGAAAGATTATTAAATCGCTTCCATTTATCCCTGAGCCTGGGCTCTTGTGTCGTTTCTCTGCTCGTCCTCGGTGCGACAGTGACACTTTATAACGGAATTTTCATTTTCTCAGTGTTTTTTCATTCCTAACAATTTCACATGTCCTTGCAACCTCAGTCCCCAAGTATGAACTGCATGAATTCTTTTTTCTTGATTGGAAAATAAGGGAAGACAAGGATGTTTCTGATGTCTTGACTTTCATTTACACAGTGGGCACTAAAATATGGTCTATCAAGACCAGAGTATTTTTGGAGCTCAGGTTTAGGTAGCTCCATTTATATCATTGATAATCCTCTGCTTTATTCAATCCCTGAATGCATTTTGAAAGAGGAGGAGGCAAGAAAAAACAAAACCAAATTTTATCATGTATGTTATACTCATCACTAAGCAAAGAAATAATATTTCTACATGTGATACTAAAATAAGGAGTTGTCCTTTCAGACTTAGCCATTTTAATTACCCTGGATAAATGCTGTGTATTTCATAAACACATCTGTCTAAAATCTCTTTATAAAAAGCAGATTTTATTTATTATTTTGATAAAAAGTCCATATCAATTAAGAAAGCAGAGACACAAAATATTTCTTGGAAAAAAACAACTAGTTGTCAATTTTTTATGGTATCTCAAAAGCTCAGGGTTATGCCCTGTGCCATCATCCTTTCCTAGGTTAAATAAGTAAGGAACATTTTAAAGCAGTAGATACCAAGACAGTGAGGATATAAAAGCAGTTTCATTTATTAAATAAGTGATCCAAACAATTTATTCTTTAGGAAAAAAAAAAGTGTTTTGAAGCCCAGTTGCCTGTCTGAGTCTGAAAGAGTAGAAATTGAGGCTTTGTTTCTGTATTTTCTTTAAAATCATTCTGCTTCCAGGAGACCAGATCTGCCCCTCTGTCTGCAGATCCATCCACTCAGCTGTGGGGTCAGGAGGGCAATGCCACCACAGCTCAAACCAATTTTACCTGAGCTGGGAAAATGACTTCTCTGCAAGGAAACGTGTTCCCTTACACTACAAGGAAGAACCATGAACTGCCCATTGGTTCAGGTTTCCCCTATATGTGTGAATCACACCATCATAATCAAACCCCTGGGAAATCACTCTGTGTAATGAAAACCAGGAAGGCAACGAGAGAGTTAATGCAGACCCAGTCTGCCAGAACTGGATGAATAATTTATTCTTTGAATTTTTCACACTTTTCTTTCAGCAAATTGCCTGCAAACAGTTTACTCTTTTCTTTCATTTAGTATTATTCAAAATTATTTGCTGAATAATTTCTGCAGTTAATTCCTGATCTGCATATCCTTCATGAGCCGTTCAATAGCAATTCCTGCTAAACATTCAGGCTGCCTCAGCTAATTACTGTGGGATATGCAAGCCACACTGTACCATAAGCCAAGCTGAACAAGTGTTTCTCAACATACTTTAAGACTGTTCCTTCTGCATGACAAGGATCTCCTCACACATGAAGAAGATTAATTTATTTCGATATTGAAATAAAATCCAGACTAGAATATTTGGACAGAAAAAGTAGTAAAGGGATGAAAGCTAAAATTTTCTTGTGGTAAAGGGATGAAAGCTAACATTTTCTTGTGAGCTTTGATCAGATTAAATGATAAACATGAAGTATTAGTATTCAATGGCCACCTCTAGGATAAAATCCACGAACCTACCCTTCTCTTTCAGTCCTGTTTTCTTGTGTTTTAACTGTCCTCTGACCGGTCCTGAGAATATCCTGCCCTTGAGTGCCATTTGGTATTGTTAAGTATAGGCCTTGCTATCCATAGCTAAGACTCCCTTCAGGATTTTCTCTCTTACATACTTTGTTGGTCTCTGTGGACAGCAGGGTCATCCTGATGGCCACTCCCATGTGTGTCACTTGCAGGACCTCCTCGCTTGTTTCATTTCTCAAGTTCTGTCTCAGACTTGCCAATTCCTACTTCATAGCTTCTGAGGTAAGGCTCACAGTAAATCCTCGCATTCTTTTATCTTCTCCTACCTTGCTATAAATCCTTTTTCTTTTGGGATTAACAAATTCAGACTTGCCTGGTAGTACCAATTCAGAGTTTTGCTGTGAGCATTGCTCCTGTAGCCTATCCCATTTCCTCCTTCCACTGGCTCTACTTTCTGGCTCGTTAAGCACAAGTAATGGTCCTTCATGGCCTGTTTCTACTCCGCCTATCATTTCTCAGTCATTTGGATGGACTGTGGTGCCAGCCTCCTTCAACAATTCTGATAAATCTTTGAAACAATGTTCTCCATCTTCTTGTGTTGTTTAATGCAGCTTTCTCTTAAATCCAGGGAGGAGTTTCCCTTTATCACGTACAAAACTGAGTCTTCAACATCCTGCAAAATCATTCTTTATAGACATGTTAAGATCACTGTCAGTAATCTGAATAATTTTCCATCCTCATTCTTTTTTTCTCTTACCAATACTCACTTGCTTTGTCTGGGAGCCAGAGTCAACTGTTTGTTCTTTATTCAAACAGCATTCACAGATTCCAAGCCCAGGACTGCTTGCTTGGAGTCAGAGAGGTGGGGAAAAAAAATGGTTTTACTTACACAGAAGGCAAGCTGTTATTTAATTTAATTTTTAATGATTTCCAAGAAGATATTGTGAAATTTTAATTGAGACTACTTTGTCAATTAGGTAAGTTCAAGAGGATTCTAGACCCCACAAAAGTAAAGTGGAAAATTGAGTGATTCAGTCGGCAGGTGACAATACAAAAAAAAAATTAAAAGTGTTGACACACCTGTCTGGACTTGTCACAGTTGATTTCTGAATGAAATAAAGCTAGCTTGGAAAAGGATTCAGGTCTCAAAGTAGGAGCTGATTAGCAGTCTGATCTGGTATTGAAATCCCCAGTTTCCTGTGTGTAATTGCCTTTCAAATGTTCAAATGCTGAAGGTTGAAAAGTAGCATGCTGTGCTCATAGAGATCAGTGTTTGCAATGAATATACAGATTCTCAAATTTTAACTTGGTTTATTGCCATTTCACCCACATACAAAATTCATAATGAGAGCAAGACATAGGTTATTAAGTGTGACAGAACAATGTATATATTAATATTAATGAGACTATATTTGCCTTGACCTCGCAGCCTTATAGCATTAATTATATTTCAGATTCTTTAGTTTTCTTATATATATGTATGTAAGAAAGCTATGGGTGGTCACACTTTTACCACTCTTTAGATATTTATAGTCAAAATATCCGTAGCCAGTTGAGAGAAATAGGAATTTTGTGCAATTATCATAAAATACTGATTTTAAACTTTTGAATAAAGTGACTCACGTTTAGTCTTCAATGAGTGTAGAGGGACCGCAGACATTTACCTCTAAAGAAAATTCCCCTCTATCCTGCCTCTGATTACAATTTTGCCAAGTTTTGCAAAGTTCAATCTGTTTCCTTTTATGAGCTTCCATGTTTTTAAGTGTTCTCTATTTGTTACAGTGCCCTAAGCATACAGCTATCAAATATCTGCAATAAAAATGTTCATTTTACAGAATGAACAAAATTCTTGTCTTCTCTTGAAGGGACACAAGGTGACCATCTTTCAGCCTATAAAATTCAGGGGTTTTTTCTCAAGCATCTCTGGTTGCACCTTGATTTTGTGAATTTTTTCTTCTGTGAAAGCCCTGATTGACATTCATCGCCTCCTGTGGAGAAGATGTTATTGCTATGCTTTGCAAAAACAAATGTTTTGCCTTCAGTGGCTCAAACACCGTGTACACAGCAGTCCAAAGACGGAGTGTGCCAAGCTAGAGTCTGTTATGAATTTATATAGTCACCGAAGTCCGTTTATCTGCAGGATCATCAATTTAATAAAAAAAAAAATCACCTAAATCTTGGTTGTCACTTCTAGCTTTCTAGACCACCAGATTAACTGTTAGTGTCTTTCTAAATTAATAAATAGGAAATATTAATGGTTACAAATTGAAGTGATGTTTGGAACTCATTACTGTGTTTCACAGTTAATAATAACTTCTGAATAATTTTATCCCTAAACTTGCACCGTAAGCTCACTTTGCTTTGAGATCTTCTATTCTGAGCTCTGGTTTGAGATGTGAGAAATTAAGTAACTACAGGTCAGACACAGAATTTCGGTCTCAGTCTTCACACAGTCTCATTCCGTATTGCCTACTGCATCTCACCTTTAAGGACCACAAAATTAGGTTCTCAAGCCAATATGGTAATAAATCAGACTGCTTTGCTTGATTTACATTATGGATATTCCAAATTGCTAAATTACGGTGTCAGCAAGATATTTAATAATATCCAATCTTGCCATAAATCTTATGTTACTCAAAGAGAGCATTTACTTTGAAGATCTCATACTGAACCTAGTTTTATTTCAAACCAGTAATTCACCTCTAAATTCAAATTTTTGTAATTTAGAATTTATCATTGAGTCCAGGAAAGCTGCTAACAACAGGAAAAGAACATCTCTAAGGAGGTGAGGAGACCGAAACATCACAGCAGCTGACACACGAAGAGCAGAGGAGGATTTAGGTAACAGGTTGAAGTGGACTGAAGGAAAGACCAAAGGAACTGGGGCAGGGCTGTAGCTTGAAGCTGAAGAACATCTAAAGCGGTGTGTCAAACACAAATGAATGAAAGCACTTAGAAGTGCAAAGCATAAGCCACAATCTGAAAACAACCAGCCCTTTTTCCTGCTACTGGTCCTTGGCCCTAATTCTAAGCAGTCCTGAAGAGTTCTTGTGTATGAATACTCTGAAAATATAAAATACCCCTGTATAAGAGTTTGGCTGCCAGTCTGAAATTCTCCACGTAGGTAGGAGTTCACACTACCTATATGTGATACTGGATATCACACATGCCTTTCTCATGAATCTTCTTTATCTAAGAATTAAATATAATTAACCATTTGATACCATTTAACAAAAATATGCCATATCTTTTGCTACTCATTTTCCTTTTTTTTTTTTTTCTGTAGTCATAGATACTAGATTGCTTAAGTATTTCTAAATTATTTAAGATAGGTGTTAAGGGATAACTGTACAAGAATGGTTCTTCTATGCATGTTTGAGTGATTAAACTATATGCAGTGAGCCATCAGTACAACTCTCCTAGTCACATTTTTTTCATCTAGTACTACAGCAATACTGAATATTACTCAGGCACATCTATAGGATACCTTTCCAATAAGCTAACCATGGAAATGACTTACAGTTTCTTTATGAGGTAAAAAGCAAGGCAGTGAAAGGAAATTCCCATCAGAAATAATCTTACCTTCTCTGCTATTTGCTACAGCCTTACATCAAGATCCTTATCCAGTTGCTGCCTTGTTGGTTTGGTTTTTTCCTTTTCTTGGAAATGTCATTTCTCCTTACAACAGGAGTTCTTATCCTAGAGACAGATTATTTATTTATATGGTGGCTAGTTACAGAAGCAAAATGTTAAGAAATGCTTCTTCTGTTTGAGATGCTACTTCATTTCACCACAACACTAATCTTTTTTACCTAGGAACTTTTTCTTTTTTTTCAAAAATAAAGCATTAGACTTCTTAACCTCAAAATTGCATGTGGCCCTCAATTGCCAGAAGGGGTCTTGAGGGAGCCTGCCAATTATGAATGAGGTAAGGAAAGGAAACATTTGAAAACTTGTTAGTGCATCACTTGAGGGTAAAAGAGGCATTGTAGAGAATATAAAAGAAGCATCCCATGTCCTAGCTTTGCCACTGTTTAGAGGAAAATCAGTTCACTGCCATGTCAATTTGACTACCATTGTAGTGAGATGACTTCTCCCAATCTGGACAGATACGTAAGTGTGAAGGTTTTCTTGTGTTACTTGAGGTCACTGATATGTTTTATGCTCTTCAAATTATGGGTTTTTTTGTATTTCAGAAGAAGTAATAGGAAATGTTCCATGATTCTAGACTTTGTTTCCAATAATTGACATTTTGGAGACTTGTTTATTTATTTTAACAGTACTGAGCCAAAATCAACCCTGAAGACAATGAAGCTACTAGGAAGGTTTCATTCAATTTATTTTTTGGGGAGGGGAGGGGTCAGTCTTTTATATCTTAAAGTGTCATTCCCCCCTCACCATTCTCTCCTTCCTATTAATTTGTGTGGAAAATCACAGAATAAATGAAGATTTGCCTAGTCTGGGATTTATGTGCCATTTTTAGGTTGTAGACTTTCTGTTTGACCCAGAAAAAAAATTGGATTGTATGTCTTTTTCCTTTTCCCACTAGTAATTTAGGAATAGTTCTCAGGGTATAGAAATTTCTACAGACGATTGTGAGTTCCTTACAACCTTGCTGTGCTGAAAGCCATGGTAATGCCTAAGCAGAACATGTTGAAATATCAGTATTGTACTCTTCCCATTGATGTCATTGTTTACATTTATTTTTCAGGTTTCAATTAATTATCATAGGAATATTGTTTATTAGCTGTTTTCCAATATAAGTCTATAGGCCAAACGATGTAGAAATTTAGGTGCTGGACACTGATGGAAAATTTAATTATTATTTTGCTGCTTAGATAACCACAATTCTCATGGTTTGATCAGCCCCATAATATTATTGCAACATTTCATAGTACTTTCAGTTTAATGTTTCTGTTTTATGCATCTAATTTATTTCTTTCATAATTGATATGAGACGTGCATATCTCCTGAAGTGCTGTGGGATGTGTAACATGAAAGGTTCTGTACAGGAACAACTGTTTTTCTTATTAGAGCAAACTGCAACACGACAGATTAAACATTCAATTAAACAGGAAATTTGCCCATGTAAAAAGCTCACAGGAAGGATCTTAACAATGTTCATTTTTACAAGGTACTAAAGATTTTGGAATCAATTATTTTGAAAGTCCACCTACTTTGCTTACAGGTAAAATAATAACTCAGTTGTTTCAGAAAAGGGGCCAAGTATTATTTACATAAAGCTCCATTGTAAAAATCTGGGTACTATTTCTTTCCAAGGTTTAAAATACTTTGGTGAGAGAAATGAAAATACTCATAAAAGGCAGCCACAGTATGTTATAAACCACCTTTATGGTTCATTATAGATTTGGTTTAATGCTGTTGGATTAACACTAAAGGTTAATGTTTGCATAAAATATGCATGATTAGTTTAATGCTCTGGAACTGTGATCAGGTTCTCTAATGTTATGAAAGGGAGTGACATGATACATGGTTAAGGCTGACACAAATAGAAGTGTGATATATTTCCAACAAAACTGGTCAAGGGTATTTTCAAAATCCTCCCTTATGTGACAACACTTCAAAGCCAATCTGTACCAATGGGAGATTTTGTATTCAGCTCTCATAATTAAACTGTTTTCTGGCTGCAGGAATTGCATGCATTTCTAATTTGCAGTGTAGGCAAAGTACTTGGAGAATGATATGTTCAGATTTTCTTCTTGCATTTTTTGAGCCTTAGGTATTATGTGGAATGTTATGTTTTAAGCATTGATTATCTTTGTTATGCTTTATTGCCAGGAGAAAGATAGCATTTCTTATGCATAGACTTGGAAAACTCCATCTAACTGGCAGATTTCACTTATTGCTTGTGTAAAAGTGTCTGTCCAAGCTCTTCTCTTACCAACAAATGATTTATAAATTTATGATTTATTTTCTCTGTCTTGATCATGCCTCAGAGATAATTACAGTTAGGCATTCTTTCATGCTGCCAGGGAAGAACAGTGTATTTAGCATATATTTGGATAAATATCAGCCATAAATCTTGGATAGGCCATGAACTTTTGCTGCTATCAAGGATGTGGAGAGCAGATAATGAGAAAAGCCTCTGGGCTCTCATAAGATAAGGAAACAACACACAGTAATCATCAGGACATACGGACACAGCTACAAGGACATGTACATATAATGCATTGCTTTGTATGATTACACATTGCATAATTCTCGGGGCAGGTTTTATTTGGTACACCTATGGGTATGGGTATTCAACAGAGAAGAAGTTCTAGCAAGACTTTTGTACAACTTCTGAATGAATCATGATGCATATTAAAACCTGTACTCACAATGATGACCCAGTAGTGATTAAAAAAATTTGCTACACTCCCCCTCTTTTTTTTTTTTTGTTTGATTGATTGTTTGTTTGCTTTTGGATTTTTTTGGTTTGTTTTTTTAAACACAGAATATTTTAGACATCCATTTGTACAACTGATAATGTGGCCACAAGAAGACATGGATGGAAAAAAGTGGCCATTCATGGGAGTAGTAGGGCAGGCAAGACCTTCTAAGACCAGTGTGCCTGCTGTCATTTGTGTAGTATGCAACTACAGCCTTTAGTATGGTGGGTGACTCTTTTCATGCTTAAAAATGAAGAATTCAGTGCAAATGGGACAGCAGAGCCAGGAGCAGAACTCCTCCTTCAGGGCTGTGTTTTTTTCAAACCTTTATGTGTAGGCCTCATGTGGGCATGCTTCTTTGAGCACAGCAAAAGGCTGAATACCCCTGACATTATTGCCTGCCACGGCTCAGGATCCTGTTTCAGGGAACAGGGCTACCCAGTGGACTTACTTTTTGAGAAGTTATAGAGCTGTCTGTCAAGGTCAGAACAGTGCTCCCAGCTTTTGATCTAGGAAATAATTGCGATATAATGGCTTCTTCCAAGAACAAAAAAAATCTTTATGAACATAGCCTTATATCACTTCACACTTGGAATTACAGCCTAGTAAATTGACATTTGGATAAGCAATAAGCCAAAATAAACAGTCTATAACTATGGACAGGTTTTTAATGGGGACTGTCATTGGTCTTGTTTATTCATTAAGTATTTGCTATGCAGCCATAGTCCCTAGAGACCAAGAAATTTAAAGACTGAATATTAATGTCTCCTTTTTACCTAGGCTTGGTTCTGTAAAAATTCAAAAGCACAAGTGCAAATTCACTGAAAATGGATCTTATGGAGTTCTTATTTTAGAGGCTCACTCCTGTTCAGAATGAGTTCTTCAACCCAGAAATTCCTAATCTATTTTGATTACCAAAATATGGAATACTGGAATCAAACATTTGTGCAACATTTATTAATGCCTCTAAAATGCAGACAGCTCATGGTATATGAGCAGTCATGCATTTTTTGGAGATGAGGTAGCATTCTTTTGCTAAGTGATATCAATCTTAATGTAATTAGTTTTAACAGCATGCCCTTCATTATTTTTTTCTATTTTTACCACAGTCGTCTTCATTTTCTCTCCATTCAGCAATATCTCTTCATCTGCTAGACTGACAAGAACTTTCTCAAAGACAAACAATGCTAATGAACCAGAGACATGTCTCAATCAATGTCTTTCTTTCCCCATCTTGATGGGAATTGTATATAGCTGCTAATTTTGTATTAGGGTCCTCTTTTTTTTTTTTTTCTTCCTCTGTTTTTGGCCTTGGAGGCATGAAAGGAAAGTGGTTTCAGCACTTATCAAATAGCTTTTTATCAGACTGACTGGGGGGCATTCAGTGACATGGTTGATCACTCCCAGGAGGCACAGTTTCAGCCAGAACAAGCTGACAAAGGTCACTGAAAAACAATTCACTCAGATTATGTTGGAACACACAAAGTCATATGGACCTAAATCACATGTCCATAAAAGCTGGGCTACCAAGTTTAACTCTCCGTGCTCTTACGTTTAAGTATTGTTACATTCTGAGAACAGCAGCTGGTACAAGTCATAGGTAGGCTTGAAAATTATTCTGCAAAGAGTCACTGAACTCACATAAATTGTATTTATATGAGAATTTCATGAGCTCAGCTGTTGTTGTTGCCTGACTGCGAAGTCTTAATTAACCAATGCATCACCTTACCTGAGACAGCAATGCAAAGTACCCCGCTATTATGTTCAGTACACAGTGTTTCAGATTGTGAAAAGGGACAAATGAATATGCTGGACAAGATAAAGTTTTAGGTGCTGCATCTTCTGCTGCAGTTTTTTGATTTGGAAAAACCTACACATTTTACAAAATTCTACGTTTCTCTTCATATTGTATTAGAAGCAAATCATTCATAGCATGTTTGGTATGTAAAATTAGAATATTAATTACATTGATATAACATTCACAATTTGGTGCCCACTTGACCTTAATTTTATTTTATTGTTTGAAGATCTGTGGTGACTCACAGAGGTTGTAAATCAAGTGTCATTTTCACGTATGGCCACTCTTGTCCATGCTAAACATTTCATGGTGTAGTTTCTTCATTTGTTGAACCAATTCATTGCACCATGAAGTTGAATAACCAGAAGGAGTCACACACCCCTTTGAGGTGGGGCTGCCCCAGAGCCTGAGAGAGGTGATATGATGGAACACATTCACTAGAAAGCATAACATCACCTCACAGGTCAGTGGCAAAGCTCACATGAAATGGAAATGAAATCAAGTTTACCAAGTGACCTTCAAATACTGTTCTAACTATTCTTTTAGTAGGGGAAAACATTAAAAAAAAAACAATCCCAAACCCCAAAACAAATCCACAAGAAAAGATCTTAGTTGTTAGGTGTATCTTAGGCCAACAGGAAGGAATTTAGAAGATCTTCACGAGTTATAGATGTCATAGAAATAGGAAATGTCCATTTACAGATGGAAATAGAAGACCATTAGTACCATAAAAAGGAATTTTGATGTTGCTTCTATTGTCTTTTTGCATGGAAATGGAACACATTACAGGAAGATTATGCATTACTCTCTGCTCTATGAGTATGCAAAGGATGTATAAATAAGCCTCTGCTAAGGACATAAATTTTTTTTCAACCAGCACAGTGATTTGCACTAAATAAAATCAAACCCACAAAACATTAAAAGACTTAACTGGGGGGGAACCTTAGTTTTCTCTCACTATTAATAATTCCTAAAGTACTGAGAAAATTCAGAAAAATGAAAGAATGTGAATTTGTGCGATTATAAAAAGCAATTAGAGATGTCAAGCTGAATGTTTGGAGCTGGGTTTTTTGACCTAAATGTCATGTCAAAAAAAAGGGGGAAATTCATAGAAGATTTAGTATGCAATAGTAGAATGTTGATTTAATTACTATAATTCAACATAGTTTTGTGAAAAAGGTCATTTTGAAAAAGCTTGTTGATAAAGCTGTAAGACTTTTAATTAAATTCTGTCTGATAAGCTGGTACAGCTATGTTAATTCTATACAATAGCTAACAAAAATGTATGAAATGCAATAAATATTAATGTATAATGGTCTGGATATCTGATTGACTTCTCATGTAATTATGTCATGGAGAAAAGTCTTTCAATTTTTAAAATAATTATCTGGAGATCTAATGAATATCTTTAATTTCAGTGTGGAAGAAATAAAACTCCAGGTGATAAAATCTGGGACTGAAAAATATTTTCAAGAAAAACAGATGTAATGAAGAATACAAGCGGTTTTACATATGCTCATTCAACAACTGAACCTAGAGGATTTTAGTGTAAGAAGCATCTAAGGTCATCTGGACTGGGATTTTGACTGTGTTTATTGGTCATCACATGGGAATTCTGTGCTAGAGATGGTCCCTCCTGAATATGGCCAATAGAGTCAGTGAGGTCTAGGAAATGTTTCCTCAGTGTGACAAGAGATGAGAATCAGTTTTCTTAGCAGCAGCACTTTTTGCTGCTTAAAACATCCTAGGGTGTATGATACATCTGCCTTATGTGGACAACAACAATTGTTTAGCTCGTGGGTATTTCAATAGAAAATTTTGGCATATACCTGTGGGCATGTGTGCATTTGTGCAGCACTTTGTTTTTTTTTTTTTTTTCATTTTTGAAAAAGTCTAGGAACGAGATTGATTAGAGCCTGGACTAGGTTTAGCACTAACCTTGACTAAGTCACTAGTGTCTTAATTTCCTAAGTCTGTCTTAATTTCCTAAGTCAGTAAGAAGGGGAAGGAAGTGAAATAAAAGATGAAAACATACCAGAAAGGCTCAAAACTCAGTCTAAGCTATTTTTTTTCCCCAAATGCTTGAGGGTTGCTGAGAGTAAATGTTTGTACAAGCTAGAAATGGAAACTCAGAGATCTACAAGGCTGTGGCAGTTTCAAAAAGAGCACACTCTCCAGAGTTCAGTAATGGTTGCTCAGTAGCAGGAAACCAGAATGATGTTCAATGATCTCCTGAGGGTGGCCAAAAAAACAGGCCTGCTGAGCAGACTGTAACATCTTCTCAAGGAGTTTATGTAAAACAGACATATGTTTACACTGTTGGTTGTTTTGAAATGTCTTTTTTCCAGCATATACTTTGTTCTCAGTGCTTAAATAAACAATGCTTGGTTCAGAGAAGGCTGTTTTGTTGCTGAATATCTCCAGCTGCTGACTGTCACAGGAAAGAAGCCCTGGTGCCAACTCCAGCAACAGATGATAAATAAACCAGTAGGCAAGAGAGTGTGACCCACCAGCAGGTGATCATGCAGCAGAAAAAAACACAAACAAAAGGAAAAGCACAGAGTGAAGATGCCGATAATTTAGATAGTCCTAGAGTCAGGGTAACTTTTTTACAACGTGCAGTTCTAAGACCCAGTGGAGAAATGGACATACATAACTTCTATATATAGATGTGAATGTAGATGCAAATTACCTTATAATTGAGTATGTAGCAAGTCAGATAATTTATTTTTCAGCTTAAATAATATGTGGTTTTAATGTAAGAAACCATTTGGGGGAAACTGGGCAGATATTCAGACATGGCGCATCTAGATACGGTTTTCCTGTAAGTAATTTGAGCTGGTTTACACCAAATATGATTTCTAGGCCAAGATCCCCAGAAGTGCTGTGTACACATCGATTCAAATGGAACCAGTTCCTAAAGTACATCAGATGTATTTCGTACCTTTATGTCTTGTAACAGAAGTGGTGGACTTAACACCACACATATGTTCTTCCTCTGCTGAAGAAACTACTTTATGCATTACACCTGCATAATAAATTTTGATGTTTTGTAGTTGTATTAAATAATTAGTCTTCTTGATGAGACTTTTTTCCTGTTATGTCCTTTTTTTTTTTGACACTAATTTTGTATAGAGATGCCAGGGTCATGATGCTCGGAATGGGAGGTCAATAACAAGTTGAAATAAAAATGAGCTTTGGGGGGAAAACAGAAAAATTAATTAGTTGGGGCTGTCCAAGCCTCTTTAGCATGCAAAAAGAGTGGAGTTGGTCAGTGAGAAAAAAATATTAATTGGTTTACATCATATGGAGTGAAGATGCATTTAATTAGAGGAAGAACATCCTCTCTCATCTCTGGGGCATGCTAGGTCAGAACTTTCATTTTTCTTATACATTTCACACCTTTTTTGGATTCTTGCAGAAACAGCTGTGATTTGTCAAGAGTTTTGAGATCTGATTAAAAGGAATTATCACAAAGTGCATTGAGGGAATAAGAAATTGCTTAAAATACATGTAAAAAAATGTTAATATTTCCATTACAAATTTCAAGTGATTTATTAACTTTAGAAAATAAGATAGAAGTTTTAAGGGTATTGCAGTAAACGTTTCTTCTTACTTTCAGGCAATCACATCAGGCTACGTAAACCAAAAATATATCAAGTGCCATTTAGCTTAGATGACTTTCTGATTAGTAACAACAGAATTTGCATTCCTAAGAAAAGGCATAAAACTGCTGGAAGCTTCCATAATATTCCTTTGCTACACTGTAAAGTCTGTAAGTAATAAAATATCTCATTTTCCCAGTAAAATGTGGCTTATATTTCCCAACACAGCCACAGTGCAGGTACTGGGGTCAAAGATGGTAAGATGTGGGACAGTGGCAACAAGAAAGAACATCGCCTCTCAATCACAGGACAGATTTCTGGCAAACATATTTCTGAAAAAATTTAATTCAAAACAATGAAAGATGGCATTGAAATGTTTGTATGTAGTTGAATGATGTCTTTAGCTATAATTCTTTGAGATGAAAAGCAGAGTAAACCAACCCTGACTACTGATCAAAGTGGAATTAAAGGAAAATACTTTTTTTGGGGCTTAGATAACTGACAGCCATTTTCGCTTTCAACACAGTTTTTAGGCATCATCAGACAACTTTGCAAAGTAGGCATGTGTTGCCTCTATTTTCCAGATGAACCGGTCAGTAAATAGAATTCATTTACAAAACAGGAAGGAGCCAATGAACCCACAGATGAACTGGTCAATCAGTGTGTACCCACAAAGCTCATCTCTGTGAAGGTGACTTGACTCCAGGTTCTGACTATCTTTGTTAGTTATGCAGCCCTTGGGTTAGACCAGTGTGTGAGTGAAGAATATCTGTCTGAAATCAAATCCTGGCATGGCAGTGGCAAGTATGCAGAGTGTTTAGCCATAGTGAGGACCAATGGTTCCCACCCACTCTTGTTTACTTTGTTTTCTAGTTTTGGAGTGTAGTTGCATACTTAGCTGGCATTATTTGATTTCTTCTCAAACACTTAAAATAATCATTTCCATTAGTTAAGACAACATGTTCCTAGGACACTGTGTTATATTAGTATGTCCTCTCAGCGGTCAGAGAGCACAGAATACTGAGTCATGAAGACTTAACATTTCAGAAACAAGTACCAATCCTTTTTGCACTCAGGAAACAGAGAAACTGCAAACATAAAGGTCTGATCTTGTGTTCCCTAACTGGTGCTGAACCCAGCTCCATAGCTGACTGTCTCCATTCCTGTGTGGCTCAGTCCCATGCTGTCTGCCTGTGGGACAGAGTGCTGTGTTTGACATGGGGGAAACAGCTGAACAGAGCAAATAAAACAAATGACAGTGGGAGGGGCTGGTCAAAGTTACAGAAAGTGTCAAGTAGGAAAGATGGGTTTTGTAGGCAGTGGATTTAGGTAAAAACATTCAGACTCCCCAAATCACAGGACCTTTGCAGCTTGCCATGCCTTGCCAGGTACTGGTGGGTGCCATTCCTGGCACAGAGATAAACACGTCATTGACATCCTACAAGGCCCAGTTTAGCTTGGTGATGGTATCAGAAATACTTATTTGGGTACAGATGGAGCAAAAAAAATGGGGAGAAAGTAAAGCAGGGCAGACTATTTTTTAGGAATGGATTGTGATCAAGAAAGTGATGTAGGTACCCTGTACCAAAACAAGAGCCCAAGAAATGCCCAAGAAAAGTAGATCATAAGGAGTGCTCAGTATAGAAAAGTGAGTAGAACTAGCAGGGGTCAGCAGAACTAGCTGAGCTAGCAGAACTAGATGGGGTCAGAGTTTATACATACAACCCAAAAGTTAACCAGGAAAAAACCTGATGTCCTACAGCATAAGAGAAAAAAAAAAAAGTGCATGTGTGATGCAATTAGAAACCTTTTTTATAGATTCTTCTCCTTAGATAAACTCATTTGCATGAAACCCTTTCTTCCTCCTCCACAGAAGATCCTTTCAGCCTCTGATTTTGTTCAAGTTAACTCAAGGTGGAGATTGCATGTTTCAGATTATTAGGAGGTACAGGTTCTTGGAGCACTTATTTTCAAAGAAGAATGTGTTTAAAGGCATGAGATGTTACTGGGATACAGAGTAGTCCTGAGAAGTCAGGGTTATTTCATCATCTAACTTAATCTTAGAAAGTTAAATAAGCATACACAGTTACAGAGTTTGCCAAATAATTAACATTCATATTATTTAAATATGATTTCCATGGTCTGTATGATGTCCTTTGGAAATTCCAGTCTGTTTTCAGGATGGTGTTAAACCAAATTAAGCAATATTAAAAAATGATGGTTTATAAAATGCAGAGTAGACGGAAATCTCACACATACACAAATTTAAACAAATGGACAAAATGATTGTTTCGATGAAGAATAAGACCAATTGCTGCAGGGTCCTTTATACTACTCTTTTTCCCCCCCCCAATAAATAGCAAGGATTTACATTAAAAATATTTCACCACATACATGAACTGGGGAAGTATTAATGTTCAGGCAGACTCTGAAAATAGCAAAATATTCCTTGCAAATTTAGTAGCAATTCTGGAGGTGCTTGAGCCATTGGGGCTATATTCTCCATGAACTTAGATTCCGCGTGGGTTTTTTTGACTAGGGTAGTACTAATTAAAACATTTTCATGAACAAAATCTGGAAAAAACCAGAAATTTGGCTTTGGGTTTCCCCTTTGTTTCTCTTAAATGACAGTTGAATTGCAATGGAAATTTTCTTAAAAATGACATATATCCCAGTATTTTAAAATATTGCATGTCTAAAACAGTTTTTGACTAGTTTTACACAGGAAAAACTCTGAAAGAATAAGGTATCTTGGGGAAGCTTGCTGTAACTTGCTGATTTTGAAGACATTTATGATATTTGTGGAATGTCTGTTTTTCCACACAATTTGTGAAATGTTGTAATTTGACTTTCCTATGCACAGAATCAAAACAGTCAAACTAGACCAAATCCTGCTGTAAGTAATGAGTTGGGGTTTTTTAACATCCAGCCAGTGGTTTACAATGTCTGTAAGCAGCTGTCACAGAGTGTGTGTGGGTATGTGACGCATACACCTGTAAAGGTGGCAGATAAAGGGGATGAGGAGAGCTGTGAAAGGCTGGACCTAAGGACATGACTTTCACTGGTTTCCTGTGGTTTGGGATTTCGTTTTCATTATGTTCAATCTGGCATTTCTTGGGGTCATATATCCCAGGCAGAACTTCACCTTTCTGTCGCAGTCTGTCAAAGAGGCTGTTAGAACCACAGAGGCCAGTGGTTGCAATGTTATTAAAATTTTGGAAATATCTTCCTGGCTTTACATCCAGAGGCTAGAGTTAAATGCATATGCCTTAAAACCCCACAATAATCTCATTTTTAGATGTTGCTTTTCCAAAACACCTACTTTGCTCACGAAGAATCTCTTCTGCATGAAACACATTCCCTGTCCCCTTTAGAATACCTCTGGTGTGCTGCTGTTACCTGGTCCCAACGAAGGCTTCAAATTTCCTGTTCTTGCCTACCCAGCCTTTGACTGTCAGGAGTGCAAACTTCTATGTTTTCTCCCTATTAAAAAAAGTGAGTTAGTGAAGGCAAGGTATAGTTTTAGGTGGGTTGGTACTTTTAATCTTCCACCATTTTTAATTGGTCTTTTAAATTTTGCAGATGTCATGCAAGGCACCGCGGGTGTGAGACTTTGCCTTTTGGTCACTGGTCTATGGACAGGATAAGAAACCTCTTGCCCTGCTCTAGGACATTGCCTCAGATAACAACAGTTTTTTTGGGAGCTCATTGCTGCTTCAAATTCTGCATGTTGCAGGCATTTCCTGCAGAGGCTCCATCCCTGTGAAACCAAGGAATAATTCTATAAAGAGAATGGTTTGCAGACCTGTGGGTGGTACAGCCACAGGCGCTGCCTGGAATGAGCCACTACCTCCCCCTGCCAGCAATCTGTGCTTCTCCCTCAGAAAGGGATCATCCAAGCTACAAGAAAAATTAAGGATTCATCAGCTGCTTCCCAAAATGCATGGCCATGAGTTTTCTAGCAATTTCTAGCATGTCTCTTGCAATTAAGAATTTATCATGTGTCAGTAAATCAACAGACATATTAAATACAACACTTTTTTTTTTTTTTTTGTGATATTGTCAGTATTTCACATAAAGGCCCTTCAACATCCAGAACATCCATTTGAAAACACAGAAATTTAGAGCTTTGTTGGTTTTGGGTTCTTTTTCCCCATTTAGCTGAGTATCACAAAGGAGTAATCAGAACCAATGTACTCAATATTTAGCATTGATCAGCCATTACTTCAATTCCCCTTTAATATAACTCTCTAAAGCATAGAACACTGCTAGCTGCAATTCTAGGTAACAATTGTCAGGGACAGAAAGCTGAAAATAGATCTCTCTTTCTTCTTATTATTAGAAATATAATTAATTTCTGCATGTAGTAAAACTCCTCTGTTGACTTGGGATTGTTACTGGCATCTTTCCACTTTCTGTCAACAGAGTAGCATAGAAAATTAGAAGTTCCCCTGGTCTGAATCTCCAGAAGTAACAGACACTTCATTATATCCTCTGTGTACTTCCAGTAGATGATGTTGTTGTAATGCTAATACCAGACACAGATCTAACAGATTTTGGTTTACATAGAGCCCATTTATTGAAAGATTACTCGCTGGTCTGCATGGACTTTGAGCTGATAGAATTTCCAGGGAGGTCAAATAGCTTTCACTAAACCATATATCCCACGATTGCAGTGGTGATCCTATTCCCGTGATGAAAAGTGATTGCTGGCAAGAGAAACGGATGCCAATATGCATAATATTGAAGAATTACTAGCTCAGTTCTCACCACCTCTTTCAGTGATTTGAACTGTCAAATTTTGCTGAGTAAACCCTAAAGAAATTGGTGATAATAATGGACTCCGGTAGATTTTCTTCTTGAGATAATTAGTCGGTCATTTTTACATTATCTTTCTCTGTTTCTTCCCCTCTCACCCCCAATGTTTCAGTGCTTGGAAAAGCTCCAAGGAGTAAATAATATAAACCCAAGATTTTTAGGCAGGCATAAAGAACATATAAAGATATACATAAAATATAAATTTATTTCTAAATGTATTCCACACATACAAATATACCAGTATTTTATATAGAAATATATTGTGCATTAAATCTATGTTAAAAATGTTTTGCTCATCCATAGAAGATTGAGTCAAAGTGTCTAACTTCCCTTACACTGACAAACTATATTTTCATGGTGGTATTTCTGTACATCAACCAACCAAACCTGGTGTTTGTGCTTGCAGACAAGAAAAAGGGAACTTTCTGGTAAAAATAAGCACAGATAGGTGCTTATTTTATTCTGAGGTCTAGACTCTGAAGCACCTTTTGTTTGGAAGATTCACAATTAATATTATCGAAGCCTGTATATGTTCATAGAGTGAGGCTTCTGTACGCTCTTCCTAGATGGAATATTTATGGTTTCATTTCTCAGAGAAAAAAAGAATTTGAGTTCATAATTCCTCTTAACAAAGTCTTTTTTGAACCTGTGGTGTATCATAGTGTATGCATACAGAGAGATGGATGTGCATATAAACTTTCAAAGAGATAAATGACATTTACATCTAAAGGTATGCATGGAAAGATAATGGTGCATGCTAATCATTTGTATAATAGTGAATGTTTCATTTGGCACGATGGACCCCATTTCTGACATCACAATTTACTTTTAATTCTATCTATGTCACTTACTTCAGCTGGCTTTTCCTTGTATGTGCAAATGCTAAAGCAAAATAAAACCCCACATGTCCTTTTTGAGGTGTTGCACATTCTCCATGTTAAAGGGAAGCTTCATTTTACCAGAAAAATATTTCTCTTCTCATACTTCTTCATTTTTGAAGTGCTAGATATATTTTCTCCAATAGACATCAAATTTTACATCAAACTCAAAGAACTTTTTCTCCCCAGTTGGGAATAACCTACTTGGGGAAGAATTTGGACCTAATAAAATGATACAACATCAAAATAGAATGTGAATGCAAATAAACATCTTAGATACCTATTCACAGCTGAGCCCACTGAAGTGTCAAAATGCAGACTCAGCAATGGCTGTGCATGTCATTGGGGATGACACCCACACTGTCAAATCACAACAAAGCGTTGGTGAAGTAAGTCTATGGAGACTACATTAAGTTGTCAAATGAAACAGATGCCAGCACAGATTATATTGCCTCTGAAAGACAAATAATAAGAAATTAAACACAAAGACTCTGAGCTTCAATCAAAATGTACGAGTGTGTAGAATGCCACTTGGCTTGGTTTTTTTTTCTTTTTTCTTTTTTTCTTTTTTTATATCATTGGTTTGGGTTTTGAAGAGTTAGAAACAGTGCTCCTTTTTCTGTGATGTTTACTTTTTGAAGGTTTTTTTAAGTTACTGCAGATTAAATTTACCTATTAAGTAATAATTATTATTATTAATAATAATTGTTATTAATAATAATAGTTCTTAGTACCATTGTTGGGTTTTTATTGTTTCAAGATCTACCTTTTAGAAACTGCTCAATGAACTATGCCAGCTGAGCACTATCAGTTTACTAACTGAAATGATAAGCAATCAATAGCAAAGAATTACACATTGCCAGTCTCAAAACAACATGTCAGTTTCAGCTGTGTTATAGCTTAACAATTATCAAAACATCAGAAGAGTTCACCTGCTGCTAGATTTTCACAGCAAAGCTAAACATTATGGTAAAGCAGTTCCTATTCAAATTCTGGAGGATAAGACAGAGAGTTTTTGTAACTTACAATCATAGTAATACTTGAAATGAGTGTTTTACCATGTGGGTTAATGTAAGGACTTTATGTAGATGTTTACATTTTAATATTTTGCCAGCTCATAAGGAGGAAGCTTGGTTAAAGCTTTCACAGCATTTTGTGTCAGCTTTAAAGAAAGCTCTCACAGCTCTCCTCACAGGGCGCACAGCTTTCTTCAGTGACATCTATGACATGCTTGGGTGGCTTTTGTCAGATGCACCCACAGAGCTCATTCCAGAGGAGTAACTTAGTTGTTCGAGCTCTCCCACTGAAACCCTCAGATTTCTCTGTTCCTGGTGGACTGGACTCCTGTCCTTATTTTCCCCAAGGCAGACAACCTTAAATGAAGCCATGCTGCTGCCATCAGAATGGCTTCCCCGCCACACAGTAATTTTAAGGACTTGCTGCCTGCTCTAAAAAGGCACTGCAAATTCTCTGACTGCTCTTCTTTCAAGACGAGGCCAGACTGTACCCACAAATTCTATGCCCCTCAGAAATGTATCACTCACTATCATTTATGCTTTCTTTGCATCCCAGAGTCAGCTGTGAATTTTATTTGGCTGCTTTTTTGCAGAAACATGTCTCAGCCACCATCCCAAACCTTTGTTCAATCCTTATGCTGAAAGGCGTAATGGAAATGAAAACCATAATGTCAAATTCAATGAATTTAATAGTTGTTTTGGAGTTTTTTTTGTGTTATGTAATCAGTAGTTATAAAAAAAACAACCCAAAAAACCAAACCCCAACATAATAATACAGTATTGAGAAAGTAATTTGGGTTTAAAGTAATCTAGCAGGATTTGCTTGGATTGATTGTCACATGTCTGTAACAATTTTAGGTTCTGCCTAACACAACTAGCACAGTTTTTGCACAGTGCTAAACACAGGCACCATGGATATAACAATGTCTATGTTTCAGTGGACTCTGTGCTTTCCATAGCAAAAATAATACTTTTCTCCATTCTTTTTCTTCCTCCACAGATGTTACCCAAAACATAGGCTGTTTTCCTCTTCCCTGGTACAGTAAGCTCAGTTTGATCTCCCATTACTTCAGCAGATTGATATGGAAATTTTGTTCCTCTTATGCCTATTCAGTTTGTTTTCATTTTTTCTTTTACCCCATAATTTGCCAAGTAACAGGAGGCTTCTTAAACACCTCCTAAGGGCTTTGCTACTTTACAAAGAGCATTTTGCATTCACTGGTTTGTAATCTTGTAATCACAATAAAACCTTTTTGGCTATGCTGCAATTTTCATTTTCTGGCCAATTTGTTTCACATATGTTCTCAGACCTTTAGAAAGTTAAATAATTGTTCAATTGTTAAATAATTGAAGCATCAGTTCAATTCAATTCAGTTGATCTCAGCTATGCTATGACTAATGGCAAGAAAAAGGATTTTTATTGTTGTTGTTGTTTAATTGACTTTAACAGTAAGCAGGTTTGGCCAATAGATATTTTGGTTCCTCTAAAGTCCAAACTTTTCCATTGGTTCAGAGTCCAACATTTCTAAGGTCTGGGTGATTCTCAGTAACTTCTGATCCAACTGCAGTCCTCAGTCCTAAGAGAATTCAGCACCTGTTTCTCATTTCACTGCAATGATAGAAATGTTATCTAAAATATTTTGGTTTTGGCCACTTAAGGTCCACATCACAATATTTGAAATATCTTCCCTAAGTTAAAAAAGACTTTGATCTTCCATTTGTCTTTTAAATTTTAATTTAATTATAAAAGACAAAAAGTTTGCAGCTACATTAAGTTCTGGTGTCATTAGTCAAGAGGACTCAGCCAAAAAAAAAAAAAATCCACTTTTCAAGTTACAAGTTTTTTGTTTCCTAAAGACCAATAAAATTTCCTATTTGAAACTCCACTTTCTTCAGTCACACATCTGGCAAACAGACAATATGCAAATTTTCCTTCATTGCAAAAGTAAGTTCTCATTCATAAAAATATATGTACAATCTTAATGCTAGACAAAGAGAAAATCTTAGTAACTAAACAGAAGTGTGTTAGGACCTCACTTTTTTCACTATAATCCTAGCCAGAAACCTTGTTAAGCTGAGATAGCTGCGTGATGAGATCTATGATTGCACATGCTCAGCAAAAATGGTTCTTCCTCATTAGACAATGTCATGATAACAGTATAAGTGGCCCCTTGATGTTGCCACAACACAACAACAGTGAAATCCACTGTCTGATCAATTTAGTTTTTTCTGTAGTTAGCAAGTCAAAATTTAGGTTGAGAAAGTTTTTGCTGTAGACATAGCCAACAAGATACTTTAATAATATAAATATTAATTGAGAATACCTGCAGAGTTGATCAAGTTAAAATGAACTTTTCAGGAAAATCCAAAGAACAGCATGAAAATACACACATGCAAGGCCTCTTGTTGTAAAAGATTGTCAGAAGGCAGCAAATTCTTTCAGAAAGCACATTTATGATATTTATAAAACTCTGATATTTAATTTGTAGAACAATCACAAAATCTTGTCTTCTTTCACCTTGGTACCACACATTAGGTCCATGTGAGGCTACTCCAAGTAGGAGGCTTTTGATCTTCCACCCTGCTCCCTGTCCTTTGGAGGGAGAAACAGACAGGAGGAAGGATGGGTTATAATTGCAATGCACAAGCATTCTTTCTGCTAAAATATCATTACTATGAATAATGTCCTGTATGTGTGTTTCAACATGATTTCAATAAAATTATATATTTTAAACATTCCTATCAGTTCTTTCTTATTATTTATAGCTGCAGAACCCATATTGCATAATTCATGTTCAAATCATTTGCTGATGTAGCAAAGATTTCTCTTTATAGCAATTGTTTAAAAGAACAAAATGAGGGTATTTAAGTGGCTAATCATACAGTTTGTCTGAGAAAATATGAGCATTTAAATGACATGCCGATAAACTGATCAGAAATGAGTGCTGCCAGCTACTAAAAATATAAAACAAAAGATGATGTCTCTGCATCTGTTGTGTTATTTAAATAATAATTGCATTTTAGACCACATTCTCTTATATTCCTTTTTTAAAAAGAACCAATTATGGGAAGAATGGGCACCAAAATTCCTATAATAAAAAACACATTTTACAGTGTGAATGATGGAACATTGGCTTTATACAAATGATTTAGTACAAGAGTTTCCTAAGAAGAAGAAAAAATATCAAATATTTTTTAAAAGAGTGTAGAAAATTTACCTTTTCAATGTGAATTGTATTCCCATGGTTGGAATACAATCTGATAGCAACAAAAAATATTCTAAATTGATCAAATGACACAAAAAAACCTGTAAACTACGAACCACTTGCTGAGTTCCTTTACTGCTTGTGTTTCTGAGAATTGAAAACTCAGGTACAGGATTCTACTTGAACACAGTACCTTAAATTGCAGTCTTCTCTGTTTTGACTCCTTTTTAGGAGTGATCTGACAAAAACACATCAGTTTTCTGTGAAAAGCATACAAATGTTCACAAATTATGTTTCAATATGATAAGAAAAATTTGAAAGAAAAAAATCCTCTAAATGTCTATGACAGTATATAATTATTTCTGTGCTTTTCCAGCAAGTGCAATAGCTCTCAGGAAGTAACACTGTAAGGTTGTTTCTAGCCATGAACATGATCAATCCAAAGGAGCTACTTCAAAATTTGACTGTACTATTCAGTGAACATCTCGTGAGTAACAGCTACAAAAAAAAAATCAGGCCAGGTTTGCAACTGCTTTGTAGCTATGAGAAAAGGGCTGAATTGGCAGTGCTTGTCTAACTTGGTTGTGGCAGTCATTAAAGTCGAAATAATTCACAATGACTCTGTGGTCAGACCCCTAAGGTATGGAAAAAGGAGTTTGTCAGAAAATGTCCAAGCTCTTCTGAAAGACTTGCAGTATTTCATTCCCCTGGTTCAAATGCAAAAGGTTATTTATAAAGAGGGATGACAGACCACAAAAATAAAAATTTTGTACATAAAAAATATTTTTATTCTCATATAGTTCTCAGAGTTGGCCACCTAACCTATTTGGTCTCTCACCTAACCAATAAGATTTGGCAAATTATTGATGTCTCTTTCTCCTTAGATCTTGAGATGGAGACTAGACAGCTCCCTGTTAGCCTCCATGCCTAGTCAAACCATGGAGTTTCCTGTGGGGAAGATGTTCAGTGAAGCACCTCTGCTGCCAGTCATGCTTCAGCTTCTGCATGCTGAATCAATCCCCACTCAAGAAGAGAAAGGATTTCATGTTCCCAAAATGCTTTTGTTTATGATGGACTTTAATAAATGCACTTCCACTGTCCCTTAGAACTTACCATGGTCATTTAAAAACTGGTTTTTTGAGGATTGGACTATTCTCTTTCATATATTTCACAGCAGTTTATTTTTTCTTCGTGTTTGAAATGGGTAGAGCACCTTTATCATTAACATGCTGCGTGTGTCTCCTTACTTGACTTTTACATTATTGCTCTAGCTATTACTATGCATGCATTATTTATATGGTTGGCTATCAAGGAAAAAAGGCAAGCAATTTACTTGTCAAAACATATTAGAATGCATGACTTTAAATCAAAGTTGCATGGGTCTGTAAAAAGGTATAATAAATGTTCTTTGGCTAATATGTTAGTGTCATGCAGTGGGCATGGTCAATGTGTTGGGTAAGAAACCTGTAATCACTTTAAAGACTCATTGAATAGGAGAGAATTTTAGATTATTATGCTTTGCTTTTAATTGTATGATATTAAGACTTAATTTATGAAGATTACATTATTTCAGTATAAGAAAATTCTAACCTGTGCTTTAATGTTACCATCAGATTTAAACAGGTATTTGCTCAGTATGAAAATTATAAACATGGAGCCTAATTATCTAAATCTAACCTACACACACGGCTCTTTGGACTTAAAAATATATATCTTCTTTCCTGCAGAATGCATTCCTCTGAGTTAGAGAAAGTTCCTGCAGTGTCAATGTGCCGGTTTGGCCAAAACCTAGCAATATATCCTCTGAGAGAAAACCAGGTTACAACCACCCTTCCCCCCACAGGGTTCGGGGAAAAAAAAAATATTTTCCTCGAAGGAAAGTGAATGAGATAAGAACTATTTTATTTAACAAACACACAGGAAAAGGATAATAATGCTAAATAATGAAATGAAATCTCTCGCTATAGAGAGAAACCTGGGAAGATTTCAGAGTCCTTCTGTAGGTGTGGTCTCTCTCCTCCTCGGAGCTGGGTCGGCGAGGGCCCACCCCCCGGGCCTCGGGGAAAAGTTCTCCCGATGTGTTCTGATGTTGTTGAACAGTCCAGAAGAGAAGAAGGGAAAAACCAAAGTCCCAGGAAACAAAATTCAGCTTTCCGTCTCACGCCGGGAAGAGAAGAAAAAAAACCAAAACCGCTGGCTGAAGAAAGCAAGCAGGGTGCTCCCTCCTGCTCCTGCAGCCAGAGAACGCAGAGTAGTGTAATCTCTGTGTCCTTGGGAAACTGTTTTGAAACGTTTGTTTGTGGGTTTTTTTTTCAAGCTCAGTTTAAAGGCACAGAAAAGGCATAAAATTACTTTTTGGGCATAGAGCATGATAGGGGATACACATGATAGAGTCACCCCAAGACATTCCACCCCTTATCACATATCATCGGCTCAATGCCCAAATTAATATATTCTAACTCTACACACACATTAATACATATATACAGCTATGTACAAACAGTGACAGTGACACTCAGAGAGCAGTGGTGTACAGGCATTTCACGTTACATGTGGTTTTCACCCAACAATCAGATCTCCCTGTGGTACACAACGTGTTGTTCCATCTCTCTGCATTACCCACCATGTGCAACCAGGTCCCTGAGCAAAGACAACCCCACGGATGGGTTTGTCTGTACTCGAGGCAGAATTAACCCAAACAGTCTTTCCTAACAGTCCCCTGGCATGCACTACTGGAACCTTATCTCCATCTACTGTGTGCAGGGATTCAGATTGGGCTGGACCAGCTCTATTGGTGGAACCCCGAGTGTTGACTAACCAGGTGGCCTTTGCTAGATGCTGTTCCCAATTTTTGAAAGTTCCCCCACCCAGCGCCTTCAAGGTGGTTTTCAACAATCCATTGCATCGCTCCACTTTCCCAGCTGCTGGTGCATGGTAAGGGATGTGGTACACCCATTCAATGCCATGCTCTCTAGCCCAGGTGTTTATAAGGCTGTTCTTGAAATGAGTCCCATTGTCGGATTCAATTCTCTCAGGGGTACCATGCCTCCACAGGACTTGCTTTTCAAGGCCCAGGATGGTGTTCCGGGCAGTAGCATGAGGCACAGGGTAGGTCTCCAGCCATCCAGTGGTGGCTTCTACCATTGTGAGCACATAGCGCTTGCCTTGGCGTGTTTGAGGCAGTGTGATGTAATCAATCTGCCAGGCCTCCCCATACTTGTATTTGGACCATCGCCCACCATACCATAGGGGTTTCACTCGCTTGGCCTGCTTGATTGCAGCGCATGTCTCACAATCATGGATCACCTGGGAGATACTGTCCATGGTTAGATCCACCCCTCGGTCTCGTGCCCACTTATAGGTGGCATCTCTGCCTTGATGACCTGAGGCATCATGGGCCCATCGAGCTAGGAATAACTCTCCCTTGTGTTTCCAATCTAAGTCTATCTGTGACACCTCTATCTTTGCAGCCTGATCTACCTGTTCATTGTTTCGGTGTTCCTCATTAGCCTTACTCTTGGGGACATGAGCATCTACATGGCGGACTTTCACAAGCAGCTTTTTCACTCGGGCAGCAACGTCTTTCCACTCTTCAGCAGCCCAGATGGGTTTTCCCCTACGCTGCCAATTAGCCTTTTCCCACTTTTCCAGCCATCCCCACAGAGCATTGGCTACCATCCACGAATCAGTATAGAGGTAGAGCTTTGGCCACTTCTCTCTTTCAGCAATGTCCAGGGCTAGCTGAACAGCTTTGAGTTCGGCAAGTTGGCTTGATCCACCTTCTCCTTCAATAGCTTCTGCAACCCGGCATGTGGGACTCCATACGGCTGCTTTCCACTTTCGTTTCATCCCTACAATGCGACAAGAACCATCGGTGAAAAGAGCGTAGCATGTGTCTTCTGCTGGCAGCTGGTTGTACGGTGGAGCTTCTTCAGCACGTGTCACTTGCTCTTGTTCTTCCTCGTCACTGAGACCAAAGTTTTCACCTTCGGGCCAATTTGTGATTATTTCCAAAATCCCAGGGCGATTCAGTTTTCCGATACGGGCGCGCTGTGTGATGAGAGCAATCCATTTGCTCCATGTGGCATTGGTGGCATGGTGGGTAGAGGGAACCTCTGCTTTGAACATCCACCCCAGCACCGGTAGTCGGGGTGCCAGGAGGAGCTGTGCTTCAGTGCCAATTACCTCTGAGGCAGCTTGGATTCCTTCATAGGCTGCTAAGATTTCCTTCTCTGTTGGGGTGTAGTTGGCTTCAGATCCTCGGTAGCTTCGACTCCAGAATCCCAGTGGTCGGCCTCGAGTCTCACCAGACACCTTCTGCCAAAGGCTCCAGGACAGGCCATGGCTCCCAGCTGCAGAGTAGAGCACATTCTTCACTCCTGGCCCTGTCTGGACTGGGCCAAGGGCTACCGCATGAGCAATCTCCTGCTTGATCTGGGCAAAGGCTTGTTGCTGTTCAGGGCCCCAGTGGAAATTGTTCTTCTTGCGGGTAACCACGTAGAGAGGACTCACAATCTGGCTATATTCAGGAATATGCATTCTCCAAAAGCCTATGACACCTAGGAAAGCTTGTGTTTCCTTCTTGTTAGTTGGTGGAGACATTGCTGTGATCTTGTTGATGACCTCAGTGGGAATCTGACGCCGTCCATCTTGCCATTTCACTCCCAGGAACTGGATCTCTCGAGCAGGTCCCTTGACTTTGCTCTTCTTGATGGCAAAACCAGCTTTTAGGAGAATCTGGATGATTTTCTCTCCTTTCTCAATACCTCCGTTGCCGTGTTCCCCCACACAATGATGTCATCAATGTACTGCAGGTGTTCTGGAGCCTCACCCTTTTCCAGTGCAGTCTGGATTAGTCCATGGCAGATCGTGGGACTGTGTTTCCACCCCTGGGGCAGTCGGTTCCAGGTGTACTGCACACCCCTCCAAGTGAAGGCAAACTGAGGCCTGCACTCCGGTGCCAAAGGAATGGAGAAAAATGCATTGGCAATGTCAATGGTGGCGTACCACTTCGCTGCTTTGGACTCCAGCTCGTACTGAAGCTCCAACATGTCCGGCACGGCAGCGCTCAGCGGTGGAGTCACTTCATTCAAGGCACGATAGTCCACAGTCAATCTCCATTCTCCTTCAGACTTGCGCACAGGCCAGATGGGGCTGTTGAAGGGTGAGTGGGTTTTGCTAATCACCCCTTGGCTTTCCAAGTCACGGATCATCTTGTGGATGGGAATCACAGCATCTCGAGTTGTCCGGTACTGTCGGCGATGCACTGTCGAGGTAGCAATTGGTACTCTTTGTTCCTCCTCCTTCAGAAGGCCTACTGCAGATGGGTTCTCTGATAGTCCAGGCAAGGTATTCAATTGCCTGATGCCCTCTGTCTCTACAGCAGCTATTCCAAAAGCCACTTGAGTCCCTTTGGGTCTCTGAAATGCCCTCCTTGGAGGAAGTCTATGCCCAAAATGCACGGGGCCTCTGGGCCAGTCACAATGAAATGTTTCTTCCACTCATTTCCAGTCAGGCTCACCTCAGCTTCCACTAGGGTCAAATTTTGTGACCCACCTGTTACACCAGTAATAGAAACAGATTCTACCCCCACAT